>OFHU01004517.1:0-600000 GCA_900245905.1 Lacerta viridis | reverse complement strand
TGGGACTTATTCCCACATAAGTGTGCATTAGACTGAAGTGCAAGAAACTACAATCTGTGTATACTGATCAGATGGACTCCAGTCCAGGTCACAAGCCACATTAAATTGTACATAAAGATAAGGTATAGTTTAATGCAAACTATGTCATGGAAAGAGTGTTGCATGCAACAAATACAGGAGAGAATGGAAGACCATGCCGTGTGACAAACCTTTCTTTCAGCCTGTGGGAAACTGTGGAGTGAGCCTCACCACAGTGCAGATTTATTTTAACAAAGTTTTAAAAGAAAGAAAACAGAAAAGCTTCAGGCACCTTGCAAGGTTAAGAAAAGGTAGAGGAACACCACCCCAACCCAAAAATCTTTGAGACATTTCTTCCCAATTTTTACTGGGGGCTTCATTTTGCCCCCACCCACCCAAAGACGTGTTTGGCTCGGTTCTAGTTTTGCAAGAGAACCTTACCTTTGCTCCTTGCTTTTATCAAGCTGTAATGGAACCAAATGACCTTACCTGAATTCTCTGAAATATATAATGAATATAATATGATAATGCCTGCCCATTTGAGACACGCATGGGGCCCGTACATAGCTGTGAAGTTGCCTCTTCCACCTTGAGTGGCCATTGTTCTTTAAATATCAGACAGACCTAGTTGTCCTCCCCAGCTCATAAAGAAGATCTTAAATTTTTAAAATTAGAATGCATAGTGTCAAAAGGCACATTCCCTGCAAAATGTCAAATATTCACTCAGCAGGGATATCAGTTCTCAATGATCTTTCTTATATATTCTCCTTCTTTCTCTCTTTCATCTGAATGTTCTTTCAACACACCTCTGGCATTGCTGCATTAAAAAGAAAACCCTAGCTATATCATGATTTTATTTATTATTGTGATTAAGTCTACCCTTACTCTGCCACAACACTCTTTGCAAGCATTTTTAGGATTTAAGGTTTATTTAAGAAGTAAACGTAAACTTTGGATTATTTATCTGTTAGTGATTTTAGTCCCACAGAAAAAGATGCATGAAGTGGCTAAAGCGACGTCCTGTTTATTGGACCATCTTCTCTCCAAATAAAAGTAAGCAAGAGTTCTATGTAACATGGGTAAATTTAGAGCAAAACCAGCTATCCCGTGTTCAATGGGATATACTCCCATGTGCAGTCCTCTTCAGGCATTCAATTTGAATATGTGAAGGCAGAAGTACGTAGAGGGATGTCCACACATTGGTCACACCTCCAGCATCATTAGTCATGCTGGGTCACACCCCCTGACCTTCACCTATTTAATGTGAAGGTCTGAAGGTTTGCTTGAACATGCTTCCAAGTTCTCTGCCTATCACCATTCCTGATTGCAAGCAGATTTGTAAGCACATTCAGGCAACGATGCTTACAAGCACCTGTCGGACCTTCATGCTAAATAGGTTTGAAGGCAGAGGTTGCCTACCCCTGCCGTAGACCAAAGATCAAGGAGAAGAACTGGAGCACCCAAGTACCATGTTATGGAATTTAGCAGTGGCTCCCAGCGATACTTTGTCAACTGATCCAAGAGGATATCATGATGAATTGAATCAATAGCTTGTTCAGCAGAAGCAATGGAGACAACTCCACCATCTGCTTCCCAGTGTAGGTTCAAGACAGTCTCTGACTAAATGCCAGGCAGTCGCAGCCTCCAAACTGTACAGAAGAAGAAGAAGAAGAAGAAGAAGAAGAAGAAGAAGAAGAAGAAGAAGAAGAAGAGTTTGGATTTGATATCCCGCTTTATCACTACCCGAAGGAGTCTCAAAGCGGCTAACATTCTCCTTTCCCTTCCTCCCCCACAACAAACACTCTGTGAGGTGAGTGGGGCTGAGAGACTTCAGAGAAGTGTGACTAGCCCAAGGTCACCCAGCAGCTGCATGTGGAGGAGCGGAGACGCGAACCCGGTTCCCCAGATTACGAGTCCACCGCTCTCAACCACTACACCACACTGGCAGTTTACAACCTTACGTATGTTCTGACAGTGGGGAGACAATACAGGGAAGAGGAAGGGGTGAATGGATGCTTTTATGATGTAGTCATACTCCCCACCCCCACACCTGTTCGTTATCTTTCCCTCTCTCACACCTATATTACATGGATGGTGTTGATGTTCTGTTTCATTATCAAGCATCTGCTTTTCTTTCATTTGGCTATTTACTTTTGAAATTACATTATTAATTGAAAAACTTGTAAATATTTGTAAAGTTGCCACTCAAGGTAATTGCCACCACATTCTCAATTCAACCCTGAGCCCTGTTTCTGAATAGCTTGTGCATAAAGCTGTGGAAAGCAGGAAGCACCAGACATTATAGAAAATATCAATTACATCCAGAGATCTGTAGGCTCTCTGATCGCGCGCACATGACTGGATTTTGACAGATGGAATGGAATACAAGTGTTGCCTCAGAGGTCTGCAGAAGCATCAATAAATGCGCTTTAGAGACAGTGTGCTTCAGTGGACACAGTGTTGCATTTGAGCCAGGGAAGCCTGGGTTCAAAAACCTGCTCAGTAATGAAGCTCACTAGACAGCTTCTCTCACCTTAACCCACCTTTTCAAATTGGCTGACTACAACTAATTGCACAGGAGGAGAGGTATAAATATTGCAGTGGGCCAAATGTCCATACTGGGGGCGGGCAGGGGAAACTGGTCTAAAGTAGAAGATATTAGGCAGAATTGTGAAGCAGCAAGAAACAGGAAACAGATAGTTGAATACCGGTAATTGTTTGGACCAGTAAAGTTCAGTACCTTGGATAGCTCCAGGGGGCAAAGAGAGTGGGTAGTTGATCCAAGAAGTCCAAAAGCCATTGTGTAGTATAATTCTCTGTGTATGCACATGTGCTCTCTCTTACACAGCATTTTTCTTCCACCCATCTCAAACAGTTTCTTTAAAAAAATGTACCTCCGGAAGGAAGAGAAACTATCATTGCCAGCTCCAGGACTGCAGATCACCCCCCTGTTCTAGAACTTTATGTACCCCAGCAGAGTTTGATGACTCAAGTGAGGCTGCAAGAGGATTAGGGTAAATTTGGCATTCTGGTTTGGAGCCTTGCATGGTGGCACAAATGAAAAGCTTTGATCTGCATCTTTTTCCCTCTCCAGCATAAACATTTCTTTTAGAATTGTCGCAATGATGTCTACGCTTGCGTCGATACATATAAGTTAGCACATGGATTTTCCATGCAACACTGTGGCATCTTACCTTCCTTTTTTGGCAATGTCTGCCTGGTTTTTGGGTGACGTACAAGTGATCCCTCTGATTTCAGCTCATAGTTGCTTGGCCAACACAATATAGGAGAGAGGTAAAGGTAAAGGGACCCCTGACCATTAGGTCCAGTCACAGACGACTCTGGGGTTGCGGCGCTCATCTTCACTTTATTGGCCGAAGGGAGCCGGCATACAGCTTCCAGGTCATGTGGCCAGCATGACTAAGCCGCTTCTGGTGAACCAGAGCAGCGCATGGAAATGCCGTTTACCTTCCCGCCAGAGCGGTACCTATTTATCTACTTGCACTTTGACATGCTTTCTAACTGCTAGGTGGGCAGGAGCTGGGACCGAGCAACGGGAGCTCACCCCATCCCAGGGATTTGAACCACCGACCTTCTGATCAGCAAGCCCAAGAGGCTCTGTGGTTTAACCCACAGCGCCACCTGCATCCTTAGGAGAGAGGTACCTTCTTTCAAACAAACAAACCAAAAACCAGAAGAAAGGGTAATGCATATTTAAAATGTGTAGCCTAACTGTGATAGATTAGTCAATGTTATCAGGAGGTCAGGACGGAAGGATTTCAGAATAAAGTCCATAGAATGCTAGCAAGGTAAGGAAGAGGAATTTGGCAGAGATTGCAAGAGGTTTTGTAGATGCAAGGACGGAAAATATGGCTCACATGTAACTTATCTGTAGGGATTTCAGGAAAGCTTTAAAACTGACATCAAAACAGGCATTCACAAAGAATCACTAGGCAGGGATTAGTGTTAGCAAGTACACTCCTCTGCTAGATTCAGTTAATATACTGATTAAAAAGGCAGCTCAGCGTAAGTTTCCCCAAGTAAAGTAAAACGTTTCACTTCTATCCACTCCACACAACCGCACACAGACTGAGCCAAATTGATTCCCTGCTTCCTGGAAGAGATACGTTGTTTTAACTGTAGAACCTACTGGTTAAATGAAAGGATCTTTTCTACCCTTAAGAACTACAAAGCAGTCTGATAAAATGGAACTTCTCTATGGAAACAAACAAAAATATTTTTTTTAGCAAAAAAACAAATCCGTCTTTATAAATAAATTAAAATTCTTTTGGAAAAAAGCTAATTATAGGGGTATTTGTTTTGTTTGAGGTAAAGCACATCTATTATCATAAAGATAATTAACTCAGCCTGACAGATCTAATAAAAGGAGAAGTTTAGCACTGGCTTAGCTAGAAGCCCAAGGCAAGCAATTTTTATAATTACTAGTTATTGTAACTGGGCTCTGAGAAAATGGTCTGTGATATTTAAACAGTAATGTTAATTTGCATTTAGACCTGTTTTTTTTTTTCTTGGGCAAGATCTATTTAACTGGAATAAGTGAAAGAAACTCAAATAACTTTACAAAAACCAGAACGGCTCTCTTCATTCAAAAACGTACTGCTTTTTATGTCTAGATAATTAATATCCTTATGAGGTAAGTAGCATAATCACAAAACAATTCAACAGCTTAACATAGTTTTAACATGCAGAAAATGTTGAATTTTCAGCTTCGGCCAATGTGTCCAAATCGCGTGTGTCTTGAGGCAATCTTATTTACTTATTCACAGATGTGCTAACATGCGCTGTATTGTATTGTCTCAATTGCGTTACTACAGTTAAAGTTGATCAAGAAAATTGTAGAGCCAAACTCATGTAAGCAAACAGAACCTATGAGCAAGCAGGAAAGGGAGAACAATAAAGTTTAGAAATAGGTGGAAATGCAGTAAGTGGTTCCTTTTGAAATGCAGTGCTGGACGATTCACAAGTCTTTATGCCATAGCATGTTGTTTGTAAGAAGAAAAGAAAGCAATTCGAGTTTCCTAAGGTAGAGAGGTTTTTAAAATGTAAAGTTGCAGATACATGCTAGCCTGGATCTTTTGAAATTATATTGGTGGAACTGTACAAATGAGAACACTAAGCATTTGACATTCTGCTATGAATTTCTCTGTGCGGAGGAAATATGTAATCTCCATGTGTTTACTGTTTTCATTGCATGTAGCCGGTGGTGTAAAGTACTGAAAATACTAGGGTTGCATACCAGCTCCGGGTTGATTCGGCCAGTGTGGGTTGAGGCAGCACTAGATCACCCTGAGTTGGATCAGGTCTACCTGGAGTAAACCAGTACTGTCAAAAGGGGAGCAGCCACGCAATGCCAGCAAAGAAGTCATTGTTCTGATTGACCAAACTCAGGTTCTAGGTCCTAGGACAATCACTGCTAGTGTCAACTTCTCCTCCTCCCTCCTTCCTTCCAGAATTTCAGTGCATGATGGGAAGTGTAGTCTTTTACTGAGGAGCATCCTTTTGAAACCATGCCTACCTTCAACATTGTTGTTCATGGCAGGGCCCACTGTCCAAGCAAAATAGCACTTAACCATTCATCCTTAACCAGTAGCCATGCTGTCTGTGGCTGGTTAGAGCTGGGGTTCAACATCATATGGAGAACAACAGATTCCCCATCCCTGCCTTAAAGCATAATGTAAAGGTGTGCTTGGAGAATTTTGCTTGTGTAAAACATCTAAGAGACTTTAAGGAAAGCAAACAAGAAGAAGAGTAGAAGAGTCTGGATTTGATATCACTACCTGAAGGAGTCTCAAAGCGGCTAACATTCACCTTTCCCTTCCTCCCCCACAACAAACACTCTGTGAGGTGAGTGGGGCTGAGAGACTTCAAAGAAGTGTGACTAGCCCAAGGTCACCCAGCAGCTGCATGTGGAGGAGCGGAGACGCAAACCCGGTTCCCCCAGATTATGAGTCTACCGCTCTTAACCACTACACCACACTGGGAGAGCATGTTTATTCCTACATTACCACAGACTAAAGCAAACATCAGAAGTGATTCAAGGGAAACGGGGGGGGGGGGGAGAAATCTAAAACCTCTGAAATATACTCGGAGTCCAGTGTGACTTTCATGCTCTTTATTCAGCTCATAGTAGTGAGGAATGCAGTTCCCCCAAAACGTTTGCTTTATATACACTATTTACACAATGGGCAACACATGATTGGCTAATTCCGGGATACTCCTGTATGCCAATCAGAATGTGGATTCACTTCCACCTGGAGCTGGATTGGGTGGCTCCTGCGGACCAATCAGACTGCTGCAATCTCAATCCTATTGTTCTGGGACCAATCAGACTGCTGCAATCTCAATCCTATTGTTCTGGGACCAGTCAGACTGCTGCAATCTCAATCCTATTGTTCTAAGACCAATCAGACTGGTGCATTTTGGATCCTATTCAACTCAGTACATAACAATCTCATTGGATGGGAGCTTGCCTAACCTTACTTAGGAATATAGAACATTTGGGCATAACACGAATCTAGTAGACTAAAAATGATATGCCAACATTTTGGGTAAGTTTGGGCTCTAATACGAACAGAATTATTTTTGCATGTGTTGACAAGCTTTACCCTGCCTGTAGGAATGGTCATTTGAGAACGAAGGAATTCTGCCATTCCTTGCCCAAGCTCATCCTTGGAGCAGTTCTCTTAGCAAAAGACTGTAACTAAGACCTTTCTCTTTGGCATATCACCTGCTAAGTAGACGGTTGGAATCAGGAAGGCAATTCAGCTGGAACTTTTCTATTTAATGGTTGACAAAGCCTCTCTGCTGCCTTCTCTGGGGGTTTTTCAACATCTGTATCGTATTTTTAGTTTGTATTAAACATATGAGCGAGAGAATGGCCTTGATGGATTAGAACAAGGACTGGCATTTGGGGTTCTAACACAGTACTTCTGCAAACCTTGGGGCTCCTCAAAGCCTGCTGATCCTTCTCAAGTGTGTGTGGGGTCGTTTTGGCTACCTTAGCAATGTCACTCCCTGACATTGGAGCATGGAGTGGCCAGCTCAGGATTCAATACACTTCATTCCATTCCTCCTCTCTATTTTTTTTTCATTCCCTTCCTCTAACAGTCAGTCAGCATTCTATGCCTGCTGGGTATGTTCAGTACTCACTGGACTGTTTTCTAGGACTCCCTTTTTTCCAAAAGAGAGAGAGAGAGAAAGAGAAGGAAGGAAGGAAGGAAGGAAGGAAGGAAGGAAGGAAGGAAGGAAGGAAGATAAAATTTATGGGGAAGATTGTAACACAGAGTTGAATACACTATATTAAAAAAAATAAAGATAAGTAATAGAAATGCATTGTTTATATTTTGATGGTAAGAAATGGACATGATATAGGGATGCATTGATGCTGTATTGTCTTTAACACTTGATTGGGAGCCGCCCAGAATGGCTGGGGAAACTCAGCCAGATAGGCGGGGTATAAATAATAGAATTATTATTATTATTATTATTATTATTATTATTATATTAATTAGGATTGGACAATCCACCTTTGTGCTGGATTGTGACCACTCCCTTTAACAATGTAAAGTGGGTCAAATATAAAGTCTCCTTATATTGATGGACACCCTGTTGAATATACTCCCTTGGTAGCATGTTCTTAATCACCGCAGTAAGCATAAAATTATAGCACCAGTTCCTTGCTGAGGAAGGCATGTTTTTCTTTGCTTATGAATTGATCCCTGCAACATCCCTCATGGGAATGATTTTTTTTCTCTCTCTCTCTCCCTACTGCAAACTGGCTTTCAACTACAGATGTGCTAATCTGTGAAAGAGTCCTGAATTCATTGATTTAGGGGCAGCATAGATATTCATCTACCTTAGTAGGAAGAAAGAAGGAACAATTAATTAAGCATCTCCCAGGGTTGTTATTTTTTTTCAAAACAGCAGTGTAAGTAGCAATGAGGAAATCTCCCAAGGCTCAAAAACTGTCTTGACTGGAAATAAGACCCTCGATTATTATTTTCTGAAAAAAAGGAAAGGGGAAAAAAGCCATTTCAGAGGGTGTTAAGAAAAGTTAAGCAACTTGGGCTCATTTTTTGAAATTGTGTGTATGTGTGGTTGGGGTTTTTTTTGGGGGGGGGGTAGACCTGGATATCTTTTGTTTGTTTGTTTGTTTAGGCTTCCTGGAGGCATCTGCCTAGCCATTGACAGAAGCAAGATGCTGAAGAACTAAATGGACATAGTGAGGCTCTTGCATTTTATTACAAAAATATGAATACTTTTAAGTTGCCAAATTCAGCTCTAGGAATTCAGAAGAGTTTAACTGTTCCCTCTCAGGGAAGGGGCATTTTCAAGATTGTGTGTGTGTGTGTATGTGTGTGTGTTGTCATAGCTGCCTATATAGACTTTGAGGACCAACTGGCTATGTCTTCCAAAATGGAGTCATTCCAAAAACAAAAGTGCAGCACCAACAAGAACAAAATAACCCCTCTGCAGCGCCACAAATCCAACTTGGTGGTGTAACGTTGGAAAATGTCGATCACTTCTCCTACCTAGGCAGTTATCTTTCCACAAGGGCCAACACTGATGCCGAAATCCAGCATCACCTGAGCTCTGCGAGTGTGGCTTTCTCCCGATTGAAGTGCAGAGTGTTTGAGGACCGGACATTTGCAGGGAAACCAAAATGCTTGTTTACAAAGCTATTGTACTACCAACCTTACTATATGCTTGTGAAACATGGACCACTTATAAACACCATCTCCAACTCCTCAAAAGATTCCATCAATGGTGTCTCCTAAAAATTTTACACATCACTTGGGAAGACAGGAGAACTAGTATCAGTGTACTGGATGAAGCAAAGATCACCAGTGTTGAAGCAATGATTCTTCAACATCAACTTCGTTGGACTGGTCATGTTGTGCGGATGCCTGATGATCGTCTTCCAAAGCAACTACTCTATTCCAAACTTAAAAATGGAAAGCGTAATGCTGGTGGTCAACAAAAGAGGTTTAAAGACTGTCTCAAGGCAAATTTTTTAAAATGTAGTATAAATAGTGACAACTGGGAAACACTGGCCTGCGGCCTTTACCAAAGGTGTCATGGACCTTGAAGACACTCAAACTCAGGACGCAAGGGAGAAACATGCTAAGAGGAAGGCACACTTGGCAAATCCACACCATGATCAACTTCCACGAGGAAACCAATGCCCCCACTGTGGAAGGACGTGTGGATCCAGAATTGGCCTCCACAGTCACTTATGGACTCATAAAACCATGTTTATGGAAGATAATCTTACTTGGCTATGAGTGATCGCCAAAGAAGAAGAAGCATTCATTTGGTACTTCTTACAGTTATAATAGAGATAATAGCCATGTTTGGCTGATGAGGAATACTTTTCCACATCAATCTATGAGGCACTTTGCAAACTAATATACAGGTAAGCAACAACAATTTCAGACTCTTGCTCCATGGACTTTCCAATCAATATCTAGTTGTGTGTGTATCATAGTTATGGCTCTCCAAAATTCACCTTGCTCTTTGTGGAGAGCAAAATTGCAAGGGGGGGCATATTTTACTGAATATTCTTGAGGGGAAATGGCGAATTCTCTACTGTTTTTCTCAGAAAGTTATTTACTGACAAATTTCAGCTCAAGTAACGCTGTGTAAAACTGTAGTATTTGTTCATATTGGTCGGTGACAGAAGCAATAGGCTAAGGTAGGAATCTTGGGACGAGTAAAGACAAAGCCCATTGCTTCCTTCAGCAATGTTAATATAATTCTTTCCATTAACATAATTCTTTTCCCCTTCTTTCCATGAAACCCTGTATGTAAGTGGCCCCCTTGGCCCTTTTTATCAGCCCATATGGGACCAGCACAGGTGACTGGACCTGGCAAATATTTAATATTCCTAACCCCATGGCTGTGATTCGTGGTTCAGCCACTTAATTTTATTCTGATTTTACTGTGATTTTGAGCTCCGTTTTAATCAATTGTTTGATTTTGTGTTTTTAATGTATTATATATATTTGGTGTTAGCCGCCCTAAGCCTGGTCTTGGCCAGGGAGGGCGGGGTATAAATAAAAATTATTATTATTATTATTATTATTATTATTATTATTATTAATTAACATTATTAGAACTTGATCCACAGTTATACACAAAGTTTGTGGAAACTATTTTACCAAATATTCTCAATGGGAGGACTGAACTTCTCCAAAAGTCCAGCGGGACCTCAAGAAAGATTTTCATTTTCAAAAATTTGTCAGAAAATAATCTTCTGAGAAATTTCAGCTCAGCCCTACATAGTGCACATATTTTCTAGATCCAGCAATAGCCAGATGGTCAGCAGTTGTGAATTGCTTTTTCAACTGCTCTTGATGCTCTGCCAAACTCTCAGAATGTGTGTGTGCGTGTTCCTCATGCAAGCATGTGCAATAAGGTCACGAGAATAATAAGGTCACAAGCGATTCAGCTAGTGCAACAGACGTGCACGCCTGTTGGACCTAACCAATCACACAGAGTTAAAGCATGCTTAAAGGTAAAGGTAAAGGTACCCCTGACCATAAGGTCCAGTCGTGGATGACTCTGGGGTTGCGGCGCTCATCTCACTCTATAGGCCGAGGGAGCAGCTGTTTGTCCGCAGACAGCTTCCGGGTCATGTGGCCGGCATGACTAAGCCACTTCTGGCAAACCAGAGCAGCACATGGAAATGCTGTTTACCTTCCCGCCAGAGCGGTACCTATTTATCTACTTCTGGCAAACCAGAGCAGCACATGGAAATGCTGTTTACCTTCCCGCCAGAGCGGTACCTATTTATCTACTTCCACTTTGACATGCTTTCGAACTGCTAGGTTGACAGGAGCAGGGGATTCAAACCGCCAACCTTCTGATTGGCAAGCCCCAGGACAGAGAAAGCAGGCTGGCAGCCATTCACCTTCTCAGATGATTTGCCTTTTTTAGCATTTGCAAATTATCCACAAAATCCTACCATGTTTTGCAATAAACTTGATTATTCAGAATTATTTGCTGACAAAGGTAGCAGGAGCCTCGTAAGTGAAGCAGAGGAGGAACTGCCCAGTTGGGGCCTCTATTAATTCTTTTTAGGCATGATGATAAATGGGGACCTCCAGATGTAGAAGATACTCATATTTCAAGATCTCCTAGAGAGCTTTGGTGGCACAATACACTTAGTAACTCCAGGCATTCCAGCACCTCCTATATGGTGATATTCAATGTTCTTCTATTAAATTTCTTCTAAATTTTCTTTATTGTGCCTCCTATGTGTTCTGCAAGGAGCGCTTGGACAACTTTGGACTTATGACCAGGAAGAGCAAAGCAGTTCCCATCTCATTGACCTTAATATCACTAGTGTCTATACGACACAGGTTGAATTCAAGGGCAAAGGCAGCAGGAAGACTTTAGCTCATGTTTTGCACATAGAAGATCCCAGGTTCAATCCATCCCTGGAGTCTTCAGTGAACAGAATCAGGCACAGGTGATAAAAACCTTTGCTGAAGACCTGCAGCCAGACCAGACAAGACTGGGATAGATGACCTGGCAGGGGGAAGATTTCTATGTATCAGAGACATCTATTCTAAAGTACTGGGGAAGTTGGTTCACATGCACCTTTCCTAGATTCTGAGGCATTTGTTTTCACAGCAGTGAATGTGTGTTCAGTTACTTACTCCTCAGATGTCTGCTCCTGCCTTTATTTGCTTAGAATTTGTGTTTGTTGTCTGTCCTGTAGCTTCCACTGTCTCCTTTCCCCCCAGTTTTGTTGACCTAACAACTTTGATTTGTCTGTGTGAGCTTTTGACCTATCAAGTCAAATGCAGCTCACCATCTATGTACGTTGTTCTATCTAGGGCTCAGAAAAAAACCTCCTGTTTCCACAGTTCACCTGGGGAACAGCAGAACCTATGGCCAGGAGGAAGGTGGACCACAATACATGGCTGATGGGTCATGTTTTCCTTGACTGGTCAGAGGTTGTGCCTAACACTTAGTTTCAAAAAAGCATCCAACACATCTGTGGGAAATAGATCTAATAATGGCAACTACAGAAATGGGTCTTTCATGGAAAGTGTTCCTTGTCTTGTCTGAGGCAAGGGAAGTGATGTTTCAAAAAGAATTTGGAAGTCCCGTCCAGAGAAACATTTTTGACATTTTAAGGGAAGTGACATGATTTCCAGAAAGAGCAGGACATGTTCTTGGCAATGGAGATCTTCAAATTCATAGCTGGGGCCCACCATCTATCTTAATGTGGATTGTTAATGAAGCTGTCCTGCTTTGGGTGTCATCCTCTGCCTCTCACTAGCATTGGATGGGTGTCCTTCTGGGAATCTGGATGTGGGGGAAGAAAAGCTTCCCAAATGGTGAGTAAAGTTGCCATGATCTGAGACTAGCACTGCCACTGAATGTTGCCTAAAGCGGAATTTTGAAGTGAACTTCGCTATACATTCTCAGGAGGAACCGTTGAGTAATTTCAAAGAACTAAAAATGTGATTTAATAAGACTAGCGAATTTTTTTGGGGGGGGGTGGTCTTCCAGACCACAGGACAACACTGATGGTTCCAAACATTAGCTTCCCATAACTACTTTCTGGAAATGGCCCTGGAGATAGGAGCAGAACCATGGAAGCACAGTGCCCCCCACCTCTTCTTCCCTGAGATGCTACAGGAGGATACCATGGTCAACAGTATGAAAAGCTGCCAAGATATCAAGGACAACAAGGCATACACATTTAAGGCATTTAGATACAAAAGAAAAAGCCCAGCCCAAGGACCTGAAAGCTTGGCAATAGGGAGGGGATAAAGGACGAGGGGGAATGGGAGAAACCAGGGGCACAGGGCATGAATATATTATTGAGATGTACTTCAGTAGTTGAAAGGAATTTCCAGGCAAGGCTGATATTCCCAAGAAAAGAATGAAACTTCCTCCATCCCATTCTTTAGCAAATTTCTGAATGTTCATTTAGACTGAAAAATCTATTTATATTGCCATGAGTGGAATCTTCACCGACTCTTTCCTTTCAGCTTTTGACTTTCCTTGCTGTGCTATTTATTCACAGGGAGGTGGGTTTCCAATGCCAAAAATAACACTTGGCACCTAAGTGCTTGTCTTGTCTTTGAAACTCTACTCCAGAGAACTCGATTCTGTACCACAGGGACCTGCAGCGAAAGGAGAGCCTTGCCCAGAAAGGATGATGGTCAAAATAGAAAAACAAAGAGGAGGGGGGGGAGAGAGGAGGAAAGTGCCCTTCTCACAACATGCTGTTGTTGTGTCTGTTTTATTTCGTTTGCCCCTCCCTCTTTACATTTTTCCAGAAATTAAATTTAGCTGCATGCCTTCAGGCTCAGGCTGTTATGCCATGCTTCATTAAGACCCTAATCTTTCAATTGGATCTTTATGCTTGCTGCTTGATGTTTGTTTGGTTGTGTGTGTCGGGAGGGGTGATGGTTAGGTTTACAAGGACTACCCCCATTTTAGCGTGAAGCCTCTGGTTTGGAGGAAAAGGAGAAATTCTCGCATACTCTGAAAATCATGTCAGGCTTGACCTGCTTGATGGCACAAGCAAAAATATTGGGATACAGGTACAGGGTGTGTTGTTGTTTTTTGTACCAGTGAAGCAGTGCACTATTAGAGACATGAATTTGCAATGGATTCCTTCCAATGTCACAGAGATCTGGCAAAGCAGACAATTGGCTAGTAGGCCAGAAGCCTATATTTCCCTTGCAAGAGGTGGCTCAAGGGTATGGGAACAGGGAAAACTTTATGGGGATGCTGGAGGATGAGGAAGAGCTTCGTCCTTAATGTCTTAAAGGGTAGGGTTGCAAGCCCTGAGGGAGCTCAGGACCAAGCAGATATGGTCAAAATGCTCACAACCCTCAAGGATTTCCTCCAAACGTTCAACCACAAGATATAAGGGTGTGTGTGTGTGTGTGTGTGTGTGTGCATGCGCCTCACCTTGAGGAAGAAGATAGCAGACAGGAGACACAGTTTGGGCAAAGATGAGGGGATTTCTGTAGGGTTTGTTGTTGTTTAGTCGTGTCCGACTCTTCGTGACCCCATGGACCAGAGCACGCCAGGCACTCCTGTCTTCCACTGCCTCCCGCAGTTTGGTCAGACTCATGTTGGTAGCTTCGAGAACACTGTCCAACCATCTTGTCCTCTGTCGTCCCCTGATCTCCTTGAGAATGGATAGGTTTGATCTTCTTGCAGTCCATGGGACTCTCAAGAGTCTCCTCCAGCACCATAATTCAAAAGCATCAATTCTTCGGCGATCAGCCTTCTTTATGGTCCAGCTCTCACTTCCATACATCACTACTGGGAAAACCATAGCTTTAACTATACGGACCTTTGTCGGCAAGGTGATGTCTCTGCTTTTTAAGATGCTGTCTAGGTTTGTCATTGCTTTTCTCCAAGAAGCAGGCGTCTTCTAATTTCATGACTGCTGTCACCATCTGCAGTGATCATGGAACCCAAGAAAGTAAAATCTCTCACTGCCTCCATTTCTTCCCCTTCTATTTGCCAGGAGGTGATGGGACCAGTGGCCATGATCTTAGTTTTTTTTATGTTGAGCTTCAGACCATATTTTGCGCTCTCCTCTTTCACCCTCTGTAGGGTTACTTCAGTATCAAATGTGGTGACAGTAATAATAGTACAACAAAACAAAACAACAACACCACAAACTGGCTAGTAAGTATAAAACCAAATTTACTGGAATAATAGCTAGAATAGAGATAGGCTAGTAACCATTCAAACAACAAACCTACTAAGGTGCCATGTGCAAGACAAGACCTGGAAATACTGTAAACATGGAATGGATAAATGTACAACTCTATCTTAACAAATTACATGTACAGTAAACGTTATACAGACTGGATTGATGAACCGTTCAACAAGTAGCGTAAGTCCATACACGGAACGGCAACCCAGTGCCGCCACAACTGTGAGGGTAGCACATAGAATATAAAAAAGTTGTTCAAAGCAGCTTATCAAAGCTGAACTAGATGAAATGTTCTTCAGTGGGTCTTGAGTTGGAAACACAAAGCCGTATACATGGATCAATCACGGGAAGGCAATACAAAGCCACCACCCTGATGAGAATAACACAGGTAAGCAAAAGAAGACCTGTTTTCCAGATATATTACAGGTTCATCAGTCCAAAAAGCCAATCATACAAAACAGTTTGCTCAGGATAAAGAAGATATTAATATTAATATTTTGTTTTGTTTTGGGTTACTTCAGTGGACATCATATTTTGGGTAATTTTTCTTACCCTTGTAGTCCAGCCCCACAATCACTGGCAGAAAAAGTTGTGTTTTACAAAATAGCACTAATATACTATTAGTGGTGGGACGCGGGTGGCACTGTGGGTTAAACCACAGAGCCTAGAGCTTGCTGATCAGAAGGTCGGTGGTTCGAATCCCCATGAGGGGGTGAGCTCCCATTGCTCAGTCCCAGCTCCTGCCCGCCTAGCAGTTCGAAAGCACATCAACGTGCAAGTAGATAAATAGGTACCGCTCCAGCGGGAAGGTAAATGCCGTTTCCGTGCGCTGCTCTGGTTCGCCAGAAGCGGCTTTGTCATGCTGGCCACATGACCCGGAAGCTGTACGCCGGCTCCCTCAGCCAATAAAGCGAGATGAGCGCCGCAACCCCAGAGTCGGACATGACTGGACCTAATGGTCAGGGGTCCCTTTACATTTACCTTACTATTAGTGGTGAGTTGTGGAGGGGGTGTGGAGGTAGTGACTTGGAGTACGGTGTTGTGTTCATCAGGATGGGGCAGGACATGACGGCAGCAAGATCAGGGAGCACAGCGGCTGCCACTGCTTTTTCCCAACTCAGCGATGGCAGCATCATCACTACCAGGAGGATGTAAGTGTCTCCACTACCACCACCGCTCTTGAGGCAATGCTGTCCACAATTATTATTTTTTAAGAGACAATTAAAAGGAAATTAGTAGATAAGGACATGACCCTTTGCAGGGAATAGGAACGGACTAGTTAAAGAGCTATTAATTCATCAGTAATGACACCCCAGAACATGTTGAGCGGGAAGACTTTAGAAGAAGCAGTGAAAAGGAAGCTTCTAAGTAAACTTGCAGAGAGCATTTGCGTAACTTATGAGTCAACTTTATAAAAAGGTCTTGGTCATAGAAACAAGCAGGTTTTCAGATTAGCATATATAGCTCATTAGTCAATTTCAGTTCTGTGAATTTATAATAAAGGAAGGGGATCATCTACCCCTTTACAGTTAACCCACCTCCTCTCCTTGGACAAATGCCATGACTTTGCAGATTAAAAATATGCTTCAGTGGAGCAAAGGACTGTGATTCAGCGGTTGCCACTGGTTTGTAAAAAAAAAAAATCAAAATCAAAATCAAAATGCTTAAGGTCTAAAAAGGGCTGTGCATTCTCAGAAGGGCAAATTAATATAAACCATCCATGTCCAGTCTTTCCCAGCTGATGGCATGTAGGATACTTCTTAATCTCTCATTTGTTAATTCTTCAATGCAGATGGCCCCATTCAATATAAATATTTACAAAGCAGCTCACAGAACAGAAAGAATAAAATCTGAAATGTCATGCGAAAGGAAACAACAAAACAGTCGAGACAAAAATTAAAAGAGCTGAGATAGCTCAGTCAGTAGAGCATGAGGCTCTTAATCTCAGCGTTGTAGCTTTGAGCCTCACATTGGACAAAAGATTCCTGCATTGCTGGGGTTGGACTAGATGACCCTCGTGGTCCCTTTCAACTCTACAATTCTATGAAAAGAAAAGAAAAAGGGCTCCACCTGGCACCACAAAGACATCAGAGGAGGCTTCTGGTGAGCCTCCTTAGAGAAATTATTCCACAAGTAGAATACCACTGGTGCTTTTTTCCTAGAAAAATAGCTGCCGATACTCACCATGAAGTTGTTACAGTAAGTGCCACACTTTTTAACAACAACAAAAGAAGAGCTGGCACTGTTTACGCTTGAGTCCCCCCCTGAAAAAAGCACTGAATACCACCACTGAGAAGGGTCTCTCCCCAGTCACTACCCACTTCGACTCAGAGAGTGGGGGCACCTTGGAAGGTCTCTGAAGGTGACTCCAGTGTGTAGGAAAGCTCATGTTGGAGTAGGCAACTCTTTGGTCACATGCCTTCATAGCCGATTGTCTAGCTGTGTTGATACACTATTTTATAAACTCTGTTTCCGAAGTGGGAATTGAGATTGTAATCCCAATTTGGGACCGACCAGAGGTAGGTAATAGTTAATAGGGTAGACAAATTTTCAGTGGTACAGTAATCATTGGTATAGGCATGGTGTACATTGTCATTTGTTTTTGCATCACGATCGTCTTTGGTCCAGCAGATTTTGCAGATGTTGGGAACAATAAAAACCCCATGCAAACCCCATCTGAGCAGATACAATGCATGTAAGATAAATGTGCACAGCATGAACAATTACGGCTCTGCCATGCTATCTTCAGCTCTCGGGAGTGGGGAGTGAATGCCTGTCTTTATGTCTCTTTCAGGACACGTAGAAAGAGGAGTCTCAAGTACTGGAACAACAGGGCCACAGCTCTATTCATGATTTCAAACTTGGTCTGCAGTAAGACAGTGCTCTTCCCCAACCTAACAGGAGCTGCTTTATGGAAGGGATTATGGCATGTGGGTGAGCTCCATCCTGGCTCTGAAGTAGTAGAACTGGTTGGCTTCCCGATCCTGTCCCTGAGGGAGATGTTACCAGAGCCTCCCGCCACCAGTGAACTCTTGGTGGGTGAGTCAAGCAGGCCTCAGAGGGGGTTGTGTCTACCTGCTAATCCAGACAGGCTGACTTGGGGAAACCTCTTGCATCCTCCACTTGATGCTTCCAGGAATGTTTTTACCTATACTGTCCCTGCTAGCTGTGACCTTTAAGAGCTTATTCACCTCTCAGCCACCTCTAACTCTGTCCCTCCCTGGTTACCTAGCAGTACAGAGTAGGCAAAATAAACTCTGTTCCAAGGCCAATACGTGTGTGTGTGTGTGTGTGTGTGTGTGTGTGAGAGAGAGAGAGAGAGAGAGAGAGAGAGATGGGAATTATGACTCACCAAGTAGGCAAACAGGAACCCAGGTGGTGCTGTGGGTTAAACCACAGAGTCTAGGGCTTGCTGATCAGAAGGTCGGCGGTTCGAATCCCTGCCACAGGGTGAGCTCCCATTGCTCGGTCCCAGCTCCTGCCCACCTAGCAGTTTGAAAGCACGTCAAAGTGCAAGTAGATAAATAGGTACCACTCCAGCGGGAAGGTAAACGGCGTTTCCGTGTGCTGCTCTGGTTTGTCAGAAGTGGCTTTCTCATGCTGGCCACATGACTCGGAAGCTGTCTGTGGACAAATGCCGGCTCCCTCAGCCTCTAGAGCGAGATGAGTGCTGCAACCCTAGAGTCGGACACAACTGGACCTGATGGTCAGGGGTCCCTTTACCTTTAAGTAGGCAAACATCTAGCATAGATGAGTGTCAAGTGAATTGTGAAGTGCACCTCGGAGACAGGACTTCTGGATTATTTAGCCACCTATACTCTGCTGTTGCCTGAGGACAAGTGGCGGTTCATGCTGCACAGTCTTCCTTCCACCCATCCATCCACCTGAACCACAAGCCACCCACCCTGCCCTGCTGCATGTTAAAATTGTAGAAGCAACATCCTTTATTTCTGGAAAGGAAGAACGGATGCTGAAGCTACATATTACGGCTCTGTGTGGCCATGCCTCAAGCAGCTTTTCTCCTTTGCCCTCCATAATGTTTAGGAAGTGATAGGCCAGATGTGGAAGTTCTCAAATCAATGATGTTCTCAAATCAATGATGTTGTAGTCTACAAAACCTATTTTTAAGGGGTGGAGAGAAGAGGAAGCCTGTGGCTGGTGCCTGTAGCCCCAGCTTCCACTGGTGGAGCCTTGTTTGAACCTTTGTTTGACAGATCCTCTATATCAGGCATGTCCAACAGGTAGATCGTGATCTACCAGTAGATCACTGGATGTCTGTGGTAGATCACCAGTAGATTAGTGGCTTCCTCCAAAGAAGCTAAAAACTTTGGCTCCCCTAAAAAAAGCTCAACATCTTTGCCCTGCACCCCTAAAATGACCTGAACCACCAAAAATAGGACTTTCCTTCCTAAAAAAAAGCTCAACATCGCTTTTCTCTTCCCTAAAGAAGCTCAACAACTTTTACGTGAACCCCCCAAAACAGGGCATTCCTTCCTAAAAAATGCTCAACAACTTTGACCTGAACCCCCAAAAAGGGGGTAGATCACTGCCAGTTTTTAACTCTGTGAGTAGATTGCAGTCTCTTGGAAGTTGGCCACCCCTGCTCTATATGTCAAACGCATGTCACTGCATCCTACAGAATCCAAACCTGTTATATTCTTTAGACTCTCTGAAAAGGACAGAATCCAAGTTGGGTGGCTTCATATTTCTTGAGCTTTTATGCTTCCTTATTAACTACCATTCTCAACACCTGAGAATCTGCCTTGGCCCTTAATTAAGTCTCTGCAATTTCCCCCTCCTTTGTCTCTGCTTGAGAATAGGTGGAAGCCATTTTTTCCTGCCTGCTTCCTCAGATCTCAGGCTGGCTTCCTAGACTTATTACGTATCTTTGAAGCAACGGGGAAGTTTACATGCTTCCCCACCACCAGCACCTCGACGAGGAAATTGGAAAACTGCAGTGGAAAGATATAGTTCCCGACACCAGACTACACACGTAGTTCAATGGTAAATAACATCAGGATAGGGTAGCTGCTATCTGCCACGACTTTCTGTGTGCATCTTAAAGAGAACACAAGTCATCCTCATTCCAGAGACCAAGGTTTTGCAACGGCAGAGCTACTGGAGTGAGACATGACTTTCTTGCTCCGTGGGTTATCTTATCAGCTTCTGCTCCTGATCCCTAGGATGCAAGGGAATTGTCGGCATAAACCTTAAGCACTTCCACAAGCAACTGCATCAGCTTAAAAGCAGAAATTATTAAGCTTCTTAATTTAGTCATTTTATTCCTTAAACCTGAATCTCTCTTATTCTTCAGAAAGTGAAGGAGAAAAGTCAAACCTTTATTAGCGTTAAAGTCAGATATCACTTTATCTGACTCAGTCCAGCACTCTGAAAATAACTTCTTTCCCCATGGCATGTGATCGTCACTTAAAGGAACATCCACCGTCCCAGTTAGTATGCAATTGCAAAGAGGGCGAGGGGAGCACAGAGACTAGAAGTTTTGCCTTGGGCCTTCCAGTTGCTCTCTGGGTCAATTGTTCAACACTGATAACATGGGATAGCTCAGTCGGTAGAGCACAATACTCTTAATCTTAGGGCCATGGGTTCGAGCCCCACGCTGGGGAAAAGATTCATCCATTGCGAGGAGTTGGGCTAGGGGTTGTAGTATCTTCCAACTATACAGTTCTATGATTCTATGATCACTCTCAGCAGTGCTGGATTTACGTATAAGCAAAATAAGCTATAGTTTAGGGCCCCATTCTATCGGGGGCCCCCCAAAAAATATATAAAGGAAAATAAATTGGGTGTACATTTCCAAAATATAAGATAAAAAAAACCTACATACAGAAACTTCTTCTTAATTGTATTTCAGTTCAACAATTACTTTGATAAAATACATATTTTGTTATGTGCAAATGGCTTTAGATACCTGTTAGGTAGCACATACTGTATTTTTCTGTCTATAAGACTATTTTGGGGGGGGGTCCGATTTAAGAAAATGGGGGGCGATGTATCCATGTATAAGACACTCCCTAATTTTTGACATTATTTTTAAGGGGGAAAGCCTAGTCTTATACATGGAAAAACACGGTATTCAACACCAAAAAAACAGCGGCAATTTGTTGTTGACAAAGGACATCTGGACATATAAAGGGCTCCATTACCTTCAGTAGCTTAGGGCCTCATCAAACCTAAATCTGGCCCTGACTCTCAGCACAATGGCCCCTTACAAACTTCACAGTGGTATCGCTAAAACCTAAAATCAGCAAGACGGGTCTTACAAGGTGTGTCTTACCACTTTCAGAAGTAACAGCTATGAAGTATATATACCGTGTTTCTCCAAAAATAAGACACCGTCTTATATTTATTTTACTTAAGAAAATAAGCCTATGGCTTATTTTCGGGGGTGTCTTATTTTTTTTTAATTAAGTACCGTATAGTTCTGGGCACCTGCCTCGTCTTGCCACGGCCGGTGTTGCTGCTGCTTGGTCCAGCTATCTCGGGGCGGGCACACGGCCCTGCTTGGCGCTGACCTGGCAGGCCACCTCCTCCTCGTGCTGGCTCCCGGAGGCTCGGGGCGGTGGGCGCCGACCTGGCAAGCCTCCTCCTCTTCCTGCTGCGGCTTGGCGCCCGGAACTGGCTGTTACTGCTGCTGCTGAAGTACTGGCAAAGTGCCCAGCAGCGCCGTGCGGAGCACCCCGAGCCGTGACAGGAGGAGGAGGAAGCGGCTTGCCGGGTCGGCGCCCAGCAGCGCTGCACGGAGCGCCCCGAGCCGCGGCAGCAGGAGGGGGAGGAGGTGGCTTGCCGGGTCGGCGCCCAGCAGCGCTGCATGGATCGCCCCGAGCCGCGACGGCAGGAGGGGGAGGAGGAGGCTTGCCGGGTCGGCGCCCAGCAGCGCTGCACGGAACGCCCCGAGCCTCCGGAAGCCAACAGGAGGAGGAGGCGGCTCTTGCTGGGTCCCGCTGGCACGTGGCTCCAGGTGGCTTATTTTCGGGGTATGTCTTATATTTTTTGATTGCTTCAAAATCCTGCCATGGCTTATATTATAGGCACGTCTTATTTTATGAGAAACACGGTATCTACAGTATAGGACATTGCAACACAGAAGCAATAGCTATAAACTCTTATAAACTTACCGTATACATGCTCTAGTTATCTCCCGCTTGGACTACTGCAATGCGCTCTATGTGGGGCTACCTTTGAAGGTGACCCAGAAACTGCAATTAATCCAGAATGCGGCAGCTAGACTGGTGACTGGGAGTGGCCGCCGGGACCACATAACACCGGTCCTGAGAGATCTACATTGGCTCCCAGTACGTTTCCGAGCACAATTCAAAGTGTTGGTGCTGACCTTTAAAGCCCTAAACGGCCTCGGTCCTGTATACCTGAAGGAGCATCTCCACCCCCATCATTCAGCCCGGACACTGAGGTCCAGCACCGAGGGCCTTCTGGCGGTTCCCTCACTGCGAGAAGCAAAGCTACAGGGAACCAGGCAGAGGGCCTTCTCGGTAGTGGCGCCCGCCCTGTGGAACGCCCTCCCATCAGAGGTCAAAGAGATAAACAACTACCTGACATTTAGAAAATACCTGAAGGCAGCCCTGTTTAGGGAAGTTTTTAATCTGTGATATTTTAATGTATTTTAATATTTGTTGGAAGGCTGCCCAGTGGCTGGGGAGACCCAGCCAGATGAGTGGGGTACAAATAAATTATTATTATTATTATTAGTCAAATAAACCTACAAAGAACACAAAGAACACTGACAGCTGTAAGGTCAAAAAGGGTTCTCAAAACAATTGATTAACATATGCCTCTCTTCCAAAAATATATTTTGTTTCTCAGATTAGGCTCTGCTCATCTGAAAAGTCAGCTTCACCATTATGTGACCCCCCCCAAACCTTTGAAATCCTTAGTTTCCTTATCCCCACCCGCTTCTTTGGGGGGGGGTGGAATCTGTTGTGTGGACATTTCAGCTGCAGTAGTAGAACAACTTCCTATGTTTATAAATTGTTTCTCAAAACGATTTAGTAACAAGAAGGCAAGATCAAGACTCATAACTATATAACATGTCCTGACAACTTGCTTCCAAAAACATTGAATTATATCACATTCATACCATAACTAATCTTATGTTCCAGCTTGCCTGTCCAATTTGTAACTGTCCCTCCTGCTGTTGTTTCTACAAATATCCTCCATTATGTTTTTTGATTTTTATATTTTTAATTTGTTTGTGCATTGCTTTGCAGATTTCACAAACAGAACAGTGAGTAGTACATTTGCACATACATATGTAAATGTGAACCTGCTCATTTAAGGCATTTGCTTGCTCACTGAGCTAACTGCCACCAGTGCCCTAACCTTTTCTGAAATACAAAGAAGGGTGGTGGTGAATGGGTAGAATTGTCCTGAACTTTATATAGCTTTGTTTGACAATAGCCCTAACTGTGTAAGTTGAAATAATTTAGCAAGAGGAAAAGGCAAAATACTGTGTTTATTGGATCAAGTTCACAAAACGCGTGTGAGATCTCTCATACACATACCTTAGTGTGCAGAACACACACACACACACACACACACACACACACACTTTAATAAACTCACACTTCAACAAAAACTCTCCAGGGGTATAGCCACCAGAGTTTGGTGCCCTGATGGGTAGATGTCCAGGCCAGAACTTGAGTGTGACAAGGAAGATGAAGGAGACAGAAAGTGCGGAGTTGATGTGTCATCCTGCTAGAGGTGGGAACTAAATAATCTTCTTCTTCTTCGTCTTCTTCGTCTACTTCTTCGTCTTCTTCTTCATCTTCATCTTCTTCATCTTCTTCTTCGTCTTCTTCTTCTTCATCTTCTTCTTCATCATCTTCGTCTTCTTCGTCTTCTTCTTCGACTTCTTCTTTGTCTTCATTGGTTTTTATTACATATATTCTTGGGTTACAGAAGTACATACATTGTCTCTATTTTCAGGTCATAAAGTCCTTTTTACAGATCAGTTATATTCTGAACAAAACATTAATTCCTTACTCACCCCTTTCACAACTTATTTGTATTACATTTGAGGGCATTAAAGACTATTATACCGCTGAGGATTGCTGAAATGTGTAGGCAATTTATAGAGGATGAGGATTGCTGAAATGTATAGGTAGTTTATAAAGAAAAGGTACAGCGTTTACATTTAGAAACTTGACTGGAAGCTCTAAAGGTATTTTGTAAAGGAAGAACATGCATGAGCCCAAAGCTCATAAAAAAGTAACACTAAAATGTGTCAAAACAAAATAAAAAATAAAAAAATTCCTTCCAGTAGCACCTTAGAGACCAACTAAGTTTGTTCTTGGTATGAGCTTTCGTGTGCATGCACACTTCTTCAGATACACTGAAACAGAAGTCACCAGACCCTTATATATAGTGAGAGAGGGGGAGGGGTATTACTCAGAAGGGTGGTGGGAATGGGTGATTGGCTGATAGGTGTGGAAAACCTGTTGACGACTGTTAACGACTGCAATTAGGTCTTACAGGGAAAAGGCAAGGGGTGAGATGGCTAAAGATAGCTTTGTCATGTATAATGAGATAAGAATCCAATGTCTTTGTTCAGACCAGGTCTCTCCATGGTTTTAAGTTTGGTAATTAGTTGCAATTCAGCAACTTCTCTTTCCAGTCTATTTCTGAAATTCCTTTGTATTAAGACAGCTACTTTGAGATCTTGTATAGAATGTCCTGGGAGATTGAAGTGTTCTCCTACTGGTTTCTCTGTCTTGTGATTCCTGATATCAGATTTATGTCCATTTATCCTTTGGCGTAGGGTTTGGCCTGTTTGTCCAATATAGAGAGCTGGAAGGAATTTTTTTAATTTTTAATTTTGTTTTGACTATGGCAGACCAACACGGCTACCTACCTGTAACTGGAACTAAAATGTGTAACACCTAACTAAATTCTCAAGCGTAATTATCTCTCTGCTCCTTTTTGGGTCTCATAGCTCCAGCCAGAACAGTATTTTCACCAGAAACCTGAGGGGAATTAATTCCTCTAGATTTGGATAGGCAACTGGCAGCCTGAGGACTCAATCCTGCCCCCAGAGCACTTCTGCCTGGTCAGCAAGGCAGCTGCGGAACCGCAGCAATCTCTTCAATATGTACCTGAAGCAAGACCAAGGTAAAAGGTTCTTTAACTCCCTCTTTGACAGTGTGAAGAGCAACAGAGCTGCTGACAGAGTTTCCCCATTTGCCTGGCTCTCGACTCATGCAGGACCGAGAGCGGATAAGGGGAAACCACACCACACAAACACACACACGACTCTGTTACCGTTTACCCTGGAGAGGATTATGAAGCCCTTTGGAGTGAGTAATGGAATGCAGCCATGCTACAGGCCCATCACCCTTTCTTCAGTTCAAAATATTTTCCCCCGTTAAAAATTAGTTGGGGCATGTTCTGGATATTTTGGGGAAAGAAACCATGGACCACTAGCAGGGCTACACTTGCTGAGTCATACAACAGTCGGCCAAGCAATGATGGTGTTAGGAAGTCTTTAAAACAATCAGAACCATTGAACAAAAAGTAGATGGGGAGATTTTCCTTCAGCATATTTCAGTCCAAGTTTTGGCACATGAAAACAGTCAGGTAACTCCTCCAGACAACTATTTGTTCCTTTTATTGATATTTTTTGTTTGCCTTGTTCTGTCTTCTTTGTCCTTCATTGATTTCATCGCTCTTCATTTGCTCACCCCCTTTCTCTTCTTCATTTAATTCCTACTTGCTTGAATAATCACCTGAGAGAGGGCTTTGTGTTATCTTTTCCAAGCCAGAGTCATTTAAGAGGCACCACCTTCCCAGTTGCCCTTCCATGACAGTTGAAGTCTGCTGGGGTATCTTAGCTGTTGATGCCTGAAATTAGAATTTCTAGGGTCGGTGGTAGGGCATGTCCTTTGGAGGCCAACATCTTTGGAACTTTCTCCATAGGTTTGTCCAGTGCAGAAAAAGCCTAGCAAGCTTTGGAGCACACATTGAAAAGACTTTTGAATATATGAAGCTGTCTTATTCCGAGTCAGGCAATTGGTCCATATAGTTCTGAGCCCTGTATACTCCAACGGACAAAAATGAATGCACACATGAAGCTTTCTTGCCCTGGAATAAACTACTGGCCCATTCCAATAGACTGCGGAACAGGGAAAGGAAGGAAGCAGAGCCATTCCATTGGCTCTGCTGAGAAACCAACAACTTTTGACTCCTCTTCTTGAACAGTTTCCATTCCAGCCAGTCACTATAAAAAACCGATTTTATATTTTCTTCTTCCTCTCTCAATCCTTTCCCTCTTTGTGCCATGACTTTAGATTGTAAGCCTTGTTACTGTCTTATTACTGATAATTTTAACATATGTATCATTTGTGCATCTTAGGTTGTTTTAGCATGGTTTTTATCTTTGTATCTAATGCTCATCTTTGTAAGTTGCTTTGGGTTTGATTTTTTTTTAATGTGATTAATAAATATTACCAACAACCAAAGAAAACCCCACATAGCCTAAAATTGGAAACAGTCTATGGACCATATATGAACAACTATGTGCTCTCTGTCCCCCCCCCACCACCAAGGGGGATATAAAGGAAACGAGCAAACAAACAAACAAACAAACAACTGTTGTGAAATAACTGGGGAATACCAGTAAATTCAGAAGTCCTATGTGTGTGGGAAACTGCAAGAAAACAGCAACAGCTGACTACCTGAATTTTTTTTAAAAAAATTGTGGGTTGAGTCACTCTTTAGCCAAAAGAACCCCCAGAATAGAAACAGAAATACATTCAGCATTTGCAAAGCCAGGAAATATAGGTTGCTAGACCTTTGAATGCACAAGTATTAAGCATTTATAATTATGGTTCCCCACCTCTATCCCTTTCAGAGTGAACAGATAACAACCTTAAGTAAGTTGAAATGCTTTACTTACAGTAATCAAAGGTCTCACTTTTGCATTGTTCAATGCTACAGCAGAAACAACAAAGGCAAGGTATTCTGGACTGCAAAATACACAAGTTAATCTCAAACACACATTCTAAGTCTGGAGTCCCAGCCTAAGATGTTTGACTCAGTTATATGGTTCAAAGAGAAGAGAGGAACAGGAAATAACCCTTACTTCCTCCCTCACCAAATGTGAGGGGAGCCTGACCTAGCTGAGCCTTCTCTAGGAATTTAGAGCTCTGTGGTCCTTAACCCTTTCATTTACTAACTAGCATACTGTAGATATGCATTGTTAGGTTCAATTGCAAAATCTCCCACAATAACCACCGAGGTGTAGTATTAAGACAAGGCCTATTGTACCTCGATCTTCTGTTTCCAACAGTCAGCAACTTTCTGAGAGCTATTCCTAATATGAAAGACTCTCTCCTGATGAAAAGCTTCTTCTACAGTTGCCTCCATGTTCCTAAGGCAGAACACACAAACTTCTGCCTATGCAGTTTCGACATTTCCCCCCCTCAGTTTTTGCTCAGGAAAGGTATCAGATCAATCTTGGCCTCCTTGAGGCTCAAGTCTATAATTAAGTTGTCTCGATGCAGGATTCCTCCCCCACTCCAGTTATTTTCAGTGATTGAAAGAGGGAGAGTGCTCCTCAAGGCCTTGTATTGCCTCACCGGCTCTCACTTGTTTCTTCCCAATTCTGAACCTGTCTATTTATAGTTATTTTAATTGTTGTGTGTTCTTAATACTTAGGGGTACATTTGCAGCATACCACATGGGGATTGAGCTTTGTGAATCCTACAAATGTTAATGGAGGTCACACAGTTAAATCTCAGTGCTCCATGCAGGAAACTTACCCCCAAATGTCCTTCTCATATATCCTCTCTCATTCTATTCCTTACTGTCATGAGCCGTATCCTCGTATGAATTCTCATCCTGCCAAATTATGTACAGAAAACTCAATTTTATTGTACCACCAGAACTCAGAGTCCTTTGCCACCCAGGTATGCTTTGTACTGTCTGTATTTTTAACTGAAATTCTCCTGCTGCCTCTTTATTCCATTTTCTACTATAAACATGAAAACTAACCATGTCTGTTCAGAAGAAAGCCTACTGATTTCAAGAGAACCTACTCCCACAAAACTGTGTATAGGAATGCAGCCTTCCAGAAGAACTGAAAGAAGGATTTTTGCTCTAGGCTAGTACACCAGAGGGCCTTACCGATTTACCCTGTTTCCAGATGCTCCAATTTGGAGCTTTCCACTAGTGGTAGCATACTGACCACTTAGGCAGAGACCAGGCCTCCAGCACAGCTCAAGCTTGTCCAAGACAGTGGCACTCCTCTTCACTGACAGAGGCTAGTGGAGGGGCAACTATACCCACACACCTTAGCCATCAGCATTAGAGTGTTAGGATTGTGGCCTTAACGTAGTCCATAAAAGAAATTCCCAGTTGTAATAAGGTGGTAGGAGTAAGATTGATAAATTCAACATGTCCCTCTGTATCAAAATTGCTAATATAAACCATTAAACACATTTCCCATTCGAAGATATCTTGTCTACATTTCCCCCCCTATTTTGGATTATTTGCTAGTATATGTCAGACTATATTACACACACACAAACACACCTAATTTAAACCAAACATATCATAGAATCATAGAGTTGGAAGAGACCACAAGGGCCATCCAGTCCAACCCCCTGCCAAGCAGGAAACACCATCAAAGCATTCCTGACAGATGGCTGTCAAGCCTCTGCTTAAAGACCTCCAAAGAAGGAGACTCCACCACACTCCTTGGTAGCAAATTCCACTGCCGAACAGCTCTCACTGTCAGGAAGTGCAGTTAACCAGCAGTAAGAGATCACTCTTTCTTCTAACCTAATCCTGCCAGGGGATTTGCTGCAAGGCCATAATCAAATCCGTATAAAACTCCTTTGCCTTCCAATGCCCACAACATCCACAGCCCTTAAATATTTTTATAGCCATCAGTAGGAAGTTGCCTTTTCTCCATTTCTTTTATTCAAAAAGTTAAACATGTTTCTGAAATTGGTTCTGATGGTTAGAATATCCTTGCTTAAATGAACAACGATCGCTGGTGCTTCCCATCTACTGACATACCTCACGTGCCCAGTAAATATTGGACAGCTGGAATAAAGCCAATAAAGAAATTTAAAAAAAAATTACACTGCATTGTAAGAAAGGATGTGGGGCTATAGGAATATTGTTTGTTGGGGGTGGCTGATACTACATGACATACTATAGCCCTGATTATCTAGTTAATCAGATTATCTAGCCTATGGCAGACCAACACGGCTCACCTGTATGTTATCTAGTGCCATGTGTAAAGGTAAAGGTAAAGACCCCTGACCATTAGGTCCAGTCGTGTCCGACTCTGGGGTTGCGGCGCTCATCTCGCATTACTGGCCAAAGGAGCCAGCGTACAGCTTCCGGGTCATGTGGCCACCAGGACTAAGCTGCTTCTGGCGAAAGAGCAACACACGGAAACACTTTTACCTTCCCAGCTACCTATTTATCTACTTGCACTGGTAACTGCTAGGTGGGCAGGAGCTTACATACGCTTCTGTGGTTTAGGTTACATACTCCGCTATGCTGCAAAGTGGTTGCTTCTGAAACTTTCTCCTACTTAGAGTAAAAAAAAAATACATTGTCTTCTCAGCAATTTGGGGTCTGTGTTAAAACAATGTTCAACCTGACTTCCAAAGACGTTTGGAGTTCCCATAGTTTCTCCTGCCGCTTCAGTCCAGTTTCCTAGATTCTCTTGGGCAGGAAGAACTGGTGACTTGAACAAGCCAGCAATTCAAACTCCCTTTGGGAAAGACATGTATTTGGCATCATCTTTTATTTTTCGAGCCCAATTTTATAGTCCAGCTTTCTTCCACAGACTGGACATTTTGGTGATCTTATTGTAAAGGCTCCTTAGAAGCTGCCAGGATGTGACAGTCACCACACCCTGGGAACGACTTCAACTGGCTAGCTAAACCAGGTGAGGGTAGCCAATGGGTCTCAGGCCCTCGGTGAGTTAGGGGCTTGCATGCAAAGACAGGCTGCAGCAGATGGAGTGTGTGAGACTAATAATGGCTTCAACAGTCAGGAAGGTGGCTTCTGCACATGCTGTAAAGGGAGGAGAAAAGCAGGTGGGTTCAAGGTGGTGCCAAATGTGCCTTGTGGGATTGGAGAAGAAAAGGCTCTGCTTTCCTTTGGAACACATCGCTTCAGCAAGCTAACCCAGAAATAACCAAAAACTTTGCTTCAGGATAAGGTCTTGGCGGCGCAGTCAGCGGGAGGTGTCGGGGTACAGCTTAACGCAGCTATGGGCAGCCTGTGGAGACATCCATACCGCGCCGTGAAGAAAGGGATCCGCTGGCTGGATTGTCTGTGAGTTCAGGCTTGCGCCCCAGGGGAGAGGAAAACCAATCTAAATGCTGCTAACATAAAATGAAAATGAAATAAAAACATGGTTGATGGAAAAAGCACTTCGCTTTCCTTGCCAACCCCGGGCTTGCCTCGCGCTTTCTCCACACCACAAACGGCGCATTTATTAGGAGAACTGCACAACAAGTTAACCAATAGTCTGTTACTGGGCTGAGGCGGGAAGAAGACAGATTAATATATTTGAAATTGATTCCCCGCGGAGCAGCAAAATTGCCTGCTGGACCCTGTTAACCTTTCCTTCCAAAGTGGAAGGACGAAAATAAATACAAACGTAAACAAACATCTCCTTCACGGAGAGCACGTGTTGCGGTGGGAATTAAGCCCAGAGGTACACTGTACTCCTGACAAGGTGGTGCCTGTATTGCTCTGTTTCCTTTGCAGGGCCAAAAGGGGGTCTTGTCATACAGGCAGCTCAAGACATCCATACACATTGTCCAGGCTTGCGCCCCAGGGTGCTGCTAACACATGGTTGCACTTCAACCCCGGAGGCGCACTGCGTTGTCTCTTGAGACAGATGGATTCCAGCAGCAACAAAGTTCTCCTTCACGGAGAGCACGTGGGTGGGGCCCAGCAAGACACCTGTTGGGGAGATCGTTTAGATGGCCAAGGACTGATTGGGTTCTGTGGGTTGTTGGGGATGTTGCAAGTTTTGATGGACAGCCCAGAGGCTATATATGTTTCTGGCACGCAGCGTGAGCCCCTCTTCGCTGCGTGCATCGGATCACCCGCCCTCCCTCCCTATAATTTAGGCTTCTGCGTTGACCTTGCTATGCCTGTCATGGGGTCGTCTGCTTTTGGGGCAGGGGCCTGGTAGGAATTTTTCCATTTGGCTGATTGGCTGGTGCCATTTGGTTTTCGCCTACTGCGTAGCAATTAGTCACAACTTGTAAGGTTGCGGTTAGGCATTGGTTATTAAATTGGTTGGTGGAGGGGAAGTGGTTGGCTGTGCCTGCCCCTCCAATGCTGCTGCTGTGCGGGGAATTCCGTTAAAGGAATCCAGGGGCTCACCATGCTTTTGTCCGTACCCCCTGGTCAGGGGCTAGGGCCACGCAAGAGCCCCTGGGAACATTAGGGGAGAGGCGAGGGCCAGACCCCCGGCTCCCATTCTCTCCCCAAAGTGTTTTCCCTTTACTGACTTCCGCAAGGCGGGCGGATGTCAGTCTGTCCCCAGGCGGGGACAGATAGTCGGAACCAATGCCTAAGCAACCACTCACATTTTGTATTTTAATAAAGTTGTGGCCAAAATTATGCCAAAAACCTTAAACTTAAATTCCTGTGTGAAGTGTGTGTTATTTGAGGGGTGGCTTGGGGACCTCGACACGCAAATGCAATGATTACAGCTCCCAAGATGCACAGCAACGAGGAAGAAGACTGTCAAGAGAAGAAAAGGGGAGAGTGGGGAGGGGGAACCCCAGAAAAGACTGTGAGGGCTACATAAACTCAATGCAAATGTTCCAGTCATGTCTTCCCTGTTTCATACCAGAGTTTGGGAAGGGCCATAGCTCAGTCATTGAGCTTTACATGCAGAAGCTCTGGGTTCAATCCCTTGTGTTTTCTGGTAGGGCCAGGAGAGAATCCTGTCTGTAATCCTGTTTATTTTGGTGTGTGTCAAAGCATGACCAAAGCTGCAGGGGGCAAATATATATGTTGCAAGATAGTCATGCATGGAGAAATGTAACCGGCAAAAAAAATGGCAAGCTCAAATATACTTCAACAGACAGTTCCAATGCATTTTGAAACTATATAATAAAAAATATTTTTAATGTCTCATTTCTTTTACAAAACGCAAAGAAATGCCACATCAAATGTAATATGGTATGAATATATTTAAAATGTACAACTATGAGAGGAAAGCCAATGTGCAAACAAAATGGTTAACAAAAATAAAGGGCCAAGCTCCTAGGAATTTGCAAATCCATTCTTGTCATTTAATAGCAAACACTCTCTTCTTGCTAAATTAATATGACAAAGAAAATATTACTAAAATGAAAAATAGAGAAACTAGTTAGCAACCGAGTTGCTAAGCAATTAAAAGAAAAGCTCATAAATTTGTAAATAGTTAGGCTTGTGACCCAATTAAAAATAAAAATAAAACAGTTTAAGTGATTAAGAAGTGTAGGTCCAAACCATCAAAAGTGAAATTATTTGATCATTTTATGCGACAGCAGGATTTGAAAATGAAAGCGAGGTCCCTTCTAAATTGGGCTTGTTGCCAGATGTGCGTGGCCAAGGACCATGGGGAGCAAAAGTATACCATAACAGGTTAAGAGAAAAAGTTGATTAATCACTAGTCTTGACAGATCAATCAACTGATTAAATTTAAATAAATGTGCTTATAACCAAAACCTTAATAAAAGAGTATTTTTGAGGTATTGAAGGAGGGTTGAGATAAATCTTAAAATTTAATAAAGCTAGCGCTCGTGCCAAGAAGGAAAGGTCATATTTAATATTTCCCTTTTCATTCCTTATTAGAGGAGCATTAGCACAAAAACAGCCTCGAAAGGCAAACACGTGTGTCCTTAATCCACCATCCTGCAGGTTCACATTTGCCCATTGTAAGTAAACTAGGACCCACAATCAACTGCAGCCAGTGGCATGGCATGGGTTTCCAGAGCCCGGGGCCATGTTGAGGTGGGAATGAGGGAAACAGATGGAGAACGTGTGCGCATTCAACTGCCTAACGCAGTGATGGCCAAACTAGGCCCTCCAGCTGTTTTGGGACTACAATGCCCATCATCCCTAGCTAACAGGACCAGTCGTCAGGGATGTTGGGAATTGTATTCTCAAAACAGCTGGAGGGCATCCACATCACCCAGGAAATCGCAGCCACAGAGATAAGTGTCTGGAGAGGCCACTTCCTGGTTCACACAGAACAGAACAGCCGTTTTCAATGAAGCTCAGCGATGGAAGCACACAACTATACTGAGGAAACACTGGGTGTTGAAATTTTGCGGCCTGAACAATTTTGTGCCCGGGGCAACTGCCCCTGTGCTCCCCACACACACTACATCTGACTGCAGCTGTTACTGAATCAACCTAGAATTCTGTATTTTAAACTGGCCCAGCATACCTATAAACTCCTGCGCTCCTCCGATTCTTTTTTTCGGATGGAGCTTTGCATGTTCCCTCGGCCCTAAAGGTGTTCAAGGCAAAAGTGGTGACCGTGCTTGCTTATGCTGCCCCGCTTTGGGCTGCGATGACAGATCTTGCCCCTCTTGAGACGCTGCAAAATCAATTCCTACGTCGGCTCCTAATGCTCCCCCTGTGCGTAAGCAATGCAGCCATTCGACTAGAATTGAAGATTGCATCCTTAGAAACTTGCCTGTGGAAGCAAGTCTTCAATTATTGGTTAACATTGTGGCATAGATTACCAAGCCACTACCTTGTCCAATGCTTATGGCGAGATGAATTCTCTAGCCTTTGGACTAGTAGAATTCATGCCAAACTCCTGAGTTATGGAATCTCTCCTTCAGATTCCCTAAAATTAGATCAAATTACTGCTCAAAGACTGATCCGCCAAAGACTGGATGACATCGATCTACAGCGAAATTATATGCTGGGGGGAGGTGTTTGTTCGCCCCAGAACATCGGTATCACCTTTAACTTACTGCGTTCCATCATACCTCTCCTCCCTTTCGACTGTTGTCCATAGACTGGCCTTCACCAAAGCGAGGTTCAACGTTTTTCCCTCCAACGTCCTGAGACATAGATTCTCAAAGGGCCAAGCCTCCGCCATGTGCGAATGTGATAAGGAGACACTGGAGTCTCTCCAGCACATTATGTTCACTTGCCCCTTGTTCAATGTGCCACGGGCAAATTTGTTGGGATCAATCATACAGAAACTAGAGGGCACCCCACCAGAATTCCACCTCGCCCAAATCTTGCAGGATAAGGATACTCATACGACCCTGAAAGTGGCAAGGTTCCTGGTCGCTGTCCTTACCCAAAAGCGACGCCAAGGAGCACTACAAGCTAGCTAAGGCGTAGTATGCCATTCTATTTTATTGTATTTTATTGTATTGTGGTGTTTTAGCGGCTGTTGTTCCCACTTGCACAAGTTGTTATCTATGTGTTTTTTTACTTGTATGGGCCTATGGCCGTAAATAAAATTCTATTCTATTCTACCTATAAACTCCCATAACTGACCTCTCCCACAGTTCCTTGATTAAAGCCTGCTCTTAGTAGACTAGAGATAAGATGCCGTTTTTCTCCTGACCACCCAGGAAACAGCATTGTTAACACCTCATTTACATTGGCTACTACTTAGCAGCTGTTTGTGGGAAAGCTGTGCCTGCAGAGTATCTGTGAAGTATTGCAAGGAAGTGAGAAATTAATTGCTGAGCAGTAAGTTCCCTCATCATCATTAGCAGTAGCAGCACCCCCACAAACACTTGTTCATAGCAGCCAGTGTTTAATGAGGCTCTAACAAGGCAGATTGCTGGGAGTTCGGCAAAATTTATATTACTCAGCATTCCAGGAGGCTCAGTATGTGATATCAGTGTTGAGAAATCACCAGCAGTTAGGGCTCAGCCAAAACTATTCCATGGCTTCCCTTTTGACGTTTTAAGCGCTTCTAGTGGGAAATATCCACTTGTTTGTCTAAATTGCCTTCATTTCGCCTCATTCACAGGAGGAGAGCTCTGCTGGATCAGGCCACAGGCCCATCTGGTACAGCATCCTGTTCTTACAGTGACCAAGCAGATGCCTGTGGGAAACCCATGAATCAGGACCTCAGAATCACAGACCCTCCAAATGCCACTATTTTCCAGGGACGGTCCCCAATTGACTGAAGCCATCCCGGTTTCTGATCTTGGAATGTCCCACTTTTCCTTAGGACGCCCCTATTTTCATCGGATAAATGTTGGAGGGTATGGAGCCATGCGGTTCTCGAGACATCTGAAGGTAGCCCAGTATAGGAAAGTATTAAAATGTTTAATGTTTTATTATGGTTTTTATATGTTGGAAGCTGCCCAGAGTGGCTGGGGCAACCCAGTCAGATGGGCAGGGTATAAATAGAATGATGATGATGATGATGATGAGGAGGATGAGGAGGAAAGAAGAAGAAGAAGAAGAAGAAGAAGAAGAAGAAGAAGAAAGGAATAGGATGTCCCTATTTTCATTGGAGAAATGTTGGGTAGTATGGAATCAGTGCAACCATACTCAGGGCCTTCTTAAAGGGATCGGCCGCCGTGGCGCCATGATCCCTCGGCGCCCCCGGCGGGCCGCCTCTCCGCCCACCTCCCTCCCGCGCTGGCCGCCCCTCGGGAGGGGGGTGGGCGAGCGGGGGATGAGGGGCGTGGCGCTGCAAGCCGGCCACCCTCCGGAGCCCCAGCTGGAGCGCTGGGAAGGACGCGCAAAGCCCCGCTCCAGTGCCATGCCCCTCATCCTGCGAGGGGTGGCCAGCGCAGGAGGGAGGTGGGCGAGCGGGGGGTGAGGGGCGTGGCGCTGGGGCGGCACAGGGCTTTGCACACCCTTCCCAGTGCTCCAGCTGGGGCTCCGGAGGGCGGCCGGCTTGCAGCCGCCCGCCCGTGGGGGCGGGGGCAGGTTGGGGAGGGGGCGCCCGGTATGCCGGCGGGCTCGCGGGGGCGCCCCTGGGGGGCCCGGCGCCCTGGCGTGCTGCGCCACCCTGCCCCTATGACGAGACGGCCCTGACCACACTGCTCCCAGCAGTATTATCCTGCAACCAAATCTGCTTAGCTCCATCCCTTGATGGAAGAATCTAGGAAGGTGGGAGAAGTCTCATCATTTGGAAGGAACAATGGTGCTGAACAGTATTCAGGAGAAAATGGTAACTAATTCCACCTCACTGAAACTGTGAGTCTCCCAAACAGCAGAACGGGTGTCATTTTCCTGCCACTCACCAGTGAAAATTAGATACTTCAACTTACTAAAGGTCCCCCCCCCACCTCTGGCAGCAGTGATTCACAGCTTGGATCACATCTTATTCATGAGCACTGATGTTCCCTAGATGGAGAGAAATCCAGCCACTGTCATTCATGGCTGTGTAACATTACGGAGGATTTACGCAGAGCTGCTCCTGAAGGGTTCAGAAGGCGGTTCGGAATTTGGCAGCCTGCCTTCTTAGTGACAGCAGAGTTGAGAACACATGGAATGTGCGCTGTTTATGCTGCACAAAGACAGCTACGTAAGGACACCTGAACCCAACTCAAGCTGCTTCTTTGGACTATAGCCTGGTCTCAAAGTATCTGAGACAGCATCTCTTCCCATTACAAAATGTGGTGTGAATTGAGATGGTCTACAACACTTCAACAGGTGGGTCACAGAAGTACTATCACCGCCATTTTGTTTTGTGATGACGAGGGGCCTTGAGAAATGAGCTCATGCTACTGGAGCACTGCTTTGCCTCCACTTCACTTCACTTCACTTTTAATTTGTCTACCACTTTTCTATACTGCTTGACATGAGGCGGTTTACAAGCTGATAAACAACAACAAAATAGGCAGCAAAGATCACACACGTCATAATCTTTTTTGTGAGAAAAATGTGTCACAATAGCTTTGGAATAAACAACTTATATCCAACAAAGCAACATTCAATCATCCATTACAATATAATAGTAAACAGTAAAATTAAAATCAGCAAATAATAATAAATAGTTTACACTTTTCAATTACAATAGTTACTAAACTAATCAATAAAAATAACGGCAAGTCCCAATGCATAAAACACCACAAAACATACAAAACCATGTAAAAGGGTCAAATTGAGGAATAAGGAAACATAACTTATTAAATTGTGGATCCAGAGGAAAAGGAAGAGGTGAGGCAGAACAGCACAAGGTAGATGAAGAGGACATTGAGCAGCCATCTTTGGGTCAGTTCAGATTATACTGCAGTATCAGTAGTTGCAGCAGCAGGCTGGTTTGTCTGCCTGCCTGAACACCTTTCCAAGCATGGAAAATCCAAGTTAAAGGGAGTCCAAGTGCAAATATAAAGACATAAGTAGACTATAAATCAATCTTCCACAGTGGCAGTATTTGGGGTTAAGAATAGAAGAAAGCCCATTGTGCTGTTCTCACAGTGGCCATTGAGGTGCCCATGGAAAGCATGCATGCTCAACAGCATTTAGCCTCGTAAAACAAACTACACTGGCCACCTATAAAATAATAGCGTTGGAAAGGACCCTGGGGATCATCTAGTCCAACCCTTACAATGCAGGAATATGCAGCTGGCCTGCACAGGGATCGAACCCATGGCCTTGGCACTATCATCACCATACTCCAACTAACTAAACTAATGCTGGAAACATCTTACAGCTATCCTAGGGTTCCCCTGTACTATCTTTCAGAGCTTATACAGTCAAACCTTGGCTCCCGAATGCTGAAAACCCAGAAGTAAATGACCCGGGTTTTGAACAATTTTCGGAAGCTGAACATCCGATGTGGCTTCTGCTTGAGTGCAGGAAGCTCCCGCAACCAATCAGAAGCCACGCTTTGGTTGTTGAACATTTCGGAAGCCAGTTTTTATTTTATTTCGGAAGCCAAATGGCCTTCCGGAACAGATTACGTTCGAGAACCGAGGTTTGACTGTATGATGTGTGGCAATTTAAAGGAGCCCTACTCTGTCCCATTCTCCACAGAGGGCCCAGTCCTGGTTCAGTAACTCATTTCTAGGCATGCCAGAGGCCAGGCATTCACCTTCTCATTGGTGGTTTCCTTCTTTCAGTATTCAAGATGTTCCTTTCCACCTTGGATCCAGCCACTTCTAACAACGCAGACCTCTCTTCTCCTGCTATTCCCCCAAAAGTCCCTCAATCCACCTCTTAACTCTTGGCCAATTTACTCAGTCCTGAGGAGATCATTATTTTTCCCAGGAGCATATATGGGTTGCTCACAAGTTGATGATACAACATCTCTTCTACCTTGGCTAGGTTTAAGCCAGCCAGGCTGAGGAACTGCGTGGTGTCATGACAACTGGAATACATTGGTTGTGCCTACTGAACTGCCGTTATTAACACAACCAGTTAAATGGGCCAACTTGTCAGTTGGACCACCTCAATAGTCAGCATAGCATTACGCCATCTTAGAGACAAGAAGCAAGGTCTGGAGTAGCTTAGCATTTGGCATGGGGCCACTGTTCCCTGCAGTGCCACCCCTTTTTGGCCCCTGCATTGGCACTGATGCACTAGTGGCAGGAATATACTGGTATAACATGGCACCAACATACCAATGATGTTATGCTGGCACAGGGTTTCTGCTGGTGGTATGTGTCAAAGTACGTCGGGGGGGGGGGAACTAACAGTAAAATCCTAACTTCATTTACCTGGAAGTAAGCCCACCTGAATTCAATAGGTAGACATGGTTGGGATCGCTGGGCAAGTTTCACACAACCTTAATCATCCGTGTCTTTATATTAATGATGAAATAATACTATCTATTTTCTCTAATCAACTTTATTAGGAATAAATTTTATGTGCCTATTTTTTAAAAATGAAATTCTATCTTATTCCAAATCCTATGGCGCTCTAGCTAGTGTAAAGTTAGCACAGAATTGTGCTCTGGGGCATATTTACTATATGCAGAAAATGCAGGTTTACAGATCGGTGATATGCAGAATATTCACAGCTTTCCTGGAGCCAATGTAGTGTCTTCAGAATAAATATTTTTTTCCCCTTTATCTGAAAGTTTTCTTTCCTTTCCAAACATTTTTATGGATATCAATAGAGCTTTTGTTCACCCCAAAATATCTTTAAAAATCATACAATCTTTGCTTGAGCAAATACTTCCCCCCCCCCAGAGTCAAGCACCATTTAATCTAACCAACATTTACTCAAATCAATACATTTTAATTGAAACTAATGGCAGTTAGCTTAAACCAACAGATTTTTCACTGAACTGAGTTCATTAAATCAATACATTTCTTTAAGAAATGGCTATAGCTTATGTAACAAAGTATTATTTTAAGTTCTTGTCCAAATTCACTCTTATTCAAACATATATGTTAATAATAAGAGCAAGTAAAACACTATATGGCACGACTGCATCAGAGGAACCTTCTTTGCTCCTACAGAATTTGTAAGGTTGGGGAACTTTTTCAAGGCAACACCATCATGCAAATAAGGGTAGTCACATGACTACCCACCACAGGGAAGTGCTACTTTTTACCACCAGTTTGAAAGCTCACTGGCAACCTTACACTCTGTCATGGCTCCTTTGGCTCTGTCACGATCTACCATTCTTTGGCAGCTGCAGATAATAGTAATAATAATAATAATAATAATAATAAAAATAAATAAATAAATAAATAAATAAATAAATAAATAATGATAATAATAATTGATTTATACCCCACCCACTCTGGGCGGCTTCCAACTAAACAATAAAATGCAATAATCTATTAAACATTAAAAAGCCTCCTTAAACAGGGCTGCCTTCAGATGCCTTCTAAACATCTGGTAGTTGTTTTTCACTTTGACATCTGGTGGGAGGGCGTTCCACAGGGCGGGTGCCACTACCGAAGAAGGCCCTCTGCCTGGTTCCCTGTAACTTGCTTCTCGCAGTGAGGGAACCGCCAGAAGGCCCTCGGCGCTGGACCTCAGTGTCCGGGCAGAACGATGGGGTGGAGACGCTCCTTCAGATATACTGGACCGAGGCCGTTTAGATGCAGAAGAAGGAGAAAGAAGGAGCGGATGAGACACTAGAACAGGGGTCAGCAACCTTTTTCAGCTGTGGGCCATTCCACCATCCCTCATACCATGTGGTGGGCCGGACTATATTTTTTTGGGGGGGGTGAACGAATTCCTATGCCCCACAAATAACCCAGAGATGCATTTTAAATAAAAGGACACATTCTACTCTATGTACTACTACTAACTAATAATAATAATAATAATAATAATAATAATAATAATTGTTGTTGTTGTTCAGTCGTTCAGTCGTGTCCGACTCTTCGTGACCCCATGGACCAGAGCACGCCAGGCACGCCTATCCTTCCACTGCCTCCCACAGTTTGGCCAAACTCATGCTAGTCGCTTCAAGAACACTGTCCAACCATCTCATCCTCTGTCGTCCCCTTCTCCTTGTGCCCTCCATCTTTCCCAACATCAGGGTCTTTTCTAGGGAGTCTTCTCTTCTCATGAGGTGGCCAAAGTACTGGAGCCTCAACTTCAGGATCTGTCCTTCTAGTGAGCACTCAGGGCTGATTTCTTTGAGAATGGATAGGTTTGATCTTCTTGCAGTCCATGGGACTCTCAAGAGTCTCCTCCAGCACCATAATTCAAAAGCATCAATTCTTCAGCGATCAGCCTTCTTTATGGTCCAGCTCTCACTTCCATACATTACTACTGGGAAAACCATAGCTATAATAATAATGTAATAATAATAATAATAATAATAATAATAATAATAATAATTTATTTGTACCCCGCCCATCTGGCTGGGTCCCCCCAGCCACTCTGGGCGGCCTCCAACAGATATTAAAATACATTAAAATATCACAGGTTAAAAACTTCCCTAAACAGGGCTGCCTTCAGGTATTTTCTGAATGTCAGATAGTTATTTATCTCTTTCACCTCTGCTGGGAGAGTGTTCCACAGGGCGGGCGCCACTACCGAGAAGGCCCTCATGTAAAAACACGCTGATTCCCAGACCATCCACACGTCAGATTGAGAAGGCAATTGGTCCGCATCCCCGGGCCTTAGGTTGCCTACCCCTGCACTAGAAGGTTGACACCCAGGGACAGAAGTGCCAACTTGAATATTGGGGGGGGGCAGGTCAACCCTGTCAGACGCACCGAGGTGCACCGCACAGCCCCCAAATCGAGACAAACCTCTCTGGGCATCTTCCTCTGGAACGCAGCATGGGATGGTCATAACTCTTCAGTCCCGTTGCACAGCAGTGACACATATCCAAAAATATGTGCACACTCAAACAGCAGAGTGAAACTGGAAGCTGAGGCTATGAGGTGTGGCATCCAAGTAATTTATTAAGCAACATATACAGGACAAAGCAATCATGGCGTCCTCTCACATCTACTCCAAGAGAGAGTGGGGAAAGTACAATACAACGGAAGAGATAGGACTGGCTTCCGTTCCCACAGTTTCCAAGCATGGAATGTAAACACATACATGGGATGTAACAATCACACATCCGGCAACGGGAGAGAATGAAATGGCTGACAAACCCCGCCATGCATAATCGATTGCATTATGTGGCACACGCACCATTTGAATGGCAATGTCCGTCAACTTTGGGGCATGGCCCCCTCAAATATTTTATGGGGGGTGCAGAAGGAGTTGGCTCCTATGCCCAGGGTGATCCTATCCTTGTGACTTTAGATGCCAGGGTGAAGGAACCAGCTATGCCAGGCATGGGCAAACTTGGCCCTCCAGATGTTTTGGGACTACAACTCCCATCATCCCTAGCTAACAGGACCAGTGGTCAGGGATGATGGGAGTGCCCATGGCATGGGAAATCCCAGTCAAACATAACTATGCATGAGTGCTAGTTAGTCTATGGAGGGTTTAATATCATAGAGCTGTATTCCTAGACTCAGCTAAGTCACTCCCCCTTCTCCCTTCTCTCTTCAGCCACTTCCTGATGAGCAAAGTGTCATCCAATCTGTAGTCATCATGGGGGGGTTTCTTCCTTCCCCCCTGCGAAGTTAGAACTGCTAAGCTTTTCACCCATGTGCACAGAAAAAGGAAATAAACTAGTGAAAGCAAGAGAAGCGTTGACTGCATGCACAACAACAAAACTTCTCTAGGACTAGGAAAGAGTATGTTTAAAAGGAGCATCTAAAGAAAGCCCTATTTACATTTAGGTACTTTCCTGTTTGTACCATAGATTAGGAAACATCTGTGTATGAAGTAGGATACCTCCTCTTGCTAGGTGAGGGACTGTGGTTGGCATATGGTCATCTGTTAAGCATTTAATTACAATCACAACCTAATTAGACAGTCCCTTTAATTGCGAGTCCAAATTTGGGTGGGAAATTTGTATGTGTAGTTATGATTTACTGTGTTTTTAGTAACTGGCTCACCGTTCCTTTCCAGTTGAATTAGTGAAAGGTTTTGTCTTCTATGCCCCCTTGTTTTTCAAAATGGCTTCAGAAACACAAAGTAAGGTCCTTGGGCTTTTAAACAGATGGTCACCGACCAACGTTCAGCACATTTCCTGGACTCTTGTAAAAAGCCCTGATCTTGCAATCTGATTTGCACAGAAGGTTTAGGGGAACATTCATAAACTTAGGGATACTAAGAAACCAGCTTCTGAGGCTTGCAGATCATTTTGTCCAGGTCAAATCTGCAGGCATTTAAAGGACAAATAGCTTCTACAGAACCTCACCAGCACTACGAAAGAACCAGCATAGCCATTGCAGTGCTAATGTGGTAAACCAGGATGCAATGAACAACATAAGCCTTCCTCAGTACTTTTTTTATGAAAAAAAGGTGGAGGAACTCACCACAAAGTTCGTTTATTGGTTGGTTGGTTGGTTGGTTGGTTGGTTGTTGCAGTCTCTGTCGTGGTGCCATTCCACCCCCACCCCAGGCAGTGTAAAACATGATTAACAAACTCAAGCAGAACATTATCTGTATTAAAAATGGGCACAACTTTATTGATTACAGAGATAGAGGGATGTTTGGCTCAGGCATTGGGATATATCTGTTCTAGCCACTGCCCCCAACCAAATATATATACAGTGGTACCTCGGGTTAAGTACTTAATACGTTCCGGAGGTCCGTTCTTAACCTGAAGCATACTTAACCTGAAGCGCCACTTTAGCTAATGGGACCTCCTGCTGCCGCTGCGCCGCCAGAGCACGATTTCTGTTCTTAAGTGGAGTTCTTAACCTGAAGCGTACTTAACCCGAGGTACCACTGTATATATAATTGTTTAATTTCAAAAAAGGTAAGGGAACTCAGTTTCCCTGATTTCCTGCTCAGAAAAAAATCTCTGACCTTCCTTGAGAACACGGGTTTTCAACTGGTGGCCTGCAACTCAATTTTCAGTTGCTGGCTGCCAAATAGCAGCGATGTGCGAAATCTCCAAAGCTCTGTTTGGATTAACTCAGAGTTCTCTCTTCTGTGAGGGATCCTATTCCCTCCCCTTCAATACTTCCCCAACAGTGACTCTCCCTAAGTTTCACTGACAACTAGGATGAATCCTTCAGTGTTCATATGGGAGTTGTCTCTGGGGTACCTCAGGGCTCTACGTTTGAAAACCTCTTGCCACCTATGGGATCTCCCTACCAGGGTTCCCAACTACTGCAGTTTGCCTTCCCTTTAGGCAAATAAGTGGCACACTTGGCTTCACTGTCCAGCCCTCTGTATGACAGGAGAATAAGCAAACAGTTTCCTCTTCCACAGGAAAGCTTTGTTCTCTCCTCTTAGTCACACCTCTTAAGGTACTGATACACTGCCACAGTCAGCGAACGTTTAAGCACATTTAACTTTATTAGGTAACTTGAAAACATGGATGTCTCGGGTTATTACTGGTACAAATCTTCTTCTCATGTAATTCAGCTTTGTTATAATATTTCCTGCATCCCTTTAGAAATGGTAATGACCTTTTCTCCCATTCCCCAAAGCCTAACCTCCTTTTCTCTCTCTAAACCTCCACCCCCCAACTGCCTTTCAAGGTTGTTCCCCCTCCTTTTAGAATGCCAACTAGCTCCGCCTCCCAGGGAACACCTACCTAAAATGGGAGTGATAGGTTAGCCCATGATGAACCTGAATCATCAGCAGGCATTATTCCGCCAAGCTCTGTTTGGATTAACTCAGAGTTCTCTCTTCTACCTGCAGAACAAACAAAACAAACAAAACCCTACCACCGTATAACTCGCATCCTTTCTCCAGCCTGAGCATGGAAAACTATGCTCGCCTTTGATGTTCCCATAAGCCATTCCACCAATTCTCTCTCCTTCCCCCCTTTTAAAACCTATTCCCCTTTTATTACCGGTCAACTGGAAGCAGGAATGATATTTTGCAAATGAGTAGGGTGTCCATGGGTCTGACTTTACAGAGGGCAGTTCTCCATTTGAAGGGCAGTCTGCTCCAAGCCAGGTTTAAAAATAAGGAGCCATAAGACGAAAGAGCAGCAGGGACTCTTGAAGTTGTCGATCAACAGTTTTCAGCACCTGCACAGCAGACTGAGTAGAAACACACCTGCTCACATTCTTCCCCACTATGGTGTGATGTATTATATTTCGGTCCATAGCAATAATTTCTAACTATGCATCAGCCCGTGCAATTCTGTATCCTCTCTTGACCTTTCGTTCTTCCGCTGACTGGGGCCACATCTGCACTATACGTTTAAAGCAGTATCATACCGCTTTAAACAGTTGTAGCTTTCCCCTACGAATCCTGGGAAGTGTAGAGTGTTAGGTATTGTTAGGAGAACCCATTGCCTTCAAAGACCTACCTAAAAATTCCTAAAGTTCCCTGGGAAGGACTGGTCGCTAAATCACTCTGGGAACTGTAGCACTGGGAGGGGATTAAGGTAAAAGGCAAATGACCTCATGGCGGTTAAGTCCAGTCAAAGGCCACTATGGGGTGTGGAGACCATCTTGCTTTTCAGGCCGATGGAGCCGGCGTTTGTCCACAGACAGCTTTCCGGGTCATGTGGCCAGCATGACTAAACCGCTTCTGGTGCAATGGGACACCGTGACAGAAGCCAGAGCACACAGAAACGCTGTTTACCTTCCTGCTGCAGTGGTACCTATTTATCTACTTGCACTTTTGAACTGCTAGGTTGGCAGGAGCTCGGACAGAGCAACGGGAGCTCATCCCATTGTGGGGATTCGAACCGCCGACCTTCTGATCGGCAAGCCCAAGAGGCTCAGTGGTTTAGACCACAGGGCCACCTACGTCTCCTACAGAGGTCTCCTATCAACTCTCAGCACACTCCCCAGCATTCTTTGGCAGAAGCCATGGCTGTTGAAAGTGGTAAAACACAATTTTAAATGGATATCGCAGATGAGGCCTGACTTACTTTGCGTTCTTTTGCCATCTGGTGTGCAGTGGGAAGGCCTTCTCTGTTACAGCTCCAAGGTTTTTGACAGTTTGCCTAGAGAGATTTGCCTGGCTCCTTCTCTGCCCACCCTTTGACAAGCAGCAAAGGCCTGTGTGCCTTTTAATAATCTGGCCCCTTTTATGGATTTTAACATCTGTTATTTCTGTTCTATTGTTCTATTCTGTTGTGTACTTTTTAAAAATTACGCTTCTGAGCTACCTGTAATATTGTCAAAAAGCAGAGTGGCTGGGGAAGCCCATCCAGGTGGGTGGGGTATAAATAATAAATTATTATATATTATAAATTATTATTATCATAGAATTGTAGAGTTGGAAGGGACCCCAAGGGTCATCCAGTATAATCCCCTGCAATGCAGGAACCTCAGCTAAAGCATCCATGGCCAATGACCATCCAACCTCTGCTTGAAAACCTCCAAGGAAGGAGAGCCCGCAACCTCCTGAGGGAGACCATTCCACTGTTGAACAGAAAGTTTTTTTCTGGTGTTTAGTTGGAATCTCCTTTTTACTGTAATTAATTAGCAATAATATATTGGAATCTGGGTGTTGTTTATGTGCCCTGCCTTGCTTCAATGGGGTCTGCTCTCAAACACACAGCATTACCCACATTTTGACACACTAGATGCACATAATTGATACCTCTTGGCTTTGACATCACATATACAGTGGAACCTTGGTTCTCAAATGCCTTGGCACTTGAACATTTTGGCTCCTGGACACCGAAAACCTGGAATTAAGTGTTCCGGTTTCCAAACGTTTTTCGGAAGCAGAACGTCTGATGCGACTGTTGGCTATTGTTTTTGTGTTTATGTATGGATTTGTCCCTGCAAAATGATGTATATTGGTAAATGCTCTAGGCAAATAAGACTCAGGATAAATGAACATCGATCCAGAATACGTAACCAAATCATGGAAGCGCCGCTCGTGGAACACTACATGCAACGAAAACATACAGAAGAGGATTTCTTATTCTTTGTTATTTCGAAGCTGTCCCCAGATTGTTTTCATCGCAAGAATACTGATAAACTCCTGTTACAACAAGAAACCAGATTCATTCATCTTTTTAATACGGTTTCTCCCCGAGGTCTAAATAATCATCAGGATTTTACTCCTTTTCTGTAAATTGCTATAATTCTTACTGTAACTTTAAGATCGAAATTGTACTATTGCCGCTTTAATTCCTTATTAGAATACACCTTAATCCTTCGTTAAATATCACCAACGTACTTTGAGTCACCTAACTCTAAGCAACCAGTACACGTCGACCTTAAAACTTTAAGACTCTATTAGATAAGATTAACTTTTACTATACAATCTTGCATATACGTTTGTAAACTTTTAGACAACTTTATACTGTTGGTATGATAATTAACATAGGGTCTCTCATTATTCCAGCTGAAGAACAATCTCCGAAACAGAGCCTTGTCCTGGCACATTAATTTCACCTGGCATATAAACTTTAAGAAATAAATCTATCCATAAGAGACTTGAAAAACTTGAATCAATTAAATCATCATTGTGGCCTGAGTTCTTGTTTCTCTACAATTTTCAATGAACCAAAAGAAACCACCACAAACTGGCTAATAAATGTAAAAAGGAATTTACTAGGATAATAGCTGAATAAAGGTTAACTAATGACCATTCACACAACCAAAAACATGTTACAATGCCATGTGCAGATCAATACTGGTTCTGCCAAACACATGGAATAGATTATATGCTCGGTGAACGTTCCAATGTCTGAATAACTGAACCATTCAACAAGTGGCTGGAGGTCCAAGCATAGAACAGTATCCTGATGCCAACAGAAAAATGTAAAGAAGGTTCAAAACAGTTTATAAAAGATGAACTAAATGGAGAGTTCTTCAGTAGGTCTAAGGTTGACACCACCCTGATGTAGTTAACATGGGTGGTTGAAGGAAGGCGCATCAGGGTGGTGTCAACCTTAGACCTACTGAAAAACTCTCCATTTACTTCATCATTTATAAACTGTTTTGAACCTTCTTTACATTTTTCTGTTGAATGGTTCAGTTATTTTATTCAGCTTGTATCCTAGTAAATTCCTTTTTTACATTTATTAGCCAGTTTGTGGTGGTTTGTTTTGGTTTCTTGTTACATTATTTTCACCACTTTGATACTTTGTTTAGTTTGTCTCTACAATTTTCTGCATATTGTTTCTGGGGTGCCCACGCCAATCGGAAGTCGCGCCTTGGTTGAAGTCGAACAGACTTCCGGAATGGATTACATTCGAGAACCAATGTACCGCTGTGTGTGTTTTCAGGACCCACCCGATTCCTGTGACGGATATTTCTTTTAGCTGTTTTTAATATTGGATTTTACGTTATTGTAACCCGCCCTGGCACCTCCGGGTGAAGGGTGGGCGGTAGTGATGCAAGATTGCCGGAAAAAATATCAACAACCTCAGATATGCTGATGATACAACCTTGATGGCAGAAAGTGAGGAGGAATTAAAGAACCTTTTAATGAGGGTGAAAGAGGAGAGCGCAAAATATGGTCTGAAGCTCAACATCAAAAAAACTAAGATCATGGCCACTGGTCCCATCACCTCCTGGCAAATAGAAGGGGAAGAAATGGAGGCAGTGAGAGATTTCACTTTCTTGGGTTCCATGATCACTGCAGATGGTGACAGCAGTCACAAAATTAGAAGACGCCTGCTTCTTGGGAGAAAAGCAATGACAAACCTAGACAGCATCTTAAAAAGCAGAGACATCACCTTGCCGACAAAGGTCCGTATAGTTAAAGCTATGGTTTTCCCAGTAGTGATGTATGGAAGTGAGAGCTGGACCATAAAGAAGGCTGATCGCCGAAGAATTGATGCTTTTGAATTATGGTGCTGGAGGAGACTCTTGAGAGTCCCATGGACTGCAAGAAGATCAAACCTATCCATTCTTAAAGAAATCAGCCCTGAGTGCTCACTAGAAGGACAGATCCTGAAGTTGAGGCTCCAGTACTTTGGCCACCTCATGAGAAGAGAAGACTCCCTAGAAAAGACCCTGATGTTGGGAAAGATGGAGGGCACAAGGAGAAGGGGACGACAGAGGATGAGATGGTTGGACAGTGTTCTCGAAGCTACTAACATGAGTTTGGCCAAACTGCGAGAGGCAGTGAAGGATAGGCGTGCCTGGCGTGCTCTGGTCCATGGGGTCACGAAGAGTCGGACACGACTGAACGACTGAACAACAACAACAACCCTGTGAACCAGCAAGCTAGACACAGCACACCAGCCTTTTATCTAGGTGTTTCATAGAGATGATATGAATCAAATCTAAGCTTGAAACTGCATAATATGGGCATTTTGGGTAATGTTCAGAACTCAATCTAGCCTTAAACTTTATTTGATTAATCTATTTCTGTCCTGTTCTCCTTTTAGAAAGTTCAGGGAAACTTACATAGAGGGCCCCCCTTTCAAAGTGGTCTGCTGTCCAGGTACTGGCGATAATTTATTGAGCTTATTCATCACCTTATAGGAGCTGACTTAGGAGATGAACCCCCCCAAAAAGTGGTATGCATTAATACAGGCATTGATTTGGTACTCACACTCATAGCTGCAACAGGACTAGAAACTTGGTTATTCCCAGACAAGTCAGTGGCCACAATGCCTACAGCAGTGCATGCTGCTTATAAGACGCATCCACTTCCTTTCTTAAATGTCTTTTTAGCATTTATTTTTTACGTTACTAAAACATTTCAATTCTTTGCGAATGCATCGGCCCTAAATGCTTTTATAAAACCATCTTTTAAAAAAACCAACCCCCCACACTTTAATTGGGTCAAACGCTGGCATGTATGGAAGTGGTGAGGCAAGAGTATCTCTCTCTCCTCCCCCTCCTTTTCCCTTTCCTTATCTTATTCCTCCCTGTCCTTTGCTGTCAGATCTATCCCCAACAGCCCACAGTTAAATCCCTCATTTAATATACAGGTGAAGCAAGGAAAGGGGAAATCAATTCATTCCCTGAAACTTGCCAGGTTTTGGTGCCCTTCAAAATCCTGCAGGCACATTGCACAATGCTTCCTTCTTGGCAAAGGAAAGGGTTAACCCCATTTCTATCAGCCTCCAGAAACTAGTTTATGTCCGGATGTCTGTTCCATAAGCAATGATGGCTTAAATCATCTGTTCCAGAGTAGTAGCAATGGCAGGGCTGCAAATAAGTCACAATTGTGTGTAAGTGCATCATGCGGCAGTGAGCACACAATTCAGCTTCCTCAGCATATCTGCTTTTTTTTAAATAAAAAATACTAGTTTCTAGTCCTTATTGTTGTTCAGATATACCAAAAGTCAAATGTGTGTGGGCATAGCATGGTTGAAGCCCAGATGCCAGGAAAAACAACAACAAGACATGAAGTAAGGTTTCCAGGAATGAGGGGGTGGGTTGCCAGTTCCATGCCTGCTTCCTTCCCCCATGAATACCAGAAGCTGAATTAATTATGCAAAGTAAAAGAAGTTATGCAGATGTGTTTGATTTGCATAATGTGTGCCTTTTGCAGAATTTGGCTTTCCTCCACACAGAATATTAGTTATCTTGGCACATAAGGTCTTTTGTTCCAGTCTTGCACAGAGTGTGAATGGCCCTGAACAAGACTGGGAGACCAAGAGACAGGCATTTTCACCCTATGGATGTGATCTTAGCTTCTACAGCATGAGGAGAGATCTCAGCGGCTAAGACAGCATTCGGCTGGAACTCTATCCATCTTAACACAGAAACCTTTTCTTTCTCCCTATACTTAAACATCTGCATGAAACAGGACTGTTGGACTCACTTTATGGGGTCAGGAAGGAGAAGGTTGACTAGGATGTGCCATCAGTAATGAAAGAATGGAGACGGGCTCATATTGATTCTCTAACCTGGTCACACTGCAGTTTGATCCTAAGCCCACAGAAGAGAAGTGGCAAGCTATCTTCTAAGAGAGAACCAACCCACAGGAAGGGAAGTTGGCATTTACAACAGTCCACGAGGGCTCAAACTGACCATACTTGGCCTTCATCCCAGCCAGCCAGAGGTGATTTGCACTGGCCTTCTTGTGGGGAGAAAGCACAACCTTCCTTAGCTCCAGTCTCCCCAGACATCATGGCTATTCCGATGATCACTGTTGCCACCTAGAGGGAAGTTGGTGCTTGCCCTCTTCTGCCACTCTTTTCGCCAGACTGTCAATGGAACCAAACAAACGAGAGCCTCTGCCATTTCAGAGGGAAGTCCCACCCCTCCTCTTTCTGATCCTGCACCTTTGAGCCATTTGGGTCCCTGCAGCAAGCTCTGGCCCCACTGGAACTATAGTGAGTAGAAGCACCCAAATATCCAAAGCTGCTTAGATACATCTATGTGATTAGTAGTTGGGGGAGTCCCTGTAACTTTGGGGGCCGCAATCCTGGGGGGGGGGAACCAGCAGAGTTTTAGATAGGTAAAGGTAAAGGGACCCCTGACCATCAGGTCCAATCATGTCCAACTCTGGGGTTGTGGTGCTCATCTCGCATTAATGGCTGAGGGAGCCAGTGTACAGCTTCCAGGTCATGTGACCAGCATGACAAAGCCGCTTCTGGCGAACCAGAGCAGTGCACCTTTACCTTCCCGCTGGAGCGGTCCCTATTTATCTACTTGCACTTTGACGTGCTTTCGAACTGCTAGGTGGGCAGGAGCAGGGACTGAGCAATGGGAGCTCACCCCGTGGCAGGGATTTGAACCGCCAACCTTCTGATCAGCAAGCCCTAGGCTCTGTGGTTTAACCCACAGCGCCACCTGGGTCCCTTAGAGTTTTAGATACCATGGGGGCTAATTCCAAAAGCAGAGACTTTTGGTGCTACCAGCCACCCCATTATATCTTAAGTGGACATATTAGACAGGAGTGGAGTGTTGCCACAGCTGGGATAGGTAAGGAGGAGAAGCTGAGGCCTTCCTACCACATCTTCACATACAAATATCACACATGCACAATGATAAGATCCGAATGGTTTGTGACTACTCAGGAATGAGATACTGGGTTTGTGGTGGCTAGCTTCATCAGCAAGCGCGTCAATCTCATGTCCAGCACCAATGAAAAATGAAAGAATTCTGTGACTGTTATAATTAAGAAAGGTATTGAAAATACAGTAGCCAATATAATGCAAAATTCAGTTTATTTGGGTTTATTGCGCTGCCATATTTGGAACATGTGTTCTGCTTGCCCCATCGCAGAAGGCCCACATTCTGCAAGAGCTGAGAACTCCTGCTGTCTGAAATGAGAAGCAAATCTCCTACTGTGTCCTGGATAGCAGCTTATTTACTCCATCCACGAAACCAGAGGGAGTCACTGAGAAGACATAATGGCACAAAAAGGCCCCGTTGGATCAGACAAATGGTCTAGCTAATCCAACATCCTGTTTCCCACAAATGTCAACCTGAAGCCTCAGTGAAGCGAGACACAAAGGCAAACAAACCTCTCCCACTGTTGCTCTGCATCCATGGATATCCAGTAATGTAGTGTCTCTGAACAGGCAGGGTATGGCCAGCCTATTGGCCGTTGCTCGATTCATCCTCCATTAAGTCAGTCACCCATCCAGCATCTGCCTAGCACAGCCCAAAATTCTGTTTCTCTCTACAACAGGGATAGTCAACATAGTGATCACTGGATGTTGGTGGACTCAAACTCTCACCAGCTTCAGCCAGCATGTCAGAGATGTAGTCCAACAGTGTCTGGTGGTCATCCACTGCTCTACAATGTGACCATGTTTGGAAGGTAGGACAGAATATTGCGAACTGGCTTTTTTATAGGATTAATATTCCTCTTGCAGGAGTTTTATTCTGGCAAACTTTATGTATCTTGTATCTTTTAAGACTTGCCAGAAGATACAAGTTTTCATAATGGATGTTACTTATATTTGGTATACTGGATGGAGGAAGAGGAGAAACTTATTCCTAGATCAAAACATCAGCACTTTTTAATTACACTGTTATGTAGCAGAAAGACCTGTGAGATGACCTACAGAAAGAAGTCAGCATTTTTAAAAGTACAAACCAGCATTTTTTTTTTTTTAAAAAAAACAACAACAAACATTTTGCTTCCTTTCATTCCGCTCTTCTCTTTTAAATGGATCAAGTTCCCCTTCCTTGGATCTTTAGCCTATGTCCATTAGTACCTCCCCAAAGACTATTTCATCAAACAAAGCCAAACACTTGGAGATGATTTTAAGTTTGTTGAAGAGTTATAGCCAGTGCTTTGTTTATGTATAGTGAGCATTTACTGAGTTAGCACTCCCCAAAGGAAAATCGGAGGAGATACCAAGAAAAAAAATGTTGTAGATAATTGCTACTTGGTTTGATCTCCTGATATTTCAAGGTATTTTATACCATCTTAATGGTTTCACCTGAGAGTGTTGGGCTCAACTTATACTTTTAAACGATGGTCCCAAACAAACTGTAAATGAATGTGTTCTGATGTCTCTGCAGTTAGCCACTACAATGAAAATATCCAAGATGATTTTCTTTGTGTACTGTGTACAGTGCCAAGAACCTTCCACCAAAGTCTATGATTGTGTACAATATTCTTACTATCCTTCTCTTCCCCACTAATTGATTTTGAAAATAGGGATTAAGTTGCACCTCCTAACTTTTCACATTGATTTCAGCAGGACCTAATGGCTAAGGGTGTGCAGCCAGTCTGTGCTGGGGCTGAATAATGAGGGCAATAAGGGTGATTCAATGTGATCAGATCTCTCTGTAAGTTGATCTGTAGTGTCAACAAAGAGCAGTGAATCACTTCAGGGGTGCCATAAAGCCTTGTGTTACTCTGTTTTTTCTGTTCTCTCTACTTTTCAGTAAAACCATATATCTATATTTCTGTATGGTAGGTGCACAGGCTATGCAAAAAGAGCTCTTAGTGAGTTCTTGTTGTTGTTCTATTGTTAAAGTTTATTTGCTATGACTTTTTATATTGCATAACAAGTATTTTCTCTTGTTTAGCCCTGGACTCACCACAACATGGCCTCTTTGATTCTATTATTTCCATGGTCAGTGTTAGCAAATGTGAATGGCATTGTGAGGACCACTCTTCCAACACTGTATATGGATAATTAAGAAACAAGACACAGAGGCCCAGAAGCTGGCAGTATGTTGGACAAGTGATGGTTCTGGGTCAACAGGCCAGGAGATGGAACTGAGACACTGAGTAACTTTGCCCAAGAGTATATGCTATGATGACATAAATCCCAGAGGAGGGACAATACATGCTGGGGCCTATGAATCATAATTGGCCATTTTTGTGAAAGGGGGCCTAACATTACATAATCTTGTCCTGGATTGTGGCCTCCTAGCTCAGCAGCCAGGTGAAGTTTTTTATATGGAGTCATCTGCAAGATTTCTCCTTAAAAGATGCATATGGGAACTTCTGCTAACACTTCTAAGCCCATGTAATTACCATTTTTAATATGGAACCAGTAGCATAGTATACAAAAATCACTGAACATTTTGATAGAAATGAACATTGATTCAGTCAATGATTTTTAATTACTCTGAATTCTATAGACCCATTTCTGGATCATTGACAATAATGTAACATGCTTCAGTTCTGCGATGTTATTTTCTTCCAAATATCATATCGCTCACCCTGCTGTCCTTAAAAGAAAGAAAGAAAAACGTACCCAGTTATTGTTATATTTAATATTTGAGTTTAATTCTCCAATATACCAACCACAGGACAGTAACCTCCTCTACATGTTGAGAATCGACAAAAAAAAAATCCAAACAGTGATTGACAAAACTTCCATCCTTATGCCCTGGTGTCATGGACTTGTTGGACACAGAGGAATGGTGAGAGGCACCAGCTGGGACACCCCCGAAGGGAAAAAGGCTCAAAGGATGATGGTGGTGGTCAGAGGGAGAAGAGGGTGCAGACTGAGAAGAGAAGCTGTCAGAAGCTGAAGAGGTAACAGGGTTTAGTGAACAGAGAGAGTCTGTGGCAGAGAGAAGTCCAGAAGCAGTGGCAGAGGTGGAAGCAGGAGAGGAAGGAAGCCAAGAGGCAGAGATGAGTCAGGCTGGTGAAGAAGCTAGGGGGTCTCCCTCTCCTGCTGTAACAAGCTCCCATCCCCTCTGGTCTCCCAGGACCAGAAGAGATATGAAGAGTGAGGAGCAGAGACAGGCATGTCAACATAGTCTCAGATTGCTTGGGAAGGACCTGGGGGAGGAGGAGATTTAGATAGCTGTGGGAAGGCCTTCACAACTGCCTCATATGGGCAAACCTACTGAGAAGAGTTGGTTTGTTCATTAGGCCTGGCACTCCTGAGCAGACCTTCTTTCTTTTAATAAATAATTAACTTCACATACTCTGTGTGATTTATTGCTGGCTGGCTCCCTGAGACCTGGGATTTCTGAACAACTTCTTGCTTCAGGTCCTTCCCACCAAAGTGCCTACGTGTCCTTAAACCAAGCTGGCCAATCCAGAGCCCTCATGTTGCTCACTCCTATTACCTTCTGGTGTCTGAAGAGGGTTTGAGGCCGGAGTTCACAGCAGCCGCAGTAGCTCATCAAGCTAAGTCTCAGACTGAAAGGATCCTGGCTCAAGCCTGAATTCGTTCTGGAGCGGCCTAAAATATTACACGAGGAGCAGTTGCAATAGGAAGGGGAGAAATGAACGGTCCCAATTAGGGTGGCAGGTGAAAAAAGATGTCAGGGCTGCAAAAGCTGTGCAAGTTGTATAGAAGAGCAGGTGTTGCTTGCATGACAAACAATACCTGTTGAAATTCCCTTCTCTATCCAGGACCCCCTATACTGCTACCCTCGGAAACCCAGTGTGTGTTTGTTTGCCATACCAGTGGAATTCTTTGGAATGTCAAAATATTGTTTCTTAGCTATCAGTCCTCTCTATATTTAGTTGCTGGTCTTCTCCCTTTCCTTATCTTCTCTTTTATCACTAGGTGCCAACTTTAAGCATTTATCCATATGAAAGCCTACACACATGCTGTCTGGAAGCCTCTTGTCAAGATATAGGAACTGGCAAAAAGCACCAAATTATTTTTCCACAGAGACAATTGTTACATCATTTCCCAAGCAGCCAATCACGTGTTTAACCCCATTTGTTTAACACAAATCATTGCTTTTAGGCTGCTACTTATCAACTACTGTATCTGGCGTATAAGACTACTTTTTAATCCAGGAAAATCTTCTCAAAAGTCAGGGGTCGTCTTATACACCGGGTGGAGAATCTGCGGTCGAGTATATCTCAAACTCTATATTTTAACTGGAAAAGTTGGGGGTCATCTTATACGCCCAGTCGTCTTATACGCCGGAAAATATGGTAGTTCCTCACTTCTGCAGACATTTTCCCAGTAATGTGTTTCATAACTTAGACCGCTTATGACAGTATCTATTTTCAAGATCAGGGATGGTTAACATGTGGCTCTCCAGATGTTAACCTTCCCTTTAGCATAATGCTAAGTGTTTATATAGTACATTTTATATAAAGCACTTCACTCTCATCAATACTAGCAAAAGTCCTCTAGAGTAGACCAGTATTATTATTATCTGCAACTGTGGCTTGTGGTGACAGGTATTCCCAAGGCTGAGGCAAGATTTGAGATCCAGTTCACTGTGGTCCTGTTCCAACTTTTGTGAACTAGTGGAAGGAGGTTTAAGGATTTCTAGAGTTACGGAGTGGCTCTTTGGTTGTCATTATAAAGCCTTGGGCATTCAGCATACAACATTCTAAAGCATGTTAAGGGTACTAAGCATTCTTCAAAAGTCCAGCAGAAGCTTTGAAAATGATTTTACTTGTCAGACCATAGATGGAGAACAACAACAAAATAAAAACCAGGTCTGTCTAAAGGACTAGCTAAACCTAAGATGGGCAAAAGAAAGAATGTTGTCAACTGATGTATTACTGGTCAAGTACAAGAATTCTTGCAAGGAATATTGGACTATGTGGACCTGGATCCAGAAAAGGCACTTCTTTAAATTCTTGAGCAAGAGTGCATATTTAACATAGATCAGATTGCCCTTAATTTTGGGAGCTCTTGAGTATGCTTTGTACATTCAAAACACATTGGTTTAAACTCTTCTTACCTGTGAAACTTTATGGGTGAACTGAGAGTTTGTTTGGACAATGGCCGGAGGCTGAGCGGGAGGGTGTATCAGAAGGAAAATGAATTGATTTTGATTTTTATCTATTAGTAACTTTGTATTAATGTAACGTTTTTATATGCAACCGTGTATTTTTGCAATATTTTGTTTAAGTTGTCTGTTGTGTCTTCAGCTTTTTGTACACTACTTGGAGATATTTTTAATATAATAAGTACAGAAATTAAATCTTCATCATCATTGGTGGTCCACGGAGATGCTAATATTTCTTTACAAATGCTGAATAATTCATTTCAAATTACCTTAAACAAATCAGGTTCATCAGACGTGTGGAAACCTTTGTGGTAGGATTGTTTTTCAATGAAATAATTTAAATATTTATACTGGGGTATCCCAGTAGGCAGGGTTACCTCTGCTGAGTGATTTCTGCTGAGTGGAGAAGAGAAAACTGAATGGGAATATGGGCATGTGAGACCAGGTTCCCCACTTCCAGTAATGGCCTGGTTGTGTGTAAATGCAATAAGGTTGTGATTCCTTCACATGGTAATGCTATAGCCAAACAGGGAAGAATAATTCCCCCTCTATCTAGGCTGACAGATATACCTTTTTTGTGTTAGTAGGACAATCATTCATACTAATTGCTAATTGCAATTAAAACAAGAGCTTGAAATTCTCCGATGTGCTCATAACCTGGGATTTTGAATTAGTTCAGGGGGGCTCGGGGAATTGTAATATACTGTGAGCTCATTCTGCTCCTGGAAAAAAAAATCTGTTTGTTCATTGTCAGGTGTAGTCTGATTTCTTTTTTTAAAAAATAAAATAAATAATAATAAAAATGAACACTGTGCAAACATAGGCTGACTCCTTTCTAATCTGTCAGCACATTCTTTACATCTGTGCATAAACATTATTATTGCAAACTCAGTGTGTTACTGACTGCAAAAATGACCAGAGTCCTCAAAATGTACTCAGCAGCCTCCAGTAGAAGGAGACTTCGGTACATTAAGATAAAAACAAGCAAGCATGAATGTGTATGGAGCGGGGTTTTTTTTGGGGGGGGGATCCATTTTGTAGGAAATTGGCCAGTATTTTTCTTTGGCATCACATGTACATGCAGGGTAAAACTTTTGATTCAAGGACAACAATATTGCTTTCCTTGGTCCCCGATAACAATTTCCATTATATTCATATACAAGATTAAATGTCGATGAAAAGTCAGAGTTAAGTCTAGTGAGAGACCAGAGCACACATTCAGAGATTCTTCAAGATCATTTGGTAGGTTTGTGTGCTGGGAGAAAAACAGTGTTCTCTTTTTCATGTTTATAGCAGGGGTGGCATCTAAGGAGAGCAGTTCCCCTTGAATCTAAATAAATGGGGTTTCCCCCCTTCTCCTCTTTAATGGGACTTTGGGTTTTGCTTCATCTTGTTCCACTCCAACCCCTGTAACTTTTTCTGCCAAGCTTTGAAGCAGAGTTGTTGTTGTTGTTGTTGTTGTTGTTGTTTGTTGTTGTTGTTGTTGTTTAATTGCTTTCTAAAGTTACGGTAACTGATTCAGTGTCTCGTTTTGTCATAAGTACTGCCGAGCCACAAATATTTGGCAAGTGAACCTTTCGGGTTAAAATGTGAATTTGGAATTGCAGAAACGTTTCGATTTTTTTTTGGGTTCCTTTCCCCCTTCCTGTCAGTATTCCTGTATACCTAATGAGGTGACAGAAAGAATTAAAAATGACAGATTGTTTTGGCTGCAATGGAGCCATCTGAGATATATATCTCCCTGTAACACAGCTCAATAAGCTCAGCTTGTGTGAAGTCCTCTGTGTATGATTCATTGCTGCAGCAAGGGTACTCGTGGCGTTTTTTTTTAACGGGAGATGGTCATGAGCTGGGCAGCAGGGAGATGGAATTGCTGTCAGAAGACAATGGTGACAACTGTCTGCCAGCGCTGCTACATGAATTCGCCGAGGTTGGCCAGACTACAAAGTAATAGACTATTACTCTGTAACACACCTAATTAGGAGCTGCACAGACTGGCTGACACAAAAAAACACATTCCTAGCCAATCACCTCAGGGAAGGAGAAGGGGACGGGGCTGCGAATGCGCTGCACCAAATCCGTAATGTCTGCAGATGTGTGCTTGCCCCGTCTGCAGGCCAGTCCCCAAAGCCTTGGAGTTAACTCACGGAGATTAGAATCAGGAATCTGGTCCGCAGTAATAAAACCTCTTAACACCCATGCACCATTACTCTGCCAAGTGTCTGGCGGAACAATAAAACATATCAAAAGGGATTCTTCGAGACAGAATGGTTAAGTACAGGTGTTAGACTGATAGCCGCCGTAATTAAGAAAAAAGATCTGTCATTTCACAACCAGCGTGGAATAAATTCCAGGTATCTCTCCACAATCTTTCAAAGTACCTTTATCTCTAGAGTCAGAGAGGGTGACCATGGAACACCCTGAACCCAATTATGTGGCTCTCTGATTAACATATCTTTATTTCTCAAGGCACAAGGCTAGAGCGCATGCTTTTTCTTTTTCTTTCTTTTTTTGGAAAGTTTGAACTGTAGTCATTTCAAATATCAAGTACTAGTCATGCTCCTAACCAGCTCCCAGGGCTCGGCAATACAAGCTCTTCAGCGTGATTCCTCTGGAGGAGTGGAATGCATGGCTGGCGAATTCAAAACAAATTTGTCCTATAGAAGCAACCTGAGCTGTTGAGGGATTTCAGGTGTGCGGAGCTGGCTGAAGTTTTATTATTAATCCGAGGCAGACAAAACATCTGTGGGAAGGTGCTGCAGACAAAAACCAGGGCAGGGGGGGAGACCAAGGTAAAAGTAAAGGTAAAGGGACCCCTGACCATTAGGTCCAGTTGTGTCCGACTCTGGGGTTGCGGCACTCATCTTGCTTTATTGGCCGAGGGAGCCGGCGTACAGCTTCCAGGTCATGTGGCCAGCATGACTAAGCCGCTTCTGGTGAACCAGAGCAGCGCACGGAAACGCCGTTTACCTTCCCGCCGGAGTGGTACCTATTTATCTACTTGCACTTTGATGTGCTTTCGAAACTGCTGGGTTGGCAGGAGCAGGGACCGAGCAATGGGAGCTCACCCTGTCGCGGGGATTCGAACCGCCAACCTTCATGAAGACAGGTACCATCACACACTAGAAATTGCGTGTCATCCAATCAGTGTGCCACCCCTCAGCATGCTGGCTGATGTAAGTCTTCCCCACCCCAAACTGGCCCTTTTTCCAGCTTCCAGTCCCCCATCTCCCTCCCTACTGCAGGCATTCAGTATTTTGCTGCTTGTTTTGGGTCTGAGTAGGAATCTTTCCCCCACCCCCTTACACCTTTACTTTGCACCTGGCTGGTGAAGTTTCTCATCTATTCTGCACACTGTTGCTGGAGGGTATTGGGATAATTTGCAGATTTGTAGAGCAGATTAGGGCCCTATCGCAAGCAAGTCCTCCCTGCTACCTGCCTTATCAAGGGGGAGCAGAGAGGGTAATGCTAGACGGTGTGGCTGGTATGGATGGAATTAAGATTGAGCCCAGTTGCTGCAGACATCCATTTCCTTTCCTGGTTGGATCCGTGAGCAGGGAGGCTTCTAGTGCTGAAACTGCCTTATGATGAATTTCACTGCATGGCTAAGTACTTTCCATAATCACTAAATGGGCAGGTTACTCAAGACAGCTAATGAACCCACGCAAAATATCAAGAGCAGAATCCAGCCATGGTTAAGCATTTTAAAGTCCCATTGATTTCAGTGGGAGAGAGATTTGAACATGTACTTAACTTTCCCGTTAAAATCAATGGGACTGACAAGTCCTTCCCTTTGGCTGGACATCACCCTGCATTTATTTGTTTTATTACTGCAAGGAGAGAAGAGAGGGAAGTTTGGTGGATCTGAGAAGTGGGTTCTTGTGTGGAGGAGGACATAATTAGATTTTGTCTGGTTGTACATTTCTGGCAAGGGAAGTAGAGTCGGTGTTTAAATTGTAAAGAGAGAGGTGCTGGGGCTTTTATCTGTGTGGCAAGTATGCAGTAAGTCCTGTTCCTGGATATTTCTTCATTAAATTTATATCCTGCCCTTTCTTTCCAAATGAGCTCAGGGTGCTAAACACACATCACATCTCTGATAAAACAGATTTATTTATTTATTTATTGAAGATAAACTAAAAACAATTGAAAGCACCGAAAACATTTAAGTGCAAATAAACACAATTGAAACAAATTTTAAAACAGATGTAGCCAAATCATGCAACCGGATGGGCTCTCTGAAACAAAAGTAAGGGCATGGATGCAACCAGAAATGCATAAGGGGAGGCTCCAATTGCTCAGAGATGGATGAAAAGCACTCTGCATATGTTCATAGACGATGCCCCCTTTACTGTTACTTAACTACGGTTTCTGTTTAAGAATTCTAGCACATTGACTGATCTTAGGCCAGGGGTCGGCAACCTAAGGCCCATGGGCCACAAGCGGCCCATGGGGGTTGCTTAACCAGCCCATGGACCCCTGCCACCCACTTGGTCGGCTCCCGTGCGCCGCACTAAACCGGCGCGGAGCAGAGTGGGGACCGCCTTCCACGATGCTGGCCGGCTTCCCATTGGCTGCAGGAAGCTCCTGCAGCCAAAGAGAAGCTGCGCACGCCTCCTCCGTGCCGGAAGGAATGCTGGAAATAGCGTTTGCATGTGCGTGCGTGTGTGTGTGCGCACACACCCAGGCCCACCGCAGTGTCGCAGGACCGTGAACCGGCCCAAGCAAAAACTTTGCCAACCCCTGTCTTAGGCTAATCACTTATTGCCACGCCTCAGCTCTAAATGCAATATAGTTCATATATGGGTGGTATTTTCCTTGCCTCTGAATGCCCATTTCTGGGAATCAGAAGTGGGCTGAGCACTGTGGCATGCAGCTTTTGCTTGTAGGCATCTCATAGGCCCTCCAGTTGACCACTGTGAGAACAGGATTCTGGACTAGACAGACCATTGGCCTGGTCCAGCAGACTCTTGTTATGTTCTTATGTCATTTGTACTGCATTCACTTTATTTCTTCCTTTCAACTTTTAGCGCCTTTGAGTCTGTGCTGGGTGTTGGCTCCACCATTGACCAGCAAGCCATGCTGCTAGTGTGGTGTAGTGGTTAAGAGTGGTAGACTCGTAATCTGGTGAACCGGGTTCGCATCTCTGCTCCTCCACATGCAGCTGCTGGGTGACCTTGGGCTAGTCACACTTCTCTGAAGTCTCTCAGCCCCACTCACCTCACAGAGTGTTTGTTGTGGGGGAGGAAGGGAAAGGAGAATGTTAGCTACTTTGAGACTCCTTCGGGTAGTGAAAAGTGGGATATCAAATCCAAACTCTTCTTCTAGACTCAGCCCCTAATCCCACCCACTTATACAAAGAGTGGAGTGTCTTTTCTTGTCATCTGTTAAAAGTTGGCCAGGGTGAGCTCCTGATCCCATTATCTCTTGGTTGCCGACACTTTGTGACCGAAATGCTCTTGCAATTGATTTTTTCCCCGCAGATGAAAACCTGGCTTTTTTCAGGAAGCCTCTCCTCTACAGGCTCTTAGTACAAAGGATGCACGACACATTTAGCTGCTTGGTTATCTGCTGTTCTATTGGAGAGTTGTTATGGGGTTGGTTTTTCCCCCTTTTTATTTACTCCAGGAGCCACGTGATTGGTAGAGAATGTAGCATTTAAATATTCAAATAAAAACTACACACAGCTGCTGGCATCAAGGTGCATCTCACACCAACGAATGCACACATTTTCAAACATGAGGCAAACATGTATGTCTTCTTTGAATTGGTTAGCTGCTTTTTTTTCTACTTAAAAATTAAATCTCAAAAGTACGCAAAGTGAGTTATGGGTTTCTGCCAACCAATATGATTATGTATGTTGTTAATGAGAAAACCCAACAGTGCTCTAGAATGGACTTTTGTCTAAATGGAGGGGGTGTTTATGCATTCCCTTTGTGTTCACCAGAGCTTCAGCTGTGCAGCTTTTGCCATTGATTTGCTGACTAGTCTTTTTATCTGATCATTATAGACTGCAACTTTTCGCCTATAATCTTTACACAGGCCTGCTATTGTAGCAGGGGGAAAAAAAGGTGGGATGTAGAATAATTAACAGGTTCCCCATATTGATATTTCCTGCCTAGCAAAGGTAAGGTGTAGCATTTGACAAGTGGGAGCCGTATTTTTTAGAGAAAAGTGTAAATGGGGGATGAATATACAATATTTAGTTCCTTAATATAAATTACTCGAGAAGAAATAGTATGTTGCCTTGGGGAAATCAGCAGCTTCTTCAATTGGATTGCTTCTGTCACTGCGTGGACACAGTCTTGTTTGATGTCCTCCCACCATTCGTCTTGTATGGAGTCTTTTATCTAAATCCAAAGCAATGCAGTCATCACCAGGGCAATTCAATAATGGCTCCACAGGAGCTGTCATCCACAGTTTGCTATTCATCTTGTAAAGCCTTTTGAGTTTTCAAAGTGCCAACTAAGGTTGGTATTTCAATCACTTAAGGCTCTTTTGTATGTTCAAAACAGGTCTAAATTGAGGATGAACAGATATTACTGAAATATTCAAACTCATTGTGCTTTGGAGGTACCAGAGGCTAGCGCAGAAATGTCAAGAGGTAATTGGGCAGCCTGACCTTCCTTCAGTCTCAACAGCTTGACTAGCAGAACTTGGATCCACTTGGGCTCTAGTCCATGGTACAGGACACCCCACATTGCAACCTGGGAATCCCACAAATAGCTAGAGAAAATGCAACAATGAAAGCAACAATAACTATGGGTAGACCATGGAGGTGACAATCGGCAAGATGTCACTCCCCCCAACCCCTTAGCTATTTGAAATTTTAAGGCACATGCAAGCTTTCTGTGGCACAATGGGATGATAACACGGAATGGTATGGGCATGGAAATTATAGCTGCATTTCTCTGTTCCGGAAAAAAATGATTGAAGTGGCTTGTCGCATCTTAATGACTGGTGCATTTTTGATGGCAAAAGTCTATCACGCCGGTTGCATAAAGTGGGAAATGAATATGACAGATGTCTCTCACACAAGAGAGAGAGAGAGAGAGAGAGAGAGAGACTGTTTTGACTCAAATGCAGTAAAAATATTCTAGGTTTAGATGGGTTCAGGCATATTCAGTTACATAAGGCCACATACGAAAACATTATTGTTTGCTGTGACTTTGCCGAAATAGGTTGCATCTCAACCCAAGATACTGTGTCAGTTCTATCAATGGACACATGCTGAGAACCACCCTTCCATAGATATAAATACCCTTCATATTCACATATGGAAAAGACCCTGGAAAAAGACCCTGATGTTGGGAAAGATGGAGGGCACAAGGAGAAGGGGACGACAGAGGATGAGATGGTTGGACAGTGTTCTCGAAGCTACTAACATGAGTTTGGCCAAACTGCGGAGGCAGTGAAGGATAGGCGTGCCTGGCGTGCTCTGGTCCATGGGGTCACGAAGAGTCGGACACGACTGAACGACTGAACAACAACAACATTCACATATACAAGAAAATGAAGCTGCTACGAATCAGGGCCCCAAGACCAAATCTATTTCCAGTACTGGAGATGGTGATGAGTCCTCAGCAATGGGATGGAGGCCAGTCCCTATGGTTTCTCCTCCTCCAGTTTCGCAGCCTTCCCTCCTTCCTGGTCTAACCCCTCCCCCATTGCTAGGGAATTTCTCTGCTCTATGGATGGGGGGTGGTCAGGAAACCAACAGGACGTCTTCCTCTTCATTGGTCTCTAAAAGCACTGGAGTTGGGGGCCTGTTCTCCCTCTCGGGCCACTTCCCACCCTCTCCTCTTTCTCATTTTATGGCAGCTGTCACTCTGCCCCAAGCCGGTCGGGATTGCAGTGTTCACAACAGAAAGATGACTAAAACAGAGGGAAAGAGACAGGATAAAAAGAGAATAATAAAGGGGGGGGGAGGAAGAGTGTGATCCATCCCAGTTCAGTCACATGGAGGGATTACTCTAGTGCTCAATGAAACCACTTGTCCCCCTGCGCTCCTTAGGGCACGCATACATGCACAGGGTATGCAGACCAATATGGGGACTTGGATGTCTGTCTGTATCTCCCATTTCTCCATCCAGCTCCCCCAGGGGTCAACTTCGACAATATGCCACACTATACAAGGCCATTTGATGCCCTCTCCTCAGCCACCACTGCACTGGCTAAAGGCAGGCTTTGGGGAGGAGGCAAGAGAAGAAGAAGAAGAGTTTGGATTTGATATCCTGCTTTTCACTACCCGAAGGAGTCTCAAAGCGGCTAACATTCTCCTTTCCCTTCCTCCCCCACAACAAACACTCTGTGAGGTGAGTGGGGCTGAGAGACTTCAGAGAAGTGTGACTAGCCCAAGGTCACCCAGCAGCTGCATGTGGAGGAGCGGAGACGCGAACCCGGTTCAGATTAGATCTACCGCTCTATCCACTGCACCACACTGGCTCTCAAGAGGCTCTGGCAGCGTTCAAAAGCTCTCCTATCTTTCCCCAAAGCCTTGTATGTGATTGCCAAGCTTTGGGGAGGAGGGAGGAGGACTCTAGGACCCTGTTTAGATTCCTCACACCTCCTTCCCAAAGTTGGGCAAGTGCTTACTGAGCTGTGAGGAGGTGCCCTTCTTGGCTGTGCGCCCAGTGCGGCTGCACCACTCGCGCTGCCCTAAAGCCGCCTCTAGTCTCCCTCTTGGCTTGGCTCAAGGAAAATTGCTCAGGCTTGGAAGTGTGCACAGACCTTCCAGTCTCTGAGATTTATTTATTCATTCATTACAGTTATTGACATCCCACCTTTCAGGAGTCCCTAAGAGGGCTGGATGATGCCTTGTATGCCTCCTTCTGGCAACTCCTGCAGCCAAGCTGGTGCCAAGTGTATTGCTCTGCTTTCCTTTGGCCCCATCAGTGAGGCTGAGAGGGGGGTCTTGACATCTGGGCGGCACAGGACCTTTGTTGTTGTTGTTGTTGTTGTTGTTGTTGTTGTTGTTGTTGTTGTTGTTGTTTGTATATCACTGCCCTGCCTTGTACCTGGAGAGATCACTTTGGTGCAACTAACACAGGTAGATTATCTTAAATGGTAAAGGTAAAGGTACCCCTGCCCGCTAGGTCCAGTTGCAGACGACTCTGGGGTTGCGGCACTCATCTCGCTCTATAGGCCGAGGGAGCCAACGTTTGTCCACAGACAGCTTCCGGGTCATGTGGCCAGCATGACTAATCCACTTCTGGTAAACCAGAGCAGCGCACGGAAAAGCCGTTTACCTTCCTGCCAGAGTGGTACCTATTTACCTACTTGCACTTCGACATGCTTTTGAACTGCTAGTTGAGCAGGAGCTGGGACCAAACAACGGGAGCTCACCCCGTCGCGGGGATTCGAACCACTGACTTTCTGATCGGCAAGCTCTTGGCTCAGTGGTTTAGACTACAGAGCCACCCGCGTCCCCCAGATTATTTTAGGCATATTGAAAATTATCCAGTTTGTTGCAGCTGTATTTTACTCAGAGGGAGATACATTTTGTGGTCAGCCTTGGGTATGATGCAACTTATCATTTGCTATTCCGTCAATATTACCCTATTACCTCAGAATCCCATGTTAATGTTTGAGATTAAAGGTGAGTCTCAGGTTTAGAAAGGTGAACCACCGTTTTAGCACGTGGCAGTATTATCGGGAAGCTCAAGTATATTCCTAACAAATTTATCCCCAATAAACATTTATAAATAAATATATCTCCCACTCTTTTGTTCTTTTGTTGGCTGTGACACTTTTCTTAGTCTAATTAAGAACAATGAAAATGCAATACAAAGAAGACGTATTTCCTTTTAATAAACACAGAAAGAAAGGAAGACATTTACAGCCTTTTAAAATACAAGAGAGAGAGCGCTAAACATTAAAATGTAAGATACACATATAAAATTATTCAGGCTGAGTCGTATAAAACGGAATCTAAATTGAGCATATTTCAGTAGCATTGGGAAACCTCACCCCAGAGCTAATAATATAGTTGCAACAGAGTTTTATACACAAAGGAGCATTCTGTGGCCTACTTTATTAAATACCTTGGAGGACTTTGTATGTATCCGTACATCTGAACAATGCAATTTATTAAGATGTCTTTCTCTTCTTTCTCTTCTGATGCCTGAATGAATTTTAGTTCCCTTTGTATCAAAAAATAGTTATAAATAATGCAAATAGTATAAATACATCTTATTCAAAACGCCAGGCCTTCATATCACTCACCAGAAAAGAAAAGACGCAATCATTGATTTTTCCATTGTGATTAGTTATATCTGTTTCTCTTACTTTCCCCTTTCTCCTGATGAATAAGGCAATTTCATTGACTGCTATTATTTGCTGACTTGTAGACATTTTTAAAAGTGTGGAAGAGAACATAAGAAATCATCCAGGATACATCTATTGGCCATTTTAGCTGGAACGTTTAATGTTTTCCTATTTCCTACACCTCTGGTAGCCTTCGAGACTTTTTTCCTTCAGTTAAAATGAGAGGCACATTATACACTTGTACCCCCGAAAATGTTTACTTTTACAAGTGTGTAAGAGTATAAGAATGACTCACTCCAGAGGAGCCCATTCCCTTGATAACTTCATGGGATGCTATTTACGGCATGCTTTGTGGCTGGGAGGAACCAGAGAAGTTACCCCTGGAGAAACACAAAAAGTAGCTTACTCTGTGTGCAAATATCTGATGTTATCTGTCTCCCCTCCAACTACAAAGAAACTTCACAAACACGGCTAACCCAAGACGCGCTGTTGTCCGTATGCCCCTGCCCCAACGAGGGCCACCAAAACATCTTGTTTTAACACAGCAGTTCCTGTCAGTCACTCCATCCCTACTGCTGCATATCAGGGTCTTCCGTATGTTGTTGGACTACAACTCCCATCATCCCAGGTCATTAGCTGTGCTTGCAGGGGCTGATGGGAGTTCTGGTTCAGCAAAATATTGGGAAGGCCAACTGTTCCCCACACCTGACAACAGAGAAGAAGAAGAAGAAGAAGAAGAAGAAGAAGAAGAAGAAGAAGAAGAAGAAGGGGGAATTGTATCAAGGCTCAACTTTGCCAAATATCTGTTTTTCTGGTTGTGTTGTCAGCAAGACCTCGGTGGAGTTAGTCCAACATTTCAGTTGCACAGTGCAGTGCAGTCCAATATATATTGATGCTAGTTTAGTGTGGTGTTATGTGCTACAGTCACTTTGGGGAACATCGAGCAGCAGCAAAGGGAAACCCAAGACCAGCCCTCCGCTTATCCATTTTGCTGGTACATGAAGCATCGACTACCAGCAGAAGATGGTGGGACAAGACCAAGACATCATTTTCAGCTCTGCAGAGCCCCCCGGGGAAGATCAACTTCCAGCAGCTACCTGGCTTCAGCTGCTAAGGTCTGATTTATACAGGATATGGGCCACAGATAAAGCCCTTATCAGTGTGCCTATATACGATTGTGCCTATATCATGTTTCTCCTTTCACACTTATCGTGAGCACTGGCCCACCGTCTTGCAGCATCAGTGCGCCAACAGGGTCATGCCCACTCTGGATGCCAATTGCTAGCCGTCTCATGTTACCTCTGAATAGGTCAACACTAAGACAGCTCCACATTTCATGTGACTTGAGTTGGGGAAAACTTCACAAAAACACGCAGTCGGAGTCTAAAGGAGTAAAACTGTTCCTGAAGACAGAGACAGTTACCCTCTATGCAGGGCTGGATTTAGGCTTGATGAGGCCCTAAGCTACTGAAGCTAGCCCTTTATATGGGGCACTTTATACGTCCAGCTGTCCTTTGTCAATGGCAAATTGTTGCTGTTTTTTGTGTTGAATACAGTGGTGCCTCGCAAGACGAAATTAATTCGTTCTGCGAGTGCTGTTGTCTAGCGAAAATTTCATCTTGAGAAGCACGGACGGGGGAAGCGCGGTTTGACGGGAAAAATATGTGAAAATTTTTCGTCTTGCGAGTCGCGCCCATAGGGAAATTTGTCTTGCGAGTCACCCTTTCGTTAGCGAATGCCTTTCGTCTAGCGAGTTTTTCGTCTAGCGAGGCATTCATCTTGCGAGGTACCACTGTATATGCTATATGGTAATTTATGGACCTAAAAGGTATGTAAAGCCATTTGCACATAACAAAGTATGTATTTTATCAAAGTAATTGTTGAATTGAAATACAATTAAGAAGTATATTAATAGTGAAATAATTATTAAGTTATAACTGTATGTGGAGCCTTGGGCTTGCCGATCAAAAGGTCGGTGGCTCGAATCCCTGCGACGGGGTGAGCTCCCGTTGCTCTGTCCCAGCTCCTGCCAACCTAGCAGTTCAAAAGCACACCCAAAAGTGCATGTAGATTAATAGGTACCGCTCCAGCGGGAAGGTAAATGGCGTTTCCATGCGCTGCTCTGGTGTCGGTGTTCCATTGCTCCAGAAGCGGCTTAGTCATGCTGGCCACATGACCCAGAAAAACTGTCTGTGGACAAACTCCATCTCCCTCGGCCTGTAAAGCGAGATGAGCACTGCAACCCCAGAGTCGTTCGCGATTGGACTTAACTGTCAGGGGTCCCTTTACCTTTACCTTTAACTGTATGTAGGTTTTATTTTATTTTATTTTTTTATCTTATATTTTGGAAATGTACATCCAGTTTTTTCCCCCTTTAATTGTTTTTGGGGCCCCCAAGAGAGTGAGGCCCAAAGCTGTAGCTTGTTTACCTTATACGTAAATCCAGCACTGCCTCAATGGCTTCCTTCCTCCCTCTCCCCTTTTTATTCTTTTAACAACCACCTGTAAGTGGAGGGGGGGGCATACAGGCAGACTGGCTGCCTCTTTTCCTCCTTTTTTTTTTACTCCCCATTAGCAGCATAGCTGTGGCTGCAGCCGGGTTTCCCCACCAGGCCTCAGCATGTGCCTTGCTAAGAAATGAGGCAATGGGATGGGTGCTGCCGATAAGCACCCCTACCCCCGGAACAGTTCGAATCCACTTGACTCCGCCCTGAAAATTACCAAAATGCTCCTCCCATATTTACTTCCCACAAATGGTGTGGGTGTGCACATGATGGGTGCATTCCAATGCGATGGCCAGATCCACAAAACAATTTAAAGCAGGCTTCCCCAACCTTCGGCCCTCCAGATGTTTTGAGACTACAATTCCCAGCATCCCTGACCGCTGGTCCTGCTAGCTAGGGATCATGGGAGTTGTAGGCCAAAACCACCTGGAGTGCCGAGGCTGAGGAAGCCTGATTTAAAGGAAAACCAAGGAAGAAGTACTAGCACTTAAATTAATTTTGATTCGTTGAGATCCATTGGACTAATCAACTTATAATTAGGTGCACGTGCATTAAGCGGCTTAGTCTTCTTTTATATAATGAATCACATTATATGCATGAATTAAAGACCTAGGGTAGTAAGATTTAGGAATCTATGAGACTGACAGTGCGATCATATGCATGTCTACTCAGAAGCAAGTCCCACTGAGTTTAATGGGACTTACTGTCCGGTACATGTGTAAAGGATTTCCACCTCAAAGAACAAAGAACCAAGATGCAAGGGTATAGAGAAGTCTTAAACTCTGTAGGTTATCATTCAGAAGGTTGCATGGGGATAGGGTTGAGCCGCGCTTGAATTTAACAGATGCCAAAATATGGACACAGATGACTGAGTTGCCTTGATAACATAAATGTCTAATGAACTTGAAGGGAAAAAAAGCAATTCATTCCCAACTTATGAAGTGCTAATGCAGTCAAGGGCTATGCCATTAAAAGTAAATGGAACAGATTTAATTTCCATGGAATTATTGTTAAAGGCAATCTGATCTGTTCTTAAATGATACTTCTATTAGAAAAGACATAAATAACACCCATTTGTCACTGCAGATGAACGATGGGTTAAAAAAAAAAGAAGGAATGGAAGGTAGGAGTTCTTGAAGAGTGAAATACGCACCACTGAAGAAAATGCTAATTAGAATCTGGAATAAATTATATTGCATCCCAAACCACATGGGTAAATTGGTTTGAGAGATAATAGAAACTGTTGGAACTGCATTGGAAGTATGAGACGATTAGAAACATCTGTTGTAGGAGTGCAAGGCAGTTTAAATATTGTGTTGAAAAATATCGATACTGAATGAACCAATCAAAGGTGAAGTAGAGGTCAGATTCTGAGACTCAGGATCATGACACAAAACATGAGAGAGCAAAGCAAATGGAAATAGAGCATTGACCTAGAATAAGACTTGATTTCTACACCAAGCAAAATGGATTGCCTCCTAAAACTGAAGGAAGTGGGAGTTTTGCCATTTAATGGTAAAGGAAAAGGGACCCCTGACCATTAGGTCCAGTCGCAGACGACTCTGGGGTTGTGGCGCTCATCTTGCTTTACTGGCTGAGGGAGCCGGCGTACAGCTTCCGGGTCATGTGGCCAGCATGACTAAGCCGCTTCTGGCGAACCAGAGCAGCGCACGGAAATGCCGTTTACCTTCCCGCTGGAGCGGTACCTATTTATCTACTTGCACTTTGATGTGCTTTCGAACTGCTAGGTGGGCAGGAGCTGGGACCGAGCAATGGGAGCTCACCCCATCACGGGGATTCGAACCGCCGACATTCTGATTGGCAAGCCCAAGGCTCTGTGGTTTAGACCACAGTGCCACCCGCATTTAGGGTGCCATTTAGGGATGTGCAAAACCCAGCTAAGAAATTATGCCGCTGTTATGTAAAATGCTTGTGTCTCCCTTGATGTGTTTTGTCTGAGCATGACTCCCAACATGACTTCAGGATTGGTGGCTACCTTCTGCAGAACTTCCCAGAGAAAGTACATTTGCCTTAATAGAACTCTTTACTTCCCTCAAAATTATTCACCCTTGTCACAGAAATTCACCTTGAAACTCACCAGATGTAGTTTAGTCATGCTGGCCCCATGACCCGGAAAGCTTTCTGAGATCAAATGCCCGCTCCCTCGGCCTGAAAGCAGAGATGAGCGCTGCACCCCATAGTCAAATTCAACTGGACTTAACCGTCCAGGGGTCTTTTACTTTACCTTTACCCTGTACCCCTCTGTACCATAACTCAAACTGTTTGGGAAGGTCTTCAAACCTTCTGGAGCAGGGAGAAGGGGAACTGGCAAAATAACATTTCTCCTTCATGCAGTAGAGCATCTCATAGGCCAAGTTCCACAGAAGGAGATTCTGGACACAATCCCTTGTATTTTATTGCATATGGAATTTCAGCTCTTGGAAAGGTGGCCTAAGACTTTTGTTGTTCTTTCTTTTTTTAACATTTAATAGAATCAATTCACATTTTTCTTAGGTTGTACCACTTTGGATTCAACCGGAGAATCTCATTTTTTAAAATGTTCCTCCATGAAAAAAACCATTCTTGTACATGAAGGGGGGCGGGGATTAATAGTATTTTGGCAAGGAGAGTAGACAGAACCTTCCACCCTGACATGCTAATTTTCTGGGTGCAGGGAGCTTTGGAGAGGAGTGTTCAAACATTAAAGCCTTTTATATTAGCAGCCTGAAGTGGTAAAGTCAAGGCAAAATGTGTTTACTATGGATTGGTGAATCTGTCAATTTCAGTTCCTCATTTTCCCCATTCTTCACATTTCCAGTTCTGCACGTTTTCACGTCAGTTTACAACTTATTTTTTGGGTCCCCATGACAATTTGTTGGCATTTTAGTACAATTTCCCCAAATATCCACATTTCCCTATAGGATTTTGCCAAACACCCACACTTTTGCAAGCAATTTCCCTGAATACAATGATACAATGCATTTTTGAATGTTATTTTCATGAACATGTGTTTCTTCATGCACACGTCTGCATTTTTGTACACATTGCTTGGTTGGAAAATAGCACTGCAAAATTCACAAACGTAGGAATCTTGAAGCAGGACTCTGTTTTGGTTCACATGTTGTTTCAGGAAGTTTGAATTAGGGAGGTTCACCTTTCGATGCAAATTAAATAAAATTTCTCCGCCACTAATTGACTTGCATGTTCCCATGTGGGCTGATGAGGACAAACTGAACAATACAGTTATTTCTCAAAAGCATAATCACCACTGTTTTCCAATATAATAAAATAGGTAGAATTCCTCAACACAATGAAGAGCGAAGTCACCCAAATGAGAAGACTGTAATGACCAGTCTGTGGATTGTCTTGTTCTTCCATGCACTGTTATCTTTGAATTATGAGTTTGGAATCCTGACTTCAACCAGGTTGTTTTGCACAAGAGTAAGTTCTGAATATGGTCTTTGGTTTTCAAGGTCTAGGGAGCACTTTCTATAATAATAAATCTTACAGACTTTTCTAACAGCAGTAAAACTGCACATGAGAAGGGGGCTAGATCTTGTACAAGGGAGAGGTCAACCATAATAGTGGCCTTGGGACCAAACGCAATGTTCCATATACTTCATCCAGCACACCAAGAAAATAAAAGGAGTATGGAGCAGGCTAGGGTTCAGTAGCAATCACCTCCCTTAACAATCATGCATTAGCTGATGAGAATCCAAATGACTTATTTCACCATATGGATCCATCCTACCCACACCATATGTAGGATGTATGAATTTCACTATATGTACACATCCTACACAAACTAAATGGCCTGGGTCCAGTATACCTGAAGGAGCGTCTCCACCTCCATCGTTCTGCCCAGACACTGAGATCCAGCACCGAGGGCCTTCTGGTGGTTCCCTCACTGCGAGAAGCCAAGTTACAGGGAACCAGGCAGAGGGCCTTCTCGGTAGTGGCACCCACCCTGTGGAACGCCCTCCCACCAGATGTCAAAGAGAAAAACAACTACCAGACTTTTAGAAGACATCTGAAGACAGCCCTGTTTAGGGAAGCTTTTAATGTTTGATGGACTATTGCATTTTAATATTTTGTTGGAAGCCACCCAGAGTGGCTGGAGAAACCCAGCCAGATGGGCAGGGTATAAATTATTATTATTATTATTATTATTATTATTATTATTTTAACTTCACCTTCAAAATTTAAGCAAGGTATATATTGGCTAAGGGACACGGGTGGCGCTGTGGGTTAAACCACAGAACCTAGGGCTTGCTGATCAGAAGGTTGGCAGTTCGAATCCCTGTGACAGGGTGAGCTCCCGTTGCTCAGTCCTAGCTCCTGCCCACCTAGCAGTTCGAAAGCACGTCAAAGTGCAAGTAGATAAATAGGTACCGCTCCGATGGGAAGGTAAACGGCATTTCCGTGCACTGCTCTGGTTCACCAGAAGCGGCTTAGTCATGCTGGCCACATGACCCAGAAGCTGTATGCCGGCTCCCTCGGCCAGTAACGCGAGATGAGCACCACAACCCCAGAGTCGGACATGACTGGACCTAATGGTCAGGGGTCCCTTTACCCCTTTACCTTTATATAATTTGGCTAGGGTTTAGTGGCTCTGAGCTAGGGCTACATAACTTGTGACCCATCAAATTAGACACAGTTCAGCAGCTGTATGTTGTGGCCTGCCGGGGGCTCAGCAAGTCATAGGGTGGCAACCAAATCAGGAAAGTATCTCATGCTGTTGCTGAGTTCCTCTATGTGGCAGGTGGGTGTCATTAAGTCATACAGGACTGGCCTAAACCAATGCAGACCTAATCCCTGTAGTTCTCCTCCACCTCCCCTCCCCAAAGAATTTCTGTTCAGCTTTGGGTTAGCTAAGAATCAAGGAGCCCTGATTTCAAACCTCGCCACTCCTATGTAGTCAGTTAACTGGCCTTGGGCAAACTGCAGTCTTTTGCTCTCTTGAATTTGGGAACCATAATACACACCTACCGTGCAGACCTGTTGTCAGGATTACTGAGCCGAAATATGTTAAATATTTTGGAGACTCTGAAACAGGATTTCCAAAAACTACTGAGTCCATTGGCCCCTTGATATGCTTATATAGTTGTTATGAACCCCAAGCCAAATTCTTAGCATAGTTTTAGAACTACATGCATAGTTCCGCTGGTGCAGTAGAACTTCCATTTCCTCTCCTCCTTCTGAACACCCACAAAATCTGCTTCACAGGATCTCCTAACACCCTCAGTCCCCCCCCCAAGCTGAGCAGCTACACAATTGGATATGTCTTTTAGGAAGGCAAATAATGTCAATATATAATCAACAATAATCAATTACCATTACTTTTGTTGTTGTTGTTCACTCGTTCAGTCGTGTCCAACTCTTCGTGACCCCATGGACCAGAGCACGCCAGGCACGCCTATCCTTCACTGCCTCTCGCAGTTTGGCCAAACTCATGTTAGTAGCTTCGAGAACACTGTACCATTACTAGGAATCATAAAATGTAAAAAAGGAAGCAAAACAACTGAAAATCATAACAATATCATAATTTTTATCTTGTCTAATGAGATGGATGGGCTTGTGGGCTTGAACATTGAATATTGGGCAGTAGGTTTGTGAGTATGAGTCTCAAATCACTACATTCTTTGATGTTCAGCCTGCCTCTGCTTGTTTAGAAGCACTAACTTGGCCGAATCCAGCTTCGAACCTGTACAAGCTTGGAAATGCCAGCAATAATGGATAATACTGCCAGCAATATCAGATTGATTGATTGATCAGCCAAAGATGGAGAAGCTCTATACAGACAGCAAAAACAAGACCTGGAGCTGACTGATCGCCAAAGAATTGATCCTTTTGAATTATGGTGCTGGAGGAGACTCTTGAGAGACCCATGTACTGCAAGAAAATCAAACCTATCCATTTGGAAGGAAATCAGCCCTGTGTGCTCACTGGAAGGACAGATCCTGAAGCTGAGGCTCCAGTACTTTGGCCACCTCATGAGAAGAGAAGACTCCCTGGAAAAGACCCTGATGTTGGGAAAGATGGAGGGCACAAGGAGAAGGGGACGACAGAGGACAAGATGGTTGGACAGTGTTCTCGAAGCTACCAACATGAGTCTGACCAAACTGTGGGAGGCAGTGGAAGACAGGAGTGCCTGGCGTGCTCTGGTCCACGGGGTCACGAAGAGCCGGACACGACTGAACGACTAAACAACAACACTGCCAGCAATTCCAAGCTTCCTTGTTGGTTTGAGAGGTGTGCTCTGTTTATGCCCCTGCCCTTTATGTCCGACACTCATAATTCCTAATTATTTTTTTTGCACTATTCATGCCTTGCACAGCCCCTTTGGCCCCAAGGAGTCAGTTTCAGCCACTTTAGGAACCCCTACTCTAAAGGGTTATCAAATGCTAAGTGGCATTGATGTTGTGGTTACCAGGGCACTGCATCTTTTTTCGTTTTCATAGGTTTTGACTACCACATTAATTTCCTATCAGCAGCAAAAGAGGCTGTTTAATTTTGTATTAGGGACACAAGAGATAAGGCTAAGTTGTACTCCTGAGGAGGACATTTGCTTCACACTTGAGGCTCACAATGTTCCTTGCATTCGGGGCCAGAACTTATTTCTCCCCACGCCTGCAACCAATAATTTGACTGCTCATTCATTTTTGTTCCTATATTTAGCATGCAGCATATGAGAGATCTGATGTTACCTGCGGTGCTCATAGGGTGGCCATATGTCCTACTTTACGTTGGTCAGTCCTCAGTCTGAAGGGCTGTCAGAGGACAGTCCTCTGTTTGAAGGTGTTGTCTATTTGAAGAGCTGTCCAGTCCAAATCCTGCTGAAAGATGAAGTGCCCTAAGAAGGGAGAGTGGGGACCCAGAAGTTGCCTGTCAGCCGCTGTGGTGAATGTACTGTTGTTGGTATCCATGTGTCTCAAGAGACAATGGAGTGTGCCTCTGGGGGTGAAGTCGAGCCTGCGCAGGGCGTATGGAGGTACTGGGCTGCCAGCCAACAAGACACCCCTGCTTTTCAGCCTCGCTGATGTGGTCCAAAAGAAAGCAGGGCAATACATTTGGCACCAGCTTGGCTGCAGGAGATGCCAGAAAGAGGTATACAAGACATCATTTGTGTAGCATTTACTCCTTAGCCTTTTCTTCTCCCAAAGATATTCCGCAAGACAGCAGAGGCTGGGAATCAGAGTTTTCCTTCTCCTAGATAGGCTACCTTCCCAGGTAGCAAGCCCCATCTGCCCCTCACTTCCCTCTACAGCACATGCAGAAACTGCCTTTTTGATCATTGAACCTCATCCAAAGCCTGCCTTTACATGACTCACCAAGGGTTTGAGACCAATCGGCTACCCTCACCTCATTTAGCCAACCAGTTGAACCCACTTCCGGGGTGTGGCTGTTGTCACATGCTAACAGCTTCTAGGAGCCACAGGTGAAAACTGAGTGCAAGCTGGGGACCATAGGTGGGCAAACTACACCAGAAGGAGCATGATGTGCCCCCTACCAGAAGTATTACCCCTCCCCATGTGCCCCATAAACTCTTGTATGGGGTACTGTACTTCATTGTAAACTACAGCAATTATCACGGCAATTATTATTTCTAAATATGAATATATACCTATAAATTAGCATATGCAGATTCCATGGAAATCTGTGTCGTCTTTTGTCTTCTTTTTTAGTGACACTTTCCCTCTTTTTTGGTAATGCATACGCAACTGCCCTAGGTGCTCATTCTTTACTCCTGTTCTATAATTATGGCACACTGCGGCCCCAATTGTGCAGGTTAATTTGAGGTGAAGAAGGGAGAAGGGGGAATGAGAAGGTTCAAGGATCACGGCAAATTATTTGTCAAACTATCATAGAGGATTAATGTTTGAGTTTGAATTAAAAAAGTTAAAGCTACCTTCAGGCTTGTCAAAATTTTAAGTGTCTCTCTCTCTCTCTCCTTCTTCCAACTTGCAAACAGGAGGGATGGAACTTTCCAGCTGGTAGGTCTGAGGTCACACACACACACACACAGAGAGAGAGAGAGAGAGAGAGAGAGAGAGAGAGAGCGCTGCCTGACCAGGACCAGTAGCAATAGCAGCTCTGCTAATAATGGCTCTCTTAAATGAATTATTCTAGAGCTCTCTTTTTTGGCAGCTCAACAAGCATTAATAACTCTGTCGTTTTGTCTAAGGGCAAGAGTGACAGTTACAGAGCCCTTTGCCTATGGCTCATCAGTCAGAATCAAAATTGTTGGTTGTCATGAACTTGTTGGAAGGCACCAGCTGGGGAACCCCTAAGGGACCCCCTCCCCCCGGCCAAGAAGGTTCGAAGCCAGGGGACTGGTGGTGGGACAATGATGAGTGGTCAGAGGGAGAAGAGGGAGCAGACTGGAGGAGGAAGTGTCGGAGGCTGGAGAGACAACAGGGTTTAGTGAGCAGGAAGAGGCTATGACAGAGAGCAGCCCAGAATCAGAAGAAGAAGTGGAGGCTGGAGAAGAGGGGGCCCAAGAGGCAGAGATGAGGTAGGCTGCTGAAGAAGTCAGGGAATTTCCCCATCCTGCTTTGACCTGCTACCCTTCCCCCTGGCCTCCCAGAACACACAGAGAAGAGGGAAGAGCAAAGAGAGACAAGGCGAATGAGCCTTAGGCTGCTGGTGAAGGAACCCACTGTAGGAGCTTTAGACAGTGTGGGGAAGGCCTCATCGGGGCAAGACCTATAGGGGAGAGTTGCTAGGTCTGCACTGTTTTGGGTTCTTTGAATAAGGAGTTAACTTCATTGACATTGGGTGTAAAATTCAAAATAGAGCCAAGGTCAAAAATTAGTTGCCAGTCGGGGATCTACATTGTGAGGTCTTCTTACAATTTGGAGCTTACTCTCTTGTACAGATAAATGTCATGCCATGCTTACACTCAGCACAGTGACTATCTAGTCTTCAGGCACCAGGCATGCCTGCAACCCTGGAATCCAATGGGCTTAGGTTTGACCAATTCTGCAGAGGGTGTGGGCAGATTGAGAATATCAGGCTGGTTCTACACTGAACATCTTTGCAAACTTCCATTCTGCTGAGTATCAGCAACATTTGAGGAACAGCGTCTGTGATAGCAATGTAATGCTTTCTTGCATCATTTATAAATGCGTCTTATTCAAACCACTTAGTGTTAATTTTGATTTTCATTTCATCTCTTTCATCAACTGGATGTCAAGATGATGTCTCTATTTCTGGTGCATAAAGCAAATGTGGAAAGTTTCTCTGTGGATACCTTTTAAATAAATTCTCTCTTTTGCCTGAAGAGAATTAGATGTTGGCTTTTGACCTCTATTAATTTTTTTAATTTAATAGTTCTCTGCATGCATTAATAAATATTATTACCCAGACTTTGTACTCCTGCATTTCCATTTCCTCTTCCCCAAAGCTTTCTCATCCATTGCAGCAGGTACCCAGTTGGAGAGAAGATTAGCAAAAGCAGAGCGAATAAATACAGAGAGATTCAAGACCAGGAGTTCACCTCCTCATCAAAAACAAACACAGAGATCTTAGTAAGTCTCTATCTTTTTATAATTGACGACTTTGCAAAAAAAAGAAAGAGAAAGTAATTATAAATGAAATTACTATCTAAAAGGCTTGTTGTGCAAAATAACATTGTTTTCAAATAATTTATTCCCTTTGGAAGGCTGTTTAAAGGTAATTCCCATGAAACATGGTTGTGTGATTACAGACTCAAACATGCAATTACAACGGTCATGTGAAGTTTAATCATGTAATTGCAGAAATCATGTGATGAATCTATAACCCCGGACCCAAGATCCAGGTCACATAGCTTTTTTCCTGAAAAGATGGTTTGCACTATTGGGGAATGACTGGCCATCCTTCAGAATACAGACTTGCAACTCAAGTCCCATAGGGTTCAGCCTTCATGGAAGCACTCATACAGAGACACAAACAAGTGGCCCAGATGCCCTGCAGGTATAGGTCCAAAGTGCTGAACAGACACAGTTCTGAGTGATGTCATCAAGTGAGCCATTGAGAAATATAAACCACAGCTTGAAACTGAGCAGATCTATACTCTGCAATGATTTGCAGCAAGTTTTCCACCCATACTTTCTCCGTGCAACCTAACGGGTACCCAACTCTCTCTGCTTAAAGACGTATGGGCCTCCTCCCATAGATTGTGACATTTTTATCAAAATGTCAAAATGTCAAAATTAAAAGGGTCTTTCCCCCTTTTAGATGTTAGACCTGGTCCTCCTCATACTCAATGAACAAGTTCATTCACAGCCCATCTACATATGCCATTTGACCAGGGGCCCTGTGGGTGTTTGCATGAATGACTGCCTGCTCTGTGCATTCCTTGAACACATGGAGCAACGACAGCTTAACATCATTAGAAGATCCCTCCTGCATCACTGCAACATCCTGTTTCCCATAATGGCCAAACAGATACCAATGGGAAGCTCACAAGAAGGCAGAGGGACCCTTAAAAATGTTCACTGTGGATGACTACTATGACCAGCTCAGATCCCTTCAGAAATAACACCCATGTATCCAATCAACAGGTGAGCAGGGGACAGGGCTGGGTGATATTGGCTTGGGGTGGGAGCGGGATGATTTCTTCCTTCTTCATCTTTATCCATGGCATGTGGAGCAACTCTGCAGAATTTGAAAAAGAGCCCCCCAAAAACGAGTAATCAAGTGGAACCCACATATTCAGATGAAAGATCAATAGTTTGGAGATACAAATCTGCTCCACTTAACAGTGGGGAGGAGTTGTGGTGGAACGCATGGCCACCCACTCCTCTCCGGGGGCGGGGGGCAGAATCCCGTGTCACCCGGAGGCTCCCGGCCATGTCGTCACCCAGCCAGCCTATCCGCTAGCTGGGCAGGCGTGGCTGGGCCCGATTTAAACAGAGGCGTGAACCGGAGAGCTTTCTCTCTTGGCTCACTTCCTCAATCTCCCGCCCATCCTCCCTGGTTTGCAGGTTTCGACATTAGCCTTGCTATGGACCACGGTTGGTTGCCATTGATGGGCCTGGTAGGAATTTTTCCACTTGGCAGATTGGCATGGGCCATTTGGTTTTCGCCTACCTCGTAGCAATCGTCACAACTTTGCCTACCTCGTAGCAATCGTCACAACTTTGTAAGGTTTGGTGGTTAGGCATTGGTTGACCTTATGATGGGGGAGGGGAGCTGTGGCCATCACCTGCCCCTCCAAGCTTAAGGGTATTCCATTAAAGGAATCCAGGGGTGTGGATCTTGTCCGAAGTCCGGGGCTGGGCTAGGGCCATGCCACAACCCTGTCGGGAATCCTGGGGGAGCTCAAGTTGGTTTGCATTGACGGGGCTCCCCCTACCGGTGGTTGACTCTTACCAGACTCCCTGCGTGATGAGCAGGAGTCAGATATAGTCGGGTCAATTCCAATGCCTAAGCCAATACTGCTCACATTCTGTAACCAATAAAGTTGTGGCCTAAATTTGCCCAATAACATTAACCTAATATCCGTGTCCTTGTGTCTCATTCTTCGACGAGGTGGTGCTTTCGGGGTTTCGACATGCAAATCACTTTTCCCAGATGGAAAGTGACTGCAAACTAACGAGTAAAGGCAAATTCAGGGTGGACACATCCTACAATGGCTTAGTATAAAATTCCAATGTAACCGGAGAAGCACTCCTGGATCCTAAAAATGGAAACAAACATTTCCTACAAAAGAGACACAAAATCTTTGATTCCTGAGTATGCTAAAGCTATTCACAGAATTTGGATCCAGTAAGCTAAAGCTATCCACAGAGTATGCTAAAGCTTACAATGAATTTGTGAACTATTTGGATTCCTGACAAGACTGGACCATTCTTCCTAAAATCATGATACACTGGAAAAGAGTGCAGAATTTTTAGTAAGATCTGCACATTTCTCTGCCATCTGAACAAAAACATTATAATAATTTCTTAGATACTGCAGGGGGGTGCAATGCACCTGAGACTACGGCACACAGCAGTTTGAAGATAATTTACAGGCTGGACCTGGTTGAAGCTTTTCCAAATGTTGGTGTACAGCTTCTGGGTCATGTGGCCAGCATGACTAAGCCACTTCTGGCAAACCAGAGCAGTGCACAGGAAACACTGTTTACCTTCCCACCAGAGCGGTACCTATTTATCTACTTGCACTTTGATGTGCTTTTGAACTGCTAGGTTGGCAGGAGCAGGGACCGAGCAATGGGAGCTCACCCCGTCGTGGGGATTCGAACTGCTGATCTTCTGATCGGCAAGCCCAAGAGGCTCCGTGGTTTAACCCACAGTGCCACCCGCGTCCCCTCTCTTCAAGTAGGAGAGCTCATTGAGACGGTTGGGGTGGAAGAGGTGAACCAAGGACACTAGCAGGATAACTTGGAGGCCAAGGCTACAGGCATTAGGGAAGAGGGGTGAACGCCACATTGTCAGGACACTGCCAGAAAGAACACTGGCAGGAATGGACCCAAGAAACATGGGTAAGAAAAGGACATTGTGACCATCACTTTCTTTTGCAACATGAGTCTTCTTGACTTAATGCTGGTGCTTGGATGTATCTATTGGAAATCTGCTTGTTCTCTCCTTCTTGTGTAGGAGCCATGAGTGTTGGAGATTCATTCCCCGTGTGCAGTCATGGGTTTGATGTCTATCACATGACTGGGTATATGTTTTGATTCCACAGAATGGGAAGTGATGGAGACAGGATGTTGGTGTTACTGTGTTCCCTGAAGTGGGGCTATTGTCCTTTGTCCTTTCTCTTTGCTGTCTGATGCTAGAGAGAGAGGGCCATCAGGCTCTGTGTGTTTATATGTAAATAAAGTAGATTAGCCACAATGCTGAGTTGCTGAGGTCTGTTACGCAAGCTGAGCAAGACTCTGCGGATCCATAAGCGTGCTGATGTCTTCTGGCATTAGTCGCTGTAATGTTTGGGCTGAGGAATGCTTTTGAAGCTCCTGAACGATCGCCCAGGAAGGGGGGAAACATGCCAGTCGGGCATGTGTCTCTGCCAGGGTTCTACTTGTGAGTAGGACGTCTCCTGACAATGAGTAGATGCCTTTGAGACAGGAAGGTGGGTTAGCTACCTTCAGACTCTATGATCCTATAAGCAAACTTAGGAAGATGTCTTTTCGGTTTGCCTTCCGTGTCACCTATAACAAGAACCTTTAAGAATGCTTATACCACTCTTCAATATAAATATTCTTAGGCTTATACCACTCTTCAATATAAATATTCTTAGGTAGCTCACACAATAAAATAAGAGAGTGATATAACAAGTTCATGGCAAAATAAAGAAGCAGGGAAAACATTCAATGATCACCTACAGATGTGAATGGGCCATCACAGAACTAACACCACAGGCAGAAAAGCATAAGCATTATTTATTACTACCCTGTTCCATTAATTTTAATGGGATTTAAGCATGACCAGCCTTCTCTGTGTTAGGGTCTTTATAATTCATTGCTTCTGTGCACCATGGCTATTTGCTATGGACAATATCTATAGCATTAGCAATGTCGCTACTATGTAGTTGACTCTACGTGGCGGCTGTAATATATGAATCTATGATCGCACTAAGGACTATTTCACACAAATAAAAATTTGGCCCCGGCCGTGTAGAATTTGATACATGTTGAAGCGAAGTGTGCAGCAAAGCAATTGTTCAGCCTGCGATGAGATATTGGAGGAAGGAAATACTCCCCGGGGAGGTTATCTGACCGAGTAATGGGGGCTACTTCACAGTTTATGAATGCAACAAGTACATATCTGCAAACGTGTGACCCACAGATGCAGCACAGTTGTCAGGGGGCTGGGATTGGCTGCAGATCTGTGATGATCAGGTGTAACCAGATACTGTTGCTGTTCTGTTACTTTCGGTGCTTTTTTTTCTTAAAAAAATGTTTAGGGGTACTCTCATTTTGACTCAAGAAAATCACCATTTTATAGTTCAAATTGGGAAAAATAATTACAGTAAATGGACAAAAATACAATGATTCACAAAATGTTTAGGGGTATGCACTGGTTGTTATTATTATTATTATTATTATTATTAATTATACGTTATTCTAAAAAAATACAGTGACATCAAATAGGGTCTGATGACCATATACATAGTCCATATGTATTTGTAAATCAAATCAAATGAATACAGACATAAAATAAAGGCAACGTACATAAACCACAGGCATGTGAATCCATGAAAGGTAGCGACTAGAACTGAGGTGTAACAGTTAAACAGGACAAGGTTTAAAAACATGGACCCTATTTTACCAGGGGGAAATATTTGAGGTATTCAAGTCCCCTGAATCCCACCAGATGTTGACTGGCTACTACTACTGCAATAATAATAATAATAATAATAATAATAATAATAATAATAATAATTTGTTTGTTTGTTTGTTTGTTTATCCCGCCCATCTGGCTGGGTTTCCCCAGCCACTCTGGGCGGCTTCCAACAAAATATTAAAATACAATAGTCCGTCAAACATTAAAAGCTTCCCTAAACAGGGCTGCCTTCAGATGTCTTCTAAAAGTCTGGCAGTTGTTTTTCTCTTTGACATCTGGTGAGAGGGCATTCCACACGGTGGGTGCCACTGCCAAGAAAGCCCTATAATTTGTGAGCATTGGCCATACTGCCTGGGTGGGGTCGATGGGAGTTGGCACCATATTAGCTGTCCCTGATGTTGAGTGGTGTGCAAAAGTGCCCTCACATTGCATCTATAATGTGCATTGATCAGTGTCGAGGACCAGTTGAACACAGAGGAATGGTGGGAGGAACCAGCTGGGGAACCATCAAGAGAAGAATGCTCAGAGCCCGGGGAGTGGTGGTGGAACAACAATGACTGGTTAGAGGGAGAAGACTGGGGGGCAGTGTTGGAAGAAGTAACAGGGAGTTGGGAGAGTCTGTGGTAGAAAGAATTCCGGACTCAGAGGCAGAAGTTGAAGCAGGAAAGGAGGGGGGGAAAGGCAGAGGTGTATCCTCCCCCCAGTGCAAAAAGCTCCCCTCTCCCCCTAGTCTCCAAGAACCAGGAGAGGCATGAAGTGAGTTGAGACAAAGTTAACTTCATGCAGGCACAGTTTCAGATTGCTTGGGGGAAACCCTGAAGAGGAGGGGACAGGCAGCTATGGGGAGGCTTCAGTCTTCATAACTACTTCATAGGACACTGAGATCCAGCTCTGAGGGCCTTCCGGCGGTTCCCTCACTGCGAGAAGTGAGGTTACAGGGAACCAGGCAGAGGGCCTTCTCAGTAGTGGCGCCTGCCCTGTGGAACGCCCTCCCATCAGATGTCAAAGAAATAAACAACTATCTGACTTTTAGAAGACATCTGAAGGCAGCCCTGTTTAGGGAAGCTTTTAATATTTGATGAATTATTGTATTTTAATATTTTGCTGGAAGCCGCCCAGAGTGGCTGGGGAAACCCAGCCAGATGGGTGGAGAATAAATAAATTGTTGTTGTTGTTATTGTTGCAAGATCTATTGAAGAATTGCCTGTTCATTAGGCCTGACATTCCTGTGCAGATATTGCTTTTTTCTAATAAAGTGTTAACTTCACTTACTTCATGCGAATTAGCCCTAATAATAAAATTTCATAAAATGTGGGCATCTTCTCACGTTACATGCTGTAGGTATACATGTAAGGTGTGTTTAATGTACACTTAAAATATCAGGTGCAAGTAAGACAAAGAGATGATTGAAAGCAGGTGGCTCATACCTCGCTTATCAGGAAGTCAAGACTGGCTGTGGTTCCCCACTGAGTGTACGCATGGAAGCAAATTCAGACCTGTTGCTGCGCATGTAGAAAACAAGGTCAACGAAATGCTCCTTCAGCACCATCATGTACTGCTCCCAAGGGCTGGCCCAAGACATTTTGGCACCTGAGCAGAACCACAAAATAATATTCCCTCTGCCCGGGAAGAAGGGGTGAGTGAAGATCTGCCGGCCCTGTGGGGTGGATCCTGCCTCACCTTGCCTCAAGGATGGGCCAGCTGTGACTACCCCTTAGGTTACAATCCTATGTATATGGGACTATATTGTACTAAATTTACAGGGTAAACAACGCATGGAATGGGACTAATTGGGTGACATATTTACCATTCATTCTGATTTTTGTTTCTTCTAAACAATTGTGCATGTTAATAATAAGAATCCAAACAGCTGCTGGGTAATTTATTAACAACTGCTAATATTGATTCACTTTTGTTCGCAGCCTCCAGTGTTGTGACATCGAAGAAGTAAAGAAGTCTACACTGGAAACCAACGGCGAGGCAAAACATTGATCATACAGGAACAATTGAACCCTCTAGTGGAATCAACCCCACACTGCAATTGTCTGTTTATGGTGGCTTCGAATTAGCAATGCAAAAATAAATACAAATATCTTTAGCGTGCTGTATAGCACAGCAGTTTGTTTGTTTTTGCAAGACAACAAAGGTGTGCAATTCAGATGTTTTTAGCTTGCTTTCTTAAAGGACAGATTCAGTCCTTTCAAAAGGAAGTCCTGCAAACTCCTTCCCAAATTTGCTTAATGCTACTTCTACACTTCCCAACTGGGTTTGTTTGTTGTGCATCTTTCATGTTTCTAGGCTCCTCCTTGGCCAAGTAGCCCTTTTTGCATATTCTGTGACATTTCACTATTTGCTGAAAATAAATATATGCCCCACATCATAAAATAGTCATATTATGCTTAGGCCAGGGGTCAGCAAACTTTTTCAGCAGGGGGCCGGTCCACTATCCCTCAGACCTTGTGGGGGGCCAGACTATATTTTGAAAAAAAAAATGAACAAATTCCTATGCCCCACAAATAACCCAGAGATGCATTTTAAATAAAAGGACACATTCTACTCATGTAAAAACATACTGATTCCTGGACAGTCCGCAGGCCGGATTGAGAAGGCGATTGGGCTGCATCTGGCCACCGGGCCTTAGTTTGGGGACCCCTGGCTTAGTCCATTCTTGTGGGCATTCCACAGGCATCTGGTTGGCCACTGTGAAAATAGGACACACAATACTACACTACACCACACTACACTACAATACAATATGTAAATGTTTCTTAATTGTCCCACTACACTTGCCATCCACACCACACCCTTTGAGAACCACCACAGTAGAAGGAGAATCGAATACAGTGGTACCTCTGGTTGTGAACGGGATCCGTTCCAGAGCACTGTTGAGAACCTGAAAGGTCCGCAACCTGAAGCGCTGCGTCTGTGCATGTGTGCAGCACGATTCGGCTCTTCTGCGCATGTGCGTGATGTCATTTTGCGCGACTGCACATGCGTGAATTGCCGAACCCAGAAGTAACCCGTTCTGGTACTTCCAGGTTTGGCGCGTTCGTATCCCGTGACGAACACAACCTGAAGCAATCGTAACCAAAGGTACGACTGTATGCAAGAAAATTGGAAGAAATTTAAAGAATATTTGAAACAACGAGAAAAGTTAGATATCTGAAGTTGAAATCAGTGGATATTATAGGTGATAGCATTAAAATGTCAGTTTAAAATAGGATATAAGAAGATAGAATTGTGAATATTTTCAATTTTTGTATTTCTGTTAAGAATAAGGTGATAGTTATAAGATGATAGATAAGGATTAAGATTAGTTGTAAAAGTAGAGTCAAAGCAGTTATAAAGTTACCACAGTATATTTGAAATGAATGCAGAAGAGAGGACGTGAAGAAGTCCCCCAAGTAAGATTATAAATAAGATGAAGATAATTAAATAGGTGTTTTGTTGTTTTAGGTGTGTCATATTATTGTATAAGTTTTTTTTGTATTTTATAGTCTGTATTGTCTATGTAGTTGTTCTTTTCTTTTTTTGTATTTTCTTTAAATGCTAATAAATTTCTTATTAAAAAAAACAAAGGTACGACTGTACACTCTTGATTTGCAATAGCTTTTTAAAAATTATTTTTTTAAAAAAAATTACCCTTGTAAGCTGAAGCTTGCTAGAATGCTGTAAAATCCTTTCTCAACCTCGGGTCCCCAGCTGTTGCTGGACTACAACTCCCATCATCCCTAGCTAGCAGGACCAGTGGTCAGGGAAGATGGGAATTGTAGTCCAACAGCGTCTGGGAACCCAAGGTTGAGAAAGACTGAATTAGAATATGGGCCGCTTCACAGATAAGGGAGCAGCTATGGCTTTTTAACTGTAGCTTTGATGTATGTGTGAGGGAAACAAATTTATCAGGCAGGTACATGCACCTCAAACTTAAACGAGACAAGATGAATCTCCCTGGTGACTGGATTTCATGTGTGTTTTAAAGTTAAAAGTTGCTGCTGGGATCCTCTGAAATGGACTGAGGCCCTGGATCCTTGAGAGGGTGATTAAAACTCTCACCTTGTGCCATCTCTCCCCATTGAATCTGTTGCCCTTACAAGTCCTTACTTCCCTCACAAGGGAAAGCACAGTTACCACATGGGAGGCAGGACTGCAAGCCCACCACTAAATATGCATGAAATGGCCCCAAGCCTTTTAAGAATCACTTCTTCTTCTTCTTTTGGCAGCATCTTTAGTATACGCAGAAAGTTGACAAGGCTGTTCGCTTCTGACCCAAATAGGACTCTTTATTTTTTTTAAAGAGCTGTATAGACGATCGACTCGGCAGCTGCAGGTTCTTCTTTCGCAGTGGCGGTAAAAAGCTGCCCTTCCTTCCTGAACGTCTCCCCACCAAATCAATGCTAAAAATTCAGAGCACCAAAAGAACTTTTCTAAGAAAGATGGCAATGAAAAATAGCACACTTGAATGAAACAGAATTAAGAAAGAAGTCATAGATCACAGAGCTGGCATAAAGCTCTATTACTTTCAATCCTTCCTTAAATCCCATTTCTTGCACAAGCAATTCCTCTTTTCCTACCCTGGGACCAGCAATGTTGCTTGCAGTCTGAACTGTCCATGTGAAAACATTATTTCCAAGTGTTTTTTTTTTTTAAAAAAAAAAAGCGCATGACAGAATTTACCCAAACAGGCCCTTCCAATTTGACAAGAGGGCACATGTCTTTTGTACCTGGGTTCTCTTACCCGATTTTATTGCTAGGGCATACGTTTAAAAGGCAAATGTGCTGCACAAACTCATTTTCAGTGCCCTGGTGCTGTTTTATTGCATGTACATGTAAAAATGAACTCTCTCTCTCTCTGTGTGTGTGTGTTTTCCCACCAGCATTCAAAACCTTCTGAGTGGTGTAGCCACAACTGTATTCATCTTTACTTCGTATGCCAGATTCCCTGATCCTGGGCCTTATTCGATGATTCACCATGCCATTTTTGTCATTGGGATTTTTGATAATTAAAAATGTCATTAGAAATCAGCAACTTTTGTAAAAGTTCAAATATTTTGACCAGAAAACCGAATCCTTGTAATTTGCTACTCACCTGCTCACCTTGGTGAGCAGCCACTGCCGTTACCTGTAAGTGGCAGATTTCATACCCATCAATATTCCTCCGATGAAAATTGGGATGTCCTATTCCGTTGTTGTTGTTGTTGTTGTTGTTGTTGTTGTTGTTGTTGTTATTATTATTATTATTATTATTATTATTATTATTATTATTATTCCCCACCTATCTGACTCGGTTGCTCCAGCCACTCTGGGTAGCTTCCAACATCCATAAAAACATAAGAAAACATTAAACATTAAAAAAGCTTCCCTATACAGGGCTGCCTTCAGATGTCTTCTAAAGGATGCATAGTTAGTTATCTGCTTGGGCTTGGGGGGGTCACATAACTCCGTACCCTCCAATGAAAATAGGGACATCCTAAGGAAAAGCAGGACATTCCGGGATCAAATTAGAAACTGGGACAGCTTCTGTAAATCCGGGGCTGGAAAATAGGGACACTTGGAGGGTCTGAGATTTTCTAGTGGGTGTGTTGCTACCCCTCTTGTCTGTAAGAAGATTTCAGTGGAAGGCTTCAGGCTTCCATGTGTATAACAGAATTGCAATTGGTAGCAGGCAGTGTGTGCTGTTTCTGGTGTGGAGATGGCTGGATTATGAAACCATCCCTCAACATTATCACCCCAGAATCAGGCAAAGCATTTTTTTTAAAAAAAATCATCACACTAACTTAGAATGAAAACTTTACTACTGGCATTTGAGTTTATATTTTGAATATGAATGCTTATCATGACCTTTGGTTGCCTTGGCATCTCTGTTAGAGCTTTGGTTTCGCTAGGCATCATCAACCAGGGCAGTGATTAAAGTGTTGGCTTTGGACTGGAGAGACTTGGCTTCAGTTTCTCACTCAGATTCAAAGCTCACTAGGTGACCTTGGGTAGCCAAACCTACCTGGAAGGGTTTTCTCCCAGGAAGACATAACAGGAGAGAAACCTACATATGCAACTTTAAGCCTTTGATGGAGTATGGGCAGGAAACAAATATGGCAAAGGAAGCAATTCATATTTAGAGACTGAGAAACATGTTTCTTGACAGAGAAGCAATTGGAAAAGGTGCTGCTTGCACAAAGCCCTAGCGTCCTGTAGCTGAATGGTAGAACACATGCTTCGTAATATTAATAACAATGAATTTCTGTGCTGCCCTTCCTCTGAGGACAACAGGGTAGTATGCAAAATAAAAAGACAAAAATGCATACCATAATAACAAACGAAACAACACACCGCAGTTTAAAAGGCCATAAAAGGTAAAGGGACCCCTGACCATTATGTCCAGTCGTGTCCAACTCTGGGGTTGCGGCACTCATCTTGCTTTACTGGCCAAGGGAGCCGGCGTACAGCTTCCAGGTCATGTGGCCAGCATGACTAAGCCGCTTCTGGCGAACCAGAGCAGTGCATGGAAACGCCATTTACCTTCCCGCCAGAGCGGTACCTATTTATCTACTTGCACTTTGACGTGCTTTCGAACTGCTAGGTTGGCAGGAGCAGGGACCGAGCAATGGGAGCTCACCCCGTCGCGGGATTCGAACCACCGACCTTCTGATCGGCAAGCCCTAGGCTCTGTGGTTTAACCCACAGAGCCACCCGTGTCCCTTAAAAGGCCTTAGATTGTTTAATTAGCCAAAGACCTGGGAGAAGAGGTATGCTTTTGCCTGGCACCTAAAAATATGTAATGAAGGTGCCAGGCAAATGTCCCTGGGGAGAGCATTCCACAGATGGAGAGCCACCACAGAAAAGGCCCACTCTTGTACTGCCACCCTCTTTACCTCTTGTGGAGGAGGCACACAAAGAAGGGCCTCAGGTGATGATTGTGGGGTCTGGGTTGGTTCACCTGAGGAGAGGCGGAAGGTCGCAAGCAGTGCTGATGAAGACTCCATGCCTGAATACCTGGAGAGATGATGCTAGTCATTGTGGACAGTACTGAACTAGATGGACCAATGGTCTGGTTTGGTCTAAGGTGGCTTCCTGCTTCTATGATTACCCACATTTGAGTGTTTAGACAATATGCTCTCAGATTTCAGAGAGTATGGCCACATTGCACCATTACCTGTCCGGCACTGTCAGTAGTAATGCAACTTTGTAAACCTAGTTTGGAATACAAATTTTGTATGCTCAAAATGCATGCCTGTACTTCTTCAGCTTCGATAGTAATTTGATTGAAAGAGCAGCTTCTCTTTCCCATTCCCATCTATTTAAACTCTTGCTGCCAAACAGAAAACTCCATTGCATTTGTGCTCTTACTTATCACTTATCAAGTATTGACATCTGTCTTTCAAGTCAAGCATCCAACAAAATGAAATATCATTAGATGTCAAGTACAAAAATCAAATGTTTGATAAATATTTTAATATTCAGAGAATGGCTGGAGAAATTTGGTAAGAATTTAGAAAAAGAAATTCCTTTAATTTCCAAGTATGATGGTGTTAGGAGATGGTCAAAGGCCAGGTGATAATTCCATCCTTTTTTATGCCTGTTTCAGAAACAAGAGACTGCTGTGAAATTATACTTATTCTATGTGCTAACAAGTCTGCCTCTCTTATCAACCTTAGTTGTTGCCATTGACATAATTTCTGAGCACCCAACCAGAACAGCGGGAGTTAAAGATTTAATAAAAGCTTCACTGATGCCTATGAATAATTGTATTTGTTCAAATAGGTTTGTAGCACATTTAAAATCACCTTTATCTTAAGTTGACAGTAGTGTGTTCAGGCTACTTCTGAGCTAAAAAAAAAAAGTCCATAGGTTTTCATGAACCTGTCAACACTGCCACAAATCTCCCCTTAATAGCTTTTTTGGAGAGCAAGGGGGCAAAATCCTTGTCAAAATATACTTTGTTTGATCATTTACACTGCCCTTAGTGATGACATCATTATGCAGCCAGAACTGATTGGCTACATAGCCTTGTGACACAATCCCTGATTGGCTCAGATTACCCACATGAATTATGGTGCTGGAGGAGACTCTTGAGAGTCCCATGGACTACAAGAAGATCAAACCTAATCCATTCTGAAGGAAATCAGCCCTGAGTGCTCACTGGAAGGGCAGATCCTGAAGTTGAGGCTCCAGTACTTTGGCCACCTCATGAGAAGAGAAGACTCCCTAGAAAAGACCCTGATGTTGGGAAAGATGGAGGGCACAAGGAGAAGGGGACGACAGAGGATGAGATGGTTGGACAGTGTTCTCGAAGCGACTAGCATGAGTTTGGCCAAACTGCGGGAGGCAGTGAAAGATAGGCGTGCCTGGTGTGCTCTGGTCCATGGGGTCACGACTGAACAACTGAACAACAGCCCACAAGACTAATCCAGACAGAAGGAAGGTGGGGAATGTGTGGAAGCAGAAACAACAGCATCAAAAGGTTTTTTAAAGTAAATATTTGGAGAAAGTGTTGTGGTTTTTCATGAAAAAGGTTCTACTACACTGAAAGTATTAATTTCTATCACCCAAAGCTGAAATTGTAGATATCTAGCACAGCTCTTGTTCAGACATGAAACAAGGTACTTACCTTGTACCTACGTTGATCAGGGCTTTGTAAATTATTACAAGGACCTAGAAAATCGCTTGGTGGTAGTAGATGAGCTGCAAGTGCAGATATTTTAACAATGATGTCACATGTTGTCACTAAGTGTGACGCAGAGGAGTGGGGGGGGGCACCAGCTGGGGAACCCCCAAGGGAAGAGGGCTCAGAGCCAGGGGATTGGTGGTGGGATAATGATGAGCGGTCTGCGGGAGAAGAGGGAGCAGACTGGGAGCAGGAGGTGTTGGAAGCTGAAGAGGAAACAGGGCTTAGTGTGTGGAAAGAGGCTGTAGCAGAGCGTAGTCCAGAGTCAGAGGCAGGAAAGGAGGGTGGCCAGAAGACAGAGATGAGACAGGCTAGTGAAGAAGCCAGAGAATCTACCCTTCCTGCTGTAAGCAGCTCCCCTTCCCGGTGGTCTCCCAGAACCCACAGAGGTATGAAGAGGGCGGAGCAACGACACACAAGGCAATGGAGCTTCAGTTTGCTTGGGAAGGACCCGTGGGAAGAAGGAGCTTAGAGAACTGTTGGACGTTCTTGCAACTCCCTCACTGGAGCAAGATCTAATGGATCTTCAGTCCTTGCAACTCCCTCACTGGAGCAAGATCTACTGGCAAGAGTTGCTGCGATCACTAGGCCTGCACTGTTTCGGTTTCCTTGACTAAAGAGTTAACTTCACTGACACCTTGTGAGTTATTGCCAACCTGCTCCCAACTCCTTCCTTGACAGTCAGGTGCCCCCATCCGCCACCTGGCCACGGCATTCTGTCCCAGCTGGAGCTTCTAAACTAGGCCCAAGGGCTTCCCCACATGGATCACCTTGAAGTAATGCAGCCTTGAGGTTACCATCACATGGACTTTAGTGGTCAAGCTAACTTGGGTTGCGCAGTAAGCTGGAGTGGGTACTACGAGGTCACAGTGCTGCACAGATTTCAGATTGCATCTGGAAAATATCTGTGTTCTTTGCAGATTCACATCAAGAGTAAAACCTCTCCATGCAAATTATTCTAATAAAAGTAGATAGCTGAGTGAAACAGTAGCAATTTCTCAGGTCCCCCGATCGAAATGTGCAATATAAGAAAAAAATAATTGCAGTATATGTGTGCGCGCGTGCATTTATAGAGCTAAGAAAAAGCCTGACATCAGATCCAGATCAATTTAGAGATAACACCAGGACATATAAAAATACAAAACCTTGAAGGGCAGTTAAAAATTGGATAAGACAAGATCTTGTTAGATGGAGAGAAGGGAAATAACATTCAAAACAAGAGCTAAATAGCACTATATTGCACTCAAGTGTTGCTTAAAGTAAAAGCCAAAGTGTTGAACTCACAATAAATTAGGTACTGATATTCAAAATAAAATAAATTAGAAATTCAAATAAAAAATGCAAAAATTACATGTAGTTTTTTTTAAAAAAACACCAACAACAACAGAAAAAGGGGATGCGCATGGAGGGCATTCAATATCATTAATTCCTAAGCACAGGAACTTGGAGAAGAGGAGGGAAAGGGTGTCATTATCTTACTTGTGAAAATGAACAAAGAAAATGTGTCTTTTGGGTGTCCCATCAAAGTCAATTCTAGGGATCTCACAGCTGTGAAACCAAGTGCCATGTGACTGCAAGTCTTTTCACTTGTGTGTCTGGAAGTGGCAAATTCAGTTACAACTCGGAACAGTAAGTTAAAGAAGCCAATAAGACAGAAGCCTGGAACTACAAATAAAATATAATAAATCAGTTTTGTTAGCCTCTAACAGATTGAAATCCTGGCAGGGTAGGAGAAAGGGAAGGGCCCTGCTGTGAGGCGGAGGCAGACACCGTAGTTCTGTGATGAAGGTAAATGCTGATTTACTAATGAACCATTTGTGCCTCAAGGACTGATGAGGTTGGAAAAACAAAGCTGCTTATTATGTGTTGGAAAAATTCTGCATAGTTTACATACTTGAGCTGCATTTTGTGCACCTAGTGGATGTACCAGGAAGTCTCCCGTTCAATTTTTCTCCTAGCCCCAAACTGACTAGGCAAACTGACTAGCTTGTCATCTGCAATTAGGGTGCGTGTTTGTGTGTTTGCAGTCATAGTTGTTGCTGTTGTTGGCATCCGTCTGTCTTGAGAGGCAATGGAGTGCACCTCCAGGGGTGAAGTCAAACCACTGGAGAATCACAGCACCTGCTGTGGCTGCGGAGACCAGTACCTCATAACTCAACTCTGCCCCTCCTAAACCAATTTATAACCAATGCCTAACCGCCAACCTTCCAAGTTGTGACTAATTGCTACGCAGTAGGTGAAAACCAAATGGCACCAGCTAATCAGCCAAGTGGAAAAATTCCTACCAGGCCCCTGCTGCAATGCAGACGACCCCATGACAGGCATAGCAAGGTCAACGCAGAGGCCTAATAACAGGGCGGGAGGGCGGGCGATCCGATGCACGAAGCCAGGAGGGCTCCGACGCTGAGTGCAGGGTCATTTATAGGCTCTGGACTGTCCATCAACAAGTTGCAACATATGAATCTCCCCAACGACAGCCAGAGCCCAATCACAGTAGTGGCCATCCATACAAACCCGCCCAGCAGCAGAGGGGTGACTTGCTAGCCCCGACCGCAACACGTGCTCTCCATGAAGGAGAACACGCTTTCTAAGATAGTTTGTCCACCCTGCATTCAGCTCTCGCCTGTGGCTCCTAGAAGCTGTCAGTTGCAATCATAACACTGACTTTTCAGCAATGTAAGGATTCCTGAGATACAAAACATCAAGGATGGGGGCGCAGATGTTGTTAACCAACTCCCATCAGCTCTAGAGAACATGGCCTAATGGACAAGGATTGGATGAGTTGTAGACCAACCTCTGAATGGTCCCCCATCCCTTCTATGCATGAGCACTTTGAACTCCTTAAAATTGTGACAGTACCCACTTCAAAGTGTGTGGACCACTTCACTGGTGCCCCGTCAAAGGTCTATGAGCCAAAAGAGAGTAGTGTATGTTCCAAGCAAGTTGGAGCATGTTGAATTAGGTCAGTTTGTCATGAAAAAGGGGACCAAATTAATTCCTCTTCCAACCCTAGTTCTGAGTTTGGAGCCCCCAAGACTTAATGGGCTTGATTCAGTGCCAGAACTCTGAATGCCTTGGGTGAATCATATACGTTTGTGTGTGTGTGTGTGTGTGTGTGTCCTGGGTAATGTGCTCACTCCTGATCCTTTCCTTTATTAATCTGTAGATAGTCTGGTGGAAGAGGCTGTGGCGGTTCGCTCAACCTGCACAGGTCCCCCAGACGTTTAACGGTCCGTTGATACCTGCACTCACCACTTTATTAATTAACCGCTGCCACCAACCAGTCTGTCTGGTATTTACTTCACTCAGTTCAGTCAAGGAGAATATTGGAACAAAACTGTTTTATTTGAAGTTTAGTACATAAGCATGTGGTTTCTGAATAAACAGTACTTTCTTGGTTGTGTTCTTGTTAACAACAGTGCCCAACTATTTCTCCCACCCCTGTTCCTACTCCTTCCCTTGCCACCCTTCTTCCAACCTCTCAATCCCCACAACAAGCCCCAAAGACTCAAGACTAAAGAACCAACGAACTAAGAACCAAAGAACCCAAGACCAAAGAACTAAGAACCAACGAACCAACCAACCTAAGAACCCCTTTCCTTCCCTGGGAGGGGTTTATATAGCCCACATAACTCCGCCCCCTAAAGGTTCTTACTGGTTATTCCCTTTTAACTCCTTCTATGCCAATCCGAAGTTTGGGTGAACGCCACATAGGCTCGCTCTTAATTTGCATCTCCTTGACCTTTCGTTTCCTCATTTGACAAAAAGAAATGGACAGTTGCACAGTGAATGGAATGGGATTAAATGGGGATCCATGGTTGGAGGGGGGGGAGGAAAAGATGAACTTGGGGTGAAGTGTGTGTGAGAGAGAAATCAAGAATGGGAGAATTGAAGCATTCTGCAAAATTAGAATTCTAGGGAAAAGTAAAGCCCCACAGCAAAGGTCTGGTGTTGGATTCATGCTGGCCGACCAGTGGGACGTTTGGATGTAGCATCTTCCACATCAATTTAGCTGGCAGCCACTTCCATTTCTTTCTGACCAGAGCTGCTGCTTCCATCTGCTACACTGGACAAATATGGATTGTGGTGTCCTCTTGGAGCATGATCTACAGTGATGCAGGAGGAGCAACGGCTATATTTGGATGGTTATGATTCATTTTATTATGGTGTGTGCAGGGTGCCTATGAGGACAGCCCCTCTAGAAAGAAGTTAGTTTCAATGGGGCCCAGCATGAAAAAGGTGGTAGAAGTGAAGAAAAGAAAGAGTGGATACATGGGAGAAAAGTTGTGATAACGAAACAAAAAAACCCAAAAAACTCACCCTCCTAGAAATGCAAAAAAGGAGGATATTCCTGCTGTTTGCCCCCTGCAGATGAGAAAATGCAAAATGCAACATGAGTGCATGCAAATGTGTGCAAATGATATGCAGATTTTTATCTCATAGTTTTGATGGCCCAGAATTACCACCTCTGTAGCTAGCAATCCGGAAGGAATCAGTTTTGCTTTTTCCTACCAAAGCAAAAATGTTTGGGGATAGACTGGGATGAGACTTGTTTTCTTCCCAACTCTGCTCTTAGAAATGAATGAAATAGCCGAACACAAATTTCAAGCTGTATATTAGACCGGACATTGTGCCAAGCATCATAAAGACACAAGGGCACAGTCCTTTCCACAAGAGGTGAATGGACTATGACTTGTTAATGTATAAAATGAGGAAGCAGAGCAGGCAAATTCCTGGACAAGCAGTTATCCAATTCCCCAAAAGAAACAGCCCATGCCCATGACTCCACAATGCCTGCATCTTGCCAACTAGGTAAGAAACTCTGATTTCTTTTCCTTTCCCTGGACAGAATCAATTTGCAAAAGTGTTTCCTCCAGCCCCCACCAAGGCTGGTGGCATGTGACACAAATCCCAGTGGCTCAGAGTAGCCAGCAGCCATCAAATGGTATTTAGCAAACAACTTCAGCTTTAAAGCGATACCAAACCATAGAAAGAAGGCCATTTCTCTCAACAGAGTATTTTAAAACAATCCAGCTTTTCAAAATTTTATCTCGATCTACGCGAGCACAATTGTACTTTTCTAACAGGAATGTCTGCTTAATCGACTCACCAAAACAGAGAAAGAATGCAAAGAAACAGAAGGTGTTACATTAAAGCGTGGCCGTGAATGTAGTATGGCTTGAATCACAAAAGTGTTGTATCCAGGCTTGCCCGCAGCAGAACTCTGATAACTGGGTGCTCCCACAGGTATTTGGGGCTATTCCTCTTCCCCCCTGCAGACCCCAGTGGTTTCCAAAAATCTGCTCCAGGGCTGAGGACTCTCTAGAACATCATGAGAAGCTGCAGCAGAGAGAAGGGGGGATTAGCAAAAACCTTTCTTCCTTTCCTCTAGCTGACGCTTCCAAGGAATTTGTGATCCATTCTGTGAATGAAGGACACCCTTCTGTTTACAGAATGGACAATCCACATCCAACTAACAGTCTTTGTTGTGGGTCTGTCTTCTTCTGAATGATCAGGCAACCGATGCTGCTCTGGGCCACCACCCCCCAGCAGCGTAGCATGTTTTGCTGGTGCCCGGGGCAGGTACAAACAGAGCCCGCTGTGTCAGCCCAGCCCTCGCCGGAGACGTGGCGCCAGTCCTGAGCTACTTTCACAAAGTGGCTTGGGGCTGGCAGGATGGCGTGAGAAGAATGCAACAGCCATGTGCCCTTTGATCACAGCCTTGTCCTTGCTTTGTAAGGCTGAGATTGAATGGTGCGTGGCTGTTGCATCCTCTTACGCCGCCCTAACAGCACTGTGTCACTTTGCAAGGTTGAGATTCAGATCAGAGCCCAGCCTCACAAAGTGGAGCAAGGTTGGCAGGACAGTGTGTGCAGCACTCCCCCCCCCAAAAAAAAATGCACCCATGGCCATCACCTTGGCAGTGCCCCCCTGGCTGCCCCTCGGATATTATTCATGCACAAAGTCCCCAATTCAGTCTCTAGTCATAGAATCATAGAGTTGGAAGAGACCACAAGGGCCATCCAGTCCAACCCCCTGCCAAGCAGGAAACACCATCAAAGCATTCCTGACAGATGGCTGTCAAGCCTCCGCTTAAAGACCTCCAAAGAAGGAGACTCCACCACACTCCTTGGCAGCAAATTCCACTGTCGAACAGCTCTTACTGTCAGGAAGTTCTTCCTAATGTTTAGGTGGAATCTTCTTTCTTGTAGTTTGAATCCATTGCCCCGTGTCCGCTTCTCTGGAGCAGCAGAAAACAACCTTTCTCCCTCCTCTATATGACATCCTTTTATATATTTGAACATGGCTATCATATCACCCCTTAACCTTATCTTCTCCAGGCTAAACATACCCAGCTCCCTAAGCCGTTCCTCATAAGGCATCGTTTCCAGGCCTTTGACCATTTTGGTTGCCCTCCTCTGGACACGTAACAGTGTTCAGTGTTTTAGCTAAGGCAAGGGTCAGCAACCTTTTTCAGCCATGGGCCAGTCCACCGTCCCTCAGAACTTGTGGTGGGCCGGACTATTTTTTTTTGGGGGGGGGGGAGGAATGAATTCCAATGCCCCACAAATAACCCAGAGATGCATTTTAAATAAAAGGACACATTCTACTCATGTAAAAACATGCTGATTCCCAGACTGTCCGCAGGCCAGATTGAGAAGGCGATTAGTCCGCATCAGGCCCCCAGGCCTTAGGTTGCCTACCCCTGAGCTAAAGAGTCTCAGGAGCCAGTTGGCACTGTGGTTTAAACCACTGAGCCTAGAGTTTTGCCGATCGGAAGGTTGGCGGTTCTAATCCCCATGACGGGGTGAGCTCCTGTTGCTTGGTCCTATCTCCTGCCAACCTAGCAGTTCGAAAGCATGTCAAAGTGCAAGTAGATAAATAGGTACTCCAGCTCCCATCAATGCAAGTCTACTTGACCAATGGTCAGGGATATTAGGAGTTGTCAAGCAACAACATAGGGAGGGCCGCAGGTTCCCCATCCCTGGGTTACAGCATTCCACAATACAAAATTTGAAGAATTTGCATTTTTCACAAGATTGGGTGTCATTTTTGGGGGTAGACCTGAAGATAGGCAAGGTGCCGCTGTGGTGTAAACCACTGGGCCTTGAGTTTGCCAATTGGAAGGTCAGTGGTTCAAATCCCTGCGATGGGGTGAGTTCCCGTTGTTCGGTCCCAGCTCCTGCCAACCTAGCAGTTTGAAAGCACGTCAAAGTGCAAGTAGATAAATAGGTACCACTCTGGTGGGAAGGTAAACAGTGTTTCCGTGCACTGCTCTGGTTTCGCCAGAAGTGGCTTAGTCATGCTGGCCACATGACCTGGAAAAACTGTCTGCAGACAAACGTCGGCTCCCTCGGCCAGTAAAGCGAGATGCAGTAATGCGAGATGAGCACCACCGTAACCCCAGAATCATTTGCAACTGGACTTAACTGTCAGGGGTCCTTTAACTTTACCTCAGGTAACAGGGAAATACTATTGCCTGGGCACTTGGAGAGCAGCAGTCAGAATACTGAACTAAATTGACCAATCATCTGACTTGATATGAAGCAAGGAAAAGCTATGGTTCACCGCTGAGGGCTTTCTGAATATTAAAGTATTAAATTGTGCCCCAACTCCACTTCAGATTTGGAGTTTCTTTCAGCATTGGATTTTACGTTTAAACAAAAAAACAACAACAACCCACCAAAGCAAATAAATGGGGACCGAGCCAGGAAATATTACTTGCGTGATAATCACTGTGTATTCCAGCCAGCACTCGGGTCTTTGCACAGAGCTGTGAATAGGAGGGCTCACAGAACAGCCTTAATTATATGCAATGTTTCAGGGAGCTCACATTTTGCAACCTCAGCAAGCCATGAGTGATTCTGTCTCCAGAACCTCGTGAGCAATCTCTCCCCATTTTGCGCCAATAATCTTGCAAGCCAGTCTAATTTGCAAGACTATTCTTTTGCAGCATTGTAATTACATCTGTCTCAAATGGAAACAAGCGGAAACATTTCCTTGTGTGTTCAATCGTTTTTCCTAATAATACTAACAGAACACCATACCTTAGACCAAGTTTACTTAAGGATCCACATTAGATTAATGGAAGGAAAATATTTTTAAAGGAATATTAACACACTTTTTACTATTTTCATTAAACGTAAATGTAACCATACAAAGTTTTTTTTTTTCCATTTAAAAGCCTTCACAAAGCAAAACACACAGCTTTGAGGTAGGTTGGCCACAAAATACTGCAATTATATATTGATATGTCTTCATCCAGCAAATGATTTCATACTGGTAGTTTAACAGAAATATTTCAGCTGTAGCTTAAAAAAATAATAATCCTAAGGCGACCACTTGTGAAGATTCCGTGACACCAAGGTAGTCTCAGTCAAGCTGTAATATTCCACCTTGGCTAAAACTTATCCATCCTTATCTCTAACAGAACGGCCCACATCAAAAATCTAAGATTCAAAAATGAGGAAGTTTTTGGGTTTTTTGAATAATTTTTTATTGAGAAAATTTTAAATCCATACAAATTATCACACAACACAATCAGGTGCGTTTTCCCCGCACCCCGGGAATGGCTCTGACTGGCTGCTTAAACCAAACGAGGGTAGCTGATGGGTCTTAAACCCTCAATGTGTTAGAGACTCCCTAGCATATGAAGACAGGCTCTGGCAGATGGAGCAGACAAGACCAATAGTAGCTTCATCTGCCAAGATGGCGGTTTCTGCATGTTCTGTCAAGGGAGGTGAGGGACAGGTGGGGCTCGTCAACCTGGGACGGTAGCCCATCTAGGAGAAGGAAACCTCTGATCCTAACCCTCTGCTGCCTTGTGGGATATTGTCAGGAGAAGACCAAGGAGTAAACCCTACATAAATCCAGAGTGGAGTCCCAAAGATGGTTGGGTAGTGTCTTGTATGCCTCCTTCTGGCAACTCCTGCAGCCAAGTTGGTGCCAAACATACTGCTCTGCTTTCCTTTGGACCACATCAGTGATGCCAAGAGGGGGGTCTTGACATCTGGGCAGCCCAGAACCTCCATACACACTTCCCAGGCATGTGCCCTGGAGAGGTTACTTTGGGGCTGGCAACACAGCAGTTTGACTTCACCCCTGGCGGCGCACTCCATTGTTTCTTGAGGCAGGTGGATGTCAACAGCAACAAGTCTGGACTTCAGATTGCAAGTATCAAGGCTAGCTAAGCTGCACCTAGTGCCGAACAAAACCTCTCTCCCATTTTCGTCTAACCCAGTGACTTTCAGACTTCCTGAATTCAGGAAACCTTTTCCACATCATCATTCTCAAGAACCAAAAGGGAATCCCTGAGATTCTCCTACAAAGCCCCTGTGTGTTGCAGAGAATTCTCAGATATCTTCTAAGGCCTCCAGATGTTTTTGGACTACAACTTCCACTAGCCCTGGCCAACACAGCTGTAGTGGTTGGGGCTAGTGCAAGTTGTCCTCCTACAACATATGAAGGGCAAAGGTTGGAAAAGATTGCTCTAACACCTTCTCATCAGAACTCATGATTCAGTGGCAACACAATGCAAGGGAAGATCAATGGAGGGGGGAAATTCCTTTCAGCAAAACTTGCGCACTATTATTCATGAAGGAACTTCTTAAAAATACCTCTAGGATTCCACAGAATATAATGTAAAAAAAAAAATGCTGGTCCAGTGCATCATTTTTTTGAATAATAATACTACTACATTTTATTATATCTATAAAAACAAGGGGGGGGGTGATATGGTTGGGAAAGGGGGGAGGGAGAAGGAGATTTACATCTGGCTTAAAACCAAACTAATCTCTTTTTACCAAGGATTACTATTAGGTGTTTGTTTATCTAGTACTAACTTTATGTGCAAACTAATTCAATGTGCTCAGCCTCCATTGCTGAAATATTTTACCTCCTTTCTGTGCAGTTTTCCTTGGGTATTTGCATTTAGATACTATCCATCTAAAATGAGAAATCCAAATAGGAAACAAAAATCTTATATAAAAAAGTAAGATTAAAAGAAGAAGAAATTGAATGTCTGAGAGAACAAAGGCAGGAGATGAAGTAGGAATATATCTTTAGGACCAAACTATACAGTGAAGGGGGCATTAATCTCTGGGGAGAAGGTGAACGGGGGGGGGGATGGTGACCGAAGGGCAGAGATATTTAAATAGTGTGAATTGTTAATACTTCAGCTTGCAATATTTTTCTTTGGAAATTCTGAGACGGCGAAATTGGTCCATATTTATTTGAGTCTAGGAGTGGGAGCAAAGGTATGTGTAGCATAAACAGAGAATTTGCTGCATGGAGAGCATGATGCAGTTGGGCATGTTCACAACTGAACTGGATAAAGGAGCCTGCTCTCTCCCAGCTTTGCCTCCTGTTGTTGTTCCTTCCTCCTCCGCCTCCTTCTGCTCCTGTTAGCAAGCATTAACAAAGCTCCCTGCAAGCAGCCACCTCAAACGGGTCTCTCCCCATCACACACCAATGGCTGAAGGGAGTTTTTGTTTAATTTTCCATAGATGGAACACAGAAGATGCAGGGTGATGTCAGTCAAGTCCAACATTCTGAGGGAGGACCAACTGACACTTTGTGTCAGTTAGTTTTGGTCTGTTGGTCAGTTAGGCTGCTGCTGCTTAAAGATGTGTGAAGAGACTCACTAATATAGCTTATGTTAGGGCGCCAACAAGTTGGCGTGCTGAAGTGCAGCAATCAGAGTCAGATAAGCCGAGGTCGAACAGTCCAGGTCAGAAGCCAGCTGAAGTCAGGTATCAGCACGGGGTCAGGAGAAGCCGAAGTCAGGAACAGTCCAAGTCAGGAACCAGCCAAGTCAGTCAGGAACAAGCCAGGAGTCAGGAACACAGGAACAGAACAAGCAAGAGCAACCACGCACTCAGCACAGCAGTTGCAGGTGCTAGCGAAGGGAGCAGCCGGCCTTTCTTAAGTAGCCGGCCTGTAACCACGTCTCTTACGAGTTGCAGCTGCCTCTAATTGTTCCCTGCGTCTCTCAGCTCTACGCTCTACAGCTGAGAAGGGAGGAGGGGAGGGGCCCTGCCGGTTTCTCTCCTCACAAGGGCCTGATTCTGGCTCGACTTCTTCCTCCTCCTGTTCTGGTCTTTCCCCCTCTCCATCTGACTCTTCCTCTTCCGAGGAGTGCCGCCACCAGTCTTCTCCAGGTATGAACTCCTCCATTTCCCCAGGTTCTTCCGTGGGTGCAGCCTCGCGGGGGGGCTTGCCACCACTCCTCCTCATCTGGCTCAACCCTGACAGCTTATATAGCTTATATCTTTTGTTTTGTAACCTGAATGAATGAATCTGTCAGTAAATTACTTTACTTTGGTTATTAATCAGATTCATGTGTATCTTTATTTTGAGGGGGATAAAGGGATTGACAATCAAGAAAGGACGAAAGACTCAAACGAGTCAGCAAGCCGTTTGCCGCTGTGCAGGTTTAAATAAGGAATGTTTAACTCTGCTACTATATTATATAAACGTTCCCACAGAAGAGGCAGCAAAGCAGGTGAGGGCCAAAACTGCCAGCATTCGTTATACTAATATGTTTGCCTGCCCGTTGAGTTGTAAAGACAGGCTCGCACCACAGTGGAAAAGTATGCCCTGACCTCCCTTTTACCGCCATGTCTCTCTTCCACATGAACCTGTCTCCAGGTGTTAAGGACTTCAGGAGAGGCCCTTCTCTGAGGAATCTCTGGGGAGGACATGAGAGTGGATCGTCCCAGGAATTGGGCATAGTCTTTGAAACTCCATCCCAAGGAAGCACTTGGGCTTCTAGCCTTCTGATGGTAAGTGAAGACCTTTCAGATAACATAACCTTGAGGCTTGTTAGGTAGTTTACAGCTGTTTTTACTTGCCCTTGTGATGGTTTTCAGATACGTTGTGAAGCTTACATTTAAACCAGATTTATGGGTAGGGAACTTCAGGCCCAGGGAGGGGTCAAATGTGGACCTCCATTGGGATTCTTCCCATGTCACAGGCCCTCCCCCTGGCGACACGTCTCTCACTGGGAAACAGCTTCATGGGCCCTGCTCTGCATCATCCTCAAATCTGACTGGAATCAGAGCTGTCAACCTTCATTGGGAAACGGCACTGGAATAAGGGAATTTCCCACAAAAAAGGGAAAGTTGACAGCTATGACTGGAATACTGGTATGTCATTGGATTGTGATAATTCATCTCACTTACTCAGATGGAGGATGGAGAGATGTGCTTGCATATCAAAACCACTGACTTTTGCATGAGTGGCATGTAGCCTACAATACGAAAGCAGGAATCACATCCATTGCTCTGTCCACTTTAGCATCTGGGCATCCATACAGCACCCATACCAGTATGTGGCTCCCTGGAAGCTTGCCCATGAGGCAACGCAGGCTGAAAAATGTTCAGAAACTATATTACAGCTTCCCGGTACACTCAAGATAAAAGAATTCTTGTTTTTTTTTCCTTTGTCAAATGTTGGAGGTTGTTGCAGCAACAGTGATAGTAGGAACTAAAGTGTTCCGCAAGTTCTGGGGGACACCAAGCAAGGAACAATAGTACAGAACAGCCTCCACCACAATTCTTTAGTCTTGTCAGAATTGCACTGTTCAAATAAAATTAATTTGGTCGCATGCTCCACTCTCCTGCTGCATCATTTATAAAGGATGCCCTATCAAAAAAAATTGCAGGAGAGTTCTTACGAGATGAAAAAGTTTGAGAAACACTGGCTTCAGGTATACAAAACACTTTGCATCCTCTTCAGAGACCTGACCACAAGCATCTGCCCTGCAGTTTTAGAGTCCAGCGTATTTGCTACTAAAGCATTGCCCTTCAGACTTCACATCAAAGGGGGGGGGACGTTTCAGATTTCTAGCATAAATGGATAGGACTGCAGGGCACGTCATTGACAAGTGTTCTTGTTTGGATCAAACCGTAGGAAGTCCATTTTAAAAACGCCACGTCATCTTTCACTTTCAGTATCAAAATGGAATTGTTCAGGGGAGACGAAGTACAAAAGGAGTAGGTCCTACCTCCGCAGGTACAATTTTTCATGTTGCCCTTCATCTGCTCAACCAGAACTTCTTGCCAGTAGCCTTAGGAGAATGTAAGACAAATGCCCATATTCAAGAAGATCTACAGAATCATCAGTTTCTGAAGTGCGACGAATCCTTTGTGACAGCCCCCATTCGCTGCCACATAATCCTGACAAAGGCTGGGCTTCCCCAGCTGCTTCTGGGCAAAGTGTAAACAGCTACAAGTTGATAATAACAAAAAAAATCCTCTTCTTCTTATTCATCCTCATTAATGCACCTGCCACTTTACTGACCTGCACAAACAAATGACACAGGTCTCTGACCTTAGGAAATTACAATCTAAATTTCTGCAGCAGTGAGACAACAGCGAGCCCGAGGAAAGAGACAGTTGAGTATAACAAGGAAGGGATGTGAGCAGAAATAATTTTCAATTTTGCATATAGGAATTATTGTTCTTAACATAAATTTGTTGCATTCCTAACAATATACATTTCCTACTACCACATTAAGGTGATATACAGTTCAGTAGAAAAGATAGCGCACATATCAGAATGCTGTATTCCAGGAATAAGAAGTGAGACTGAGTAATAAGAAAAGAGTCTCTTGAAGAATTTAGGATGCTAGCAAGGTATATTTTATAGCCAGTTTGGTGTAGTGGTTAAGAGCGATAGACTCGTAATCTGGGGAACCGGGTTCGTGTCTCCACTCCTCCACATGCAGCTGCTGGGTGACCTTGGGCTAGTCACACTTCTTTGAAGTCTCTCAGCCCACTCACCTCACAGAGTGTTTGTTGTGGGGAGGAAGGGAAAGGAGAATGTTAGCCGCTTTGAGACTCCTTAGGGTAGTGAAAAGCGGGATATCAAATCCAAACTCTTCTTCTTATATAAATTATGTGCAGGGTTCCTAGGACTGTGCCGTTTTGAGACTATGGGTAGGGGGAAAGGTTTCTGTTTGTTTCCTCATATCAACATTGTTGTCCATTTGAACCCAGCACAACAGAGAAACTGACTGGCCCTCCAAAATTAGGGGAGGGAACATGGTCTTTGAATTTATTTCCCAAAACAGTAAATCATGCTCTTATGAGAAGCCCACTGTGTCTATCGTTCAAAAATTTGGCATGCCTCACCCCACCAGAAAGGACGGCCACGCCTGCTATTTGCATCTAATTCTGGTAGAATATTGGATCATTGTTTGTTTGCTGTGGTAGCCTCTAGGCTGGATTGCTGCAATGCATTATACACAGGGCTGCCTCTGAAAATGGTTCATAAAGTTTAGCTGATGCAGAAATCGGCAGCCAGGTTGCTCATGGGACAAGATGGTTTGAGCATATTACACCCATCCTGGTCCGACTGCACTGGCTACCAATTAGGTTCCAGCAGGACCGGTGCTAGGGTTTCTTGCGCCCTAGGCAGACCACCTTCCAAGGGGGGCAAAGACACCTCAGCCCCCTGTCATTAACGTGCCCGAGCAATAGCATGGCTGTGTGTGCAAGTGCTGCTCTGTACATCCCCGCAGGAGACCTTTGTGTGTTGAGCGTGAAGTCTGAAAGGGGCATCTGACTGTGTTGGTTGAAGCTGAATGCAGTTAGAAGCTCGTGTTTGACTGGGAACCCTGATCACACTGCAACTTCTAAGCCCATTCATCTAAATGTGCTTCATTCAACACAAGGCAGGCAGGGGGATGCACATGTCTAGAAAAAGAGGTGCTAGAACTCACCACGAATGCCTCCTTCATTCTCTTAGAATGGCAATGGTGCCCATTTGAGGTGCTGAAGCAAAGACCTGCCCCCTACACACTCTTCCCCTGGTCACAAACACAGAGATAGGTTGAATGGACACCCAAATAGGACCTGTGAGCACAGAAGAATTATAGAGCTGTAGAGTTGGAGGAGAACCTGAGGAATCTCAACTAAAGCATCCAGGACAGATGGCCATCCAACCTCTGCTTAAAATCCTCCAAGGAAGGAGACTCCACCACCTCTCACGAGAGGTTGAAATGGCAGAGGTTCCCTTTCTTAATGTACTCGCAGCGGCAGCCCAGGCTTCCCCTACAAAAATGTGTGAAAAGGCTCTTAAACACAGAGAAATAAGTTGTATTTCTGCCGGCCCTATTTGGTCTCGCTGTTTTCCTTTGTAAGTTGTTGTATGAGATGTGTCACCCTGGACAACTTTATAATGATGTAGGCCATGTTGACAAATAGTTACACCCATAATGTACCAAAGGGGGAGGGGAAGCAGGGGAGAAAATTCCCTTTCTCCCCCCCTTCTCAAAGTAAAGAGCATTAGATTTCCTGAGTGTTGTATCATGCTGATGACATATCTGGAGACTCGAAAATGATTAATTGTCCCCCGGGGGCCTATGTAATATTCTATTTTGGACAAAAATATTTTTTAAAACGTATCTAAGCGCTTGCAATAGTGAGTGAGGTTTGGGACCCATAAGCGTAAGCTGGTTCTCTCTGTGTTCCTTTTTTAAGTACCTGCCAGCCAGCAACTGAAAGATGGAGCTTGGGAGAGCATTTTGTGCCAGCAAGCAGAATGCAGCAACTTTTCAGGATAAATTCTATCTGCCGCGAACAGTTTTGTCTAGTAAGAAGCCATGAATCTAGTAATCTGTTCTCCAGGACAATAGATTGCGACAACCCATCAGCTCTGTAGGACTCATCGCTCCCTATCATTCTATAACCAAAGGAGGGTTTGTGCCCTTCACAGCCATGCTGTTCACACTGTCAGCACTGCCAGTGCAGCAACCCTGACTTAAAACAAATATCAAAGGTCTTTATCACCCACAGCTTTATTAGTTTTGAGAATTTTACTGCTCACCCTCTAGTATTTTGTTCTGCTTTATGTCTCTTTATGGTTGTTGGTTTTGGTTTTTAAAAAAATTGTTTCATTTTTAAGCTGCTGTATAATGACTTTGAGAACTGCCTTCTGGACCCTGTTACTGGCTTAATGGAGACGTAATCATCAAACAAACCTTTGATGTGTAACAGAGCTGAAAGTAATTTGCTCCAAAAGTTGGTCACATTTACTTGCCTGCTAATTTTGATGTCCAACGTTCGTGGGAACTTTTTCCGAGCGCTTGCATACTTTCTGAGTATTGACAAAAGTTGCTACCCGTATTTCACCTTCAACTACATTGGATTTAAATATTTGAAATAAATCTTAACCTTTGCTTGACTTGATTGGAATCTGCTCCAATGGTTTTAGTGTGAACTTAGGTCTCCCATCCGAATGAATGGGACTTCCAAGTGCAGACTTCTGGCTGGAACATGATTAAAGCATTTTTTATTTCCGTGTTGAATGTTCTACAGTATTTGATGCTGGACGTGCAAATATGCTAGACCCCAAATATGACAGTATTTGGTGACAAACAATAGTATTTATGGTTTTGCTGCGTTTTATAGCTATCGTGCACTGTGATATGTGATATTATCTGACAACTGATCACTTGAGATTTTATATTTCAAGCCACAAAAGAATGAGGAAATGCTACAGTTCAAAGCACTTGTAATTAGGAGACGGGGGGACTTCACATGAGGATGAAGCCATTTCATGGTTTATATGGGAAACAAAGCAAAACAAAGGAAGGAGACTATTATGTTACATTACAGGATATCTTATGCCTCAAAAATGAGCACAAATGAAGTGGGAAGAGAATAAGAACATGATGTCCTTGTGGAAGAGTGGGCACAAATGGAGCTGCAAATAGAGACCAGTAATGAGAATGGAGTGTTCAGGATAAGTAAATATATAGAAAGAGGTCATGGCATGAATATAACAGCACCAGGAATATTGGAAAAAGGGGCCCGGAACTAGCAAACTAAGAACTTTCATAGCTCAGACTGATCTTGGGCATACAATATATCTGGAGCAATGGGACAATTTTTGGGGAAAGGACATTAAATTCACGGCCTCATATAATATTAAGGGGAAAAAAATTAAGATGCACTATAGATGGTACTTAACCCCCGTGAAACTTGCGAGCATTTATAAATTGAAGTCTAACCTTTGTTGGAGATGCAAGAAAGAAGTGGGGACGCTATTGCATATGTGGTGGCTATGCGAGGATATAAAAAAATTTGGTCAATGGTACATACAGAAATGACAAAAATGATGAAAAAATCAATAGTAAAGAAACCGGAGGCATATTTGCTAGGTTTATTAGATGAGCAAATACCAAGTGGAAAGAAAAGTGTATTTTTGTATGCTAGCACGGCCGCCAGAATGGTGATAGCAGCTAAATGGAAAACACAACAGGTCCCAACAAAGGATGAGTGGATAGGCAAGTTAAACGAGTATTTGTTAATGGCAAAACTGACAGCAGCAATAAGAAACCAAACAAATCAAAATTTGAAGGAACAATGGAAATGTTATGAAGAGTATATGGAGAAACATTGCTCAAAGAAAGAAGTGCTAATATGCTTGGAGTAAGAGGTATGAAGGAATTGTAGAATAATAAATTAATATAAAGAATTAAAGATGATTATAGAAATATATAGTAATATGATTGTACAAATAGTGAACAAATAGCTTATAAGGAAGTCGAAAGAGTGATGGAGGGAAGTCAAGGGGGGGGGGGTGGGAGGATGGAATAACGGGAAATGTATGATAAAATGATACTGTATGTTATTGTAAGAATGTATTAGATGTATTGTGTTTTTTTTAATCAATAAAGCTTTTTTAACAAAAAAAAAAGAACTTTCATAGCTCAGGCTGAGTATTATATTGCATCTATTTCTGGTTTGCATCATATGTTCAGATGACCAAGGGGGAAACTACATGTTACATTAACCACCTATTTTTGGAAGTGTGCTAAATAGCACCTTTAAGAGAAACGGAAGCTGTGAGGGGGGTTTGAGATAAGCCTCTGCCTTTTAGTGCCAAAGAGCAAGCTAAGGCTTATCTCTGATCTTAGCACCATAGTCCCAGAGGCAGTGCTAAGACTGGAGACAAGCTTCTTCTTGCTATTTGATAGAAAAAGGCAGCTGCTGAGGCTTATCTCTGGTGTTAGTTCTGAGGACCACTGCACTACAATCAGATATAAGCTTATCTTTAATCTTAGTTCTGTGGTGTTTAGCACTAGGATGGGAGATAAGACATCTCTTATTTTATTTTTTGCTTACTGTGTTTTGGCTTTGAGTGCTGGAGGAGACTCTTGAGAGTCCCATGGACTCCAGAAAGGTCAAACTCATCCATCCTTAAAGAAATCAGCCCTGAGTGCTCACTGGAAGGACAGATCCTGAAGTTGAGGCTCCAGTACTTTGGCCACCTCATGAGAAGAGAAGACTCCCTGGAAAAGACCCTGATGTTGGGAAAGATGGAGGGCACAGGAGCTGTGGGTTAAACACAGAGCTAGGGCTTGCCGATCAGAAGGTTGGGTTTGAATCCCTGCGACAGGGTGAGCTCCCATTGCTCGGTCCCAGCTCCTGCCCACCTAGCAGTTCGAAAGCACGTCAAAGTGCAAGTAGATAAATAGGTACCGCTGGGAAGGTAAACGGCATTTCCGTGCGCTGCTCTGGTTCGCCAGAAGCGGCTTTGTCATGCTGGCCACATGACCCAGAAGCTGTCTGCGGACAAACGCGGCTCCCTCGGCCTATAGAGCGAGATGAGCACTGCAACCCCAGAGTCGGACACAACTGGACCTGATGGTCAGGGGTCCCTTTAATATATATATACATTTTTCATTTCTGTGTGAATTAAACCATTACAGTGGTACCTCGTGTTACAGACTGGATCAGTTCCGGAGGCCCATCCGTAACGTGAAATGCCCACAACTCGAAGCGCTGCATCTACGCAGGTGCGCGGCGCGATTTAGCGCTTCTGCACATACGCAAGCGGCGAAACCCGGAAGTAACCCATTCCGGTACTTCTGGGTAGCCGCAGGACATTAACTTGAAAAGACGCAACATGAAGCGGACGCAACAGGAGGTATGACTGTATACTTAACATTGCCTTACTCTGAGTGACAGCAGCTCTCCAGGGTTTCAGGCAATTGGTCTTCACATTACTTGCCACCTGATCCTTTTAATGGGAAATGCCAAGTGTTTAGCATGGGACCTTTCTGTGCAAAGCAGATCCTTTGGTACTGAACGATAATCCCTCCTCACCTGGCTAGGTTTCGTAGTTGTCTTCGTAGAGGTTTATGTTTTTCATCGTTATGTTTATCCCTAGATATTTTGCTTTTTGTACAATTTCCAACTTAGTTTGGGTTTCAAGATCTTTCCTATCTTTTTCATCCATATTTTTCGTCATTATCACCTGGCTAGGTTTCAGCTCCTGACTGCCAGGTTTCCATTCATTCCCCACAGCAATGTGCCACAGTTCTGTGCTTTCTCTTGCCCCGAAGGCTGCTATTTTGTAAAATGAATAGATCATAGGATTGTAGAGTTGGGAGAGACCCAAGTGTCCTCTAGTCCAACCCCCTGCAATGCAGGACTCTCAACATGTGGTTCCCCATCCAATATATGGCAACTTTGCTTCTTTTGCTCCTGTGCCCGAGGAAACAGAACAAAAAGATGTGTATTAGTAAATTTGGTCTAAGCTTCATTTTTATTCTTCCATAGTCTTGGGGTCTTTGTCTTTACCTGAAGTACCAAAGAGACCATCTACTGCATGGGTAGGCAAACTAAGGCCCGGAGGCCAGATCCAGCCCAATCGCCTTCTCAAATCCGGCCCGTGGACGGTCTGGGAATCAGCGTGTTTTTACATCAGTAGAATGTGTCCTTTTATTTAACATGCATCTCTGGGTTATTTGTGGGGCCTGCCTGGTGTTTTACATGAGTAGAATGTGTGCTTTTATTTAAAATGCATCTCTGGGTTATTTGTGGGGTATAGGAATTCATTCCCCCCCCCAAAAAAAAATATAGTCTGGCCCCCCACAAGGTCCGAGGGACAGTGGACTGGCCCTCTGCTGAAAGCGTTTGCTGACTCCTGGTCTACCAAACAGAAAATAATAATAAAAATACTCCAAAATCTGAATCACACATTTTGAATACACTATCTATTTTGGAAAGATAGAGACTGGCTAATAAAATGCAGTAGGCAATTTTTGTACAAAACACGAATTCAGCCAGTATCCCAAAAAGCTCTCAAAAAGTCGAATTAAAGCTGAGATGGCATGACGAATTCAGACGATGGCATCTTTTTGTTCTTTTTCCTCAAGCATGGGTGGAAAGGACAATATTGGTGTTAATTTGGAACTTCCTGTCTTTTATCAGCATCTGGCACAGCCCCAGTGTTATTTAAGCATCACTTCTGGAACCTCATGGATTTAAGCAGCCGGATGAGTCCGATCTGAAAGTCAATAAAGCTTATAGGACTATGTAATTGGTTGGCCTGAGGTGAATGGAAGCGAAAGGTTCTGACTACTGGCACTTGAGTAATGAACTCAGCATTAGCTTGAACTTTGAGTGTAAAATATATACATTACATAGGAATTTAGCTGCAATGACTTTTTTGTGGAAGGGTTCACTCTGGGTCCAAAGATCCACATAATTTTTTTTAAAAAAAATAAAATAAAATAACAAAAAAACCTGACACTGCTATTCATACAGAAAAAATAATGATATAAGTGATACCAGTGAGGTCAATAAGGAGAGGAGACTGGAGAGCAGCATCACACCCATGTTTTAAGTCATGGGTAGGCATACTAAGGCCCGGGGGCCATATCCAGCCCAATCACCTTCTCAATCCAGCCCGCGGATGGTTTGGGAATCAGTGTGTTTTTACATGAGTAGAATGTGTCCTTTTATTTAAAATGCATCTCTGGGTTATTTGTGGGACATAGGGATTCATTCATTTTTATTTTTATTTTTTCAAAATATAGTCCGCCGCCCCCTACAAGGTCTGAGGGACGATGGACCAGCCCCCTGCTGAAAACGTTTGCTGACCCCTCTTTTAAGTCTTAAGTGAAGGCTCTCTAGATTAGGGACATCTGGTATGTCTTTAGAATAATTCCAGACTGGTTTTTAATACAGCAAATGTGCTTGTTTGTTTTTTGTTTCTTAGTCGCCAGATTTCTCCCTGAAAGGATAAATCTGGATTAAATGGGGTGGAAAATATGGGGGTGGCATTTTGATGCCAATGACCACAGTGTGGGTGCTCCAAAAATCTGGGTGCACAAGGAGCACCCATCCCACAATAAACACCCATGAGGAAGTCCTGCTGCTTGTTATGCATTTGCGGGTGAGACCTTGTGAAGCATAAGAGCGTAAACCATGAGTTTTAAAGTCCCCGCTTCAAATTTCGTCTTACTCACAAACTCCCTGGGCAAGCCGTTCTCTCTGTACCTCACCTTCCCAAGTGCCACATGGAAACAATAACCCCTACCTTAAAACTCTTCTGTAACGACGACACGTTTTTCATGATACTCAAAGCTGGTCAAATTATCACGTGAGATAAATGTGCTTTAAGTACATCGTTTGGATGTGGCCCCTGTGTGCCTCTAGAGGTCCCTACATTTTCAGGCTCTCCTTCCATACACGCACATCCTAAGTTTGACTAGTGAGGTATAGAAGAAAGAATCCAAGCACGAGAAATGTTCTTAAGTTCCACTTCCTTTGAATTCCTCCTGCCTTACACCCTGAAATCACATTGCCTCCCTGTTCATATTGAAAACATAAACGATGCCCCTTGCATATTACTCCCATAATACAATTAAAGCAGTTTCAGTCTTTTGCAAATATGTAATACCTGCTGCCTGCTAGTAGATAAATGCATGCTACCTAACAACCTTAAAAACAATAAACCATAAAGCTAAATTATTGTGGAAGTCAATTAGTATGCCAATTAGTCTATCCTGCAAGCAGTTCACGTGGAGAGAAAAGAAATACCTATATTGTTTGCTGTCATACAAGGTGTCAAGAAATGAACTCTTGTCATTTCAGATTCGCTAATAATTATAAGAGGGGATTTGACAAAGTATGATATGATTCCATAAAGCAGAGACATAAAATAGCTAACCACCAAAATGGTAAAAGCTTTTATATTCCAGAAGCTTTTAAAAGGGTACACATGGTAATAGAGGTTCACATTGCAATAAGATAAATAAATCTAGAAATGCATATGCTTGATGGCAGTTTCATGTGGGTTCCTAAACAGGATTTTTACTGGAAATGTTTTTAGCGCTGAGAGAGAGAGAGAGAGAAAGATAATAATGTAATGGAGTAAAAGAAAAAGGAAAGAAAGATGATCCATCAGGAACAAAACACAAATGCAAAGTCTCACATTATTCTTGAGAGGATAAACAAAACAAAATAAAAACAAAATGCATGCAATAATAATCCATTCAAATCCATAAAGTTCACCACCTCGGAATAGAATTTACAACAGAAAAAGAGAGCAAACACTTTCAAACAATGCTATGCAAATGCTGTGTGCTTCAGCAATCATAAGAGCTGACTGTGTCCGTCTAAGGCTAGGTAGCTCTCTGTATGTACCATGAAACGCAGCGTATTTCCCCTTCACGGTGGCCCCAAAAATCTACAAGCAACTCTTGCCCACCGGCTGCTCCACAGACACTGCTATGCAGCCATATCTTACTTATGGCTGAGCTCTAGCCTTGCCACATTTTTCCTTCACTTCCAATCTGGGCCTTCATAATAATAACTGAGTTGGGCAACTCCCTACTCTATGCCCTCAAACACCTAGACAACAAAATCCAGGATTCAATCTCATACCCTCCAACATTTCTCCAATGAAAATAGGGACATCCTAAGGAAAATCGGAACATTCTGGGATCAAATCAGAAACTGGGACTAGGGCCGGATTTAGATGAAGAGAGGCCCTAGGCTACTCCACTTGTGAGGCCCTTCCCTCTTAAGATTTAGTGTCAGGAGTATAACGTAGTCCTGGACACAGCAGAGTTAACCGCAGACTTTTCTGGAAGCTTCTGGCTGTTGTGTAATTAACTGGACAGCACAACGCAGGAACTCAGCAACTCACTTGGATAACTATATACAGTATTTATTGAAGCAACTAGTATCCATAAGTTACTATGTACAGACTATACAAATAAAAGAAACAAAACATAAAATCTTTCCTCTCTGTCTCTCTCTCATCAACCTACACTGACCACTTACACCTAACACAACCACCACACAAGCTCTCACACAGAGCTCACTCTTTAGGAACTCATTGACCAATCACAGGTCGTTGCTAAGGGTCTAGAGAGAGAGCAGATCTGGGCTTTCTGCCAACTGGTAATTGCTTGAAGATAGACAGCTGAATTTCTGCATTTAGGCAATTTGAAATCTCTAGCATCCCCATCCCCCACCCTCATAACTTGGAGAAAATGGAAGAGTGTTATAAACAAAATTCAGTGAAGCCAAGGATGATGACGGGTATTCAAAATTCTGCAATTCACAATTTCTCCTTTAAAGAACATACAATATTACAGTGGTGCCCCGCTAGACGAAAATAATTCGTTCTGCGAAAATTTTCGTCTAGCGGTTTTTTCGTCTAGCGAAGCGGCAATGTAAACCGCAGTTTTCGCTAGACAAAAAAAAACAAAAAAATTCGTCTTGCGAGGCAGCCCCATAGACTTTTTCGTCTTGCGGGGCAGCCTCCCGCTAGACGAATGCCTTCGTCTAGCGAGTTTTTCGTCTTGCGAGGCATTTGTCTAGCGGGGCACCACTGTATTGTTAAATACCATGGTGATTTTGTGGGAATGTTGAGGGATGTGGGAGAGGATATATTGTTTTAGATATCCTATCCCAACTTGCGTTTACAAGCTCGATAATATCAGCAGAGCTAACATTCCCTTTTTACTTCATATGCGCAGCAGATAGTTTGCATAGACTCGCTAGAGTCATTAAAAATATTGTCCTGGTGTCTTCCCCTTTTTATCCCTCTTTCAATAAGACACTTCACAGTGTTTGGTAAAGTGTATAACGTTTACTTACAAGTAATCATCTAGTCACACAAGGATCCTAGAGGCAGGCTTAAAAGTTACTAAATAATATACATATGGTGACTTTCTCCTTTTGAGAGAAAGTCCCTCTTTTTACTTTTGGCCTAGTGCCAACGGTGCATTTTAATAATGCTGCTTTTAAACTGTCTTAGAGATCAACACGACAACTGACCAGCGACATGGAGACTCGGCATATACTACAGTTGACAGTTCCCAACTGTAGAGTTCACTCCCAACTGTGGAGTTCCATATAAGGAAGTTGGGTTTGACTCCCCCTGTCCTTTTACATCCCACAGATTTTAGCCTGGGCAGGCCAGGTCTTCCTGTTATATACCTGCTGTGATTGACAAGGCATCTGACCCTCATCTGAATCTCATAGCTCTCCTGACAAGTGCTTTGGTCTGCCCACCAGATACCAGGCACTCTACTATTCAAATTAGGCCCCAGTGTTTTTGTTACAATCCCCTTCTCAATTAAGTAATCAATTTTAATCTAGAATTTAAATTCTCAAAACTTTCTTATTTGTTAATTCGAGCAAGTAAACTACTGCTCTCACTTCATTACAAACAGTATTTCTACCTGCAACACACTTGAGCAAACCTGCTCCTCTTCCTTTCACAGATATTTTGTTGCCATTTGCAACTGTAGCTGCCTCTGATTAGTTATCATTTAACTCTTGGGGAAATAATTAGCATCACACGTCATGTGCATGGAAGTTGCCGAACCAATTAACCAACTAGAAGGATTACTGTTAATAGCACCAGTTTTCCTATAACTTGATATTGCTGGATAGTTTTGATGAACTGCAAAAGCATTTTTAGTTTGCTTTCTGTTGCCACCCTGGAACTTTTCTTTATTAGTGCCACTTTGTTTTGTACGATTCCTTGCAAATGAAGGAAAACAACTTTTCTGCTTGTATATGTTGATAATATAATTTTGGTTACTGAGGACAAACAAGATTGTACAAAAACAAGATTGGGTGCAGGCCTGGCCAGGACATAGGCGTCCTGACTGTGACAAAGGTGACCTGTGTGCTTGCTTGCTTGATTAACAGCTGTTGGGAACTTCAAGGTCCCTGCTCTCCCTTCTTATGGTCTTTGTACTGGACCTGGAGACTCCAATAGAGAGCATTCCATGTCAAGAAGGAGGGCAAGTGGGCACCCTATCAAATGACAGGGCAGGAGTTACACAGAGCAGGGCCTTTTCGCTGGTGGTGCCTTCCTCTTCCCAGACCTGTTCTCTTTTGGCTTGTATTTTGGAGCTTTATAATTTAGGAAGACTTTGGAAGAACTGGTTGACAAGTCTTATCAGTCACTGACGTATGAGCGGATTTTATTTGCTGCTATTCTGGGCTTCTGGTGCACCAGGGTTTACACCAGCGTAATAGAGTTGGCCAGGATGCCAGAAGGGATACAATTTATGAGCTTTCTCCATTATCTGCACAGCAGGGGGTGTTCAGTCAACAGTGCAAAGGCTGAGCTGAAGCATTCCCTGCTGGTTACCTGCTTTCAGCAATAGGGGTCGCTGTTTGGTAGTACCCAATTGGTTAGCTGTCAGATTCTAGAGCTCCCTATTGGTGGCTCTTAGGTAATTCACAAAATACAGAGTCCATTCATAAAACACAGTGTTCATTCATAAAGCAGTAACATAAATCTCCATTGCTACATATTGGGTGTATATTTCAGCGGTTGAACGTACAGGTTTATGGCCATGCTGTAGTGTAGTGCTTATGCGACTGTGAATAAAAGGTGGCTGGGCTCATTGTCTCAGGGTTTTTTTTGGGGGGGGGTGACAAAAAAGATTTCCAATAAGTGCCTCCCATTTATTACCATAACAAGTCCTTGAGTCTGTACTCTGAATAGTGATACCAGGGACCTAGAAGGTGCAGAGCTCGTCAGTCCAACCCCTGCACAGTCTCATCAGGACTGACCTTAAGGCAGTTGGAGCAAATTGGGCCCTGCGTGCCGCTCCTAAGGGGACCCCCATACCAGGGCAATCTAGATGGATTTTATTTACATCTATAAGATTTTGAAGACTTTGGCTGTGAACTAGGGCCCTACAAAAAAATATTCAAGTTGCTCCCCACTGCTTCAAATTGGGCCCAACTGGCTAGCCCTGAGTCTCGTAGTTGCTGGGCCTGAGTTGCCCTGCCCTTGCATGAAGTCTTGGGTTTACAATTTTGCGAGAGCGGAGACTGTGGCACTGGGGAATAGGCAGGCTGGCAAGGCCCCCTAGACTTAGAGGCTGGAGTTGCCCTGCCCTCGCATGAAGTATTTGGTTTGCAATTTTGGGAGAGGGGAGACTGCGGCACTGGGGAGAGGGCAGGCTGGTGATGCCCCCTAGACTTAGAGGCTGGAGTTGCCCTGCCCTCCCATGAAGTCTTGAGTTTGCAATTTTGGGAGAGGGGAGACTGCCCGCTGGGGAGCAGGCAGGTTGGCGAGGCCCCCTAGATTTAGAGACCCTAGGCTTCAGCCTACTTAGCCTATACATAAATCCGGCAATGACTGGGATGGCTTCTGTGAATCCAGGAATGTCCCTGGAACATAGGGACACTTGGAGGGTCTGAGCTCTGCACCCCATGTGAAAGAGATGGTGAATGCTGATATCTTCCTCCAGCCTTACATCCTTTTCCAAAAGCATTGTTCCTGCCCGCCCCCTTTTAATTTTTTTCTCTCTACATGCAGCCGTAGAGTTCTGCATAGTGTGATGAGACCTCATGCATTGTTTTGTGGAAGTTTGTTTATCCTAGTAAAGATATTGGTTTTCCTGTCATATTCCATATTTGTTTAGGTTTTAACGAACATTTGAGAGAACTGCAGATGCTTACAGAAGTGGGATACAGACACTCAGATTCATAATATAAGCATGTACATGTAAAAAAATAAAATGTTCATTCCAAGCAGTTTTTGAATTATTAAAATGTCATTTGATAAAAAGTTCATGTGCTGTTTTAAAAAGTTTCCCTTGCTTGACGGGAGAACAGAGAAAATATATTAAATAAAGGCAGTTTATAGTAAAGTTTGGCACACTTCTAAACTAATATTGAAAACTGCATGTGCTACTGAAATTATTGATATTCTAAAACTTATATTCTGCATAACCATACCAACCTTAATGATACTGTCTGTACCTTTTGCAACAAGCTTTTCAGATAAGTTTTTCAGTTTGATTTTTGTCTGTTGTTGTCCTCTGTATTGATTGTTGATTTATTCTTTTAATTTTAATATACAGTGGTACCTCGGGTTACAGACGCTTCAGGTTACAGACTCCGCTAACCCAGAAATAGTACCTTGGGTTAAGAACTTTGCTTCAGGATGAGAACAGAAATCGTGCGGCAGCAGGAGGCCCCATTAGCTAATGTGGTACCTCAGGTTAAGAACAGTTTCAGGTTAAGAACGGACCTCCAGAATGAATTAAGTTCTTAACCCAAGGTACCACTGTATTGCTGATGTTTTAAGATTATTATTTTTTTGTATTACTATTTGTTGCCTTGCATTAGGAATAAAATTCCAAGCTGTTTGCCTCACCGCACCATTTGAATTTGCCTGGTTTATGTTTGATTTTGATAGATTTTATAAATATACAAAATATTGTGAGCTGTCAACTGTCAAATACTACTTATCGTTGCATGTCATTCATCAAATGCTGTCAGATTATTAAAAAAGTACTATTATGTGTCAATTATGAAATATTGTCAGACTCTACTGCAGTAGATCAAACCCTGTCAAGTGATCGTCAATAAGGTCAGTAATGGCAGACAAGCTTTCTCAAAATGCAGGTTGCCCACCACCAAGGATATCCCTTTGCATTTCACAGCCATTAAATGAGTATGTCTGAGGGCACACTCTCAATCCACAATGGGTCACGTTTTGGCAAAGCAGTGCCCTTCATGGACCAATGGTGCATCCCATAAAGGAACCAGGAACCTCCACAAAGGGCAGAGAGATTCTGTGGAAAACCAGTGGGTGTGGAAAGTGTTCCTGAAATTAGAAAGCCAGAGAACCATTTGCATAGCTGTCAACTTTTCCCTTTTTTTAAGGGAAGTTCCCTTATTCCGAATAGGATTCCTCACAAGAAAAAGGGAAAAGTTGAAAGCTATGCATTTGTTATCACGGCCATCAAAATGGCCAAATACCTGACAGCACTGCCTCCTGACTTTTAAACACCATCAAATATCATCTGCCCAGTATCAAGCATTGACTTCATTCGGTGCCATATATATGCATATTGGATATCCAGCAAATCTTCAATGCTCTGAGAATACCTGGGGGATATTTGACACAAGAATTCCCAGGCCACGATATTGAGGAGAATTCTTCAGAGCAAATTAATGCAAGATCTAAGCCTTCTTCGAGTGTTCCTTTATCTACATGATTCACATGATTCGAGGGGAAACAGAGATGGGCGATTTCTCCTCATCCCTACATCTACATGGCTCAAAATTGTCTGCGGTAGGGGGCAGGCTTTTCTCTCATGAGTCTCTATGGGTCCCCATCAAAGGCTAGGGTGACCAGATGTCCCCATTTCCCGGGGACAGTCTCCGGATTTGCGAATAAATCCCCGGACAAATTCCATCTCCGGAATGTCCCCAGATTTCATCTAATGTCACCGGGAAATGCAGCAGCGGCAGTCTCAGCAGACCGGAGCAGTTGGCTCTGGCTGGCTTCAGGGGCTGCTTGGAAGTCCCCATGTGATGGTGGCTCAGGGGCTCTAAAATGCAGCTTCCGGGCTGCCTCCACCTTCCCTGACCCCAACAACTCAGCTGTGAAGGGAGGCTTCATGCTGCCTATCGGAGCAGCCTCCCAACTCCTACTTGCGTACAAGCAGGAGGGAGCAGGGATCTCAGTTAGGCAACAGGAAGCCTCCCTTCCCAGCTTGCACGCAAGTAGGAATGGGATTGGGGCTGCTCCGATGGGAAGGGAGGCATCGGGCTACCAGAGCCTCACTGCCGCCACCACTGCTGTTGGCCCTCCTTCTCCGTCTTCCATGCCTGACCCACTGCTCACCGCTTCCCCACCACCACCACCACCGAAGAACCAACAACTCTGTGGCTGCCCAGGCTCATGGAGAAAAGAGATAGAAGCCTCGGAGGAAGAGAAAATGTGGCGGTTGAGGTCAAGGCGGCCGCCGCCCCTCTGCCACTACCCATCGCTCCAGCATCAATGTCCCGAGTATGTAGTATCTATCTATCTATCTATCTATCTATCTATCTATCTATCTATCTATTTATAGTGTCCCTGGATTCATTGAAAAAAAATCTGGTAATCTTGGACTTCCGGCGAGGACGCCATTGCGGGCGGTCGAGGGTCGTTTCGGCAGAGAAACGACCCTGGCCTGTCCCGGGGGTAGGAGCTCCGCTACCGCACAGCGGGCTCCGCCAAACCGCGGGTCGAGCGTCCCGCGGCACGGGCTCTCCAGCGAGCCCACTATGGCGCTGAACCCTTCTCCCGTTCCCCTTGTAAAAGGGGCATGGGAGTGAAGGGACAACGGCGCCGGGCTGTGGAGGCTATGCCCCAACCGGGCAGGCGAAGTGGCGGCTGCCGCCTGCAATGAGCGTGTCGTTCTTACCTGATTGAAGGAAAAAAAGAAGAAACCCGTATGCCGTGAGTACGGAGTTAATTGGATTTAAAATTTTGACAATTGGCACTCCGGGAGGAACGTCAAAAGGAAGCCCGTTCCTCCCTTTGCTGAATGAAGAAAATAACATTGTTTCTAGCTGCTGCTGCAGTAGCGGATACAAAGTTTCTATGGAGCTTTTTGACAAGCGAGACCGGCTGAACCCCTTCCAGGGGAACTAAGATTTTGGAAATATTTCTTCTTGAAGTTGTTGGATTATAATCTTTTCACCCTGATTCGGGGGAAAATGGCGGCTGAAACTTGTGGTTAAAGATGGAAAAGTACTGAAACTTGATACCCTCTGCCTACTTCTACCATGCTTGGTTTCGTTTTTAAACTGGCTTTAGATCCGGGTATAACTCATGAACAAAGGATTATTCTTTTGAAGTTAGAACTGTTAAACCAGAAATTAAATTTGTTGAAGCAGAATGTTGAGGAAAAGTTATATGCAACAGGAAAGACTCTTGAGGACTTTGTTAAACTGGAAGAAAACCTTGCTAGGGAACTTGAGGAAATTTTTGAGAAACAAAATACAGTGAATATGCAACTCCTAGAAGATGGAAAATCCTGTTGGTGTGAGAGACCCAGGGTTGGAAGACAATTTATATCCAATTTCTGGGGTGAGAGCCCAGAAATGAAGGGAAAAAGATTTTTGAAATTGCTATTTGAAGATGACTGGAATTCTGAAATGGAGATGCTGGAAGGTGATGACTTGTGTTCCCTGGAGCTCCCTGCAAGGATGTTTATGGACTGCGTCTTGACCTTTGGTTATAAAGAAAAAGAGGACATTCTGGACAATGATGTTGGAGGGAGATGGAGAAATGTCTGGGGGGTGATCCCGAGATGGCAAAGGAAAATGGTTAGAAGAGGGATAGGGTGAGAATATTTAAAATATAATTAGGATGGCTCACCATGGTACCCTGAAATCAGTGTGTTAAGAATTTAAGATTTTGAACTAGCGAAGAGATATGTGAATTGTTTATCAGCAGCAGTTTAAGTAAAATAAGATGTAAGATTTGAGTTAAGAAGTAATAGGTTGTATTATGAAGTAAAAATAAATATTAAGAAGTTATGTTTAGATATTTTGACGGTGATGATTTAAATTTTAGAGATGAGAAGTTATTAAAGTAAATTAGAATTGGAAGCAAAGGAGAGAAAACGGGGGAAGTCCCCCAAGTAGATTTGAAACAAGAATTTGTTTAAGTAGTAAAAGGAATATTGGTGTTCCAGTTTAGGTTTGTATTTGTTTTTTTATTCTGTTTTGATTGTTGTATTTGTTGTTGTATTTGTTCTGTTGTATTGTCTTTTATTGTGTGGAAAACCAATAAAATCTTTGTAAAAAGAAAAAAGAAAAAAGAAAAAAATCTGGTAATCTTATCATAGGCTCCCCATGCATTTCATAGTTCTGGAAAATTAGGTTTCTAAAATGCATGGAGGGGGAGTGGGGGGGTGGGGTGGAGTGGAGTGCACATGCTCGTCGCTGCTTCCTTCTCCATACAGCAGCATTAAGGATGTAGACAATGAAATGTCTAACATAAAGTAGCACATGAGGTATAAAAACCAGTAGGGTGAATCCCATGCCCCTTTTATAAAGCAAGATTGGATCGGAAGCCAAGCACGCAGTCTCTTGTTTGGAACAGGTTAAACAGCTTGGTTATTTTTGAAGACTAATCTGTTATAAGGAAATGCAGGGTGACAAAAAGAACCTGCTAGAAAAAAAAGTGTTTCATCCCATCCCTTTGAGATTCAAAGATGTAACTCAAGGGGAAGAAATCATATTTTTATGTGGATGAAAGATATAATCAGGAGCAGAATACTCTTCATAAATTATTTCCCTGTGTTATTCATTCAGTTGGTGCATGACAGAAAGGACCCTTTATGGAAAGGCGACTCTTATCAGTTCTAATATTTATAACTGCCTATTGATGACATACAGTGTCCCATAATGACAGTGCTAAAATTGGCTTTTACTTCCTTAAAGCATCATTGTATTGAACCATGTAACCAGAAAATCACAATGCACTGATCTTTCTCTCCACTAATCCTTCTACGAGAGCTTAATGACTTGTCTGTTCATCTTGAAGATAATAAACTTCACAATGGAAGCAATAGCTGTCTTGGTGACTTTGCATAAATCATTATTTGGGAAAGAAAGAAAGAAAGAAAGAAAGAAAGAAAGAAAGAAAGAAGAAAGAAGGAAGGAAGGAAGGAAGGAAGGAAGGAAGGAAGGGGCAGTCAGGGTGCGTGTGTGTACAGAGAGAGGGGGGGAGAATGTGTATACAGAGAAATCAAACCAATGCAATGTTGTTTTTTAAAAGTATTGACGTCGGCGGCAATTATTTAAAAGAACAACAACTAGTGAAGTCACTAACGCAAATCATATTCCTTACCAGTTTTATGCAGTGGGTCCACAATCCAACCAGATTTTAAGATGTTAAATTCCCATTGATTTTGATGAGAGAGGCTTGAGCATGTGTTTAACTTTCCAATTAGGCTTAAACTGGCTTAGTTTGGCTGGTGACCTATTCCCCCCCTTCCCCCCCCTTGCCGCCGCCGCCTTTTTTACGAAGAAAGTAGCAATCTCATTTATGCATTTGTGTTCTGTCCATCTTCCAAAAACCTTAGGATAGTGTTGTTCAGTCGTGTCCGACTCTTCGTGACCCCATGGACCAGAGCACGCCAGGCACCCTATCCTCCACTGCCTCCCGCAGTTTGGCCAAACTCATGCTAGTCGCTTCGAGAACACTGTCCAACCATCTCATCCTCTGTCGTCCCCTTCTCCTTGTGCCCTCCATCTTTCCCAACATCAGGGTCTTTTCTAGGGAGTCTTCTCTTCTCATGAGGTGGCCAAAGTATTGGAGCCTCAACTTCAGGATCTGCCCTTCCAGTGAGCACTCAGGGCTGATTTCTTTAAGGATGGATATGTTTGATCTTTTTGCAGTCCATGGGACTCTCAAGAGTCTCCTCTTGATAGGATAGTGTAGTAAAGCTAATTAAACAGAGAAACGGTGACTGGGCCCTGTTCAGCAAGAATTTGAACCCCAAGTCTGCAATCCAATACTCTTTCCACTACATCATACCCTCCAGCATTTATCTGATGAAAACAGGGATATTCTGTTCAGTTGTTGTTGTTATTATTATTATTATTATTATTATTATTATTATTATTATTAAATCTATTTTTTAAAGTGTTTTTCAGCTATTTTTAATGAAATTCGCCAAAATCTACACTATCAACATGGGCTGCCATATGTCCAGATTTTCACAGATGTTTAAGAGATTTCCACCCAGACACTTTTTATGAAGGTGAATACCAGGTATGTCTGGGAAATTCTGGACGTATGGCAACCCTAGGGGAAGGGGTCTTACATGTCTACTCAAAAGTAAGTTCCACTGAGTTCAGCAGGACTTGCTTTCTGGAAAAGTTGCATAACAACACAGCCATAGAATCCCGTTTCCAGACTTTAAACACATCCTTTCAATAGAACTTGTGCATATTTCACTAGTTGTGTATGTGCTAGGAGAGATTTCCACAAGTGCCGCATGGGTGAACAAAGCTGCGCCTGTCCGAATTCATTTCTTCCCCCAAAGCATCTCTTAAACAGAAAACTGTCCCTGATTCGTATTGAATTTGCCAGAGCACTTGTTGCCACTCAGAATAATGTGTAAGGGAAAGCGCTTGCTGGTTCTCAAGCACTTGCCTGAGCAAATCAATGCACACCACAATTGCCTAATGATGTAAATCATGTGTAGAACACCACAACACACACGTAACTGGCTGTAAGTAACATAACATTATATGTAATAAAACTGTAATTTAATCGTCATATCAAAAAATTGCAAAGCACAGTTCCTGATGGCAATAACATATCATATTACTATTCACCTTCTATGTATTATTGTCGTAAAGTCCAAGGATTGTCAAGTCCAAAGATTGTCAAGTCCAAAGATTACAACGTACAGTTCCTGTTGGCAATGCCATACTGATATCTTCCTTCTGCATCGTCCTACATCTTAAAAGTGTAACAAACGAAACTTCCTTTTGCAGCAACTTCTGCATTCCGGTGGACTACTTTCGGCTGAAAAAAACCTACTGAAAAATCTCCTAGAAACCTTGTCGCTGAAGAAGCCCAGTGGGCGAAACATGGGTGTATCCTGAGAACTGGTCTATCATTAGCTGCCTTGTTGTTACTAAGTAGTTCTGTTTGTTACACTCTCAAGGGCTATGCAGAAGGAAGATATCAGTATGGCATTGCCAACAGGAACTGTACCTTGTAATCGTTTGACTTGACAATCTTTGGACTTGACGATCCTTGGACTTTATGACAATAATACATACAGTAGAAGGTGAATAGTAATATGGTATGTTATTGCCTTCAGGAACTGTACTTTGCCATTTTTTGATACGACGATTAAATTACAGTTTTATTACATATAATGTTATGTTCCTTACAGCCAGTTACGTGTGTGTTGTGGTGTTCTGAGCAAATCAATGGGCAAAGTCAATTTGCTCTTCAGGACTTGTCCATTTCAATATACGGTCCAAGTTAAAAATTAGGCTCTAGCCAGGGGTGCAAATTTAGGATTGCCAGCACTCTGAGGAGTTGGAGAAATGTCCTGAAAATTCTGTACTTTTAGCAGCATAATCTGTAGACATTGGGTGGTATTCAACTCAATTTTACTCAAAGTAGACCTACTGAGCTTAAAGGGCCTAAGTAAGTCATGTGCACTCTGAGTAAAATCACCCTATATCTTGTGAAAATTTCCATAGCCTTAACAGAAGCATGATCACCTGCTAATGTCTGAAGATAAAGCTGCTCTTAAAGGATCAAGGGCTAGTAGCAATAAAATATAAGGCGCACTTGCATAGAATTATTTTCCTTTGAAAATCTGAGTAAATGTGTTTAGGATTGGGATGCAAGTATCAAAACACATGGAAGGAGCCATTTAATAATTCCATAGCAGACCCCCCCAAGGTGCTTGTTAAATTTTATTGCTATACAGTATTAAACTGTGCTGGGACATTTCAATGGAAAAACACCGAGCCCGGTGGATTATAGGAGTCTGATTTATAGGGAGGCTACAGCAGTTACATAAAAGGAGGACTTAAGAGATTCACCTTAAAGGTCCCCACTCCCAAAGAAATCCCTATAATTAAGTGGTGGGGAAATTCTGGAGAGAGAAAAAAGAGTTCTCATTTCCTGCAGTAAGAATTAAGATCCTTAAAGAAAGTATGGCAAGATATAAATGACCCATGGGAATACTACTGTTCTAGATCAGTGATTGTGAAACACAGTTATACTGAGGACCACTATTCTGGTCTGTTTCTTTGTGGTTCTCCAGTGGCTCCTGCTGGGGAGTCCGAGTGAGGGGAAATAAGGTGAAAATTGAGGATCAGCCAAAGGTCAGAACCCAGCAAAGGGAGGCAGATCAAATAGGTGTGTATGGAAACAGGAAGGAGGACTGACTAGATGAGGGAAGCCGAGATGCAGAAATGGGCAACATCAAAAACGAACAGCAGGATGTGTAAACTGAGCCACAAGTGGCTTTTGGCATAGACAAAAGTTCCATTCAAGGTGTTCAGTTCTCACACAATGAGTGGAAGAGTGGGGAAAATCTTCCTCCTCTGTCTAATCCCCATTGTTGGCTTCATTGCATGCCACCCCAATCTCTGAGTGGTGAGAGATTCCAGGGCTTCCAGAAGCATACCGAGGGTTTGTGTTTCCTTTTGGGAATGAGGCACAGCGGAGACTGTGGTTTCTTTATGATATGTGGTTTATTTACATGTATATACAACCTGAGCCTATGATGGGAAGACTCACAGCATTAACACCGCAAGGGGATTTTGCTTCTTCAATAGCCACAGCCTTGGATTCCAGCAGGAATCAGGCATGGCTTTGTTTCTCAGCTTCTCACTCTCACACACAACTCTGGCCTTTTGTCCTTCTAACTACCAGACAGCTGGGGGGGGGGCATCCATTTGTCCTCTGGCACAGAGCTGCTTCCTTCCTTAACAGCAACATACACCGGGGGTATTACCAAGAAACTTGTCTGGCTAGTACAGCAATTGGACCCATGTTGGATCCAGGAATTCTTCTTCTTTCTTTGGTGATCACTCATCGTCTGTAAGTGACTGTGGAGGCTAATTCTGGATCCACACGTCCTTCCACAGTGGGGACATTGGTTTCCGGGTGGGAGTTGATCACGGTGTGGATTTGCCAAGCGTGCCTTCCTCTTAGCACATTTCTCCCTTGTGTCCTGAGTTTGAGTGTCTTCAAAGCCCATGACACCTTTGGTAAAGGCTGTTCTCCAATTGGAGCGCTCGCAGGCAAGTGTTTCCCAATTGTTGGTGTTTATACTACATTTTTTTAAAAAAATTGCCTTGAGACAGTCTTTAAACCTCTTTTGTTGACCACCAGCATTACGCTTTCCATTTTTAAGTTCGGAATAGAGTAGTTGCTTTGGAAGACGATAATCAGGCATCCACACAACATGACCAGTTCAATGAAGTTACCGCCACCTGCAATTCACAACACTTATTACTTTAGGCTGTGTTGTTAAACAAATTAGCAAGGGGGGGGGGATAGAGTGTTTGGGGGCATGGTAGGAAACCTCCATTGCAGTTCTGCTCTGAAGGCACTTCTGAAGGGCATCCTTCACTTTGCAGAAATCTAACACAAAATTATTACTGAAATGTCCTCCACTTTTCATAGCTCTCTACCATCCTCGCAGACCAAGCTTGGGTGCCATTAATGCTATCACACTCCTTCAATTTGGTTTTGTCAGTCATTTTTGTTACAGAAAAATATAAGATGCTCAATAAATAATTCTTAAAGAAACATTTTGCCCTTTCAAAAAAGCATTTCATTTCCCCTTCAGCAGTATTCAGTTTCAACTTTGCTTTGCAAGGTCTCAGCTGGGAGCTATTTAACACTCTCAAGTTAGTGTTTACAAGTGAAACTAAGTTTAAATTGGCTGTTTCAGAAGAAATGACTGCTCTGTCGAGGCACAATGGAAAAAAAGGTATCACAACCTCACGGCCGCTAGTACATAAGGTGCAGTTGGCAGTTTTTAGCAAAGTCGGCACCGTTACCCTTCCAGCATCCTTTGCTATCAGTAAATCAAACAGCGTAATAGAATCGTACAACTGTGCAGCTGGAAGCGGTCTGCAATGAGGAAGGATTTTATTACTCAAACATTGCTAAAAGATTAGGCAGCACAAGAGAAGAATAAAGTCCACGGTCATCCGGATTATGTCGGCTACAATCCACCACCCATTTCCTCCAGAAAGTTGCACAGGGAGAGGGAGGGAGAGAGCACCAACTGGGTGCAAAGGCTGATGTACACTTAACTTGGTAGATCATGAAATATCATGCACAAGCTGATGCACAATTAAGCCAGTTGATCATGCAAACAACAAAACCTGCACCATACAGATGAGAGAAAGTGATGTGTTCTTTTGGGTGAGGAATATGAAACATAGTGAAGCCGGCACTGGTGGACATTATGCATGTGAGTAGCTATGTCTAGGATTGCAGCCTAAAACTAAAAAAAAGAGAGACAAGTGTAACCCCAATGCATAAATCTCTCAAAATACTCAGAACACAATCACCGTTGCAGATGCACTCACCACTCTCCTACAGCAGCCATTTGTCCTCAGCTGGCAGTTCACAAATCCTGATTTAAGGTGGCTCATGTTAAGTTGTGGGTGGACACCTCAGACGACACAGTGATTTCCAAACAGCTCTTGTTTATTCTCAGGCTGGAACAGAAGTGAGCTGAAGGCCTCAGCAGCCTGCTTATATAGAACTCAGCTACAAAGCAACAGTAACAACTTTCTGTAGTTAACCAATCCCTGAACGTCACTTTCAATCCCTCATTTGCATATGCGGACCTGAGTGAAAACTGCAGCAGAATGAACTATATACACACACCCCTAGTGGCCTAGGGTGAGAACTTCAATACATAACAGCTCACCATAGCACTACCACCATTTTCTCTGTGGTTGTTAGGGTCTCTTTCCTTTCCCTTTTTAAGAGAAGGGGGGAAATGGTAAGTGGAAAATGAGGGGAGAAACAAGGAAGAGAGTAGGGGGAAGGAAGGAAAGAAGGGTGGAGACACACCTATGACACACCTATGTGGTATAAAATTGAACGTCTGACTGCATTTTGGGTTTGGGCTGAAGATGGGTTCCTGGCCTGGAAATGTGGAAAGCTATAGTCAAAGTGTGGGTGGCGCTGTGGTCTAAACCACTGAGCCTCTTGGGCTTGCCGATCAGAAGGTTGGCGGTTCGAATCCTGTGATGGAGTGAGCTCCCGTTGCTCTGTCCCAGCTCCTGCCAACCTAGCAGTTCAAAAGCACATCAAAGTGCAAGTAGATAAATATTTTCCCCCCAAAGAATTTTATTAATTTTATCATAACAAAAACAAAACACAACACAAAAACTACAAACAATAAAGACAACATACCCCACTACCCCACCAAAATACTTATCTAAACCTAACTATTCTTCTATATATCATTGTAAGTTGACTTCCTCACGTCCTCTCCGACTGCTTTCTTTGTAATTCATCTTTAGTAACTTCCTTACCTATTTCTAATCTTATATCAAAATACTATTCAACTTATCTAAATTTTAATAACCTTAACATTACTTCCTATATTGCTAAAGTAGATAAATAGGTACCACTCCGGCGGGAAGGTAAACAGCGTTTCCATTCGCTACTCTGGTTTTGCCAGAAGCGGCTTAGTCATGCTGGCCACATGACCTGGAAAAACTGTCTGCAGACGAACGCCAGCTCCCTCGGCGTGTAAAGCGAGATGAGCGGTGCAAACCCAGAGTCGTTGGCGACTGGACTTTACCTTTATAGTCAAGGAACAGTCCCATGATGTTATTCCAAGCCACCAAAGTAAAGGTAATTTACAATGAGCATGAATTAGTTCTATGTTCACTAAAATGAGCTTAAAACATAAGATTAATGCCTGTATAAATTTGTTAAATTGGCTTTTTGCATTTCCATGTGGATCCCATTATTCGTCGAAAGGGGGGGGGGAATCAGGACATTTTACTTTTCGTTATGACTCTCACAACCTCTCTTATCTCTGAAGCTGGGTTTCCCAGCTGTTGGATTGGAGAAGGCTCTTTTCTTATTACACTGTTCTGGCAGTAAACGATAAGAACGACAACAACGGCGTATTTTAAATAGCTGTACCAGTGAAAAGCTTCCATTGTTATGCAGGGGAACGCCAGTTGTAAATATTAATCTCACAGAATCTAATAACTTAATGAAATCATCTTCATCGTGGGCTATTTTGTATGCCTCGGCATACAGCGGGCTGCTTGCAAGATTAATAACAACTTTATTTTTCACGATTTCCAAGTGTCTCCCAGTTCGGAGCGCCAAACGTGTGTAACTGATCGGGTTTTTTTTTTTTTACAGCCCAAAATATTACAGCTGGTGTCACTGTGGATGCTACTATAAAATCGGGACCACCGTATCCTCAAAGCAAACTGCCGACAGCACTCACTTCACTCGAGCAGAGATTGTATTACTGAGACCCTTTGAGGATTATGCTATCTGTTTCTGATGACCTTAAACGGAGCTGGCCAACTGATAAACACACTCAGCAATCATATTTTAGCCTTTTGGAGCCCTGCCCCCATTTGAATGAAGACGTGATCAGAGTTTTCCCTTAAAGTCAGACTTGTAAGGAGCAAGCGTCATCCCTCAATTCATTCCTGTAGATTCAGGAAGAACTTCCTGATGCTGCAAGCCATTTGGCAATGGAACAGTTCTGCTGTGAAAGGCAGTCTTCTTCAATAGAGGTCTTCAAGCAGAGGCTGGATAGCTGCCTATCAGGGATGCTGAAGTATAAGAAGAAGAAGAAGAAGAAGAAGAAGAAGAAGAAGAAGAAGAAGAAGAAGAAGAAGAAGAAGAAGAAGAAGAAGAAGAAGACCCTGCTGGATTAAGCCCATCTTGTCCAACATCCTGTTCTAATAGTTACCAACAGATGCCCAAGCAGGACCCAAGCACAAGAACACTCTTCCCTCCTGTGGTTTCCAGCAACTGGTATGAGAGAAAAGATACAGTGGTACCTTGGTTCTCAAACTTAATCCGTTCCGGAAGTCCGTTCCAAAACCAAAGCGTTCCAAAACCAAGGCACGCTTTCCCATAGAAAGTAATGCAAAATGGATTAATCCGTTCCAGGCTGTTGAAAAACTACCCCTAAAACAGCAATTTAACATGAACTGGAGAGCCAGTGTGGTGTAGTGGTTAAGAGCGGTAGACTCGTAATCTGGGGAACCGGGTTCGCGTCTCCACTCCTCCACATGCAGCTGCTGGGTGACCTTGGGCTAGTCACACTTCTCTGAAGTCTCTCAGCCCCACTCACCTCACAGAGTGTTTGTTGTGGGGGAGGAAGGGAAAGGAGAATGTTAGCCGCTTTGAGACTCCTTCGGGTAGTGAAAAGCGGGATATCAAATCCAAACTCTTCTTCTTCTTCTTCTTCTTACCATCTAACGAGGCCATTGATCCATAAAATGAAAGCAATGGACCAGCCTGCAATCTACTACCCAGTATAAAAAAACTGACAGTGATTTACCCATTGCCGTTGGAGGGACGAGCGTGCGGGGTTCTCCTCGCCGAAGAACTCTTACTGCAGCGGTGGCACCAGCATCCTGCCCACGCTAGGATGGCAAGCAAGCAGGCAACAAACGTGTGGCACTCAAAACAGAAGTCCACCCCACCCCCCGAACGGAGTATGTTCGGATTCCAAAAAACGTTCAAAGACCAAAACACTCATTTCCAGGTTTGAAGCATTCAGGTTCCATGTAGTTTGTGAACTAAGCTGTTCGAAAACCGAGTTACCACTGTAACGCCTTCAGTCATGGAGACAGAGCATAGTATCCATTATCCTCCATGAATTTGTCTAAACCTCTTTTTAAGGTGTTCAAGTTGGTGGGCCATAGCAGTGGATTGCCTGCATCAGCTGGGGGTTGGACATTTTGGTCCCCAAATGTTGACTAGCTAGAACTCCCATCATCCCTAGTCAGTTTAGACTATGGTCAGGGATGGCAGGATTTGTATTCCATCAACATCTGGGGACCCGAGATTGAAGAACACAGGGCTAAATGACACCAGAGAGCCAGTGTGGTGTAGTGGTTAAGAGCGGTGGACTCGTAATCTCCACTCCTCCACATGCAGCTGCTGGGTGACCTTGGGCTAGTCACACTTCTCTGAAGTCTCTCAGCCTCACTCACCTCACAGAGTGTTTGTTGTGGGGGAGGAAGGGAAAGGAGAATGTTAGCCGCTTTGAGACTCCTTAGGGTAGTGATAAAGTGGGATATCAAATCCAAACTCTTCTTCTTCTTCTTCTTCTTCTTCTTCTTCTTCTTCTTCTTCTTCTTCTTCTTCTTCTCTATAATGGATTTGTTGTATTTTGATACGATGATGTACAATATGTTGTGTTTTAGTAACTTCCATTGTGATATCTTGTGTTGTGTTCTGTTTTGCTGCTAGCCACACTGGGCCTCCAGGAAAGGATAGCATGATATAAGTCATAAATGAAATGAATATTACAATGATGGAATAACCGTATATTGCCACTTTTAAGGAAGGGTAGTATATGAATGTGACAAATTAATTTTAAAAAAAAATATTAGCCATTAGGTACCTCTATTTATTTTTTTACCTCTGCTAGATGCATTTAGAAGGAAGCTTTCAAGCGTGATTTCAAACTCGCATAATTGATAGGCAAAATCAGCTAAGGGGAGACTATGTCCTAATATTGAACAGAACAAAGAAACTAACAACGGAGAATATTCTAACTTTGTGTTTTGTTATCTCATCCCTGTTTGCTTACAGCTCACAAGACCTCAACAGCACATTCTGACTTTGAAATATTAATCCACTGAAATGTGCCTTTGAATCACTACCTCCACTCATTCCAGCCAAGACATTATGGGGAGTTTAAAGTGCTGTTTATATAGAGACTTGTATCACCCGCAAACATAGTTATCACCCAACAAGCCAGGCATATATATATATACATATACATGTATTTATATTTGGAATTGAGCGCCACTCGAATAACATTCCTATCATTGCGATTATGACAGGACTTGTACAAGCCGCCTGTAGCTGATATGGAAAGATTAAAGAAAATAGCTATCTAATAATTTCAGGATTATCAGAAATGTAAACACAAGCTTGACACAACAGTTCCCTTTTAAAATCCTTGCTCACGTCTGCCACTCTGCTACTCTAGCTGGCATAAATCCGATTTTGCAATCGGCATTTCTCAATGAACACTCAATAGCTTTTAAGTCAACTTGTGTTCAGTGTTTCTTCTCCTTTGTTTTATGCCAGCACACCACATTTCGGGCGGGGTGTGTGTGATCAAAAAGAATAGAATATTTTTGGAGAAGGGAGGGTATTTCTGGAGAAGGGAGAATTCAAATGATTTCCATTGTAGGTTATATGAAAGATACTGTAGGTTTAAGATGCATGCCTGTTTTTGTTCTTAAAAACCACATACCTTCCAATATTTCGCGACTGGACTTAACTGTCAGGGGTCCTTTACCTTTTTAACTTGCACTAGCAAGTTCCTTTACTTAGCAGAGTTTCACATTCCCCTTTTAACAGCACAGCAGGTAGCTGGTTGCAGGCTTGTGTAAGCCTCTCACTATCAGGTTCCTGGTAAGTTCCCTTATATCCGTCTTAAAAGAATACACATACCACAATCTTGTGTGAAGTATATAAAAGTAGTTTACTCACATTCAGTTCACAGATGGATCCCTGAAGGCAGACTTAGTTACAAAGTATATATATGTGGAGCTATCCCATATGGGGATAATCCCAGTGTCCTTTGTTTGGCTGGAAGCCAACAGAGCATTTCTAGCTAAAAGCTGCTCCAACGACAGAGGAAGTCAAAAAGGAGAGAGTGCTGTGTGCCTTGCCCCTTTTGTTACCTGGGCAGGTAAGGTCATGCCCACCTCTAATCACATGCAAAGGAAGTATGTCCCAGCCAGGAGGAAACAGGAAGTTTTCAACTGGCTGGACCAAACATTCCCCTGCATGTCCACTCTAGGAAAACAAGGAATGTTGTACTTGACTGCTACTTACATATCACATCCCACCAAAAAAAGTAGGATATGATTGTAGTAAGTTCATGACTTTGTACCAGTACACAATGGACTACTTACCACTGTGTGTATGCTAAATTTGCTAAACCAGTCATTGTTATACGAAGTGTATAACAATTCTGTATTTCACAGTCATCATCCTGTCAATAATGACAAGAATTTAGATATAAAGGATTTAAATTAAATATGAAAAATCCTGTGGGATTTTTCTTTAAGGAAATGTAGTCATTCCCAAAAAAAATTTTTTGACAAATAAACAAACAAATAAAATATAGGGCAAAGAAGTGTACCATTTATTTATGTCATTACATTACTAAGGTTACCAGATTTTTTTCAATGAATCCGGGGACACTTTTCAGCTTCGATGGATTTTGTATCAGGACTTGTTTGTAAATCCAGGGACTGTCCCCAGGAAACAGGGACATCTGGTAACCTTATATTAGAGTGCCCTGTAAGAATTAATATAAATGGTTTTTTAATTTAAAAAAAAAATTATTTTAAATCATGGCTGTGTGTGTCCTTCTCCTACCTCTCAACCTGACATAGTTGTTGCAGGGGTGAAATGACGTGGTCCAGTTTATGTTGCCTTCAGTTCCACGGAGAAGGGACAATATCTAAATGTGATTAGCAAATATGGAAGTATCCTTAATGAGTTTCACATGCATTGGCTTTTCAGTGCTTCGGGATGACTCCCGAGCACTGCAAGTTTAAAAGAAAATGCAAGCAAGACGGATCGGAAGGCATGAAACCACTAAAATTAACTTCATTCTTTCATACTGCACATGCCACAAGTTGACAAAACACCCTGATGTTCCATGACTTGCAGAAATCATTACTGTTGTAAGAAGGTTCCTGGAGACAGCAAGGCTAAATGTAACAATAGCTTCTGAAAAATGAGAGCTCTGTGTACTCATACAAAGAGCAAAATATCAAGGAATGTTCAATCTTCTGAAAACAGCAGTGGGCTATTGGGCTTATTTCATGATAATGAAAGGCTCATAATCTATGATTGCTGCAGGCAAAAGTGATTTATTGGAGTACTCTCATATATAGGAGATAAACCTATAACTTGCTGGCAGCCATTTTTTAAAGACAGTGTTTTACTGGGGGTTTTCAGGAGGGGTGCATCGTTCTGACTTTGTAGCCCAAGAAACGTGATTTGTGTCCCTGAAATATCAGTTTTGACGATTAGTTGTTGTGAAATTATAACTGTTGTTCTATCGTGAGATAAACCTCCATGAAGAAAATAATAGATTAAAAAAAGAAAAGAGAAGAAAGAAAAAGATTATAAACTATCAAGATAGTATATTATTCTTTGCAAGCTGAAAGATGTTGGAAGATTCTGCCTTTTCCAACAAATGCATTAATAACATTTAGCTACCAGGAATCTATGGAAAGAAACAGTAAGCTGTTTTTACAGTTGTTAATTCAGGCTACAATCTAAAATACACATTTGAGAGCGAAGAAAGTCTCGTTCAGCTCTGTCTGATTTACTTCCAAGAAAACACACCCAGACTGTGCTGCTAGTGATGAATGCATCAGCTGAGTAAAGATTTTAAAAACTGGGTTAACAATGTACAGATTCTGTCTGAATATTTGTATACTGTATTTATGTACGTTGTTTAATACAAGCTCATAAAAATGTTAACAGGCACATAGATGTGTAGTTTTCTTGTTGGTGGAAGGTTCCCAAAAGTAGATTAACAATCATAAATAGATCGGGATATGGAAAGATCAGGCAGCTCAGAAGAGATGGAGCCTTTAGTGAAATATTAAGCTTATATACTAACAGTATAAATATATGTGGAACAGAAGTAACTGCTGTATTCAATAGGGCTTACTCCCTGGTAAGTGTGCATTGGAAGAAAGCCTATTCTAAAAAAAAAATGCAAGTATTATTGTTATATATCCTGCCTTTCAGCCATAAAGTCTCAAGGCAGTTCATGGCAAACAGTAATAATCTGAGGGAAATTACTCAGCTACACTGAAACAAGCCATTTAAACTATAAAACCAGTAAAACATCAGTAGAAACATTTGTCCTATTCAGATATGCTGTTTGTATGTAAGACGGCGGCTGAACTCTGCCCACCCCTTTCACCAGATTGGATTGCTGCATTGTGCTGTACGTGGGGCTGAAGATGACTCGGAAACCAGCTGCTCTGCTTGCCAATTCATTTCTGGTGCCAATTCAGGTTGCCCATGTTAGTGCTTAAAGTCCGCAATGACTCAGGCCCCAAATACGTGAAAGAACACCTCCTTACCTACAGCCCCTCACAGGTGTTAAGATCAGCAGAGGGGGCCCTTTTGGTTATTCCACTACCCTCAGAAGTTAGGGAGTGGTGGCAAGAGAGAGGGAATCTTCTATAAGAGCCTGATGTTGGGAAAGATGGAGGGCACAAGGAGAAGGGGACGACAGAGGATGAGATGGTTGGACAGTGTTCTCGAAGCTACTAACATGAGTTTGGCCAAACTGCGAGAGGCAGTGAAGGATAGGCGTGCCTGGCGTGCTCTGGTCCATGGGGTCACGAAGAGTCGGACACGAATGAACGACTGAACAACAACAAAGTTGTGGAACTCCCTCCCCAGTGTGGTGTAGTGGTTAAGAGCGGTAGACTCGTAATCTGGTGAACTGGGTTCACGTCTCCGCTCCTCCACATGCAGCTGCTGGGTGACCTTGGGCTAGTCACACTTCTCTGAAGTCTCTCAGCCCCACTCACCTCACAGAGTGTTTGTTGTGGGGGAGGAAGGGAAAGGAGAATGTTAGCCGCTTTGAGACTCCTTTGGGTAGTGATAAAGTGGGATATCAAATCCAAACTCCTCCTCCTCCTCCTCCTCCTCCTCCTCCTCCTCTACTTCCCCACAGAGAAGCTTCTGGCAACTCCATTATACAGCTTTCATTGCATGCTGAAAATTCTCCTCTTTACACATGGCACATGAGACGTATACCTTTAGTACCCACAATGTTTCTGTGGATGCAGGTTGTTTTAAATTGTTTTTATTGTGTTTTAATTGTTGCAACTCAACCTGGGTCCTTGGGGTAAAGCAGTGATGGCCAAACTTGGCCCTCCAGCTGTTTTGCGACTACGACTCCCATCATCCCCAACTAACAGGACCACTGGTCAAGGATGATGGGAATTGTAGTCCCAGAACATCTGGAGGGTCAAGTTTGGCCATCACTGGGGTAAAGGGAAGGTAAAAATAATTAACATGGAATCATAGAATTGTAGAGTTGTAAGGGACCCCATCTGGTCATACCCTCTGCAGTGCAGGAATCTCAACATGCAGTCCCCCATTCAGTTTTAAACCACACCGGACCCTGCTTAGCTTTGGAAATGTGCTAGAGAAACAAGAAAATACAAGGTTTACTCACAACAAAGTCTCACCAGGTTTCAACAGTTCCAATGGTGAAAATCAGACAGGAATAAATGTTACAAATATCCATAGTCCAGTTCAAAATGGAGATTGCTCTCTGGAGCAAATAAATGCCTTCCTCCGTCTCAGGTAGGAAACAGAGTATGTAGTGACAGGAAGAAATAGAGATTAAGCTTCTATTGTTGCGTGTCGAGGTCCCCAAACACCCCTCAAGTAAAACACACTTCACACCATATATAAGTTTAAGGTTTTTGGCATTAATTTGGCCACAACTTTATTGAATACAAAATAAGTGAGTGGTTGCTTAGGCATTGGTTAAGACTATCTGTCCCGCTGGGGACAGAACTGACATCCACCCGCCTGTGGAGTCAGTATAGGGGAAAACGCTTTGGGGAGAGAATGTGCGCCCGTTCTCCCCAAATGCTCCCAGGGGCTCTTGCGTGGGCCCTGTCCCCCGACCGGGGGAAACGGACAAGCATGGTGAGCCCCTGGATTCCTTTAACGGAATTCCCCTCGCAGCAGCAGCCTTGAAGGGGCAACCACAGCCAACCTGCCCCTTCGCAGCATAGGAGGGGCAACCACAGCCAACTCTGCCCCTCCTCAACCAATTTATAACCAATGCCTAACCGCCAACCTTACAAGTTGTGACTAATTGCTACGCAGTAGGCGAAAACCAAATGGCACCAGCCAATCAGCCAAGTGGAAAAATTCCTACCAGGCCCCTGCTACAACGCAGACGACCCCATGACAGGCATAGCAAGGTCAACGCAGAGGCCTAATAACAGGGCAGAAGGCCAGGTGATCCAATGCACGAAGCCAGGAGGGCTCCGATGCTGAGTGCAGGGTCATTTAAAGGCTCTGGACTGTCCATCAACAAGTTGCAACATAGAAAATCTCCCCAACGACAGCCAGAGCCCAATCACTTCCGGCGGTGACGCCATTGAATGGTGGTCGTGGGTTGCTTCGGCTGCGAAGCACCCAGTACGTCCCGGGGGTTAGGAGCCCTGTACCCGCATATCGGGGCTCCGGTTGGGGTGCGGGAAGAGCGTCCCGCACCCTGGGCTCCCCGGCTGTGCCCATTGTGGCTCCGAACCCTTCCCCCGCTCCCCCTGTAAAGGGGGAGTGGGGGTGAAGGGACGACGGAGCCGGGCTATAGGGGACATGCCTCCAACCGGGATGTAAATGCGGCGACAAAGCCTTTGATGAGCGTCTAAGTTCTACCTGTCTTTAATGAGCTGATAAGAACCCAGTGACTGTGAGTATTTGAATGACTCTTTGTATTCTTGGAACGATCTGGGGGAAAGAAGAAAGGCAGCCCGCCTCCCTCCCTTCGGAGACGAAAGAAATTAACTGTTTAAGTGACTGCTGCTACAACAATCGATAGAAAGTATTGGGAATTTTAAAACTGAGACTGCAGAGATCTCCCTTCGGGGGTTAACTGGGGATAAAATATCTCCTTTTGAAGTTTTGGTCTTTATACCTCGGCTTCGGAGAAATGGCGACCGGGACTGACGTGGGAAAAAATTGAAACAAAGGGAGGAAGAGACAGGAACTGAAACTTGATACCCACTCTCCCTCCGAAAATGCTGGATTTTGCGTTTGTACTGGCACTGAACTCTGATCTAGAGGATGAGGAAAGGCTTACTGTCTTGAGGCTGGAACTGATTAATCGGAAACTACAAGCTTTGTGTGGAATTGTAAGTAAAAAGAATTTATTTTCCACAGAGGAGGCTTATCAAAAGATTGATGAAATGGAATCAAGCCTATTGCAAAGAGCTGGAAGGGGTGATTGAAGAATCTTTTGAAGTGTTTGGGCAACTCCGGGAAGAGGAACCGGTTTTTGGGGGTGGCAGCCCCAAAACGGGGAAATTTACAATATCCAGACTCCGAGGTGGCAGCTCGGGATCGAGGGACATAGAATTAAGATTTTTACAAGAACAAGAATGGCAAAAAGAAACGGAGGAGCCCAGAAGGAAAATGCTGAACACCCTGAAGCTCGATGCAAGGTTTGTTGTGAATGCAGCCTGGATTTGTGGACGTCTGGAAGAAGATAATTGGAGATCCAGTTCTGGTGAAAGACAGAAAAAGACAATGGACAGAGGGGGAGTGGGTTGAAGTATTAAATTTACAATTTAAATGGTCTGTCATGGTATCCGAAATCGGAGTGTGAAGTCTGTTAATCATAAGTTTATTTTAAGTAAGAAAGGAGATATTGAACTTTAAGTTAAAAGCAGCATGATAAAGGATAGAAGAAATAAGTTTAGTTATAAGAATATTTGATTATGATTTAGGTTATATTAGTAAGATTAAGATAATTGTGTTATTTTTAAGTAAAACTAAATTTTCTATAGAGTAAAGTTGTTAAGGAAATAAGTATATTGATTTAAAACCGAAGGTGAAAAGGCGGGGGAAGTCAAGCGTCAAGATTCGAAAGTAGAAATTTTTTTTTTTGTAAGGTATATAATTAAGAAGAAAATCCTGACATTATGTGTATTTGTATTTGTTTTTTTATATTTGTAGGTGTGGGGTCGGGTTTGTGTTGTTTTATGAAAATGCTAATAAATTCTGTTAAAAAAAGAAAGAAAAGAAAATCTCCCCAACGACAGCCAGAGCCCAATCACAGTAGTGGCCATCCATACAAACCCGCCCAGCAGCAGAGGGGTGACTTGCTAGCCCCGACCGCAACACGTGCTCTCCATGAAGGAGAACACGCTTTCCCCTTCCTGCCCCCCAAAATTAGAGGATATGACATCATAGAGTCCTCTGTCTGTAACTGTTTAGCCATTATCCGTGATCTGGCTGCAAATCCTCCCACAGCTTAGAGATTTTTGTTTGAGCTTCCAAAAACCAGAAAAAGAACATTTGTTTGTTTGTTTGTTTGTTTGTTTGTTTAAGTGCAATTCGTTCTTGGGGTTTGACAGAGGAAGAGAAATATATGTACAATTGTACAGATGCTAGCCCATCAATACCCACCACTGTGAGTTAGAAATTTGAAGACCCGCTTTCTTTTCTCCAAGGGGTCACTCCAGCATTTTATGACTGCAGTCCTATACATGTTTACCTGGTAATAAATTCCACTGAAGTCAATGGGACATACTTCTGAGTAGACTGCATAGGTAAAAGGTAAAGGGACCCCTGACCATCAGGTCCAGTCGTGTCCGAACTCTGGGGTTGCGGCGCTCATCTCGCTCTATAGGCCAAGGGAGCCGGCGTTTGTCCGCAGACAGCTTCCGGGTCATGTGGCCAGCATGACAAAGCCACTTCTGGCGAACCAGAGCAGCGCACGGAAACGCCGTTTACCTTCCCGCTGGAGCGGTCCCTATTTATCTACTTGCACTTTGATGTGCTTTCGAACTGCTAGGTGGGCAGGAGCTGGGACCGAGCAACGGGAGCTCACCCCGTGGCAGGGATTCGAACCGCCGACCTTCTGATCAGCAAGCCCTAGACACTGTGGTTTAACCCACATAGGACTGCATTGTAAATCAATGGGTCTTTTTGTAGCAGCAAATGCGCTTCCAAACCAGCTTTGCCATGCTTAAAGCGCATCTCCTTTTGCCCAAAACATTATTTACAACGGAAAACAACATGGATTAATTCATTTCTTTTTAAGATGGTGTCACATTTTGTCACCTGGATGATAAGAGTTTGATGTAAATAAAATAATGACAGTAGGGCTTCTATGTCTTACACAAGCCTTCCTTTTCAGCTTTTATTGGGTACAGAGCACACTTCATTGTCATCAAGCCTTAAAAACTCATATGACCCTCTATGCCTTTTGTGACAGTGCAGCACGGCTACCGAGCACAATAGTTTATTTGTGATGCAACAAAACCACAATAAATAATGCTGTTTTCCAAAGAGAGAGAATTCCAGTTGCGTTTTAAATGACATGTCTAAATAAAGGATTTAATTTAGAGCGTATGAGAGAGTTATTATATGTTAATTAAATACTCACTGATTGCTATGAATATCTGTTGAAGGGTAATGACAGTTTGTATGAAGACAAATATCACACAATTAAATCTCAGTAAATACATTCTCAATAATAATTTAACACACACTAACAGCCTGATCCACAATCCAGTTAAATTGAAGTACTCAGTTTTAAATCAATTTAGTCTCCTTGTCCTCAATAAGAATAAATCAGCTTTAGTCCAAATATGTTAGCTTAACTGGGTCATAGACTGGGTGGGGAAGGTGTATCTGGCTGTTTGGGGTTGTGTTGTGTTTTATTTTTAACTTCAGGCTTGTGACCAGCCAGCCTTCCACTGTATTTTGTCACCTCAAGGTATTTAGTACGAGGAGGAGTTTAATGAGTCCTTTATGGGTCACCATAAATGGTTGATGGGCTGTGTTTAACTTGGCAGGACTCAGTTGATAAAGGCCCACATTCTCTAATACGGAGTCATCCTTTTTCAATTACAGCTCAGATTAGAGGTGCCAGATTACAACCCAGAATCTCCCTTTGTGCTTTTAAATGAGCAAGCGAATTGGAAGATGAGGCAGTGACAACTTTCCCCTGTCCTTTCCTCATTCCTTCAAGCAGGCAAGGAAGGTTGTGTGTGTTAAAAGGATCAGAGGAAAAGCAGACAGAGAACCTACCAGGGGCCCCTAACATTCTGTGGTGAATGTCCATGTAGAAGAGGAATCGCCTCAGGGCAAGATGGCAACCCTAGCTCTCATCAGCTGGAGCTGTGCTGTATCACCGATAGGCAAATTAAGAACCATTAATCTCTGATTAAGAAAATGTGCCCAAACTGAAGCAACAGTGTGATTGTTGCATTTTTAAAACCACCCTTTTCAGCAATGGTAGACCGTGAAGTAACTTGGTTAGTGGACAGCAAGGTTGCTGGCAGAGGCTAACACATTATCCTTTCTTCTGAACAAACTCATGCCAAGGAAAGTGCAAAGGTTTCCCACGCCACCCAGAGGCAGAGCTAGCACCTTTGGCACCCAGAGCGGTGTACGTGCTGTGCACCCGGGGGCAGGGCTAGCCACCCGCGGCAGGTGTCCCAGGGGGGCGATGCCCGTGGCAAGCGTCCCGGGGGGCAGGGAGCGATGTCACCCCCTTCAGGGATGACACCCAGGGCAGACCACCCCAACCGCAACCCCTTCCTCCGCCAGTGACGCCACCTGTGGTCCTCCGGATGTTGTTGCCCCAGCCAGCAAGGCCAGTGATTGGGGATAATGTGAGGTGGAGCATGCCTCGGACTCATTTGCACTGGGACCGGCGCGCTGCCGGCGGGCGAGCCCCGGACGGGCTTGTTTGGGGTCCGCCGGCGGTGCACAACGCTCTGTAGTGGTGTACTGCCAGCGGGAGAGCCCCGAGCAAGCCCATCCGGGAGGAGGCAAGCCAGGGAGGGGCACCCAGAGTGTCACCCTCTTCGGGGTGGTACCCAGGACGCCCCACCCCCTTCACCCCCCTCCCTATGCCACTGGATGGCACCTTGTATACCTCCTTCCGGCAACTACTGCAGCCAAGCTGGTGACAAATGTATCACTCTGCTTGTCATCTGGGCAGCCCAGGACCTCCATACACCCTGCCCAGTCTTGCATCCAGGAGGAGCTCTTTCTTTCAATGTCCACATGTTTATTCTTCCCTGATATATATTTCTGAAGCTATTCATGACAGTTCCCTCACCCATTCTCTCCACTCCATGTACACTAAGCCTTTCTCTTTACTTGTTAAAGACCTGCCTTTATATGTAACCCAGACTATTTTGAAAATGTAGCAGAATCCCCTTTACCAAAGATGTTAAAAGAACAGGGTGGATAAAACGGTCTTCTTCTTCTTCTTCTTCTTCTTCTTCTTCTTCTTCTTCTTCTTCTTCTTCCTGTGCTGTGACTACTAGTAGTATTTTTATTAGCTGCAAATCTTCTCCAGTGCAGGGAATGACATTAAATAACTGTCAGGTCTCCTCCAGGTTTATAATCCTGTGCAAGAATCCTTTTTCTCCTCTTCTGAAAGTCTTGCTGCCCACTTGCTTCCTCATCTCTTTGCCTTTTAGGTCCTTATTGATTTTTTCCTGTAAATATTTGCTCCATTCTTCATTAGCAACAGAAATTAGACTCATGAAACGGTACTTGTTTATTTCACGATTGTTTCATCTTAAAGGAAATCCACACCCCTGTCTTTAGAATATATAAATGCATTCAGAAGTCAGAATCTATAAAGGGACATGGAAGGACCCTCCTTCCCTCCAAACCTTCTCCAGGCATACAGGAGGGGTGTGGAGAGCTGTGCATCCTGGCCCCACCCCTGTAGTTGGGTACCCTGCTCATCCTGCTCCAAACATTCCTGCACAGAGCCAAAGTTCTATAAAGGGCTGCATAGATAGGTAGATATTTTATGTAGCAGGCTCAATACAGGAAGGTCATGGCATCCAGTAGGTGAGGCCATCATGCAGTCCCACTTCCTTCTCCTTCATATCTCCAATCCCTACACCAAGAAGGTCCAAATGAAGATGGAATTCTGTCATTTTGGCACCATAACAGAAGGCTCTGCTCCAAGTGTTAACATACCTAACCACTCAATTACCTGGAACATGGCTTTGCCAGCATGGCCAACCCACATGTGTCCTTTGGATGGCCATGGTTTCTAGGAAACATCCAGGAGATAGGGCCCCAGCACCCCCTGCAACATTGCCACACCTTTCAGATCATACAAAATGTCCTTCTCAGGCCTGGTTCACCAGACAGATTTGATAGAACCAGACCAGGGGCAATCCTTCGTAACATAGTACCCTGTGTGAGGCCAAACTATGGCATGCCCAAATGGATCTTCTCAATTGTAGATCTCAATTTTGTGCCTTCATCGACGCAGCACCCTTTGCCCGTGCCACCCGAAGTCTGGCGCTGACTAGGCTAATATAGCATTTATTTTATTTTTATATATACATTTAAACCTGACCGTTCTGGTGCCCCCACAGGTGGCTCACAACAATTTAAAGTCACTAAACAACCAAATGTATTAAAATACAAAGAACAAAATAATAAAACACACAATACAGTGTAAGAGGTCAGCCCATCATTTCAAATATACAAATTCACACTTACCCATAGATCCTCACATTCTCTTTGAAAACTTTCACAGATACTCATAATTTTTTTTTTCCTGAATGCTGAATGTTTGCACTCTGATCTAGCTGGAGCAAGATTTCAAAAAATAAAATAAATCAATGCCTCCCCCTTTAATCATTAACCCAGTATAAACATCTGTTCCACAGGTTGAGACAGCCATCACCAAACTGCTGTCCTCCAGTTGTCCTAAAACACAACTCCCATCAATCTGAGCCAGCAAACCCATGCCGATTGTAGTCCAAAACATCTGGAAGACAACAGGTTGGTGAACACAGTGTGAACATGTAGAGAGCACTGTGCATGCAGCTTGATGCTAAATCTATCTATATATCAAGGTCCTCATCAAACACTGGCATTAAAAGAGGAGTGCCTCAGCCTCCTTATCTCTCACCCTCTCCAGAAACCATGCATACATTAGACTCCAGTGTTGTTGTTGTTGTTCAGTCGTTCAGTCGTGTCCGACTCTTCGTGACCCCATGGACCAGAGCACGCCAGGCACGCCTATCCTTCACTGCCTCTCACAGTTTGGCCAAACTCATGCTAGTCGCTTCGAGAACACTGTCCAACCATCTCATCCTCTGTCGTCCCCTTCTCCTTGTGCCCTCCATCTTTCCCAACATCAGGGTCTTTTCCAGGGAGTCTTCTCTTCTCATGAGGTGGCCAAAGTATTGGAGCCTCAACTTCAGGATCTGTCCTTCCAGTGAGCACTCAGGGCTGATTTCTTTAAGGATGGATAAGTTTGATCTTTTTGCAGTCCATGGGACTCTCAAGAGTCTCCTCCAGCACCATAATTCAAAAGCATCAATTCTTCGGCGATCAGTCTTCTTTATGGTCCAGCTCTCACTTCCATACATCACTACTGGGAAAACCATAGCTTTAACTATACAGACCTTTGTCGGCAAGGTGATGTCTCTGCTTTTTAAGATGCTGTCTAGGTTTGTCATTGCTTTCCTCCCAAGAAGCAGGCGTCTTTTAATTTCATGACTGCTGTCACCATCTGCAGTGATCATGGAGCCCAAGAAAGTAAAATCTCTCACTGCCTCCATTTCTTCCCCTTCTATTTGCCAGGAGGTGATGGGACCAGTGGCCATGATCTTAGTTTTTTTTATGTTGAGCTTCAGACCATATTTTGTGCTCTCCTCTTTCACCCTCATTAAAAGGTTCTTTAATTCCTCCTCACTTTCTGCCATCAAGGTTGTGTCATCAGCATATCTGAGACTCCAGTACCAGCTTTTATTTCTATAATTGGTTGAGATTACGGTCCAGGGAAGAAGAACTTGGTGCCAGTTGCCCATACTGATTTCAAGTGCATCATTGAGAATTCTCTGCCAGGAGACATTCAGTCAAACTGAATGAGAAAGCATTCCACCTTCCTTCATCTCCTTCCCCAGATTTTTGCACCCCCCTCACCTGTCCTGCACTCCACTGTTTGGGGAGAGGAGGAAGAAGGGGCACACATAGCTTCTGTTTGTGTACCATTTAGTTGGATGAGGGAGTCCAGATCTAGCTAATGGAACTGCAGACAAACTGCCCTTTCAGAAGATCAGTGATAATGTTATCAGCTGTTCAGGAAGGAAGTTGGAATTGAAGGAATTAATTCTAATCCCTTAGTCCCACTTTCAACTAATTAGCACTCTCCCTGATCTTCTGAAAGGCCTTTGATACTGCCAATCAGCTGGCTGAGAGGTGAGGTAGCGGATTGGATTTAGTCCTTGAGGTCCTGCCTGCGAAAGGGCGATGGGGGTGGAGAAATGAAGGCCTTAAGCTTCAGTCAAGAGAGCAGGGAACAAGATTTGTTATTTAGTTTGTTTGGGGGGGTTTTCAGTGGCTACTAGACAGAAGACTGAAATAAGATGCTCCTTTGTGACCATACCTGTCTTTGTGAGTTTTTGTTTCACTCGGTCTACTGACTGCCAGGCTCTTACATGCCAATTTAAACAGTGGTGCTATCAAAAGTGGCTGCTCAGCTGGATTGACAAGGATTGTTTGGGCGAAACAGAAGCTTTTGCCAACCTCCCCCCCCCCAAAAAAACCTGTTAACAATAAAGTGTAAATTGCCACCCATATTTAAATAGTCAAGATTTACTCATGACTTGCTAATATTCCTCATATAAGATCTAGCTTCGGACCCAGGGCCGGCGCGTCCATTAAGGCGAACTAGGCAATTGGCTAGGGCGCCAAAATGGAGGGGGCGCTGGCCAGGCTTGGGCGGGGGGCGGGGGGCTAGCAGCAGCTTCTCCGCTGTAGCGGAGAGGTGCTGCTTGCCCCCTACACCACCCCCGGCTCCCGCTAAAGCAGGCTTTGGCGGGGGGCGGGGGGCGGGACGGGTGAGCAGCAGCTTCTCTGCTACAGCAGAGAAACTGCTGCTACCTACCTCTCCACCACCCCCCACCTCCCGCTAAAGCAGGCTTTGGCAGGGGGCGGCAGAAGGTGGTCTTGCCTAGGGTGCAAGAAACCCTAGCACCGGTCTTGTTCGGACCCACCTTTTTTGTTAACCAACAAACTTAGCATTGGTGAATTGTCCATCTGATTTGTTGTGTACCAGCTTGGGCACAGCTTTGTGGCAAAGCGTCATGCCACAGGGTTATGGCAATTTGAGAAAGCTGTGGTGTGTTTTCAAAAGCAGGAAATTGAAAAGGAATGAGCAGAGGAAGTTTCCATGCTGGCACAGTCTCCAGTTGTATGTGTGCAGCTGGTAGTGGGAAGGTCTTTAAACTGAGGGAAAGGCAGTGGTCCCCTGTTGCTGCAACTTCTCCATAGTTGATAGACCTGGGGGGCAGCTACCTAGACGTTAGGTTGGTGTGTGTAGGACTCCGGAGCTGTAGAAGCAGCTGCAAGTGTTATCTTTGACGATAAAAAGTTAACTCTTTGCCGTGTGCATTCCTTTGGCTAGAAAGTACCCTTGACAGCACTCTACCCAGTTTGAACCATCATGTTATATTCTGTACATAGCTGTCAACTTTTCCCTTTTCTTGCAAGGAATCCTATTCGGAATAAGGGAATTTCCCTTAAAAAAGGGGGAAAGTTGACAGCTATGATTTCTGTATGCTTAAAATGGGAGGGGTTAGTGTGTTTCCAATCTTGATCAAATTTACCATTTTGTGCCTAACAGTGTAATCCTAATATCCTCACGTTCATAATTGTCCAATAGTGGGGCCACGTAGTTACTCAGTGAGTGAAGTAACTATGGCATGGTGATATACCTATGCTTTCATCAGTTTAAGACAACACAAATACCACTCTGCCACAACTATAGTTCATAGCCACAAATTCTCCCTTGCAGTATTAAAAAAAATGTGCTCTGGCTTATCAAACTTCCTTAGTGAATAGATATTGGCAATGTTTTCCCACTGAAATGATGCAGATGAACGCCTATCAGATACTCAGAAAGTCTGTCAAGATATGCCAACCTCCATTTTTCTCTCCTCACAAAGAAGCAGGCTTTATAGCAGGCATGTCCAAAGTCCATTTCAGAGGCCTAATCCGGCCCACCGGTCAGTTTAATCTGGCCCCTGTGGCGGTTTATTTTCTGGGGTAAAATCCTAAAAAAAACCTCAACAACTTCAATCCTAAAAAAAAGAGCTCAAACAACCCTAAAAAAGCTCGACAACTTCAATTCTAAAAACAGCTCAACAACTTGGGGGTAAAATCATTAAAAAAAGCTCAACAACTTAAATCCTAAAAAAAAAAAAAGTTGGCCCTTTGGTCGGCCCTCATGGCCCTTCACTTCATCAAATCTGGCCCTCTTTGAAAAAAGTTTGGACACCACTGCTTTATAGTGAAGGAATTGTGAATCTGTGGCTCCAGAATTCAAAATCCCATAAGGCCCTAGCCACAATGACCAATTGTGGGAGTTGATGGGGGTTCCACTCCAATAAGATCTAGAGGGTCTCAGGCTGCCCATCCCTGTTGCGGTGGTTGCTCTGGAAAATTTCTGCAGCTAACAATAATTTGCAGGCGGCACACTTTCTGCAGTGTTGCCTACCACAGCAGCAAATACCCAAATAGCCAATAACAGGTGTTTGGTGGTGACGCTGGTGGTGATGGGAAGCTAAATAAAATGGTGTCTAGAATAATTATGAGCAGAAAGAAATGGCTGCATTTGACTGGTGAAAGACCACAGGGCTCCCAAAAAATAAAAGTCACCAGTGCTTTGTCTTCCTTCTGCGAAATTAGCTCAGTACCTGCTGAAAAACACCATTAATTGCAATGTAATTAAATATAATTAATAAGACACTCTGGGAGTGTATGTTGCAGAGAGATAATGTCAGCCCTTGGGCGTGACCTATGCTCTGATCTTATCACAGCGAAACCTGTGTGGTTTGCACTCCTGCTCAGCTACTTAAATGGTGTGTGTTTGTTTCATTTAAAATGTACTTTGTTAACTTTTCAGTGCAGCTGTAATCCACATATTACAATCAACCTCTCTTCTCGGGGAACCCCATGAATTCTTAAAGGGGAATCCTGACAACACTTGGCTCCCTTAACAAACTAGGATTCTTTAGGAGAAGCTATGACTGTTTAAAGTTGTATCATAGTGCTTTATTTATATGCATAGTGTGGTTTCTTAGTTTTTAAATCTGTGTTTTGGTTTTGGGAGTATGGTGAGTTCTGTTTCTGTTGCATTTGATTCGATGGGTTTTTTTGGGTCATATATATATATACATAATATATATAATATAATAATAAATATCTTTATTACGGTCATAGACCAGCAAAAGAGAAAATAAAACGATAGTACATAGTATAAATATTTCTTAAATATCGTCTTTTAACAATACTATTTCAAATCCCGTATTAGATTAAAATTAAGCTAAAATTTAATGGGAGATAATTCCATTTAAGTATTATCCGCTATGGCTTGGTGGACGGCTTTATCGCTGTTGTTAGTTGATGTCACGGCGCGTCTCAGTCTTGCCGCATGGTAACAAAATTTGGCTACAGTCATAGTTCGCTCTGGGTTGGTGTCCTCAATTAAATATCTAGTCAGCATTTCAGTTGAACGCCCTGGTAGATTTTTTAACAGGGGTTCGATTAACTCCTTCCACGAATCTCGTTTTTTGGGTCTTATTTTGCATTTGTTTTCATATTGACATCTTTCCGCAGGGCCTGCAAGACGGAGCTGTTCCGACAGGCCGTTGGCCAAGGCACAGTCTGACCCCCCTCTTTCCTTCTGTAACCCTCATAGAACTCTAACCCGATGGTTGCCATTAATTTGATTCTGAATTGATTTTAGGATGTATTTTAATTAACTGACTGTGTGATTTTATGTACACTGTGCTATTTTTACTTGTTTTTAGCCACTCTTAGCCCGGCTTTAGCCAGGGAGGGCGGGATACAAATAAAATTATTATTATTATTATTATTAGCTGCCAATATAACTTTATGGGGCAACATACCAGTGCTATAGGTCAATGAAAACTTATGTGACCCCCTCCCCCCGTCTTTGGCACAACACAAATAAACCAACTGCCCAAAATGAGCAATGTTTCCATTCAAGGCACACCTGTGTGAAGGTGTGTTCCACTGAAATTAGTTACTCCATGGCAGCGACAGTGTTTGGTGCATTGAATTAGATCCAGGGTAAAGCAAGGACCAAGCCCTGCATAACGTTTTAAGAACTGTGGGGCTGTTTTCAAAGTTTTCTTGCTGCATTTGTGCACATTTTCCCTTTCATGTTTTTGCACAGAACCTTTCTCACGCTTCCTCCAGTACCAAATTCTTTAGGGAAGGGGTTAAAAACATAGAGTTTGTCTCTGTGTGGTGGGATTGTAAAAACATAAAAATGTATTGGGAAATGATATACAATGAATTGAAGATAATGTTGAAAATAACTTTTGTTAAACAACCAGAAGCCTTCCTGTAAAGTATTTTACAGGATGCTTTGATGGTGTTTCCTGCTTGGCAGGGGGTTGGACTGGATGGCCCTTGTGGTCTCTTCCAACTCTATGATTCTATGATTCTATGATTCTATTTTAGGTCAAGATCTGCCAAAAGAGAAGAAGACATTATTTATGTACGCTGCTACGGCGGCAAGAATTCTGATAGCACAAAAATGGAAGACTGGAGAAATTCCAACTAAAGAACAATGGCAAGAGAAATTGATGAACTATGCAGAACTGGCAAAGCTGACAGACAGACTTCAAGAAAAGGACAACAGTGACTTTGAAAAAGAGTGGGAACCTTTTATAATATATTTGCAGAAACAAAGAAAGACCATTGACTTGATGGCAGGATTTAAATAAACACTCACATTTTTATTAACAAAGAACATTTAAAATAATGAAGAAACGATATGGTGGACTTTTAAGAAATAGCAGTATGTAATAAGGGGGAAACAAACCAGAAGTGGAAGTCAAGGGAAGCCCGGGAGGGAAGGGGTGAAGTGATGTAATATGTATGTTATTGATAGGAGATATATGTAATGATAGGGGGGAGTGAATAAAATATAAATATAAATATAAATAAAACAAAAATAAAATAAAATGAGTTTGTCTTTAAGTGGCCAAAGCCAAAGCCAAAAGCCAAAGCCAAAAACTCGAGGAAATCGGTACCATCGGTCATTATTTTGGGTTTCAACATACACACAAAACACAAAAAGAATGTTTTTATTTTCTTTTTAAAAAGGCACGTTTTTAAAAAAAGAAAAGAAAAAAGACTTTCATATGGATTCCATTACTTTTACCCATTCAGTCTGCCTGCCAAAATGATTTTAATATAATATTTATTCATCCATATAAGCATAATAATTGATATTTGCAATTCAATAATGCTACTTAACATTTTTTTTATTTGTTTCTGATATTCCTTCCCTTCTTGCTTTCAGATCAACAATACTCATGTCAGCATATCCACTGCGCTAATGACCCTTTCAAGCATCAAAAGGAAATATTAATCATGAATCTAATTTTTCAAGTTTTCCTTTTCTTCAAATAATTTTTTTTTACAGAAGAAAGGTCAAATATTTAGTCGGGAGCATTAAACCAGTATTAGAGTTATTTATGTGTTCTTGTTATAGAGCTATATGAATGATACTGTGTTGTGCCAAGTGGAGAGAGGGTTGTTTGCAGGTTCCTGTATGGTAAACAACTGGAGATGTTTCTTGTGAGCATCAATAGTTGGGAAATGCTTGCTTAAATGAGCATTAATGCCTGCTAAGATCATGGCCACTGGTCCCATCACCTCCTGGCAAATAGAAGGGGAAGAAATGGAGGCAGTGAGAGATTTTACTTTCTTGGGTTCCATGATCACTGCAGATGGTGACAGCAGTCACAAAATTAAAAGACGCCTGCTTCTTGGGAGAAAAGCAATGACAAACCTAGACAGCATCTTAAAAAGCAGAGACATCACCTTGCCGACAAAGGTCCGTATAGTTAAAGCTATGGTTTTGAAGGCTGATCGCCGAAGAATTGATGCTTTTGAATTATGGTGCTGGAGGAGACTCTTGAGAGTCCCATGGACTGCAAGAAGATCAAACCTATCCATTCTGAAGGAAATCAGCCCTGAGTGCTCACTGGAAGGACAGATCCTGAAGCTGAGGCTCCAATACTTTGGCCACCTCATGAGAAGAGAAGACTCCCTGGAAAAGACCCTGATGTTGGGAAAGATTGAGGGCACAAGGAGAAGGGGATGACAGAGGACAAGATGGTTGGACAGTGTTCTTGAAGCTACCAACATGAGTCTGACCAAACTACGGGAGGCAGTGGAAGACAGGAGTGCCTGGCGTGCTCTGGTCCATGGGGTCACGAAGAGTCGGACACAACTAAATGACTAAACAACAACAACAACAACAAGCTACCTGCAAGCATGGGTTGTCAGTGCCCAGGGCAGTGCAGAGTTTGGTGTAGGAGCAAGGGAAACAGAGAGAGTATGCATGTGCATTCAACTGCCTAATGACATCTTTGTCACCCTGGAGATCCAAACAACGGAACGACTCTTATCTCTGCGGCTGCAATCTCCTGGGTGATGCAGGCACCCTTAGACAGTTGAATGTACATGCGTACTCTGTCCATTTCCCTCCCACTCACTCACCCCTTCATGTTGCTCCGGGGCACCAGCAACCCATGCTATGCCACTGCAGTCAGGCGTCATAGATGTCTTCATGCAAACAAGACAATGTCATAAGGCTATGCAACCAATCAGATGTGCCTATATGGTGTTATTTTATGCATTCCCTCACTCTCTACGATCAAATTATTTTGATCCCTTTTCAAAGCAATGCTTTGGGGGGGGGCGGATACTGGAGGAGAGGTTGCTTTTCAGCACTGCTGAAAATATTAATGAAAAATGCACCTCACAGTGATAATGTAAAGGTTGCAACACTTTATTAGTTGCCGTATAGAGGTCCTGGAACTCTATCAACAGTCACGTCCTAGGTGACTACCTGCATCCCTTCAACATCTAGAGCCATCTCTGTTAAGATGGTTCTGCTGTTTTTCCACATTTTTATTCTTCGATTAGAAAAAGCTATAGCCTGGCAGCCATATAGAGGTAGGAGAATGGAGTTGTGCTTGGTAAGAAAGATTGTTCAGACCGCCGACACAGAAATAGCTATAATTTAGAACTTGGAAAATACCTTTATCAGTGAACTTCTAATGTGTCACTAACAAGTGTGAAAGCTCTGCAGAATTCATTACACAATAGAGTGCCCCCATTTGAAGGAGAAGTCAGTTTGCTAAAATAAATTCAATTGACAGATTACTGTAGCAGCTCTGGGGGCTCTCCTAGGTGATAAGTCAACCCTGTAAGTATTGTGAACAGTGGGTTTTTCCCTTTAAAGTTCTAGAAGATACCATGCATGGTATTCGGTTATGTTGCATCATTTAGCACAAAGACCTCTTTTCACCTTCCTCCTTCAATGCAACATCTGTCTCTGACTCTAACCAGGCAGCAAAAATGACTAATTGCATTTTTATTGCCAGAAAAATTCAACTTTTTTCTTTCTCTCTTTCAGCTCATATTATTTGGCCATGTAGGCTTGGTTTGGAAATGGTGAAGCCAATGCTAAAACCGGAAATAGATGCTGTCCTCTCTTCCACAGATTTCAGGTATACTTAGGCAGTGTTATAGTTATGGGGCAGGACTAGCTGGGAGTTGTTGCCCCAGGAGAAGCCCCCAGAGCGGTGCCAGTTTGTGTGTGTGCATGTACATGCAAATGTTCGTGGGGCAGTCTGGCCCCCCACAAGGTCTGAGGGACAGTGGAGTGGCCCCCTGCTGAAAAAGTTTGCTGACCCCTGATCCACGCCATCATGTATTTACCAGCCCCACATCATGTGTTCACCAGTGGCAGAGGCGAAGAAATGCAGAGGTGCATCATGGGTTATGTTTCTAAGAGTTGTGGGGAGAGGTGAGAGGATTAAATCTGGGGCAGTTGTCATGTGGAACTTGCAGTTCCACCCCAGAAAACAAATGAAATACGAGTTCTTTTAATATAACAGTGCAGAAATACAGTGTGTCATGCGTCATGTCTACCACACTGGGTTATGTGTAGAAGTATGCCACACAGGGCGTGTTGTGCACTGTGAAACATGGCTGCCTATAAGGTCAATGATCACTAGGCTAGTTAGCATTGGGACAGGTTTTGAACTGTTGAGAACTGAACAAGTCCCCCTCAGCATAACCCCTGGTGTGATGTCAAAGTGCGGCAAAACAAGAACATGATGGGTTGCTTGGCTTCTCTGACCCAAAAGGGCAAAAGGAAAGATGCGATTTCTGGAAAGTAGGTGCTGAATAGAGCTTCTTAACTCTTCCCTTGCAGACACTTTCCCTCTTCAACTCCTGCACATTCCCACCTTAACCAGGATTGTGTATTGGCTGCCCTGGCCCGCCGAGTCGGGGGCAGCGACCCATAGTGGGCAGTGAGGCCCCGTTGCTCTCCCAGCTTCCAAACAAAACAGGTCAATGGTGCTTACCGAGAAGGAGAGGCAGAGGGAGCATGTTGTGGGGATGTTCAGGGAGGCAAGAGAAGATATATTGTTTATTAATATCCTTCCTAACTTGCGCTAGCAAGTTCTATAACTTAGCAGAGTTTTACATTCCCCTTTTAAATGCACAGCAGATAGCTGGTTGCAGGCTTGCTTAAGCCTCTCAATATTAGATTCCTGGTAAGTTCCCTTATACCCCTCTTAAAAGAACAAACACACCACAATCTTGTGTAAAGCATATAAAAGATGTTTACTGACATCATCAGTTCACAGTTGGATCCCTGGAGGCAGACTTAGTTACAAAGTATATACATGCGGATCTGTCCCATATGGAGATAAAAGCTGCTGCTCCAACGATGGAGAAAGTCAAAGAGAGAGAGGGTGTCGCGTGCCTTGTCCTTTTTGTTACCTGGACAGGTAAGGTCACGCCCACCTCTAGTCATATGCAAAGGAAGTATGTCCCAGCCAGGAGGAAACAGGAAGTTTTCGACTGGCTGGACCAAACATTCCCTCGCATGTCCACTCTAGGAAAACAAGGAATGTTGTACTTGACGGCTACTTATGTATCACAACCCACACGTGTCCCAGTGTGGGATGTTAGAAGCGGCTTTGTTGCCACGTGATGCACCAAGCAATCTCCTTGGATCTGGGCCTACCCTTCTCGGTCAGCACCAGCCACTTGTTCTGTTGGGAAATGGTGGAGCAATGGTGCCACACCTGCAGCACCTCACTGGCTGCTACTGACAGTGACTGAAGAGATGGGTGTGCTGGATTGCAAAACTGGCAAATGGGGGTGGGGCGTACATCAGGCCCCAGAAGCAAAACACACCAGCGGTTGTCACTGGTGTGGCAGGAAGGGATGGCAAGCGCAGTGGGAAGATTCAAGGTCAATCAATATTATATTTGGGGAATGATTCCCATCCTTATGTAGCTGCATTATTTTATACTTTATGGATGTCCCCTGATTATATTAAAGTAGTTGTGTTCTGCGTTATAAATCGAGCTCTGCTAGTTGTTGTTTCTTTTTGTTTCCCAATGTATTTCTTCTCAATTAAAAAGATCCGGTGTAGGACTTTGTGTTTATTTTCTCTTCATTCTCTCTTGCCCATCTCTTTTCTCTTCTTTATTTTATCCCTTTGCTTATTCTTGCTTCTTTCCTATTTATCTTCTTTAGATTAGTTTGGCTTTTATTGCATTTTATGTAGAAAACTCTTAATAAAAATTGATTTTCCAAAAATCGGTGTGGCGCAAGCAAATTTTTATTCTGCAAATGTGTCCCAGAGAATTTTTTTTTTTTGAGAGAGAGACTGTGGAGAAAAGGGGGGGTGGAGTGGGGAAAACAATGGCAAAGGGGGGTGAATGTGAGCAAATGCGCTTTTACACATCATCCTAGCTGCAAAAATAACGTGGTGGAGGGTTGAAACTAATCCTCACAAGCATATTATTAATGGAGAGGAAATCTAAACCTCACACCCTTGTAATTATGCCTACAGTTTTGTGCCTGTACTTGCACATAATGCAATCCCAAATGCCTCTCTGCACCTGTTAACATAGAGTGCTGGATTTGCTGGGTGAGCAATACTCTGGCGTGGGTGGAAACTTGAAGCCGGCGGTGTGCTGCTCTTTTCACAGCACATGTAAAAATAAATAGCTGCTGCTCAAAATAACTCACAGTCTAATTTTAGATCAAATATGAATGGGAGGCAAAGCAGAATAGAAGGGAATGGTGTTGGAAATGATTGGAGGTTGCAACAGTAATTCAGTTTCTAGTTGAGTCATATGCACATCGTATTGGCTGAATAGGATACCTATTTATATGTCTATATAGCTATAAATAGCAAACTATGGATAATTAGATAGATAGTGCCCCCGTAACCTTTCACATAATTAAATGTATTTACGGACAGATAATAAATCCAAGACATTCATCAGATTACGAAAATTTGCTTGAAATGCACTCGAGAGAAGCTTTTAATGGGCTTGAGCAACACAATTTACCATCAGAAACAGTCCACAAATGTCGAAATGACATTGCTTTGAAATTTACATAGAGAAATTGCTCAACAACAGTGAGGATAGAGCAAACAGTGTTTGGCTTGGAGGCAATCAGGTTGCTGCATTTAAAGACCAATAGCACCCCACAGAAAATGACACTTTTCTCAAGTGGACAACCGTCATCTACTGTAGAAGTTAACACTTGGGGAACATGGATTATTTTGAGATGTTCTCTAAAGGCTGAAAAAGATTAATCAGGGCTAAGCTACACATTACACTCCCCACGTCAAAAGAAGACACATGTAAGCCAGGCTCTCATCGTATTTGGGTGGTCTGCTCATATGAAAACCTGCTTATGTTGGGTTTAAAATTGCACAGGGAGTCTACATTAAAAAAAACAGGTGGCTCTCCACTTCACCTTCACCCTACATGAATTGGAGGACGATGGAGATTGCAGTATGTGGAATGAAGCTTAGCACACATCTCCACTCCTATGTAAGATTGACATGTGATCAGAATAACCACACAGGAATTCTGTGGGTTGAGAATTTCAAAGCGCCCCCGGAGAAAGGCAGGCACCGGGTGCCTTTTTCCTCTTGTTTATCTCTGTCTCTTCTCTCTCCATTTTTTTGCATCCCAACGTCGAGTCCCAAATGGATTCTCAGAACGGCTCACCAGAAAAGCGGGGTAGGGAAGAGAAAGAGAGATGAAAAATTCATATGGAAAACCAATTAAGTTAAAAACAAGAGCACGAGAGAGAGAATGCCAGCATGAAACAGACTTAAAACTAACAGGTGCAGGGAAATATTTAAAAGGTCTTCACCTGACATGTAAAGATATGTCAGTCAGCACCAGGCAAGTCTCCCTGGGGAAAGAATTCTATAGCCAGGATTTTGTCTCCAGTTAATTGTCCCTCCACCTCCATCCGGAACCCCTAACTAAAGGACTAAAGGAGAGGTTAAGCAGAGATAAACAACAATCAGGAGCCTTCTGCCTCCCTGTGTGTTTTCCTACTATCTCCTCCAACCTGCTTTGACTCTGGGTCTCTCTCCCCCCACACACACACTCAGCTCCGGGGTTGCTTTAATATCTCATCCACTAGAGGCTGGCTTATACATAGCTACATCCCACATGTTTTTTTAAAAAATCAGTTGGGTGCTTATTGAAATTCTCCATTACCTTTAACGATAAAATAATATCCCTTGAAATTCAGAAACACAAGCACATGGGAAACGGTGCTGGGTTGTGAATACAGCAACACTATTTGCTGGGCTGTTCAGGCATTATACTTGCAAGGAAAGCAACACACCAAAGGGGCTATGCTGAGCAGCCGCAACCAACTGCTGTCGTGACACCAGTGATTCAGCAGCAGCTCCTCTAGAAGTAATGTTGCTCCCACAATGAAAGGCTGCCCGAGATGGCTCTCCCAAGCATGTGCACAATGTCCGCCCGTCTCATCTTTCAGACACCTCCCTACAACCGTAAGCACATGCGTGGAGTCTTTATACCGACTCCCAGTGTGTTCTTTGGAGCTGTGTATAATGTGATCACCATCACATTGCGTAGTGCCTTGCGATGGGCACATATCAGCACACATACACACAGAGATAAGATGCATCCAATACTCTGGTCTCTGTGGGTTTTAATGAGTTGTTTTCAGATTTTCCCTCTGTGTCACATCTTTACCTTTAGATTCTCTTGCTCCCTTGATGAATAAAGTAAAGAAGAGAGACCCCTTTTAGCCTTTGTTGCTTCCCCAGCCCTTCTTCTCAGCTCCATATTGGGATTAGTCCAAGAACACTGGTCAATGGTTTTAGTAGTGCTTGACTTATCCTTCTATGCAGTACCCAACACGTTGTTGTTGTTGTTGATGATGATGATGATGTTTAGTCATTTAGTTGTGTCTGACTCTTCATGACCCCATGGACCAGAGCATGCCAGGCACTCCTGTCTTCCACTGCCTCCCGCAGTTTGGTCAGACTCATGTTGGTAGCTTCGAGAACACTGTCCAACCATCTTGTCCTCTGTCGTCCCCTTCTCCTTGTGCCCTCCATCTTTCCCAACATCAGGGTCTTTTCCAGGGAGTCTTCTCTTCTCATGAGGTGGCCAAAGTATTGGAGCCTCAGCTTCAGGATCTGTCCTTCCAGTGAGCACTCAGGGCTGATTTCCTTCAGAATGGATAGGTTTGATCTTCTTGCAGTCCATGGGACTCTCAAGAGTCTCCTCCAGCACCATAATTCAAAAGCATCAATTCTTCAGCGATCAGCCTTCTTTATGGTCCAGCTCTCACTTCCATACATCACTACTGGGAAAACCATAGCTTTAACTATACGGACCTTTGTCGGCAAGGTGATGTCTCTGCTTTTTAAGATGCTGTCTAGGTTTATTGCATGCTGGCACATTGTTAGCATGCTATAAATCTATAATAGCTGCCCCACTTGCTGGTGTAATTGAAGAAAGCAAAACTCTATTTAGTTAACCCTTTAGCCATTCTAATCAATCAGGGAAGCAGGTAGGAGAGGTTCTGAGTGGACAGAAAGTTTTTCCGGAAACAAGATCCCACGTGTTTTGTCAGGATCTCGTAGGAAAGTGGTTCTGTTAGTGGCTGTGCTTCTTGGGAACAACATGTGGGCTCTGCCTCTGCACTTCCACTAACCAAGACAGCTGCTTCAACCTGCCTCATGGGCAGGCTGGCTCTCCTCTCAGGGCTGCTCCCTTGCTTACCTGGCCAATAGTCCTCATCCCCTGATGTTACTCCTCACTGTGCACTAATTCTAAGGATCGGTGCAGGTACTCTGCACAGAAGCAAGAGAGCTGAGGGCCTCAATTCACACTTTTCTTGCATTTTCCAAAAAAATACTTTGCTGATTGTGACCATGTCTGTCTGTATCTCACATTATTTACCTGATGGGGGGAGATATGGCAGAGGATCATCAGCTGGGTAAGCATATGAAATGGTCCACTGAGTGGGCATGTGGTTACCAAACTGTTAACACCTATGAAGACTACGTCTCTGAAATTCCAGTGTCCAGAAGTCCTCCAAGCCTACATGAAATTTTCTGGTTAGAGCTGGGATGAGAAAGCTGTGTCTTTCCATATGATGTTGAACTCCATCTCCCATCAACCCAACCCTGCATGGCCAATGGTTAGGAATATTGGGAACTGTTATCCAACAACATAGCTGTCAACCTTTCCCTTTTTGCGGGAAATTCCCTTATTATAGCATTGGGAAACAGCAAGGAGGGTTGACAGCTATGTATATAGCAGTGGGGAACAGCAGGGAGGGTTGACAGCTATGCAGCATATGGAGGGTCGCAGGTTCCCCATCCCTGGGCTATAGCATTCCACAATTCAACATTTGAAAAATTTGCATTTTTCATAAGATTAGGTTCTTTTTTTTGGTAGACCTAAAGACAAGCAAAAGTACAGCAGTGAAATTACAGAAGCATATTTGCCAATCAGGTCCATAGCATGCATATTTAAGATTTTAGCACCAGTACATTAAAGAAACCCCATTAGAATAATTGAGGGTATACATTAAACACAGGCCACTTCCAAATCCCTACAGCCGGCGCATTGAAACAGTGACATGATGAGTTAACAGTCTGTCAATCTGGCACAGTTTCAAGTGGCAGCAGCTGAGGTGTGCTTTAAAATAGGGATTTTTTAATTGGATTCGAAATCAATTAAAACCCCATTAGAAACATAATTGTAGTAATACAAATCATAAAATAATCTCTTTTACAATAAACTATAAAACCGAGGAAGCTTGCATAATTAATACTATGTATTACATGGGCAGAACGGTACCTTGCGACACTCGAAACGTAGCGAAGAACCACACCTTCCCTCTTCAGTGTGTTCCAAGACAATCATCAAATTGGAGAGGGCCATATGCAGACATTACATTTCTAAGCAATTTGGGAGGTTCCTGCATGAGAAAAATACAACATTCATTTCAATGGAGGCCAAAAGTGTGGAAGGCCAGAGGGTTATCCACAATGAGGCTTGGGAATTCAAGAAAATATTAGTTCAGGTTGTTGAGCGTAATCCCTGCTCAGCAGGAACATCTGAGGAGTTTTGAGGGAACCAAGAAGTGAAATTTCTCAAAGCGCTTCCATGTTTCCCTGTGCAGCTGCTGCAAGATATCTTGTGGAACTGTTTAAGGAATTATTTGTTCTTCTCTAACACTACACAGGTATTGCTCATAAGGAAATAAGAAGTTTTCAAATCATACAACAATTTACTGGGTGACTCATCCACCCAGTAAAGTAAGAGAAGAAGAAGAGTTTGGATTTGATATCCCGCTTTATCACTACCCGAAGGAGTCTCAAAGCGGCTAACATTCTCCTTTCCCTTCCTCCCCCACAACAAACACTCTGTGAGGTGAGTGAGGCTGAGAGACTTCAGAAGAAGTGTGACTAGCCCAAGGTCACCCAGCAGCTGCATGTGGAGGAGGGAGACGCGAACCCAGTTCACCAGATTACAAGTCCACCGCTCTTAACCACTACACCACACTGGCTCTCAGAGAGAGTTGGTGCAACAAATATAGCCACCCGTGCCAGAGCAGCACATTTTTTTTTTTAAGGTGAAGTGTGTAGGTTGATTCCTTCATAAACAAGAAATGCTTTTCAGCGGAGACAGTTCACACCTCTGTAGTGGTGACAAGAGCTTTACCACGCAACAGCGTTTAGTTTATTAAAATTAGGGAAACAAGGCAATAGTAAAATTCTCACCACTTGGCCAGGACAATGCAAACAAATATTTCAAAAAATTGTAAAAGGGCATGCATGGTAAATAGTTGCATGCAATCACTCATAAACAATTGCAAATCCCCATAACCCTTTTTCAAATATAAATGATACATTTTTTTCAAGAAATGCTTTGTGCTCGTCAGTTGGAATCCTAAAATTTGGTGTATTCATGAAATTGGCAGGTGTCATTTAGAGCCAATTCATGTTTACCCACAGTAGCATAAGAGCACTTTCCCCATCATGTAGACCCCACAGTACTTTATGGATGTGTGTATAAAGGAATCAGGTTGGGAAAATGATTGATGTTGCATATTCCCATATGAGCATCACTCAACAGGGACCTTCTTCATATTCTGAACATGGTAAAACTATTTGCAAAACAAATTATACATTTTAGCCAATGTAGGCACTGCTGTTTAGGTACAGATTCAGAAAAGTCAAGATCTGGTTTCTACATCATTGTGAATTGCATGCAAGCATGCATGAGGTAAAAAGGACGTGGGTGGCGCTGTGGTCTAAACCATTGAGCCTAGGGCTTGCTGATCAGAAAGTTGGCGGTTCAAATCCCCGCGACAGGGTGAGCTCCCGTTGCTCGGTCCCTGCTCCTGCCCACCTAGCAGTTCGAAAGCACGTCAAAGTGCAAGTAGATAAATAGGTACCGCTCTGGCGGGAAGGTAAATGGTTTTCCGTGCGCTGCTCTGGTTTGCCAGAAGCGGCTTAGTCATGCTGGCCACATGACCCGGAAGCTGTACGCCGTCTCCCTCAGCCAGTAAAGCAAGATGAGCACCGCAAACCCAGAGTCGCCTGCGACTGGACCTAACGATCAGAGGTCCCTTTACCTTTACCTATGCATCAGGTGCATCTCAGGCTGCCTACATAGAGCCTTTTATTTAAAGCTAAAATCCAAAAAAAATCTATGGTAGGGAGTTTTCTTTCTATAAGCTTTCTATAGCAAGCGGGTAGATACTCAGCCTAATGTATGTTGCTGCAGTGATACAGCAACCTTTTGCTTTCAAAGAGCAGAAATAGTGGAAGGAGGAAGAGAGTGAAATGCAAGTTTATGATGGTTCTATCTATGTTTGATTTTCAAATACACCCTTGTGCAAATTAATTGAAACAAACAATGAATTTAGTAGTTTATTGGACAAAACTCACATATACATGGACAAAACTCACATATACGTACATTAGTAATGGATATGACCCACGCTATTTTTAAGCAGCATTTGAATAATAATAATAATAATAATAATATAATAATAATATAATAATAATTTATTATTTGTACCCCGCCCATCTGGCTGGGTCTCCCCAGCCACTCTGGGCGGCTTCCACCAAACATTAAAATACATTTAAAATATCACAGTTTAAAAACTTCCCTAAACAGGGCTGCCTTCAGGTATTTTCTGAATGTCAGGTAGTTGTTTATTCCCTTGACTTCTGATGGGAGGGCGTTCCACAGGGCGGGCGCCACTACCGAGAAGGCCCTCTGCCTGGTTCCCTGTAGTTTTGCTTCTCGCAGTGAGGGAACCGACAGAAGGCCCTCGGCGCTGGATCTCAGTGTCCGGGCTGAATGATGGGGGTGGAGACGCTCCTTCAGGTATACAGGACCGAGGCCGTTTAGGGCTTTAAAGGTCAGCACCAACACTTTGAATTGTGCTCGGAAACGTACTGGGAGCCAATGTAGATCTCTCAGGACCGGTGTTATGTGGTCCCGGCGGCCACTCCCAGTCACCAGTCTAGCTGCCGCATTCTGGATTAATTGCAGTTTCCGGGTCACCTTCAAAGGTAGCCCCACATAGAGCGCATTGCAGTAGTCCAAGCGGGAGATAACCAGAGCATGCACCACTCTGGCGAGACAGTCTGCGGGCAGGTAGGGTCTCAGCCTGCATACCAGATGGAGCTGGTAGACAGCCGCCCTGGACACAGAATTAACCTGTGCCTCCATGGACAGCTGTGAGTCCAAAATGACTCCCAGGCTGCGCACCTGGTCCTTCAGGGGCACAGTTACCCCATTCAGGACCAGGGAGTCCCCCACACCCACCGCCCCCCTGTCCCCCCAAAACAGTACTTCTGTCTTGTCAGGATTCAACCTCAATCTGTTAGCCGCCATCCATCCTCCAACCGCCTCCAGGCACTCACACAGGACCTTCACCGCCTTCACTGGTTCTGATTTGAAAGAGAGGTAGAGCTGGGTATCATCCGCATACTGATGAACACCCAGCCCAAACCCCCTGATGATCTCTCCCAGCGGCTTCATATAGATATTAAAAAGCATGGGGGAGAGGACGGAACCCTGAGGCACCCCACAAGTGAGAGCCCAGGGGTCTGAACACTCATCCCCCACCACCACTTTCTGAACACGGCCCAGGAGGAAGGAGCGGAACCACTGTATAACAGTGCCCCCAGCTCCCAACCCCTCTAGCCGGTCCAGAAGGATGTTATGGTCGATGGTGTCAAAGGCCGCTGAGAGATCCAGCAGAACTAGGAAACAGCTCTCACCTTTGTCCCTAGCCCGCCGGAGATCATCGACCAGCACGACCAAGGCAGTTTCAGTCCCATGGAAGGGATCCAAATGCTCCGCATCCTCCAGGTGTGCCTGGAGTTGTTCTGCAACCACCCGTTCAATCACCTTGCCCAAGAATGGTAAATTTGAGACTGGGCGATAGTTGGCCATATTGGCCGGGTCTAAAGATGTTTTTTTAAGAAGCGGTTTAATGACCGCCTCCTTCAGCGGGTATGGGAAGACTCCCTCACAGAGGGAAGCATTCACCACCCCGCGGAGCCCATCGCCCAGTCCTTCCCGGCTCGCTTTTATTAGCCAGGATGGGCAAGGATCAAGGACACAGGTGGTTGGTTTCACTCGTCCAAGCAGCCTGTCCACATCCTCGGAGGTAACAGATTGAAATTGATCCCATGAAACATGACTAGACAGAGCTCTAGCACTCTCCCGCCCCAGCCCTGCTCCCACGGTGGAATCTACCTCCTTCCGAATCTGAGCGACTTTATCTGCAAAAAACTTTGCAAAAGCATTGCAGGAGATCTTGGGGTCCTTGCCAGGCCCCGATGACAACGGTGGTTCTGCTAAATTGCGAACCACCTGGAAGAGTCTCCTGCTGCTGTTTTCTGCAGATGCAATGGAAACGGTGAAGAAGGCCCTCTTCGCCGTTGCCATTGCCACTTGGTAGGCTCGAAGTTGAGCTCTAGCCAGTGTCCGGTCAGATTCAGAATGAGTTTTCCGCCACCGGCGCTCTAGCCATCTCAGCGACTAAGTAGTGGTTGAATATGGTTTGGCATGGAGTCTATTAGTTTCGAGCAGTCTCTGTTGATTTTCGGATCCCTGTACCACACTTGAATCAGCACCTGAATGAGCTTTTCCACAGTCGTACAGTCTACAGCACAGAGGCAACTTTTGCATGTAGCCCACAAATTCTCAATGGGATTTACGTCCGGGGAATTCCCTGGCCAATCAAGTACCTGTATTTGCTGCTCTGTCATGAATTTCTACACCACTTTCGATGTGTGACAGGACGCTAGGTCCTGATGCAATATCCCAGTGCTGTCTTTCCCAGCTCTGGAATAGCTCTTTTTCGTAGAACCTCAATATATTATGGCGAGCGCATCATTCCTTCTATTGGCTGCAGGATTCCAACACCATAATAACTGAAGCTTCCCTAAAACACCTTCTTTGGTGGGTGCTTGTTTTGAGTACAGGATTATGAGTAAGATAGGAAACATGCTTTGTTTCAATTAATTTGCACAAGTGTGTACCTCCGCCAGCCCAGCAAAAATATTATCAGAATTTGTTTTGGTCTGATGCTAAGAAATCTCATTTAATGACCTCTGCCATTACTACTCCATAGAATGACAACTGCCAAGGTTGCCTTGTGACTAATTTGAACCAGTAAGTCTGCCATTTAGAGACATACCCCAGGAAGAGGGAGGAGGAAGAAAAACAGAGGTGCTATTGCTATGTAACTGGGGTTGAATCCACACTAGTCCTTTAGAGCTCCTGGGGCATTGCTTCTCTAAAATTAGCTAGAAGTGGAATTAAAATAGTGATTCAGCACGAATGCAACTATAGCAGTAAACTAATTAACAATGCCCTTTAAAGGGTAAAGGTACCCCTGACCATTAGGTCCAGTCGCAGACGACTCTGGGGTTGCACACTCATCTCGCTCTATAGGCCGAGGGAGCGGGTGTTTGTCCGCAGACAGCTTCCAGGTCATGTTGCCAGCATGACTAAGCCACTTCTGGCGAACCAGAACAGTGCACGGAAACACTGTTTACCTTCCCGCCGGAGCAGTACCTATTTATCTACTTGCACTTTGACGTGCTTTCGAACTGCTAGGTGGGCAGAAGCTGGGACCGAGCAACATGAGCTCACCCTGCCGTGGGGATTCGAACCACCGACCTTCTGATCAGCAAGACCTAGGCTCTGTGGTTTAGACCACAGCGCCACCCACGTTCCCTAACAGTGCCCTTTACCATGGCCCAAACCACTCTGTAAAGTTTACTCACTCGTGATCAGCAAAGTTATTGAGCAAGGTTGTTTGAAAGTTTCCCCCTGTAGGTTGAGCCCATTTTATTGCTTTCTGGTGAGCACAGCTGAGACTGTGGTGAATAGCCCATAGTGCACAGCCTTTCACTAATTGTCCCAATGTCTGTTTCTGCAGGTGGATGACCCGAGTTACTGGTTTCCTCTCCTTAGTTTTCTTTTTATAGCAAAATAGTGCTAGTTCGCTCCTAAAATAAAAAATAGGAAATCCGTAATTAGAGTCCTCTGCCGTGCCGGATTTACATATAAGCTAAACAAGCTATAGCTTAGGGCCCCACTCTCTTGGGGGGCCCCCAAAAAATTAAACGGGGAAAAACTGGATGTGCATTTGCAAAAAGATAAAAAACACTATTAATATACTTCTTCTTAATTGTATTTCAGTTCAACAATTACTTTGATAAAATACATATTTTGTTATGTGTGAAATGGCTTTAGATACCTATTGTTGTTGTTCAGTCATTCAGTCATGTCCAACTCTTCGTGACCCCATGGACCAGAGCACGCCAGGCACGCCTATCCTTCACTGCCTCCCGCAGTTTGGCCAAACTCATGCTAGTCGCTTCGAGAACACTGTCCAACCATCTCATCCTCTGTCGTCCCCTTCTCCTTGTGCCCTCCATCTTTCCCAACATCAGGGTCTTTTCCAGGGAGTCTTCTCTTCTCATGAGGTGGCCAAAGTACTGGAGCCTCAACTTCAGGATCTGTCCTTCTAGTGAGCACTCAGGGCCGATTTCCTTGAGAATGGATAGGTTTGATCTTCTTGCAGTCCATGGGACTCTGAAGAGTCTCCTCCAGCACTATTAGGTCCATAAATTACCATATAGCATATGTTCAATACAAAAAAACAGCGGCAATTTGTTGTTGACAAAGGACAGCTGGATATATAAAGGGCCCCATTACCTTCAGTAGCTTAGGGCCTCATCAAACCTAAATCCGGCCCTGGTCCTCCGTCAAAGGAGTCTGAAACAAACAGTGAAGCATGTATGATAGACTATTCTGACTGTTAATAGGTTCACTATGCTTGCTTCCCAAGCCATGTCCATCAGGAAGCAATAGCAACTGGCCCGATTTGCCAATGGAAAGTGTTTGTTTAAAGGCACAGGTGTCCTTAGGTAAAGCTCAATGGCTCTTTATATGTCTACACTGGACAGGTCGGCACTACAAACGCATTTTACCAGCAAAAACCTAATGATCACTCAGAAGACAACAATGTCATCTGAATGACTAGTAAAAGAAAGGGGGGGAGAGTGTGAACAAAGGATTGTAATTCCAGCCCAAAGGGGTACCTTTGGAAGCAATTTGGATCTCAGCTTAGACTGGGATCAAAAGGCAGGGCCTGGGTCTGAAATGGTTAGTGATTTCTGCTCAATGCTACTGTGGGGCGTTTGAGTGAATCTTAACTTGCTTTAGCTAGAATTCTAGTCTAATTTTCCTGATATTTCCACTACCACTCATGTTTAATGTCACATTTTTCTTTATGGCAATGTGTTGTTAGAAACATTCATTTCAAGCAAGGCATCCTTTTCCAATATATTCTCTCTCTTTTTTGCCAATGATACTTGAAATAAGTGTCCCTGTAAAGATTAAGTGCATAATTTAATTGTCCTTGTATCTGATGGAGAAAAAAATGATTCCCCACAGCAGCCTATTGACTCCTTCAACCTTGCCTCTTGAAACCTTCCTGAATGCAGGAGCTGATACTGCAGGTTTTGTATTTATAATGATTAATTAATTCTGTGCTAAGCAATGTTCCTGACTGCACGAACAAAATCCACTTTAGAAAACATAAATGACAGCCTGCCTAAAATAATTAACACCAGCGCTGATAGAATTGGGGATGTTTTCTCTCTCCGCTCTATGCTGGTGTGTTTTGAGAGACCGTAATTACAAAATATTTCTTACAAGCAAAAATGATAGCATTAAAGAAGAAGCATGATTCCTATAAAGAATATATGTTACAGGCGCAAAGGAAAGAGAAAAATGCTGGCTTAAAACGGAGATATAACACAAGGATGTGTAGTAATTGACTGAAAGGGTTTTCCTTTTTTTAGCAAGACAAACATGCCTGCGCTATTCATCTCCTTGGAACTAGAGTTCTCATATTTGGTCTGCAATCAAAATCAAGTTCCAAGCATCAAGGCAACAAAATAATCTGGCAATTATAAAGAAACGCTGTCCTTGGTACGCCTTCTTTTCCCCTTCCCAGTTTGATTCTTTGCCATCTTATTTGCACAACTTAACCATTCCAAAATTTAGACGCGCCTTCACGCTAGCTAGATTGGATGTGCTGCCCTCAGCGGTACTCGAGGGCAGATTTCAAAAGATCCCAATCGAAAAAAGACTCTGCCCCTGCGGAAACGGCAACTTGGAAGCAGTGGATCATGTCCTCCTGTCATGCTCCCTCTATAAAGATCTGAGGTTCGAATTTATTACACCACTCTTACTCACTATCCCAGGCCATCCATCGGCGAATTTGTTGTTCTTTCTCTTATCTGATCAAAATGAGCTGAAAACAACAAACATTGCTAGATTTATTGAGGGCGCAATGAGACTAAGGGCCACTATTTGAACGACAGCCATAACCATTTGATCGATCTTTTTACCTACTATTGTTTTTAATTGTACATTGTGTATCTTTTGTTGCAATGGCTGTTGGCTATGCGAATAAAGTTTTCAGTTCAGTTCCAAGCATCAAGCTGCAGTTGAACCAGCCTTTGGAGGAAGATACAGTGGTTCACATGGGAGCTGTCTCCAGAGAGCACAGGTCTGCTGTGTTTATGGCCAGGCTAAGCTTGTATTGAGATGTCATGGGTATAAAACAATGCCTTTGTACAGGTAACATCTACCAGTGTAGTGTAGTGGTTAAGAGCAGTGGACTCGTAATCTGGTGAACTGGGTTCTATTCCCTGCTCCTCCACATGCAGTTGCTGGGTCAACTTGGGCTAGTCACACTTCTCTGAAGTCTCTCAGCCTCACTCACCTCACAGGTGTTTGTTGGGGAGGAAGGGAAAGGAGATTGTTAGCCGCTTTGAGACTCCTTAGGGTAGTGATAAACCGGGATATCAAATCTAAACTCTTCTTCTTCTCTTCTCTTCTACATCAGGGGTGGGCAAACTAAGGCCCAGGGGCCGGATGTGGCCCAATCGCCTTCTAAATCCGGCCTGTGGATGGTCCAGGAATCAGTGTGTTTTTACATGAGTAGAATGTGTCCTTTTAAAATGCATCTCTGGGTTATTTGTGGGGCTGCCTGGTGTTTTTACATGAGTAGAATGTGTTTTTTTTTTAATTTGAAATGCATCTCTGGGTTATTTGTGGGGCATAGGAATTCGTTTGTTTCCCCCAACAAAATATAGTCCAGCCCCCCACATGGTCTGAAGGATGGTGGACCGGCTGAAAAAGGTTACTTACCTCTGGTCTACATGAATGTGTCAATCCCCATTGTTGTAGTAGTAGCACTATATGAGCTCATACCATCATGGAACCCAATATATTTGACATGTTAACAAAGAACATTAATGTTTCTGTGTTCAAATACCTATTTTCACACAGGATTGTGTACCAAACGCCTCCACTGAGGGTTACAACAGAAACGCCCAATAGTAATTTCAAGTAGTTGTGGTTGTTGTTTTTTTGCTGTTTTCTTTGTTTTTGCTTTCTCCAGGATCCATCACTCTGGGATCTACTCCATGGTGATTCCACATAAGCTTTGCATGTTTTGAACTTGGCAGTAGCTCCATGCCTCCAGTATTTGTGTGGGGGCTATAAACAACATGGTCCACTGGCTGAAAGATATGTTTATGGAACAGTCCTTCGTTAATTCACGAAATAATATCCTAGACTGCAATCCTATACATGTTCTCCTAAAAATAAACCCCGCCGAACACAGTAGGACTTACTTCTGAGGAAACTTTCTGAGGAAAGTGTAAGATCAGGCTGCACATCTTCAGTATCCTTCAACATTTCCCTGGTGAAAATAGGGTTGTCCTAAGGAAAAGTGGGACATTCCGGGATCAAGTCTGCATCTTCCCAAGTGCCTAACTACTTTCTGAGCCAGAGGGTGTCATTATGTAGAGCTTAACTGTCTACACTCTATGGGAATACATGTAACTCCTGACCATTTACTCCAGTGATAATTCCTGGTGAAAAGTTTTAGGACACAACTCATGCCGCTTCCTGCACTGGAAATGGGTGCATGAATGAGCCCTCGGTTCAGTTGAGGAAAGGAAAAGAATCTACTCTAGAAGAAACTGATGCTTCCCTAACTTCTCATGGAGAGAAAGACTTCAAAACAATGCAGCCCTTATTCAATTAGATCAGGTATGTCCAACAGGTAGATCGCGACCTACCGGTAGATCATGGGGGTGTCCCAGGTAGATCGCGGTATGAAGTTGAGTGATTGCCTTTGGCCAACCCTCACCTTAAAAAAGCTCAACAACTCCAGGCAATGGCAATGTAGATCACAGCCGGCCTTTTTATACTGTGAGTAGATCGCAGTCTCTTGGGAGTTGGACGTGCCTGAATTAGATCAATACTATCTAATCTCATTAGTCCTTGTAAATAAGGATGAAAAGATGCCATGTTTGCCCCACAGCAATGGAATTGAAAAATACTATCAGGCCAATGCACATAAATAGTACATGTGTTTTATTGCATGTGGCGCTGTGGTCTGAACCACTGAGCCTAGGGCATGCCGATCAGAAGGTCAGCGGTTCGAATCCCCACGGCGGGATGAGCTCCTGTTGCTTGGTTCCAGCTCCTGCCAACCTAGCACTTTGAAAGCACATCAAAGTGCAAGTAGATAAATAGGTACCACTCCGGCAGGAAGGTAAACAGAGTTTCTGTGCTCTGCTCTGGTTCACCAGAAGCGGCTTAGTCATGCTGGCCACATGACCTGGAAGCTGTCTACGGACAAACGCGGCTCCCTTGGCCTGAAAGGGAGATGAGCGGTGCAACCCCAGAATCGTCCGCGACTGGACCTAATGGTCAGGGGTCCTTTTACCTTTTACCTTTATTGCACATTATTTTATGTTCATGACGGGGTGTTTGTATACACCATCATTTCTGCTAGGGAAAGCACATCATAGACAGTGTGTGTGTGTGTGTGTGTGTGTGTGTGTGTGTACTGATCCTTGCAGATATACAGGTGAAACTCGAAAAAATTAGAATATCGTGGAAAAGTCCATTTATGTAAGCAATTGTTTTCATTAGCTACTGGAGTTTAATATATGAGATAGACTCATGACATGCAAAGCGAGATATGTCAAGCCTTTGCTTGTTATAATTGTGATGATTATGGCATACAGCTGATGAAAACCCCAAAGTTGAAATTGTTAATTTGGGGTATCACCATAATAATCATCACAATTATAACAAATAAAGGCTTGACATATCTCGCTTTGCATGTCATGAGTCTATCTCATATATTAGTTTCACCTTTTAAGTTGAATTACTGAAAGAAAGGAACCTTTCCATGATAGTCTAATTTTTTGAGTTTCACCTGTATATTGCAGAAACCTCTACTAAGAAATGTCCTGTTGAGTTCAATGGGACTTACTCTCAGGTAATGGTATACAGCAGCATGCTTCTACTTTTCATGAATTCTCAAGTGTACCAGAATGCATCCTGTAATCATAATACAAGAATTCAGTCTCACATTTTGACAAGTCCACCCACTATGTCTCCAGATCTCAGAAAACACCATTCCTGTTTGTTTAGAAACATTATTATATATTCATTTTAAGGCCAAGCAAGTGATCCTTTCCCTGCTTTCCAAATGGCAGTACCTGTCTGTGGATCAGTAAAAAGAAAAGAAAAAAGAATGAACTCATTTAGTGTTTAAATGTTCAGATGACCCAACTCATGCAATATAAATAAATGTGACAAGAGCATAGAATGTGAATGTTGAATTTTCCCATGAATATCTAAGCAGATTATACAAAATTACACTACAAGTAGATGCTGACAGCTGGAGAACACGCAACACAGAGAAGCTGTCAGACCATGTCTCTATAAAGCATTTCCTTTTGTGTATAAAATTATTTGATACTGTCACCACAGTTCCCTCAGTCGGAATAACCATGGTCTAGTTTACTAGGATATTCAGCATTGTGCAAACCAACACAGAGTGTGACTTATCCGAATTCCGTGAATTCTTCATTAAATGTGACACATTCCCCAACTGCAAACAAACAGCAAGTTCTGCAATTAAAATGCATTACAAGTGGGGCCACTAATAAAGTGTTGCAGATTTGCACCCACCACCTAGCAGGAGAGCTCCTGAACAACTTGAGACCAGGTTACCTGAAAGACCACTCTGGGCATTCTTGGAAAACAAAAATGGAAGCCAGTGTGGTGTAGTGGTTAAGAGCAGTAGACTTGTAATCTGGTGAACCGGGTTCGCGTCTCCGCTCCTCCACATGCAGCTGCTGGGTGACCTTGGGCTAGTCACACTTCTTTGAAGTCTCTCAGCCCCACTCACCTCACAGAGTGTTTGTTGTGGGGGAGGAAGGGAAAGGAGAATGTTAGCCGCTTTGAGACTCCTTCGGGTAGTGATAAAGCGAGATATCAAATCCAAACTCTTCTGGCAGAAGAAGTTAATGGAGTATATGGAACTCGCAGAACTGACCGCGAAGCTCCGAGACCAGAGGAAGGAGAAGGTGCAAGAAGATTGGAAGAAATTCAAAGAATATTTGAAACAACGTGAAAAATTGGACATTTGAAGTGAAATCAGTGAATATAATAGGTGTTAGCTATACAATGTTAGGTTAAAATAGTACATAAGAAGTTAAGATTTTGTTTTTTATGATTAATATGATGGTTAGGAATAAGTTGATAGAGATAAGATAAGATGTTAGTTGATTAAAATTAAGAATAATGGTGAATGGATATTAAAATAGTTACAAAGTTACTAAAGTAAATTTGAATTGAACGCAGAAGAGAGAACGAAGGAAGTCCCTGAAGTAAGATTAGAAATAAGGTTATAATAGTTATATTGGTGTGTTCCTGTGTTTCCGTGTTAGGTATGTATTAGTTTTATTTGATTGTTATTTGTATTTTGTAGTGTGTTTGTATTTTATGTATGGTTTTTATTTGTTGTTTGGTATGGAAATACCAATAAATTTCTAAAAAAAAAAAAAAGGAAAAGTAACCATTGGTCGCACAGCAAATCCAAACTCTTCTTCTTCTTTTGCAAGCACAAGAGGCGTGTTGAGGAGCACTGGTAAGTTTTGCTCCTGTTCCTAAAATCTGTACCTATGCCCTAAAAGGTGGAAGAAAGCAATGGCCATTTCTCGCATGCATGCAGACAATTCAACACCTCCTTCCAGCATTAGCTGAACAACTCCCACAGGTAAAATGCCCTCAACATATTCTTTTTTTAAAAAAGTTTTACTGCAGGAATGGTTCTACCTGCAGTAACACAGTTACTCCCTGACACAACAGTTTCCTACATGCGTATAGTTTCTTGTGGGGCAGCATACTGACAATACCACAAGTAGCCTGTAGTAGTGTAATCTTGGGAAAGCATCCCACCAATACAGTGCTGAAGAGTTGTGCTTCTTCCCCACATAAGGGTAAAAAGGTAAAGGTAAAGGACCCCTGGGCAGTTGATATTGGGTTGCAGTGCTCATCTCTGCTTTTCAGGCTGAGGGAGCTGGTATTTGTCCACAGGCAGCTTTTCCTCTCCAAGTCATGTGGCCAGCATGACTAAACTGCTTCTGGTGCACGGAAATGCCATTTGCCTTCCTGCCGCCATGGTACTCATTTATCTACTCACAGTGGAATGCTTTCGAAATGCTAGGTTGACAGGGGCTGGGACAGAGCAACGGGAGCTCACTCTGTCATGGGGATTGAAACTGCCAACCTTCCAACTGGCAAGCCCCAGAGACTCGTTGGTTTAGACCAAAGCACCTTCCCACATCCAGTGGCGTAGGCATGCTCAGGAAGTGTGGATAATGTGAATAGCCTGTGCTTGTGAGGAACTGCCAATGGGGTTGGCAAGCGAGAGCTTCATGGTGTCTTCTGCTCTAACGAGACCAAAATTTTGGTCCTTCACTCAGAAAGTTTTGGAAGTTTCGTATGTGTCAGGAATTGGACTCAAGGGGACAAGAGGAAAGAGGAATGGTGGAGATCACACACACACACACACACACACACACACCATTCTGCTGACGCTGCAGGAGACGAGGAATGCAGCTTTGATTTACAGCAGGGTTTGAGGAGTTTGAGAAAGGTCACAGCTCAGAGACAGACGAACAGTGGAGTTGGTAAGTGTTAGAAGAAGGGGGAGGGAAAACAGAGGCAGGGCAGTCAGCTGACACGCTGTCACTGGAGAATATTTCTGACCCCCCTTCTCCCAGAACTCAGCGTTCGTTAAGAGTGCAGGAACAAAGGACTCAGAGACAATTGGCCACAAACAGCCACCATAAGGGGAGATACTGTTGTTAAGGAGGGAGGAGGAGCCCAGCTGGAGCCAACGCCATTGTCAGGACTTGCTGCATTCTGTTGTCTCTCACTGTTATGAATGAATAAACACATTAGAAAGGACTCTGCCATGTTTTCTCTGCTCTTGCTGCAACTGGGGGAGAAATAGCTTTCCTGAAGCCTTGACAATATGTGTGCTGATTCTACCTGTCCCAGAGTTGCTTGTTTTCTTTCTGATGAGGCCTATTATTATTATTATTATTATTATTAATAATAATAATATTTTGGTTGAGTTTTAACTGGGGTTTTAAAAAAACTGCGTGTGCATATTTCCTAAGAGCTGATTTGTGCACAGAGAGCCATAGAACTTTTAGTATATGTATAAACAAAGAAATGTATGCAAATTGAAACCATGTTGGCTTGATACACACCTAACCTATTCAGCACCAAACTCAGCATCAAGCTAAATGGTGGACACCTGTGTAGTTTTCCCTTCTGTAATGTCTAGTAGAATGCACCTGTTTCCTGACATCACAAATTCAATAGATCCTTTCTCCCTGCCAAGGGCAGCCACTGAGGGGGAAGGGGTATCAGCAGAATGAATGGCATACGTAGGTTCTGCTAAATATTACAAAGACGTGGTTGCCATATTTGATGGTGTCGCCTGTTTATTATAGTTCTTCTAACACCTAGGGTGGCTGACAACTACAGCCTCTCACTATGGCCACAGTTCCACGCACAACCCCATCATTTAGCGGATCCTGAGCATAAATTTCTGCCTTCCTCGTGAGAACTACTGTTGGAGCATGGCACAGCTATGTCATTAATGGATCCTGGTGAAGGTGGTTGTTTTGCATCCTCTTCATCCCATAATAAGGGAACAATTAAGATGACATTGATCAGCTAACTTTTGTAGAGTCCCTAATGCCTGCAGCTAACAAATAGCTTCGCTCACAGACCTTAAATGGGATTGCAGCTGATTTTTTTTTTTTAAGGTAATTAACTTTTGCATCCAAAATAAACTTGATTGTTTTCACATCTTGGAAATAAAGCACAATGGGAAGGATGTCCCTAATTCTCTAGCAATAATCGGGTTCCCTTCAGCCATGTCACAGATACATGCAGGGACTATAGTATCAGCTATTAAAGAGAGAAAGAGAAAGAGAGAGTGCACAGCCCTCTTGAAGCAGCAGTAAGTCTCGGAAGAAAATGGTTACAATGATCTATGGAGTTCAAGACAGATGCCAGCTAAATCACTTTTGGAGGAAGCCAGACAGGCAAAATGAAACTGTTTGAAAGCATCAATTGAAGTGAGTCTACAGCCGGTTATCAAATAACTGTTGTTATAATTTGGTCAGGTAATCTGCTCCCATTCAATCATATATTTTCATTTGTACAAGATGCGTAGACAAGGTACTGTTCAACTGAACGGAGAAAGTCACCATCTCATTTGTCATTCTCTCCACGCCCTTGTTTTTGCCCATCCTCAGTCCATTTCCCTGCTGCTGACACTCGCACAGACTTCTACGGCTCGAGGAAGGCTATCAAGTTGCAGTTGAAGCAGGGACAACCACGCTAGAGGGCCGAGATGTCTTCAGTCCCCCAAACAATATCCTTTGGAAGGGGGGCAGCCAGTGTGGTGTAGTGGTTAAGAGTGGTAGACTCGTAATCTGGTGAACTGGGTTCAAATGAAGCTGCGTCATGAAGGTAGCATCACTCTGGGCATTCTTGGAAAACAAAAATGGAAGCCAGTGTGGTGTAGTGGTTAAGAGCGGTAGACTCGTAATCTGGGGAACCGGGTTTGCATCTCCGCTCCTCCACATGCAGCTGCTGGGTGACCTTGGGCTAGTCACACTTCTTTGAAGTCTCTCAGCCCCACTCACCTCACAGAGTGTTTGTTGTGGGGGAGGAAGGGAAAGGAGAATGTTGAGACTCCATCGGGTCGTGATAAAGCGGGATATCAAATCCAAACTCGCCCCCCTCCTCTTCTTCACAATGTTGAGGGGACGGAAAAAGTTGACAGCAGAGCTGAGCATGATGCAGTTTCTGGCCAGCTCCTCCTGAGCAAAAGAGAGGAGCAGCAGCCAGTCATTGAAGCTGTGCCGTGCTGGGCTCCACGCTCAGCCTCCTCCTGATGATGCAACATTGCATGTGCATGGCTCCATTATTATCAATATCATTATCATTATTATTATTATTATTACTAGTAGTAGTAATATGCTGAAATATACTTGGAGTCCTGTAGTGGTTGCATGCTCTTTATTGCAGCTTCTTAAACAGTGAACAGTGACTGAAACTTTCCCCCCAAAACGTCTGCTATATATACACAATGGGCCCCGCCTGATTGGCTAATTATGGGCTGCTCCTGTAAGCCAATCAGGTTGCTGATTCACTTCATCCAGGAGCCTGATTGGCTGCTCCTGTAGGCCAATCAGTTCAGTACATAACATATACCCAGTGCTTTTTTTCTTTTAAAAAAATGTTTAGGGGTACTCTCATTTTGACTCAAGAAAATCACCATTTTATAGTTCAAATTGGGGAAAATAAATACAGTAAATGGACAAAAGTACAAAGAACATGCATTACCTCATATTACACAGCTGACAGCTCACAGTAACTTCCACATTGGCATGAGGTTGTGTGCACTAACATCTTCCCGACTTTCATCAGTAAAACACCACACATCCGCATTCCATACTGCTTCACACATTATAACGCTCGCTTCCATCTGAGACTCAGGAAACACTGTGACAGGAAATGTGGCCGCCATCGGGGGTGGATAAGGAACTGACGATTCACCATGCTGGAGAAGCAACTAAAATGTTTAAAAATTTCAGTTTCTTCTCCCGTTAGATTCACAAAATGTTTAGAGGGATGCGTACCCCTGCATCCCCCCCAGAAAAAAAGCCCTGAGTATACCGCCCTATACCCGGAGGTCTCAGAGCGGTTCACAATGTAAAATCACAATATAAAAACACAAAATACGTAATAAAAAACCACAACAACCCAATAACACACACACAAACACACACACACCAGGCAGCGGCGGAGCATATGGCCATGCTGCCCAGGGCAGGCGCGCTCCCAAGGGGGGCGGGTTGCAGAGGGTGCCCTCCCAGGCACGGGATAGCCACTCAGGTGCACGGAGCTGCGCATGTGTCCTGCAGCCGGGGGCAAAGCGAGCCGCTGAAGGCGGACATTTGGCATGACTCCCATGACTTCCAAGCTTCCCCCAGCTGTCAAAACGAAGGAGGAAGGGAGGAATGCCACCGGCAAAGCGGCGCCGCTCCCCCCCTTTCCCCAACAGCTTGGGGTAGGCTTGGGAGTCATGGGCAGGCGGCATGCCGAATGTCACCCCCCTCAGCGAAGACACCTGGGACGGTCCGCTCCAACCACACACCCCTTCTTCTGCCCCTCAATCTTGGGCGAAAGCAGTGCCTCTGAGCTGAAGTAATTATTGCCATCTAAAGAGGAAATGGGGGTGTGACTGAACTGGCTGCCATTGTTCCTCCAGCTGTTGGCAGAGTCCAGAGTGTGCTTCTCTGCTGCTAGGCTTGTCTATGCGCACCTTCCAGAACACTACCAAGGTACAGGGTGTCTGCTTATTTAAAACAACCTAAAGTGCATGATACCATGTGGACTTGCCTTCACCTTCAGCTTCAGAACCAGGGACATCAAAGCAATTTATTGCATTTTTTAGAAGAGGAAGAAGAAGAAGAAGAAGAAGAAGAAGAAGAAGAAGAAGAAGAAGAAGAAGGGCAATACAGAGATTCGGTTCACCCTATACATGCCATCTTCTTTCTTCCGGATAATGGGGACTTCAAAGACAAAGCAGTTGAACTCATTGATTGATCTTTGTCTGGAACATTTAAAAGAGAAACCATACCTCCCAGATATTGACCTGAAAAAATAGTGTTCTGCTTATGTAAGCAGTAGTATGCAGACAAGAGTGATATTTCTCCAGCTGTGTCAAATGCTGCGGAACCGTTCGTGCAACTTTCAAACAGACCTCAGTTGATAATCACCTGATCGTATTACCAAGTGTCAGGAGAAAATCTGACCCTATTGGGGGTTTCCCCCCCAAAGAAATATTGGGATATTTCATTTTAAAAAAATAGCTAGCAGCTGAATCTGAATTATCACATTGATTTGATTCAAAATATAGAAACTCAAAACTAAGGCTATATCTGCAGTACAGGTGTCACCGTTTTTCCACACAGTTTAATTGTCACCGTCCCCTAACCCCATTCCCACGAGTACTTAATAGTAGACTCGCAGCAGTTCCCAGTTCTTTAGCTGATGTCTCCAGCAACAAGCAGCAACTCTCGTGTATGAATAACCCCCCTCCCTCCCACCCCCAATCAATGCCACATGCTGAATTTTATTACAATTATATGTAACAGTACAGTAAGCATAAATATATGGTATATGCTACAGCTTACAAGATTTCTTAATCAAAGGAGTCCAGCATCAAGCTTCACCAGGATAATACATGTAAGAAAAGAATATTAAAAGCACGAGGGCACTTTGGCCTGTTCTCCTGACAAAATTCACCCAAAAAGTAATAGAAATGAGTCACTGAAATGCCCCCCACCCCAAAAAAAGCATCAAGAAAGAAAGAGGTTCTCAAATTGCTCCTAGGCCAACATTCAACTTGACTGCACCTTGTACATTATCATTCAAATAATGAATGAATGAACTTCATTTCTTTATGAAAGGATCATAGATAGATAGATAGATAGATAGATAGATAGATAGATAGATAGATAGATAGATAGTTTGTCCATATAGACCAGGCTTCCTCAACCTTGACCCTCCAGATGTTTTGAGACTACAATTCCCATCATCCCTGACCACTGGTCCTGCTAGCAAGGGATCATGGGAGTTGTAGGCCAAAAACATCTGGAGGACCGAGGTTGAGAAAGCCTGATATAGAACAAGCTACAGACCTTTTGTGGGCAAGGTAATCTTTTCCCACAGGCTGGATTTCCTGTCACCTGCCCTTACTTTAAAACACAATGCTTCTCAACGGAGTCAGCTCACACAATCAGCTGCAAGTTATGTAATGTTGAACGATCAACTTGACTAGGTGTAGATTTTGGGCAAAAGGTAATTAGAAACGGTAGCAAAAATGGCATGGTGCTGAATTTCTCCTAGGCAGAAGTGACTGCATCCTACATGTGAGTGCGTGAGGGCTGTACCTTTCTGAAAGCCACTACTTATCAGCATAATGCTGTGATGACTTAACCAGTGTCACCCAGTGGCTGCACTCTTATTTTTGAACTACTCCTGGACCAATTCCTCCTGGACCAACCCCCAATGTGCCTCGCTGGCTCTTTTGCTTGTAATGTGCTTGGCTGCGGGTTCTGGAAGATCTGCTGTCTGCCTTTTCCACCTGGCCTGAGAAGACCCTGACTGACTCCAGCTGTGAAAACAGAGGCTGCTGAACAGACTCTTGAGCTGGGGAATTGGTGGCGTGGGGTGGGTAGATGCTATTGATATTATTATTTTTCGTATCTTTATTTTAGATCTTATTATGACTTGTGTGGAAATGGTTCAGTTAGGTTGTGTATCTTTGGATGTTTTATTTATTGTTTATGACTACTTCCGCTGTGTTGTGATCATGTACTTTTTCATGCTGTAAGCTGCCTTGAGCATGGAAACAAACGAAATTATGCATGTGTGCTAGACATCCATATGCAAGCGCTGAAGCCAACAGAGATATGCACTGAAGACATGGGTGGTTTCCATATTCTGTACAAAACAAAGAGGAGAAATTTTCAGCTAAGTAGGGTAATGCTCAATATTCTCTAGTTTCCATATCTGCTTCAAATGTAGCCAAAACAAGATTAAAAAAAATATTTTTCATTTTTCATTTTGTTTTGACTATGGCAGACCAACACGACTACCTACCTGCTTCAAATGTAGAATGCTTGGTGCTGCCAAACAAATTATCCACAACATACTTATCACTTGAACATTCATGTGGTTTTGATGCTTGCTCTGTGCCTTTTTGCTCCTTGTTTGCTGCCTCTTCTCTCTGTCTGTTATATTCTTATTTTCTGCTCTCAATCTCCTTGGCTTCAACTGCCCGCATTGTCGTTTAATCCAACTGCGTGGGGCAACCCACGTGATTTATGTCATCATGAGCTCATTGGCAAAATCACGTGGTCCATCACAGCCAATAGAATTACATGGCAGCAGGGGCAAAGGAGGAAGGGAATGGCAACAAGATGAACAGCTCTGAAATGATGCAAATGTGTTGGAAAAGAGTGCAGAGATATCACTGAAGATGGGGGGGGAGGGTGCTTTTAAACATTTCCCAAAAGTAGCAGTTTCCCATCTGCATGCTTAACTGACAAGCGGGGAAGGTTCAAGCATCTACAAAAGTTGGCTAGTTAACAATCCAGCTGAATGTATTAATTTGCAAGTTTTAAATTATGATATGGAATTCATAATGCAGGAACCTAGCGTTAAATTATAGCAGGGAAAATCTGTACGAGTTCTTGTTTTCCATTTTTAGCGAGGGTGAATATTCTACATTATTAACATCATTAACTTCTTTCTCACAAGTGGTCTACTAACTATTACCCTAAAATCGAAAAACACAGCAAGCTCCTAAGACTGCAGAACAGCGAGAAATCCTTAAAGCTATTCTAGATAGTTGGAGGCACACACACACACAAAAACCACCAATGGAAATTATTCCAATAAGTGTAAAATTATTATAAAACTGTCACATTTCTAATATTTCATATCACTCCCTGACCATAAGCTCCGCAGCTATAAAAGCAATATCTCTGTCTTTTCAATGTACGGAAATGATGGTTTGCATTTTACCAGGCTTATGGTGGTAAAATGCCTTTAATTATGTTCCAGACAGCTGTTGGTAAGGAATTCTTAAACTCCCATCAAGGTCAAAGCTTTACTTTCTTGCTGATCCCGAGATCATCAATCTGTGATTCCTGTTTCACTGACATAATATCTGTATTATTCTGGAGAAACACTATATTACTGTGCAGTCCTCGGATAGCATCAACGGTCCCTAAAGGTTCGGATGCGACAAACTGATGTCTTTTTCTCCTTTACTAGTCTTTAAAGGTCAGCTAGACTGAAACCTAATGTATGTGCTTATTTCGTATGTGAACAGATAGTATATCACGGCATTATATTGGCTGGGGCGGGGGTGAGTGTTGGCTGGAGTTGTGAATCTCAAGCGTATGGAAAACAGCAGCAGCATCCTACAAACTTCTGTTTCCATTGACACATTGCAACACAAATGAGGGGGTGAAATGATTGGTTGCCAATCACGGCTGTAACTGGGCACCTTGAAAGCCCTGTGTAGTTTTTGTTGAATTTAAACGATTGCTAGCTATTCGGCACACAGTAATACACTCCTACTCCCAAACCATTAATTTAAACTCTGAGACACCAAAACCCAAAGAAGAATCATCTTCATGGATCACTGACCTTGTTAACAAGTATGAAATAGAATAAATTGTCTTAAAGCGATGCCCACTAGCTTTGCAGTATTTAAGTGCCTATATCATAGATTTCTGGCATTACAAAATCCTAATTCCAAGATGGTGGCTATGGGATAACAGCACCTTGGTTTTTGCCTGGATAGCAGTAGCCCCATTTTTGTTGCTTTAAAAATGATGTAGCAGAGCAATCCTAAATTGGATTGGGGAGAATGCTCCGTGTAGGACTTAGAATAATAACAGTGGACTGCACTGTCCCATGGGCTGCTTTGATGCAGAGGCACCAGCTGGGGAACCCCCAAGGGAACCCCACAAGGAAGAAGGCTCAGAGCCAGGGGAGTGGTGGAGGAGAGAATGAGTGGTCAGAGAGAGAAGAGGGAGCAGGCTGGGAAGAGGATGTGTCAGAAGCTGAAGAGGCAACAGGGCTTAGTGAAGAAGAAGAAGAAGAAGAAGAAGAAGAAGAAGAAGAAGAAGAGAAGAAGAAGAAGAAGAAGAAGAAGAGAGTTTGGATTTGATATCCCGCTTTATCACTACCGAAGGAGTCTCAAAGCGGCTAACATTCTCCTTTCCCTTCCTCCCCCACAACAAACACTCTGTGAGGTGAGTGGGGCTGAGAGACTTCAAAGAAGTGTGACCTAGCCCAAGGTCACCCAGCAGCTGCATGTGGAGGAGCAGAGACGTGAACCCAGTTCCCCAGATTATGAGTCTACCGCTCTTAACCACTACACCACACTGGCTAGTGAGCAGGAAGAGGCTGAGTCAGAGAGCGGTGTAGACTCAGCGGCTGGAGGTGGGGCAGGAGACAGAGATGAGGCAGGCTGCTGAAGAATCCAGGGAGTCTCCCCCTCTGACTGAGACCAGCTCCCCTCCCCACTGGTCTCTGAGAACATGCAGAGCAACGAAGAGGGGTGTCAGGCTTCAGGGAACCAGCTTCCTCCCCACTTTGGCAGTAGATAAGCAGAACAAAGAGAAAGGAGTCTCCTTACCAGTTATAACCTTTAATGATCACAGCGAGAGAACAAACAATCCATTCCTCGGAATGAAGGGGCTCCCAATTAAGAGTTCCACCCACTTCCTCCTGTCACCCATGTCACTACCACATCTTGCAACCTGATCTGGTAACCACTGTGCTTTCTGTGCTGCCACCTTATCTGCTCTTCCTGACCTTGGGCTGGGCAGAGGGACACTTTCCAGAGACAGTGAGTCTGTTAACTCTCTCTCCCCCAGTGCTGTTCCCCATCCAGTACTTCCCAGCTTCTGCCTTCTGAACTATGTCCCTTTGCAAACCACTGTTCCAAATCTATACTGTCCTCCTGTTCCTAGGAAGATTCAGGACCCTGATCAGGAGCAGGGGGAGGGGGAGGCTCCCACAATTCCTCCTCAGTGCAGCCCTCCTCAGCATGGTCCCTGACAAGGGCAAAGCTATGAGAGACAAGACGATGAAGCAAGAGGGGGGAAAATAAGGGATGCTGAGCTACCCCACCAGGGCACCTGAAGACTCCTCTCCTTGAGCTTTTCCACCCCAGGTGGTCATTAGAGGAGCCTGGGTTTGCTTATTTCCTCCTCCATCCCACTCCATTTCGCCCTTTGTGTTGTAAGCAGTGACTATCTTTTAATAGATATTTGTAAGCCACTCTGGGAACATTTGATGGGTGTAAAGAATGGGGAGGGAGATTGTATGTGCATTGGGATGGGTGGGCAAGACTACTTAATTCCAGGCTAGTTTGTGGATCAGTTTTGATCATCTAGAAAAGTACAAACCTATATTATTTACTATTATCATTATTTTTACCTCTGCATCCTGCACGATGCATTGGTTCCTTAATGGGTGGTAACCATTTCAAACTGCAGAAATTAAATACAGATTCAAACAGGTAAGTGAAAACATCCAAGGCTCACAAACATAGAATTGATTTTGTTACCAGTAATTAATATTAATTAAGGCTGAAGTTTCAAGGTATGAAACAACTGAAGCAATCGGCAGGGTTCGGTCTCCTATTTGTCAACTTTTATTTGAAAACAGCAGGAGACGCTTTGATCCCAACAATATTTCGCCTCAAACCATCATGCAGATTGTTTTATCTGGTTGTAATTGTAAAAAGACAGCTTTGGTCGAAGCTTCCGAACACTTTTTATTGCTAATTTTGGCTGTAAACCTGTTAATTAGTTACTAGTAAAACGCTAGTGAATGGAGCAAAAAGGACCCATCTGTTTAAGATTACAATGATGTCTTCTGGGCATAACATTTTAAAACAATGGCGCTAATCACTGTATCATCTATTTATCGTACAAAACTCACACAAACACCCCTTTGCCTTCATATCCCAGCCATTTATAATGCCAAAACCAGTACGTCCGAAAATTATTTTTTACTTAAAATAATACATACGCAGTTTAACAAGGCACATATTAATCCCCACTGCCCACCTCACTGGAAGTAGATTTCTGACTCAGAAGGGGCATTTTCAGGCCCGAGGGTGGGTTTTTCCTTCTGCCCTTTGCAGCTGTGAGACTTCTGGAGCCATTCAGCACCCAGCTACGTTCTGGAGAAGAGAGGCTCCAGAGAGGACCTGGATGAAGACTTTACCCATCCAGGTTAATTAATCCAGGTTAATTAATCATTTCTTTAGACTACCAACTGTGGCAGCCGTAACTGGTGAAGTTGTGCTCCTGTCTTAACAGGAGCATTGTGTGGGGAGTTTTCTTGGTGCTGGGGACTTTCCATTTGTAGCCATGTGGAATGGTGGGGCAGAGACTGACCAGTTGACCTGAGTGGCTCTCAACCCACCCATATGGCTAGGTATGAGGCTTAACTACAGGTCAATAGGCTCAAGTGTGAGAGATCAGCTGGTAAAGCATGAGACTCTCAAGGTCGTGGGTTCAAGCCCCACATTGGGCAAAAAGATTCCTGTACTGCAGGGGGTTGGACTAGATGACGCTTGTGGCCCCTTCCAACTGTGCCATTCTATGAGTCTATGATTTGCAGCAGGCATGGGTGGCGCTGTGGTCTAAACCACGGAGCCTAGGGCTTGCCGATCAGAAGGTCGGCAGTTCAAATCCCTGCGGTGGGGTGAGCTCCCATTGCTTGGTCCCTGCTCCTGCCCACCTAGCAGTTCGAAAGCACATCAAAGTGCAAGTAGATAAATAGTTACCGCTCCGGCGGGAAGGTAAATGGCATTTCCGTGCGCTGCTCTGGTTCACCAGAAGCGGCTTAGTCATGCTGGCCACATGACCCGGAAGCTGTCTGCGGACAAATACCGGCTCCCTTGGCCAGTAAAGCGAGATGAGCGCCACAACCCCAGAGTCGTCCGTGACTGGACTTAATGGTCAGGGGTCCCTTTACCTTTATAGCCAGGCCAGGCTATATATGGTCCACCAAATACTTATCTCTCTCATGAGTCAGAACTCATATCTCAATTCATATGACCTTGGTTGTTGTCAGCCTAGCATTGATACCAGTAGCTTGCCGATTACACCCACCTCATTCATTACTGAGTCTCGGGGGGGGGTGCGGGGCGGACGCCTACCTTTCATTGTGATTGTATCAGAAAATTAATATGTTCTGTACTTCAGATACTGACTCATTCATAAATGTGCAACTTAATACAATGCAGTATACAGCATTATTCATGAACAAACTAGCTTCAGATTGACAAGCAAGTTCCTCTCTTTTTTTTAATCAGTAAAAATGGTTAGACAGTCAAGACATTGATGTGAACCGTATTTCAGCTGCCATAGCCAGGAATGATAAAACAGAAAGAAAAGGCTTTGACAATAACATTCAATGAAAAATATTTCAAAAGCACTTCGGTACAGGAAAAGCCAGAAAGATTAATGTCACAAAATTATTGGAGATAAAAAGAAAATTCCCAAAATGATTATTGAAAACAAAAAAATATGTACAGGCAGATGTTGAACAGCAGAGGCAGAGACTCCGGTTGCAGTACTAGGCCAAGGCAGAGTAGGTTTTGAGTAATTGCAGGATCTGGGCCAGTGTCTCTGCAAAGACTGAGACTGGCCCCAAAGCGTTGTTCACAGGCTGTGGCTGAAACCAATGAATCGGGGCCAAGCTAGATAGAGCAATAGCAGCTACATTTATTGTTCATGTGTTTGCTGCATTCCCGTGTAAAGCAGAGCGTGGGGTTGCTTCTTTTCTGAGAGATCTAATTTTCTCAGACATTAAAAGCTGGGAGGGCTTATAAATGCAAATACATGGGCATTAACTCATATGATTCCCTCATCTGTGGGGAATCATTGTGGTATGCCTAGGATGAATTTTACTAAGTTGGCTGCTGTTTGTATAGACCAGGCACCCCCAAACTGCGGCCCGCCAAATGTTTTGGTCTACAACTCCCATGATCCCTAGCTAACAGGACCAATGGTCAGGGATGATGGGAATTGTAGTACAAAACATCTGGAGGGCCAAAGTTTGGGGGTGCCTGGTATAGACAAACCGCAGAGCAGAGCAAATGCTTCTCCAGTTTAGGGTCATACTGCACTGGTCTGGTCTTTCCCCAGAATTCCCATCAAGGGCTTGTCACCTCAAATTCACTTTGCATAGGGAGGGGTAAATTTCACTCACTGTGCATATCGCACAGCCCTAATTATCCATTTCTTTATATTAATGATGAAATAATACAATCTTCTATTTTCTCTAATTAACTTTATTAGGAAGGCATTTTATGTGCCTATTTTTTAAAAATGAAATTCCATTAAAAGTCAGCATATCAGATCTTATTAATTCTATTACATTACAACATGAAACATTTCACTGGAGAAAGGGAGTGGAAGAGAACTGAATCAAAACCAAATGCTAAGCTTTGATATTATTGATTTATTTTTTTTATTTCTTTGAAAAACACAGCACATTCACTTTTCTTTCTCTGTCATTTTAAAACAGTCTGTGAAAACTTTTCTAATGTGAAATGAGTTTTCCCTCCCCCATCAGCGGAGATCAGGTTATCATATCCTGCTTTTTATCTATTCATTTTAATCCATTCCTCAGCAGCAGAGTGCTGAGGCAGCCAACAATTCCAGTTATTCAGTCCATGGACCCCTGGTTTTAGTTTAATTTTAGCTTACATAACATGTGTTTCTTGCTTCTCCATTGAAAAAATAACCAAGGCCAGTTGCAACAAAAAATGATACAATTTAACGGATCAAAGCAATTTTAATTATTATTATTATTATTATTATTATTATTATTATTAAGGAGGAATCATAACCCTTAAGCTGAATGCTTGGAGTTGTTTAGGATCAAGTGGGGTGGTCCTGTTGTTCAGCTCTGCTGACGGACGGACTGTGGAGGTCCCCATTGAACCCATGAAAAATATGAGCTACTGCCAGAAGCTCTTCCACCAGCAGTAGCCAGAATAAGCCCCCAAAACATTACGGGGCAGAGTAACGGATCCAGTGCCGGATTTATGTATAAGCTAAACAAGTTATAGCTTAGGGCCTCACTCTCTTGGGGGCCCAAAAAAATGGAAAGGGGGGAAAAACTGGATGTACATTTCCAAAATATAAGATTAAAAAAACAAATAAAATAAAACCTACATACAGCAACAGTGTTTTGTGTTGTGTAGGCTCCTATGATGTAAGTAATGGGCCCCGCCTGCTAGCCTGCTCCCTAAAATATCACAGTTCAACAATTACTTTGATAAAATACATATTTTGTTATGTGCAAATGGCTTTAGATACCTATTAGGTCCATAAATTACCATATAGCATATATTCAACACAAAAACAGCGACAATTTGTTGTTGACAATGGACAGCTGGACATATAAAGAGCCCTATTATCTCTAGTAGCTTAGGACCTATCAAACCTAAATTCGGCCCTGAACAGATCTACTGCTCCTGAAGACTCGGCAGACTCCACGCCCCCCATGTTGGTGACTTGTGGAAGCCAGTTGGTAGTTCACCACACCTCAACCCATGTGATGGACCTCTAGCAGAGTATCTGGAGCCCCAGCAGAGTCTGCAGAGATTTTCTGCTCCCAGTAGGGCATTCCAGAGTCCCCGGTTTATATATATATATACCCCCCCCCTTTTTATGTTGTTGTTCAGTCGTTCAGATGTGTCTGACTCTTCGTGACCCCATGGACCAGAACACGCCAGGCACGCCTATCCTTCACTGCATCTCGCAGTTTGGCCAAACTCATGTTAGTAGCTTCGAGAACACTGTCCAACCATCTCATCCTCTGTCGTCCCCTTCTCCTTGTGCCCTCCATCTTTCCCAACATCAGGGTCTTTTCTAGGGAGTCTTCTCTTCTCATGAGGTGGCCAAAGTACTGGAGCCTCAACTTCAGGATCTGTCCTTCTAGTGAGCACTCAGGGCTGATTTCTTTGAGAATGGATAGGTTTGATCTTCTTGCAGTCCATGGGACTCTCAAGAGTCTCCTCCAGCACCATAATTCAAAAGCATCAATTCTTTGGCGATCAGCCTTCTTGATGGTCCAGCTCTCGCTTCTGTACATTACTACTGGGGAAACCATAGCTTTAACTATATGGACCTTTGTCGACCCTTTTTTGGATGAATTTAAAACACATTGATGGAGCATGAGGATTCGAAAAACCGGCAAACAGACGACGACAGTGCAGGGCACCCAGATATCTGACAATGTATCTGATAACCTATTACCGGTACTTTACCAATACTTGCATATCATCACTTGCAAACCTAGTGTCAAGAGATACAAAGGACATTTGGGGATATTGTTTAAGTAGCCCAAGTTTCTCTTCCAGAAACTAATAAATAAGGTCAATTTAGGGGAAGCTTTCTTGTTGCAGGTACTGTATGCGGGTGGCGCTGTGGTCTAAACCACTGAGCCTCTTAGGCTTGCTGATCAAATCCCTGCAATGGGGTGAGCTCCCATTGCTCGGTCCCAGCTTCTGCCAACCTAGCAGTTCGAAAGAACCCCCAAAAAGTGCAAGTAGATAAATAGGTACCGCTCCAATGGGAAGGTAAATGCCGATTCCGTGAGCTGCCCTGGCTTCGGTGTTCCGTTGCACCAGAAGTGGCTTAGTCATGCTGGCTACATAACCCGGAAAAACTGTCTGTGGACAAACGCCAGCTCCCTAGGCCTGTAAAGCGAGATGAGCGCCGCAACCCCAGATTCGTCTGCGACTGGACTTAACTGTCAGGGGTCCTTTATCTTGTTTTTCTTGTTGCGTCCTTCCTTCTCAATCCCATGCACTATCACCAATATGTGGATTTGCTCTTACTGACACCCATTCCAAGTGTACAAAGCAGCCTTCGCCAACCTGGTTCTCTCCAGATGTTTTAGACAACATCTCCCATCTATCAGGAGGCAGCTGGCACATAGCACACTTGGGAAACAGCTGAGAGGAACCAGGCATGCAGCGAACTACATTATCAGTTATTTTTATTAGTAGCAAGCAGGAATACACAGAGACCATGCAATGCACTCCCTCAAAGCTTGAGCTGTTGCCCAGAATGCCTGCTCCTCCCCCTGGCAGCTAGCTTCCTATGTGTCAGACCCCTCCTGCTGTCTACAGTGGCTGCCAAGGGATTCCTTCAGCTTCTGTTTGGTTTTTTGCTCTGTGACGTGGATGAAATGCCTGGTTCTAGGAGAAGGAGGACAATCCCCCAGGCTCTCAAGGGACATAGTATCAGCTGGCCCCTGTACTGTCTCTAACTCATCTGGCTCCTGTCTCTGTTCATGACTAGTGCATCTGCCAGCTTGCTCCTGTTCCTCACCCTCCATTATTTCCCAGCTCTTCTCTCCTTCTTCTGGGCTGTGTCCTGTTTCCCACCACCGGGAACCTGGGTCCATTCTATCTCTATCTGCCCCCTCCTTGGAAGCTTCTTGAGGTGGCTGTCTACCCCACACCTCATCTCCGCATCTGACCAGTCCCTGACACCATCAGCTCAGCCGGAATCATCAACAGGTCGATGTGAGCTGTATTCTGAATGATCGCTCCCCACATCAAATGGGGGGAAACGTTTGTGTGGTCGCACGCAGCCCCTTGAGCTCCTAGGTGACACCTGGTAGCTCGGACTGGCTGTGCCTTTCCCCGGGAGGGATACCTGGGGTCTCCGCCTACCCCAGCTAAGTGCCCAATCCCCCCTGGTGGGGGCGTTGCCAGGGGATTGGCCAGGTAAGGGGAGGGAATACCTAGCCCCACACAATAGAAGGTGTAGCTTACCAGGAAGCAGCAGTCAGGCTCCAGAGCTTCTCCCACCCTCCACTCCCTCAATTAACGCTTATTTTGCAGGTCTAGCGTTTCCCCACTCTGTTGCTATTTTTATTTTAGCCACCCTTAAAAACGCCTTTAACCAGTTCTGAGCCCTCCTGAGCAACTAACCGCCTTCCCTAACAAAAAACACCAACATCCCATAACTGCAAGAGAGCCAGTTTGCCTGCTGCTGGGGTTCCATGTCAATTCCCAGGCAATAATTGATATGCTGTGATGTTTTCTTTGTCATTACTGGACAGCAGAGACTTGCGTTTTTAATGATTTTCTGTCACCACCTGAAAGTGATAAGGCCCACGAGCAGTAATAGCAGAATAAAGGATTCTCTGATACCCCACTGAGGAGCTATCATGTTCTGCTGTTTTTCCCAGCACATTCCACAGATGTGACTCTAGGGTGCATGCAACCTAAACATTTTGGGCTTAGGCTAAGAACCCTCTATTTTTTATGGAGCTATTGCACACCATGGGTGATGTACCGCAGGCAAAAAAAAAGATGGAGCTCTGTGTGTAATTGGCAGAGGTAAAAGCTTTACGCTTGCCAGGGACAGGGAAGTTCTTGTTTTGCTTGTTTTAAGAAGAAAAGTGTAGCAGTTCTTATCTGGAAAGAAAAGTCTACGGAAACATAGCCGAAGAAATATATAGGTCGTGTCGGGAAAGTGAAAATATCACACAGCACCCAGTGGAATGACTTGTAGTACATACCTAATTGGCTTAAATTGCTTATTTGGGTTTTCTGTAAGCTGCAAATGTAGGCCATATAACTTGTCTAGCCACAGCTGTTTACTTTACTCAACATTTTATCACCCGGGAAGGAGGCAAGGCACCATAAATTATATACAAAAGATGGAGGGATTTCTAGAGCTTTGTGGCAATTCCCTCCCTCCCTTCCCAAATTAGTACATCCCTTTGTGTAAGGAAGGGAAGGGAGTACTGGTATATACATTCATTCTTCCATATGTGTTTCTTCCTCTTATGCTCCAGACTGAGAAGAATGTAAATGGCTCTAGTCTCAAAAGAGAAGCCTAGAATCTGGCACATGCAATTTCTTTGAGATGTTTCTACACAGGCGTGTCTTCTGTATTTATGGAATGCTGACTGGGCCAGAAAGAAAAGCAGGTGAAATTATTTATTCTATTGCATGTATATCTGTTGGCCAAATTGGGATGTGGGAGACATAGCTGAACTGGTGTGTGTGTGTGCGCGCGCATGTTGACAAAAAAAGTTCAGACAAGACTAGGAAAACTAGAAGAAGAAGGAAGGAGGAGAAAAAGAAGAAGGAGAAGAAGAAGAGAAGAAGAGTTTGGATTTGATATCCCGCTTTATCACTACCCGAAGGAGTCTCAAAGCGGCTAACATTCTCCTTTCCCTTCCTCCCCCACAACAAACACTCTGTGAGGTGAGTGGGGCTGAGAGACTTCAGAGAAGTGTGACTAGCCCAAGGTCACCCAGCAGCTGCATGTGGAGGAGCGGAGACGTGAACCCGGTTCACCAGATTATGAGTCTACCGCTCTTAACCCCTACACCACACTGGCTCTATGTTAAGTATAATGATTTCATTCAAACAGAAATGAAAAACGTATATGTTTTTCCACAATAATTTCTTCTAAAGGACTCTGAGCTCTTCACAGAGTTAATGATAGTTAACTGACTGTTGTTCTCTGGTAGCTAACATGTGAGGGTTGTAACTTGGAATCATGTGAGAAGTATTGGGTTGCAATCTCCATTTCGAAAGGAGTTGTCTGAATGGAGTGAAGATTCAAACAGAGTCATCTCTCTGAACACTACTGGGAGTAAAATGCAAGTAAATTGCTCTCCAGCCTGAAGGCTGAAAAGCAGGCAAGAGAGAGAGAAATACCTTTGTTTATAAATCTGTTTGGATTATTTCATATTTTGTAAGATGCTGAGCCTGTGCTGGACAGCACAAGATAATTTTATGGATATTGTTGATGTTTTGATTTTGTTTTGAATAAAGTTCTGCCAGTAAAAGTTTGAATAATATTTCCATGGACCTGGACAATGTCTCATTTCCAAAGGAGTCAGTTCTTCTGCTTCCCCTCGCTTCAACCTGTGCAGTACTTAATATCTGCAACAAGCAAAAGACAGAGTGCAGGCAAAAGACAGGATTCAGGGATGCTTGAAAAAGTGGAAGTGTAGACATTCAGCACAGCAAAACCTGGGCTAGACCAATAAGCAAAGGGATCGAGTAGGGAAGAATTCACTAGTTTCTCCATTAAATTGAAGGGCAAGTGCCTGCAACAGGGAGGTTTCCTACTTGCATAGGCTACCTGTGTGGTTTAGAAACTTGATTTTCCAGAGTTGTGTATCATAAGCAGGCTGCCTGATTCAGGGACTCACCCTCCAGTTCATGAAGGGTAATGGGGCAACTCCAGATTTAGGGCAGTGCTAGCAGTTTCCTCACACAGGGTGCCAAGCTGAGGGGATGCATCATCATCACAATCATCATGCCTATATTTATATAGGTTCCTACTGAGAAAGGTTTGAATTCAGCGGTTCGAATCCCCGCGAACGTGGTGAGCTCCCATTGCTCAGTCCCAGCTCCTGCCCACCTAGCAGTTCGAAAGCACTTCAAAGTGCAAGTAGATAAATAGGTACCACTCCGGCAGGAAGGTAAACGGCGTTTCCGTGTGCTGCTCTGTTTCCGCCAGAAGCAGCTTAGTCATGCTGGCCACATGACCCGGAAAAACCGCCTGCGTACAAACGCCAGCTCCCTCGGCCTGTAAAGCGAGATGAGTGCCGCAACCCCAGAGTCGTTCGCGACTGGACAGAACTGTCAAAGGTCCTTACCTTTTACCTTGACTGAGAAGATCCATAAAAAAGCAACTGTACCAAAATAAATTATTGTGAAAATAAGAAATATTTTGGGGGGAGTGCCTAATTTTGTTTTCACTCAAGGCACCATATTAACCAAAGTCTGCCCCTGAATGGGGGAAGGGCTAGTATGTCTCCACACGGAAGACAAATGCCTGAATATTGTCATTCACTGGAAGGTACCCAGCACCACAAATGTAGAAATCAAATAAAACTATGTATCAATCAGCAAACACGCTTAAGTAATTCAACTGAGTAATTAATTAATGTATGGATTCTGTGAGTTGCTTACTATTATCAGGTGGTGGTTGTTGTTGTTTTTCATAAAAGCATTAATCGTTCTAGCATCTTAACCCCTTTTCCCACAAGGAGATGCCAAGCAGGCTGCTGAGGGTCTCCTTACACAAATAAATGGCCATACCTCACTCAATACATCATGCATTCTGCATGCAATAGGCAGAGGGAGAGTAAAAAGAGAGAGAAAGTGGGGAAGGTATAAGATATCTGAACTCCCTTGACAAACAGTCCTTTCATGTGCGGATTCTAACCATGTTATCTGGCATTACACTGCTAATGAACATGTTGCTTTCGCACTGTAACCCTAGTGCAGTCTATCAGAGCACATAACATGCTCTCTGTTTCATTACTGCTTAATTCCAGAATAAATGTTGCCGTCACTCTTTTATAGAGTTATGAACAGTGCCTTTATTTACTTGGAGAGTGCAATTTTCTCACATTTGACAGACCATTGCTCATGCTTTTCATTGTCATGGTGTTAGTGAAATGTAGCGTAAGCTTTAAATTTTCAACCAGTGTCCAATCAATAAGAAGATCCTACCATCCGAATAATGCCATGATATTTGACCAAAATCTATTCAACTGGTTCGTTCCTTGCGACTTACAAATGCCATCACCCTCAAAATGAACACAGCTTTGTGCTGTGACATGAGTTTTCCCCCAACCGACCCCGTTTGATTCAACGCTTCTAATGAATATATTTCAAAATGAGGTAGCCGATTAAATAAATTTTATGTGCCGTATCAAAACAGTCATATTAACATTATTTGTGACAGCAGAGTTCTGAGTAAATTACAGGGAACTTACATATGCAGTACATTTAGCAAGAATAGGGGTTTTCGAAGAGCATAAATCTTGGGAGATGTCTACATGCCACAGAAATGATATGTAGACTTTCTTCTCCATATTTCTATGACAGGAACAAAACGTGTGCCTTGGCATGGTTTTCAAATGCATCAAATTAGTATCCAAAGCAGAATTTATTGCGAATGCAATAGCTTAGGAAAGCAGGGACCGTAAACTGTCATAAAAGGCACCTATATCTCTGAGTCCCTAGATGCCCAACATGACAAGACGATGATTATGCATTCTGCTGTTCGTGGCTATTTTTCCTTCAGCCATATTGTTTAATTTGCGGACTGGCTTGAGCAATGAAATTCTCCCTCCTGCAAGATGTCTCCATTAATAAAACAGAGCCAGCTTCTGAGAAGAAAGCTGGCCTGTAGCTTGCAAGGCATGTCACACATTACCTGATAATAACAAAATGGTGGGGTGTTTGACCCTGCAGCATGGTCTAGCTCTTCTACATAACTCCTAAACCAATTAAGAGGGAGGACGTGGAAAGACCCTCTCATGTGCTTACATGCCCACGAACATTTAGAACATCATTATTGAAATGCATTGTCATCATTCATAATTTCCATGCATTACTCATTTTTATTACAAATTCTTAAAGATTTGCAATACATTTAATCAGTAAGCACACCTCAAAGTAAATGCCTTGTGAAATCCAGATTATGCCTCATAATCATAAAGTTAGAGGGTTGCCATGGACTCTGATCACTTTAAGTCATGTTATACATTTGATCACTTTTGCCATTTACATAAGCAGTTCTCCTGGTTTTAACAAGTCACTCTTCCAAAGCTAGAGGTTTGTGTGCATGCCTTTTGAGTTTTCCATCAATATTTCTGCATTATTCATATTTTGGAAGCAGTAGCAATTATAAGGGGAAACTTTAGTGTGGCTGGAACTATTCCTTACTGTGAGTTATTGTGAACTTTTTCCTATTTAAAACACATAATCCTGGTGGATTGCAGTATTTGTTTGTTTGTTTGATTGATTGATTTCATGTATGAATCACTGTAATTTTGAATCCTGTACATGATGTTATAGATTTGGGGGGGCACCCACCTAAACCCTAGAAATTGGTAAATGGTAGGATTTTGATTAATTGAGATATGGATGAAAGTGCAATCTGTAGAACTGCACCAGACAAGGAATCCCTGAGACTAGCTGGCCTAGCGAAAAGCAAATCTGTTAACATGACAAAAGGTGCTGATGGGCCATCGAGAAGGAATCCTTTGGCCTGGGGAGACAGATGTTGCCAGCGTGATGGGGTGTGTGTTTGATGCCTTGGACTCCGTGGCTGAACTGCTGTAGGGGACAAGCCCCTCTTGAAATGACCATGCTGTAAGATCTGGAACCCCTCCATGCAGACTGATGTTGTAAGGAAAAAAGGTAATGGACCCCTGGACGGTTAAGTCCAGTCAGAGGTGACTATGGGGTGTGGCGCTCACCTCACTTTCAGGCCAAGGGAGCTGGCGTTTGTCCACAGACAGTTTTCTGGGTCATGAGGCCAGCATGACTAAACCGCTTCTGGTGCAACAGAACACCATGACGGAAACCAGACCACAAGGAAACGCTGTTTACCTTCCTGCCGCAGCGGTGCCTATTTATCTACTTGCACTGGTGTGCTTTCAAACTGCTAGGTTGGCAGGAGCTGGGACAGAGCAACGGGAGCTCACCTTGTTGCAAGGATTCGAACCGTCAACCTTCTGACTGGCAAGCCCAAGAGGCTCAATGGTTTAGACCACAGCGCCACCTGCGTCCCACCTAGAGCACATTTCAGTAAACTTGGAGGTTACCACTGCGTGGATGACAATAGTCAGGCTGTCCCAGTCCAGAACTGGCCATGGCGGCCTTAACAGCTGAGGTTGGCAAAAGGTACTCCTAGCCACGGGGTGGTATTTGACGCAGCTTTACTGAGAGCAGACCCACTCAAATAACTTCACATATCTGTACACTAAAGGCCATGGTAACACAGTAAAGGTATTGCCACCACAATTCAGGGAAAGAGCTCGTTTCCCTACCTGCCAGCTATCTTCTGCGCCTGATTCCTTCTAATGTGATCTAAGGTGTCTTTTGTCTTTCAATAAAGGTGATCCTAACAGGATTAAATGCAATAGAGAGTCAATAAGGGAGAAGCTAATGGCAGGCTTTATTATAAGAGAATGGTTTATCAGAACATATAGGATTTGGAAGGCTTTCACGGGCCCATTCTAGTGTTAAAAAGGAAAAAAGAAATCGCAAGAAAAAATATTCTGTCAGAGCCACCCTCTCTGTACTTCTGACAGCACAAGCAAATCAGTTCACGGCCCATTAAAGTAATAAGAACCCAATATTATATTTTATGAGTAACCCAATATTATATTGAGGCAGCAAAGGATTATGGTTCTGCCAGTAAGCCTTTCAGGGAAAGCCTAAACAAAAGCAAGCAAACAAAACACAATACATTTGGCTCCCGGGTGTTGCTGCTGCTGCTCCTGGGTCCCGCTGGCTACACGAGCGTTCCTCCTGCTGCTGCCGGCTTGGGAAATCGCTCCTGCTGCTGTCGGGTCCCGCTGGCTTGGGGCTGAAAGACTGTGCGGTAGAGTTGCCATGAGAGGGGTTTGCAGCAGCGGCAGCATCTTAGCCAACCGGAACTTGCTGCTAGAGAACGTTTAAAAATCCTGGATAAAATACACTAAAAAGGAAAAAAGAAATCAATTCTGCCAGGCACACAAGCAAATCAGGCTTTAATACAATATTATATTTTATGAGTAAATATACAGAAGTATGCAAAATCATCTGCGGGGATAAAATACACTCAATTCTGGGGGCTTTAATACACAGCAAAATCAGCTGAGCTTGAGGTTTGTTGCCCAGAAAGGCAGCTCCTAAATCAAAGTTCTTGCTAGCGATAACATCTATCACAGGGGCTTTACAGGGCTGTCTCCGTATGTGCAAGGAGCCCATCCTGAAAAGGTAATCATTTATTTATTTATTTATTTATTTATTTATTTATTTATTTTAAAAAGCTTCTTTCCCATCGGCAAGAAAAACAATCGAGTAGTATCAGCTTCTGAAGAGAGAAATTACAGGCCATTCGGACAATGTTGGATAAAGACACTAGAAAAATGCTGCAACAAGAAAAACGGGGTTCCCACTGCAGCTATGATAGACGCATTGGTTCTTGCATGATTATTGTTGTTGTTGTTCAGTCGTGTCCGACTCTTCGTGACCCCATGGACCAGAGCACGCCAGGCACGCCTATCCTTCACTGCCTCTCGCAGTTTGGCCAAACTCATGTTAGTAGCTTCGAGAACACTGTCCAACCATCTCATCCTCTGTCGTCCCCTTCTCCTTGTGCCCTCCATCTTTCCCAACATCAGGGTCTTTTCTAGGGAGTCTTCTCTTCTCATGAGGTGGCCAAAGTACTGGAGCCTCAACTTCAGGATCTGTCCTTCTAGTGAGCACTCAGGGCTGATTTCTTTGAGAATGGATAGGTTTGATCTTCTTGCAGTCCATGGGACTCTCAAGAGTCTCCTCCAGCACCATAATTTGTCCTCCGCTCTTCCCCAGTAGCATGTTGGACGCCTTCCCCAGTGACCTGAGGGGCTCATCTTCCAGCGTCATAACTTTTATATGCCTGTTGTCTTTGTCCATGGAGTTTTCTTGGCAGGGATACTGGAGTGGCTTGCCAGTTCCTTCTCCAGGTGGATCACGTTTGGTCCAAACTCTCCACTATGACCTGTCCATCTTGACCTGTCCATAGCTTCCCTTGGAAGGAGTTAAACACCAAAGTACCTCTGCATGCAGAAATTAAATCTTTCTCTCTCTGAAGCCAGAAGCCTCAGGTCTTTTCTGCTTCCATGTTTTCTCACCGGGCGCAACAATGGGAACCCGTAGGGGCAAATAAGGCTCCATAACGTGGTGCATTGGCCGGGAACCCTTCGCTGTTCCCCGGGATTGAGAAAACAGGGAGTCCGAGGCGTCGCCGCACAGCGAAAAGGCTCTCCTGGTCTGGCGTTTGCTGGCCCCAAGCGCGCTTCCTGCCTGTTTGTGGGAAGGGACTGGCTTACCCCAGGGGGAGAGCCAAACTGCACCGCAGGCGACGGGAGAAAGAGAAAGCGGCCGCAGGGGGGAAGGGAAGTAAGATCTGCAGAGGACAGGTAAGCTCCACAGGGGGAGCAGCTTCCCAGGGAAGGGGAAGCGCAGGATGTGATCGATCTCCTGCAACGGCAGTGAGCCAGAGGGCCGCCGTTAAAATCCGGTAGTGTGCAAGTAGAGTTGCCACCGGAGCCTGGCAGTGAGCCACAGGGGGCTGCCAGGAAGTGAGCCAGCAGAGAGCAAAAAGAGTGCCGTTGGCTGTGGGGAAAAAGAAGGGGGGTGCCCTCTCTGAGGAGAGAGAAGGGAAAGTTAAGAATTTTTCTGTGATTTTACTCTGTGCATGGTGAATGGTGTGTGTGGACACTCCAGTGAATGGTGCTGAGTGAATGAGACGCGGGGGTTTAGAACCCCTAAGCGAAGCGATTTGTGGCCCTTTTGGTGCATTTCTTAGCGAGGCAACTCCGTCTAAGTCACCAACTGGGTGCGAAGAAAGGTGTGTGCACGTGTAAACGTTAGGTGGAAGGAGTGTCCCAGGTTGAACCTGAGCTAGCTGAGATGGGGAATTGGAATTTTTGTTGCTGTGTAAAAATTTATGACTTGTAATAATTTTATGAACCTGTTGAATATTTTTCCTTCAGTATGTGTGTGTGTGTATGAGTTCTGTGTTTGCAGTGATTGTGCAGTGTGATTTTTGTGAGTTTGTCTGTATCTGTAGTGCCTGTGTGTGTGTGTGTTGGTCCCTGTTTGAGGCTTGCATTCATTCTGGAAAGGTGGGGCAGAAAGCAGCCCTAATCTGTGGGTTCCCAAACTCTGTGTTCCTAAAATTGTTTCATTTCTTGCTGCATTGCCAACGAAGTCTGGGAAGTCTGTTTTTTTCTTGTATATGTGGCTGCACAATTTGTATTTGTTGTTTTGTTTTGTTGTCCCTTCAAGGAATCTGTTTGAACCCCAGGGTTGGTGAGTGTGTTTTGGAAATTGTTTGTGTGCCAAGGCATGTGTCTTCAATAGAATGGGCTGTAAAAGTATTTCTCTGCAATGTTAAGGTGAATGTAAAAGTGTGTCTGAAGCATTGAAAGGAGGGCTGCTCTTGCAATCAGGAATGTTTGTTTTTAAAGCTGGTACAGTCTTATTTTGTTTCTTAATTGACCTTTGTAAAGCAATGAGAGTGGGGAGAGGGACAGAAACAGAGAGAAGCCTTAGTTTAAACAGCAAGGATTTTTCTCTTTGCAGCAGTGAATCTTGCAAAGGAAGGGAATTTGCCTCCCACAAAGGGGGGGAAAGGTGATTATGTCTTCAGAAGAGAGAAGATGATCTCCAACAGAAGTTGATTAGGGGAAAAGTTTTATTTTATATCCCAGGTTTTAAGTTTTTCAGGGAAGGTTTTGAAATAGAAGAAATGGCTTCTTAGCAGGATGTATTTGGGAATGTAGATGTAGGTTTGTGGGATGTAGAATGAAGGAGAAGAGAATGTTGAAGTAGAATGGGAAGGGGCTCATGGTTAGCAACTGACAGTGTAGCCCTGACAGTGTAAGTTAAAGTTAGGATTTGAAGGAAGTTTGAACCTCAGGAGGAAAAGGGGGCAGAAATTTTGGAATGATTGGAAGAAAAATTGATGATAAAGTGAAGGTATACATATCATAGAATCATAGAGTTGGAAGGGACCCCAAGGGTCATCTAGTCCAACCCCCTGCCCAGCAGGAAACAATATTGAAGGCAATACACCACCCTCCATGCCAAGGTTGCAGAGCACATCTAGGGGGGTGAATCCATTGTCCAAACCATGGAGAGGACCGCCAGGTTGTTGCCATGGAAGCATGAGACAATGAGAGAGGCCTGAAGATGGCTCTGATTCAGAGGTGGTATATATATAGTAAGCCCTTCAAAGATTGTTTTAAAAAGACAGGGGCTTTCCCTATTGTCCATAATTTGTTGTTACCTAAAAGAAACCTGAAAATTGTCACTATTTGAATGAGCACATCGAGGGTTCAACTCCATTGTCCAAATGAAACACCGTTGTGAGGAGTTAGCAATTTTGCTAAGCTGGCCGCCATGTGTGAGATGATGAGAGTGACCTACCGATGGCTCTGAAGAGAGATAAATAGGCCAAGTTCTATTCTGTCTGACAACCCAACTCTGTCAGAATTTGTTCCCTATTGCCCTGTTCCCACCTTAAGTCCTCCTGAGGGTCAAAAATAGGTTGGTGGTGGTGAGTTAATTCTTGGACACAAGGTCCTGATAGGCTTGGTGAGGTGGTAAGTGGAAATTAGGTACTGAGGATCAATGGCTGGTGCTTGGATGCAGGAAAAAGAAGAGGAGGGGAAGTTAGTCTCTGATATGGCTGTTGGAACTGGTAATATAATTGGGATGGAGAAATGGAACATTAGGAAAGAGAAGACAGTAAGGAGAGAATAGCTATACCCAAACACCCTAGATCACTTGTACAATGTTATATTGGAGTGGATTAGTTGCTATGTAAAAGTTTTCTTAAAAGGAGAATGTTCTGAAGGATGTCCAGATAGTGAGAATTGCAATGGCTCCAGTAGTGTGTATGAAGGTGATGTTGAAGAAATGGATCTTATTTGGGAAAAATTGTATCTTTCTGTTCCCTGACATTAGCAGAGTTTTATGTTAAATTGGTCTGAAATTGTGGGGATGCTAATGATGATAGTGTGTATGATTGTATTGTGTATTTGTTTATATTTGTGTGTATTCCAAGTTTAGAGTGTTTGCATGGATTGGAAAAATGAACTAAATTATTACTCTGGGCCAAAGAGCAGACCAAGGGGTGGAGCTATGAAATAATCATTGCGGAAGAATATTGTATTTCGAGGAGATAGTGATCCGGCATGGTCAGTAATATCTTGTGAGTGTATGGGAGGCTGTCCTTATTTGATTGGGTTATTCTAGCTTACCTCCAACAGGTAGGAGGACTGAGGTGTGATCAATATCGATACCTGTGAGGTTAATCTGTGAGGCAAAAGAAAGGCTGGAGGGGCCCAAGACACCACCCTCCAAGGGCAGATATAATCTCTGTAACTATCTCCTATTCTTTTAGCAGGTGCCCTAATGCCATGTAGCTTTGCTAAGCCAGTTTTATCCCTATGCAGCGACTCTGAAACCTAAGTGGCAAAGATCCTAAACAGTCTTTTTGGCAACACTGCCAGTGGTGAAAGTGGCTGGTGTCCGCCTCCTCATGTAGAGACAGGACCTGCCACAGTGTGCTGAAACATCCCTTGAAGCTGGAGATCCAGGGAAGCAACAAAGGCCAAGAAGCAACAAACCTGCTGCCAAAGCGCACGCCAATAGAAGAAAGGGAAGGAAAAGAACACTGAATGGGAGGACTGAGTGATCATATTGCCTTAATTTGTGTTGACCAGTTACCAGATAATGTGACCAGTTGAACAGTTTCTGTAATTAGTGTTAGGAATATTCGATGTAAAAGATCCTTTAGTTGTATTTGTTTTATCTGTTGATATTGTGTCCCCCATTGTTATTTTGCTACTATGCCTCTGTATTTTCTGTTTAATGCAATGCATGCATATGATGATTTATAAACCTGTATACAGATTCTTTAGCTCATTGCCCTTGCTAGAGAATATCAGTCATTTCCCAGGGACGCGCTGGAGAAAGAATTCCAGCGGTCCAAGAGAACAGGAGGGAATGGAAGGGGTTAATTAGCTAACCTATATATTTACCTGAATGTATTGTTAGTCCAGTGAATGTATTAAGTATAAAAGTGCCCCTGTTAAGCTTTCTGTATGAAACTGCTCTGTAAAGCTGTGAACTCTGATCTGCATTGCACTGGCAGATGATTACTAAGTGTCTGGAGATAACAGTAGACCTTACGCAGAGAGTACTGTAACTGTCCTTGCAGAGAGGAACTGTTGTCTAGGTCAAGAGATAGGGTGGCCTTGCTGGAGTGCGCATGAACCAACTGAGGGCTAAATGTTCTTTTGCCTTATATGTCCTTTTGCCTTATATGTATAACAGGAAATGTACAACAGGAAATGTTCCTTATATGGACAAGAGGAAGTTTTCTGGGGTGGGAAGAAAGCCAGAGAACTGTCTATAAGAACTGTCTGAAAATTGGCTAGTTTTGTACTTGCTTGGCTATCTAAACACCGAAGTACCTCTGCATGCAGAAATTAAATCTTTCTCTCTCTGAAGCCAGAAGCCTCAGGTCTTTTCTGCTTCCATGTTTTCTCACCGGGCGCAACAATGGGAACCCGTAGGGGCAAATAAGGCTCCACCCTGAGTAATTCAAGCCCCTTCGCCATGACAAGGCAGTGATCCATGAAGGGGTGCATGATTATAGTTGCACTTTTAAGAGACAGTGTCTGCAAAGGATTCCAGTGCCTCGAGAAGGAACTCCATGGCCTAAGGATCCTAATGAGAAACAGAGGACTACGTATGCACAGGCCTCAAGAGTTCTCCTCTGGTGTAGCAGAGAGTACAATGTCAGCATCTGTAATTGGAAGGAGGCATGGGAGTGCTGAACTGGCCATGGGTAGTCCTAGGGGCATGCAATGAATTTGCAAAAAAATCCTAAACCCGAGGGACAGATTTGATGTTTGTCCAAGTTGATGCAGGATATCTCCAAAGCACTCTGAATTAAAGTGGTTTTTCTGAAGCGATTGGGGTGGTTCAGACACTGAAAAAACTGTGAAGACAATGCATTGTCAGGGACTGGGCAGAGAAGGAATGGTGGAGACCGCCTCCCCAGCCTGACCCTTCCAGGGAGGAGGAACAGAAAGACAGTTTAGATTTACAACAGAGGTTTGCAGGAGGTCACAGCTCAGAGGTAGATGAAGAGAAAAGTTGGGATATAATGGAAGAGGAGGAGGAAGCTGCAGGGTGGCAACAACTGACTGACACAGTGTCTTTAGAAAGCATTCTAGACCCTCCATCTCCCAGAACCCGGCGAGCCTTGAATGTAGGAGAGCAAAGAGCTCAAAGAGAGAGGACACTTTTCAGCACCCGTAGGAATGAAGAATGAGGAAGTGGGAGAGACGGGGGGTGGGGGTGGAGATTCACTCGGGACAACACCATTATCCAAGAGGCTGGGTTCTATAGCCCCTCTCTGTAAATGCTGAATAAAAAGAGGATGGTAAGAAACATTCCCTTGTCTTTTTACGTTCTTGGCAACCAGCCAGGAGTTGCTGACAGCATCCTGTCAGGCATCTGCAAAAACTGGGTTGTATCCACTGTTTTTCATAATCAGAGTGGAAATTGATAGACATGGCTAACCTAGGTCCATTAATTTAAGTGGGCCTACTCTGTGCAAAATTTAGTTGGCAACAACCGATTGAAACATTTCTTCCCAGGCATACCATATAAGGAAAATGCCAAGGTGGGGTGAGAGATATTTTACAAGGGATCTCCAATCACAGTGCTTTGTGGAAAGGGTGTCTGTGGAAAGTAATGTATCACTTTTTTTTCTTGACTGATCTGTGCTCTTCTCTAGTTCAGCTAGTACTACTTAGTGCCCATTTTCCCACTCCTGTCAAATCAGCTTCACGCTTAGAAACGAAGTTTGGTGCTAGTTGAGCAGAACACAAGCCTGAAATTGGGGAGGTTACTTCCTACCCGCTACTATGGGTGCCATGTTCATCCATAATACAATAGTCTCCCACAAAGCCACCAGGAAAGGAGCAAATTCCCATACAAATAACTTAAAGGTACAGTACTTAGCGTAAAAAAACTCCTGCGCTTTTTGGTTTGTAACTTGGCAAGTGTAATTTGGAGTCGTTCTATGGCCTGTCCTATTTCCATATAAATTGCTTGTAAAACAGTCAAGGAGATATTGAGTCTTTTTTCTTTAATCACCTCAAAACAGCAAAACCAACAAACCACCCCATTATGGCTGTCCTTCTGAACTGTGGCAAAATTCACATCCCTTTGGAAGGAATTGGTGTGCATGTAAATTTCATCCCATTCTACCAAAAATTAAAAATGTTATAGATGGTTTGTTTTTCAAGTTGGTGGAGGCGCCTTGCACCAAAAGCTGTTAAACCTATTCAGTATGGCAGGTTTTAACAGTTCAGTGGGGGTTACTAAGCCTGCAAATTTCATCTAATTCTGTCAAAAAGGGAAAGGGGAGATACTGAATGGGGAAGAGACAAATATTTATGAATCAGAATTTCCACAAATTGATACATAATTCTTTTGTTTCTAGTTTTTCTCCCATAACACTGTTTATTCATGAAAATTATGGGTAACTCCAGTTTGTGGAAAACTATAGGGACTGGGGAAACCCAGCCAGATGGGCAGGGTATAAATAAATTATTATTATTATTATTATTATTATTATTATTATTATTATTATTATTATTGTTTGTTACATTATTTATATTTTATTTTTTTATATAGAATTTATTAAGATTTTCAAAATAAAAACATTCAAAATACATATACAAAATACAACTACACAACAACTACAAAACAATACAAAAATACAAAATACAATACAAAAATACAATAAAAGACAAAATTTCATCAAACTATTCTAAACTTAATCAAATCTTATTTAGTGGACTTCCTCACACCCTCTCTTCTGTGTTCATTTCAAATATACTGTAGTAACTTTGTAACAACTTTAAAATCTTCTTTAAAACTTATCTAACTCATTATCTATATCTCCTAATCATATATTTCATATATTCTTCTAAAGGAAAAATTCGAGGAGCAACATTCTTTTTATTAAGTTTTTAGTGCAAAAACTTCATGGGCATTCTCAATGTGAAGAATTAACCAAACAAATGGAACAAATTATTGAGTGGGCTATCATCAGTGAAAGTTTAAAATTATATCTAAGACCATATACATTTTTATATTAAAGAGCTATGCATGTAAAAATGGGCATTAGCGCTTGGTTCTCAAAAGGCAGGCAATAATTGGAAAAGGTTCTTTTCTTTGACACTGGATTTAAAGCAGATGCAGTATATAATTATGCATATCTGGTATTTTAATTCCACGGAGAATGGGATTTATAACACATCTCAGCTTAGATGCCGGAAATACCATACAAGCGATGCCAGCTTCATGCATGTGCAGCTGCATTGACCAATGGTGAAAAAACTGGAGAGGAGAAAGTGCTGCAAATTATTGCTGATATGACTGGCAATACTGAAATGCAATCTTGTCATATTACTGAACCTTTGAGAGAGAGAAATCTGGTGTATATAAACACACGACTTGGAGAAAATCTGTTTGTGGCAGTGAAGATCGTAGAAACTAAGAATCGGGAATCTGATGACCCATTCCATACTATAGACTGGCTTAGTAAATCTTTCTTTTATAGTGAGAATTGAAAAATAAACTGGGTTTACATCTATAAAATAGGCATGGGAATGAATTTTTGCAGAAATGTGTACATATTATATACTATAGTATATACTGGACACCATAGTAGGCAAGCAAATTAATGTTTTGTTTCCTGTTTGGTAATGTATTCGCTTAAATAAATGGGATTAGGATTAGGCAAATTCATGCAAAAGAGACCATAATTGTGTATTCGATGGCAACGGCAGCAAGTGTAGTCTATAATATCATGCTCTGCTAATGAACTTCCAGAAAAAACATTGAGAAAGAATGTAGTCTGATCCTTTGCTTGTTTATTTGAGGTGCATTCTACTGAACTAATGGGATTTTTAAAAAAAGGTAAAGGACCTCTGACAGTCCAGTCCAGTCACGAACGACTCTGGGGTTGTGGCGCTCATCTCGCTTTACTGGCTGAGGGAGCCAGCGTTTGTCCGCAGTTTTTCCGGGTCATGTGGCCAGCATGACTAGGCCGCTTCTGGCAAAACGCCGTTTACCTTCCCGCCAGGGCGGTAGGCCTACCTATTTATCTACTTGCATTTTGACGTGCTTTCAAACTGCTAGGTTGGCAGGAGCTAGGAGTTGGACGGGAGCTCACCCCATCGCGGGGATTCGAACCGCCAACCTTCCAATCGGCAAGCCCAAGGCTTAGTGGTTTACACCACAGCGCCATCTGCCTTATTGTAAACTTACAATAACTTATTACAGGACTAAACCTTAACACTAAGCATACTATGTACAGAACACCACACCAGGAGGAAAAGAGAGAAAGAAAAAAAGAAAGCCAGGCTCCTTCTGGCCTTATTTTTATAGTCAGCATGACCTTTGCAGAAGAGATAAGAGAACTAGTTTAAACCAGCTGTACTCAACTTCAGCCTAAACATCATGAACCTTCTGCTTGTTTCTTTCACACAGAGAAGCTTCCAGAACCCTCTTGAATTAAGCAGAATAGACCACAGTGCCACCCGCATCCCGATTTTAAAGAAGGTAAAGGACCTCTGACAGTTCAGTCCAGTCGCGAACGACTCTGGGGTTTATTTGAGGTCCATTCTACTGAACTAATGGGATTTACTCCCATGTAAATACACACAGGATTAGAGCTTATGTTTTATGTCTATCCTTGGGCCTAGTCCCTCATGCGCTGCTCTTATAACGGTTTCACCGAATTACTGGAGATTGATGACAAAGAGATGTGGACTTTCTTCTTCTTGGTGCTGCACTGCTTTAGTGCAACTGTGGCCAGTGCTTTATTTCCACACAAAAAAAGCTACCCGTACACACCATGCCCCCCCCACCCTACCATTCCACCACCGTTTGCCTGCTTGCACCCCCCCAGCCGCCACCAAGCCGCCGCCTGCCCACTCACCTTCTCTCTCTCTCTCTCTCTCTCTCTCTCTCTCTCTCTCTCACCCACACCTTTGCCTGCTGCCACTTCTGCCAGATGGTCGTGAAAAAGTCATGCCAAAGCGCCTGCAGGAGGTTATGCTTGCTGCCGCAGGGAAGCAGCTGTGGCAAACGAAGACAAAGCAGCACAAAAGATGGGGGGTGGGGAGAGGTTGGGCGGGCAAGTGGCAGCGGCAGGGCCAGATTTCGGTTTGATGAGGCCCTAAGCTACTGAAGGGAATGGGGCCCTTTATATGTCCAGCTGTCCTTTGTCAACAACAAATTGTCGCTGTTTTTTTTATGTTGAATATATGCTATATGGTAATTTATGCAGTGGCGGAGCGAGCCGCTCGGTCACCCGGGGCGGCAACCCGGGGACCCAGCGGCAGCGCGTGTGCGCAGTGCGTATGATGCACTGCTCACACGTGCTGCGCCATAGCGGCACCGCCGGCCGGGACCCGGATAGTCCATAGGGTGGAGCGGCCTCACTCCACGGCTTGCGAGCAGGCTGCCGAACAGGTTTGCGAGCAGGTTGCGGGGTAAGGCCGCTCTGCCCCGGGGCCCGCCGGTGGGGCAGGGCTGGCCCAAGTTTCACCCTCCCTCCCTTAGAACCCGGGGTAGCCCGCCCTGCCCGCCCCCCTCGCTACACCCTTGATTTATGGACCTAACAGGTGTCTAAAGCCATTTGCACATGCTGTCCATGAAGAATGTAGGTACCCTATATATATAGAAATGAGCAAACGAGTGATATTTTAGGGAGCAGGCTAGCAGGCGGGGCCCATTACTTACATCGTAGGAGCCTACATCAGTGTTTTTCAACCACTGTTCCGCGGCACACTAGTGTGCCGCGAGATGTTGCCTGGTGTGCCGTGGGAAAAATTGTATTTAGATTAGATTTATTTATTGTCATTGTCCGTATATACACAGTATACACAACAACGAAAATCAAACACCCAAAGACCGGATTTACCATACACATTTGCACATATCTCCAACACTCTCATCCTTATTAAAACATAATCTATTAAAACATAACATAATCCAGAGTATAACATAACCTATTAAAAGCATAGCATAACCTAAAAGCCTGTCTATTTATTTGATTCCTATTCAAGAGAATTACTTTATATATAGTCAATATAGGCACAGAGTTAAATTTTTTAACATTTTCTAATGGTGGTGTGCCTCGTGATTTTTTTCATGAAACAAGTGTGCCTTTGCCCAAAAAAGGTTGAAAAACACTGGCCTACATTATATTTTGGAAATGTACATCCAGTTTTTTTCTTTAATTTTTTTGGCGGGCCCCAAGAGAGTGGGGCCCTAAGCTATAGCTTATATGTAAATCCGGCACTGGGCAGCAGCAGGATAGAGGCAGGGGGAAAGAGGTGGTGGTATGGTGAAGTGGCATGCACCAACTCAAAAAAAGGGGGGTTGTGGCAATAAACAGAACATTAGAGAGGTAGAACACAAAGGCCACGTATGCACTGAAATGTGACAATGCATATACCATATTTTCCCCTCTATTTGGAGGACTAAAATTTAAGAAAATGGGGGGAGAGGGCTCAGAGTTGTTGAGGTCTTTTGGGGGGGTTGCACAGGGGTTTTGAGCTTTTTTTAGGGGGGGATTGCCAAAAACGGCTCACCCACATGTGGCGCAAATTCCACCCTTCGTCTGTCCACACGCCAGCAGAAGCTGCCAATCACCCGCCCAATTGCCGCAGTCTCCGCCAATCAACACCAGCACTTGACTCAGCAACCAATAACACGCCCAATAGCCACTGACAGCCACGGCAGCAGCTAATCGAACATCCACCCTATGCATTATTCATGTATAAGACAACCCCCCCCACACACACACACTTTTTAGCATAATTTTAAAAGAAAAACACCTAGACTTAAACACGGAAAAGTACAGTATGGTAATCTGGATGTGACTTGTTTGCTTGACAAAAGGCCGCCACCCCTCCAGGACAGAGCTTGAGGACCTGTTTTGGGTTGACTTTTTCTTCCCTCAAGGGTAAACCTGTCAGGAGCCAGATGTCGACGGCCGGCATATGAAGTCAGCAGCGAGTGAGCAAAAAGTGAAGGAACACCACATTTTCTTTGTCCCCCACAAATTGATTCTACATTAGTAGGTGCCACCAGGCCAGGAAAGATTTCTTTGGGATTGCATTTGGCTCATTGGCAGCCAGTTGGCCATTCCTGACCTCAGTGCAGTGGGTAGGCGGACGGGGGGGGGATTTACTGTGTTTCAGTGTTGCTGCACTCTAATCTTAGACCGATCCCCCCACTTTTCGTATATTGGCTGGTTTGAGTCGTTGCTTTTCTGAATTTTCCGGGGTTTTTTTCTTGACTGTGATAATCTTCATATTTCTGCTTCAGTAACTGCTGTAACACTGTTTGTCAAAGGAGTGTGGAGCAGGTGGGATGTGTAAAGCCATCACACCACTGTATATGAGAAAAGGCATTTTTCCTAACCCTTTTTTTGTGTAAAATTCACATATATTTTGCCCTCGGTCTGACAAAACATAATTGCATGCTGGAGAGAGAGGAAAAAAAAGTCTCGTGCAGCAGAAGATAGCAACGGCTCCGTTTTCCAAAGTACTCCCTAAGCTAATTTTGTGGAAATACCACATCTCATGTGGGAAATTCAAAATATTTCCCAGATTATTTCCCTCCATCTCTTTCGAAAGAACTTGTTTCATTTTCTTGTAGCATGTTAATAACCAGTATAAAGTACTAACACTTATTTATTCAAATTTCACTCAGAAGCTTCATTTGAACTCCTCCAAGATTATCACACACATTAAGCTTTTGAAATAATTAAATTTCGCCAACTTTATTATTTCCTCACACTCTCTTTTCCTAGGAAGTTTTTTCACAGTTCGTGATATGAATTATAGCACTCTAAGGGCAATTACATGCTAACGTATTGGCAATTGTAACTGAATCTGGTACTCCAGGTGAAGTATATACCTGATAATTAGAGACTATTAATTCTGTTTTGTTAGATTTATCATCTGTGCCTCTGGTAATGGAGCACAGATTTCTGTTTGCCTTGTGCTTTTAACACATGACTTTAAGCAACAGCTTTTGGGAAACAGATTTTCATTATATTTACTGACCAATATGTCAAAAATTAGTTTGAAGAATGGGTTAATTATGCATACACAATGTTGTTACTCCTTTAGAGTTAGAAAAAAAGTTAATGGGGAAAACTGCTAACCTACTTTAGAAAAAAAAAGAGCATTTTTGGATTGCCAACATTTTTCACATTTATAACCTCTGAAAATTATACAGGCTCCTCTTAGGACAGCTTGTAAACCTTACAATTCATTTATTGAAAAGCTTTGGCTCAGTCCATATGTTTCCACTTAGTTATGAATACTTTTAAATTTCTCTCTCTCTCTCTCTCTCTCTCTCTCTCTCTCTCTCTCTCTCCTGTACAATTCATACGAACAAACTTAAGGCCCTATGTGACCGCAAAACCTATTCCAAAAGATGATAATGTTTTACCATTTATCTGCCGATTTTGACATCTGCCATAGGCCGATTCTCATAGATATCTTCTGTAAACTTGTCCATTTCTGACACCTCAAAGCACTTTATCAACCATTCATGGAGAGTAAGAGGTTTAGGTTCCTTCCAAGGTCTGCCCCCCAAAAATGTTGCTGCGACCATAGTAAATTTCCCCAAATTGGGGATGTAGTAATAACATTTCAAAAGGCTATTAGAGGATCCAAAACAAATACACTATTATGAATTGGGGAGGGCAGTGGCGGACCTTGGGGTCTCAAATTTCAGCAGTGCCCTGTGCTACGGCAGTATCTGGCACCCTAAATTCTGAGTTTAGTAAATGGTAGAATTTAGCTAATATTTGGCGTATTAAGGGAAGATGCCAGGTGCAGTAAATATAGGCTGAGCCACTTGTCCTGTTCAGGAGATCGGCTAACAGAGGTACCATCAAAGAACAAAGACAGGTGATAGCAGGATCATTACCCCGACAAAAGGCAGCACATTCAGTGTCAGACAAGAAAGGGGTGGCGTTCTTTCCCTGGCTGTGTGTTAGCTAGCAAAAGACAATAGCAAAGCTGGAAGGTTGCAGGGGGTGTGGTGCCCTTTTTACACAAGGATTGAGTTGTGTTTGGAGCAAGGGTTTTGGGAAAGAAGAAGGGAGGGAAAGAACTCACTGGCTGCGAGAGGCTGCACAGAGAGACTGGGAATCATGGCTGCCTTCTGCTCTGGACCTGAGCTTGGTGAAGCAACAAGGGGAACAACAATAGACACTCTTGGGGTCTAATGTTCTGCACTCCTACAGTCCATAAAACTCAGGTGTAAATATGTGTAAATAAGCCATATTTCTTAAAGACACCAATTTCTGCCATGCTTCATACCAAAGGAACACAAATCCTGGTTAGGTGCCGATGTGGGGATAACCAACGTCTGGGACGACCAGTAATTCCCAGAGTTCCTGCTCCCACTGGCCGTGAAAGGGTCCGCTGGTTATGATCTGAAGGTCATGAGATTGTTGTTGGGAGTTCTGAAGGTTTCCGAAGGTTTCTGAAGGTTTCCTTGGAGTCACGAAGGCTCCTCTGGAGTTACGAAGGCTTGAAGTTCCAAAAAGTAAATAGATGAAAGAGGTGGCCAAAACTAAGCGACCAAATAAAACTTTGAAATAAAATGAAATAAGAGACTGCAGTCAATGGTGGAGTTGCAAGTTCCCAGCTACTGCTCTGTGCGTCTTAGTTTTCCTTTCGCTTTCTCTCTTGGCTTGTCCCACACAGCTGGTCTCTCTTGGCTTGTCTCGCACACTCTACACACACACTACAGAGAGCAGGAGCTTTTTATTAGTAAACTGAAGAACGTCATAACATTATCAACAACCAATCACAACGCTGTATCTGGGTGAGTTTCTGGGCAGGAAACTCTTAACCGACGGTTACTAAAGCTGATTTTAGCGCGCTTTGCTGCTAGCGCGGAGGGATCCAGGCAGCAGACCTCTGCTGGATCTCCTTGCCTTCCGTGCAATGCGCAGAAGGTTACCTTAAAGCGGACATATGCAGGAGCACCTTAAAACATATTCCCTCATGCCGAGATGCCTGGAATTTTGCTTCTGTTCAGGGTGGGGCAAACAATACAGTTCGCAGTTTACGAATGAGTTCCCAATATTTGCATCTATTGGATATTTGTATCCAATAGATACGTGCAAATTGACCATTCTACCAGATGTGAAAAACATCTGTCCGGGAGATCTTCCTTTGCCACCGCTTAAAAATTGTGACTGACATGTCGAGCAGTTGAACACAGAACCATTGCTTCATATTGTATCTCTCCTAGGCTTAGGGAGAGTAATAACTGAATAGCACCAGTCCCTTTTGCAACTGAAATTCAAAGTCCCTTTTCCATTGAGTTTTGATTTTTTTTTCCTCTTGTGGCAATACATTAATGTAGAAACTTTTTATAATACAGTAAATATTTTGGCTTCTCGCACATGTTTTTGCTGCTTCTAAGTGTAGAAGTGAAACTTTGTTTGCTTGCTTGCTTGTTTGTGACATGGTGAATTTATTTATTTAGACAAGGTGAATTTATGACAATGGTGATGATACTGCATTCTGTGTGTTTATGTGGTTTATTTTTTGTTGAACGTACCCTTTTATCTTTTCTCAAAATTCCTCAAATGCTTTACCAGAGCCGCAACTTCCACATTCATCTCGAATTTCCATTTGAATGAAATATTGCAGTGAAACAGAGTTAAATGTTGTTGTTCGGTCGTTCAGTCGTGTCCGACTCTTCGTGACTCCATGGACCAGAGCACGCGAGGCACTCCTGTCTTCCACTGCCTCCCGCAGTTTGGTCAAACTCATGTTAGTAGCTTCAAGAACACTGTCCAACCATCTCATCCTCTGTCATCCCCTTCTCCTTGTGCCCTCCATCTTTCCCAACATCAGGGTCTTTTCCAGGGAGTCTTCTCTTCTCATGAGGTGGCCAAAGTACTGGAGCCTCAACTTCAGGATCTGTCCTTCCAGTGAGCACTCAGGCTGATTTCTTTAAGGATGGATAAGTTTGATCTTCTTGCAGTCCATGGGACTCTCAAGAGTCTCCTCCAGTACCATAATTCAAAAGCATCAATTCTTCGGCGATCAGTCTTTTTTTTATGGTCCAGCTCTCACCTCCATACATTACTATTGGGGAAACCATAGCTTTAACTATACGGACCTTTGTCAGCCAGGTGATGCCTCTGCTTTTTAAGATGCTGTCTACCGTATTTTCCGGCATATAAGACGACTACGCGTATAAAACAACCCCCAACTTTTCCAGTTAAAATATAGAGTTTGAGATATACTCGACCGCAGATTCTCCACCCAGCGCATAAGACGACCCCCGACTTTTGAGAAGATTTTCCTGGATTGAAAAGTAGTCTTATATAGGTTTGTCATCGCTTTCCTCCCAAGAAGCAGGCGTCTTTTAATTTCAAAACAAAATCAAAAATTCTTTCCAGTAGCACCTTAGAGACCAACTGAGTTTGTTCTAGGTATGAAGTGTGCATGCACACGAAAGCTCATACCAAGAACAAACTCAGTTGGTCTCTAAGGTGCTACTGGAAAGAATTTTTGATTTTGTTTTGACTATGGCAGACCAACACGACTACCCACCTGTAACTGGATCTTTTAATTTCATCACTGCTGTCACCATGTGCAGTGATCATGGAGCCCAAGAAAGTAAAATCTCTCACTGCCTCCATTTCTTCCCCTTCTTATTTGCCAGGAGGTGGTGGGACCAGTGGCCATGATCTTAGTTTTTTTTTATGTTGAGCTTCAGACCATATTTTAAATATAAGCTTGTTCAATTTATAATAGAACCAATTCACACTTTGCTTTTTGAGGTGGTCAGTCTGTATGCCATGGCTATTTTATTTGGTTATACTGATGTTTTGTTTATGAAGCCAAACCAGTAAACACCGGAGTTTGTCCTGACTGAGAAAATACATCTTGCTGGCCCGATCCAAATGTTTACCTGAACATTTGCCACATCAGAAAGTAACCAGCACTTTGGCTCCTGAGCAAATGCAGATTACAGTTCATTTTCCTTCGTTGCTGCATATCTCTTCAGGTTCATTTGACTAGTTCATTTGTGAAGCTCACAACAGCTGACTGGACATTCTGTCTAGGCTTAGGCCTGTGAATAAGCTAAATTAGATTGCTGCACACTTCACTGCTGTGCAACTATTCTATTCTGTCGTAATTGCCATCCAGTTTAAGTGTAAGGGCAAATTCAGAATTGCCGGGTTTCTAACACAGTAATCCTATACTCACTTACCAGAGAATAAGTTCCACTGAGCTCAATGGGTCTTTCTTCTGAGTATAACAGCTGATTAGACATGCTCAAAAAAAGATGGAGTATTTCATGGCTTATAGTTAGAAAATAGTTTAGTAGAGTGATCTGAAACTTGGCAGAGTAGGAGTGGCAAGTTTGAGAGTGGTCCTTGCCAAATTTGGGGTAAAAAGGGTAAGAAATTGCTTGTTTAGGTGTTCATAAAAGACACCAACATGTTGGAAAGTGGTCTGCACTGATTTTGTTGGGGTAGTTTTTCCTGAAATACTTGCCCACATGTACTGTGTCTTTTGAGAAACAGTTTGTTGCGTTATGTCAACGGGAATGTCTAGTATGTGCTTTTGTCTAATAGTAGTACAACATGTTTGTAGTTTTTATTAAAGAATGCATTTTTGTGGCCAATGTTTGTCAATGGGCTTGCTTATTCTGCAGTTGCTAGGAAACTTGTTTCCAGATAATCTCAGTTTCTGAAAGTATTAGAGGCCTGTTGCTGCTGGGCAAGACATTCACAAAGCAGACTTCGGCCCTGAAGAGCTTACAGTTCAGATACCCAAGAGGTTCAAAGTTAGGTGCGAAAGGAAACAGGGAAAAGAAATCACAGAAATCAGTAAAAATAATTTGAGAGGCAGGGAAAGGGCGAAATAGGCCATGGAATCAACATGGCAACCAATGAACTGGTTATTATAGGCAAAGACGCAGAAGCAGTCAGTAAAATTTGGCAACCCCATTAAAAAGCATGGGTTTTTTGGGGGGGGAGGAAGGACGTTGGCAACCTTTATTTCAAACCTTATTTCACTTAAAAAATTAGTAGGCATAAGATAAGTTCCATGTGAATTCTTGCCCTTCTAAATGGTGTGTGATTTCTTGTTAATGAGGATATTTCCTCCTATATTTTTCCACCGAATTTCTCATTTTCAATTTCAATTTGCCTGAGGAGAGTTGTAGGCACAGCCTCCTCAAAACATAATCAAATTCAATTAATAATAATAATAAACTTTTTGGCTTAACATGTGCTCACTCAAGCTCTAGATGCTGTGAAATTACAGCTGTAGAAGGGGTGGGCCCTACAATCTTTCAGAGATATAGATAATGTATGGCCTCCTATCCTGGGGTTTGTTCAAGCTGCACCACTACTTTGGAACTGGGTGGCTGTCCGTGGTGGACCTAAACCTCAGATTTGTCTGTTTGCTAGAATACAGATATGGATTATATGCAAATAGGGATGTCATTCAATATGGCAAGTAACCAACTGCCAACCATATAGAATAACAGAGTTGGAGCCTAGATGTGCCACACAGAATATAAGGGGCATAGAATGAGGGCACTATCCTGTCTCCAGTGCCAGTGCAGTCAACTTCTGCACATGGAATGTAGAAAGGCCACAATCTTGTCCTTCATCCCAGAAAGCAAAATATCTAGAGCTGTCTCTGGGAAAAGTTATATATTGCTGCAGGTAACATGATATTGTTGGGTACATGGTATCATTTGGCCCAATTCTAAGCTCTTACTTCTAAATGTTACCAGAAGACACTGAGGAAACAGCATAGCCCAAGATCAGGGATGGTGGAAGTTGTAGCCCTGCAAATACCTGGAGGCCACCATTTTAGCTGTCGGGGTAATTGCCGGCAGGCAGGGGAGGTGACCAGGCAAATGGCGTAAGAAGTGCCAGCCCGTTCCTCTCATCTACGTGCTGCTCCTGGGATCCATCAATCTTCTTCCCCGACGAGATTCTGTGACTCATGTCCAGAGACACTGAGCACACATTAGCAGAGAAACAACATCAGCAGAAGCCATGCTCTGGGGTGTGAGTACTAAGCTGCTTTATTTATATACAAAATCAGGAAAATGGAAAACATGGCTCCTCTCCTTCTTGCTCTCAGAGAGAACACAAAAGCAATGCAGAACGGAACTTCCATTCACAAGACTCCAACAATCAGTGTAAAACACAGACATGTGATTAAAACAATCCCACACGTCTGCACAGCGGAAGAATGGAATACCAACATTAGCTACCTCTGTCCTCGGCTATGGGTTAAACCAGTGATGGCCAAACTTGGCCCTCCAGCTGTTTTGGTACTACAACTTCCATCATCCCTAGCTAGCAGTGTCGGAATACACTTCGTGGATCCGTTAAAGATCCATGGTTATTTGTTTATTTTAATGGTTATTAAGAACTACTTTTCGTATCCTTCCACTTAAAAGCGAAAGTGGAAGTAAGAATGAAGAGGCATTTGCCTCTGAGATCACTCCGCCTTTAACTTGTAGTTCCAGTGGTTTTTCAAAGTTGTCAATGGACGTTTGTTCTGCTTCCCGCCTTTTTGGAGGGCAGCAACAGTGGTTTTATTGGTTAAAATATTGATCGTGATGTCATACCTGTTCCTAATAAAAGGCTGAGGCTCCCTGCTTGGGCACGTTCTTTCTTAGTTCAGTTATCGTCAGTTCAGTTACTTTTGAGTTACCTTCAGTTAGATCAAGTTTAGTTTAAGGGTTTTTGGGAGCGGGCTGGATGGGCTGGATGGGTTTTTCTTTTAGTTAGGTTTAGTTTGCGGAAGATCCTTCGGTGAGTTTTTAGTTAGGCTTCTAGGTTTAACTTAGGGCTAGGTTTGCGGAAGATTTATCGGTGTAGTTTTATTTAGTTTAGTATCGCGGAAGATTTGGCGCGCAGGGACTGAGAGCTTAGGGAAACTTAGCTTAGGGCCAGAGAACGAGCCTACGCAGGTTTTGCCAAAGCCACAAAAGAAAGATTCGGTGTCTGTCGTCATTTGGGGAAAAGGGTAAAGGTTTCAGAAATTTTTATTTCGTGCTTAAGCAACATCCTTGGTTTGGTTTCCTTTATTATTAAATGATAGCGCAGGAGGTTACAAGTAGTCCCAATTCAGATTCGAGGCATCCATTCATTTTCGAGGCATCCATTCATTTTCGAGGCATCCATTAGTTTTTGAGGCATCTATTTAGTTTTGAGGCATCCACTTACTCACGCACCTTCGGAGTCATTTTCCGTCTTACTCAGCAACCTTCAGATAGTGAGACTTGGCCGGCGCCCGTGCCCATACGCACGCGGAACGCTGGCCGCTTTTCCCCAGCAACTGGTACCTCGTGCGTGGGTAGTTTACACTCACGCACGGGGAGCTCCAGCACCGAACCCCGGCATAGCAGGACCAGTGGTCAGGGATTATGGGAATTGCAGTCTCAAAACAGCTGGAGGGCCAGCTTTGGCCATCACTGGGTTAAACCTTTCCAAGGCACTCCTAAGCACTTGCTGATGCATGCATATTTTTATGGGGAGAAATCTCCATAACATTACTTTTCCCCTGAGTGTTTTTCTGTGGTTACATAAATATGTCCTGGTAGTGAAATTCACATTAAGCTCCTGTGTTGGCAAAGCACTGCATTGTCTTCCCCAACACAGGCGCTTAATGTGGAGATAGGACTCCTAGCCTCTGGACTAGAGATGCTTCTGAAGTTCTACTTTACACATGCCACCTCTCCAAGAGAAATGAAATGTGTGTGTGTCATTTGATATCGCACTTCAACTGATCTCAAATGCACTGGTGGAGCTCCTAAGGTGCCTCCGTTGTTCGAAAGTCACGTCACACTGGACCCAAGTCAGTAATCAAGGATGCAATTAAACCTGTGCATTATGCTTACCTGAGGAAAGATTTGGATGCCCTTCAAAAGTCCAAATGCTGACAGCCTTAGGCCCTACTCACTCAGCAGGCCTAAACAGACCCCACACATGGTCAGATGTCTCCATCTATTGGATTTAACACATATCAGCTGGAGAGTCCAAAGCAATCCCTTTCTCAGTGGGCTGCCATCTGCCTACTTGTTTACCCTCTGGAAGCTCCTGGAATCTTCACCCAGCTGCAAAGAATCCCCCTGGTTGCAGAAATGTTCTTGTTCCCCTTTCTCTGTTGCGAAAATGATCTAAGTGCTGCCAGAAGTTAATCTTTTTTCTTGGCATCTATCAGAACCGCTACCTGCTACTGTCACATGGAGGCTTCTGACCATAGAGAGGATCTACGCAGGCCTGCTTTGTGCACTGGTGCCTGGCTACAGTTTTGCTTCCTTGCTGTGTTCAATGCAAATTGAGCATGAAACAGATCCCTTAAACTTTTACTAAAAAGCAATTTAGTAAACAAGAACAGTTTTGGATGTGAATTTCAGAGCTGCTAATTCCTATTATCAACTGAGATAGGAGAACGGATATATCTGTTCCTGAGTATGTTTTTAACAAAAACAAGTTCAAACACACACCTACTCTGTTGTACTCTGATGACCTTCTAGATTGATATGTACAGTATCTATGGATTTTAAGTATAATTAACCACTTCCAATTCAGTATTTAACAGCTTCAAGTTCTGTTTCTTTGATGGTCAAAAGCTAATCAATCTTGTTCTCAAATGCTAATACAAGCAATTAAAAATAACATTAATTGAAATACTGCAGGGGCTGGGTGGATTTTTTTCCCCAATTTAACCTCATGGCAACACTAATTTACAGTGCTAATTAGTGAATTGCCCTTTGTATTATAAAACTTTGGAAGAGAGAGTTGTCCTTTAAAGCCCAACAGAGAAGTACAGATGGTCACTGCACTTTCAATGGGTTTGTATGCCAGACTTGGAATATTTATTTCACCTGATAGACCAAATGTACTGGAGTATATTATTTACAGTGAGAATTAATGCTGCTTTGCAGAGAAAATGTATAGCCCATTTGTACCATGGTAAAACATATAAATATGCCCACTAGGATAAATAATATTCTACCCAGTGTCCTAATTAAAGGACAGAAAACCTTTCGATCTTGGATGACAATTTAAGAGGATAAAGTGAATTATAAATATACACTCTAATGTCTCAGGCAGGAGGACTGCTAAAAAATACAAATGAAATAAAACCGCAAACGTAAATTAATTTTAAAGTTGTGCAATTTAAGACTCTTTACAGTGCAATTAGTTACTAACACTTAGTATACAAAAGAACCCCAAATAGATTTTATAATCCTACATATATGTTTGCATGTTTACTTTTTTCTTCATTATCAGTTGGATGCAACTCGGCTGTTTAATGCTTCACTCCAGAGTAGCCAATAGTATTTTCATTGCCAAAAATTACCTGCAAACAAACATGAAAGGCATCCAGAAATCAAGTTGCTTTTGATATAGGAAGATAAGAGTGCATAAATATTTTATTATGGCCTACACCAGACATGTGCAAAGTCTGTTTCGGGGGCCTAATCTTTGGTTGGCCCCTTGGTCAGCCCGCCCTCGTGTCCCTTCACTTCATCAAATCTGGCCCTCTTTGAAAAAAGTTTGGACACCACTGGTCTACACAGATAAGAAATCGGGATTTTTCTCTAACAGAATATATGCCAGGGGTATACTCAGTTTACTGACCTAAATGCAGCCCACAGTGATAAGACAGGAAAAGCAAGTGAGCCCAACAGCAGGCATGCCAATTCTAGGGGGCCGAGGTGTCTTCAGCACCCTCAATATTTGTTGAGAGGGGGCCAGGCCCTCTTGACGTTTAGGGGGCAGAGGAAGCCGAGCGTTGACTGAACCAAGTGTGGCACAGCTTCAGTGTCTGGTTGCTCCAGAACACTTGGCCTCATCCAGATGATTGCATGTGTGATGTCACACATGTGTGATGTGTGCTGGCACCCCTCAATCTTGGTGACATCCCATGAGATATTTGAAGGTGGCTATCATATCTCCTCTTTATCTCTTCTTTTCCAGGCTAAACTTACTCAAGACCCTCAACCACTCCTCATAAGGCACTTGGGTTTCCAGACATTTGTTCATCTTGATTGCCCTCCTCTGCACACGTTCCAGCTTGTCATTAAACCTTCTTAAAGAATGGTACTATTACGTCCCTTAATCTGGACATTAAACTTCTGCTGATGCGGCCTAGAATAGCATTCTCATTTTTCGCTGCTGCATGAAGGCATGCATGAACGCTGCTGGATGAAGTCTCTGCAAACCCAGACCTACACCTGACGTGTCCAAATAACACAAGGCCTTCTACACAAGGCATGTCCACATTTTCCGCCACTAACTCAAATTCCCCTGGTCTAATATCCCTAGTGCTGCAAGATTGTCAAAAGAGTGGCTGGACAAAAGTTGTCTATCAAAAACATCACTCTTGTGGTTTATCACCACAACAGCTACTCACTTTGGGTTTTAGTAAAGCAAACAGTCTAATTTGTCAGCGCCTAAATGATATCGAGCGTCAGAACAACTTGGCCACAATAAGGAAATTTTGCCCATGGTATGACTATTTTCCACCTTCCCATTTCGACTCTCTGGCACCCTATCTGCATAACCTAGCAATTCTAAAATATAGGAGCACTTTTACTCTCGCAATATTGAATGTATTGCCCTCGGCTGAACTTGAGGGACAATTCCAACAGATTCCACACGAAAAACGTTTATGTCCCTGCAGTACTGAATCGGTGGCGCATGCCCTTCTGGCTTGCTCTCTTTATAAAGACTTGAGGAATGAGATTATCACCCCTCTTTTATTGTCCATTCCGGGTCGCCCAGCCACTGCCACAGTGTCCTTTCTCTTGGCAGATCAAGATGAGCAGGTGACAGCAAAGGTTGCAAGGTTTTTAGCTGGGGCAATCAGAATAAGAATGTATTTTATATAATTGACTTTTTATTTCTATTCTTTGTATATCGTATTGTTGTTTTATTGCTATGGCCGATGGCTGACGCAAATAAAGATTCATTCATTCGTTCCGCCACAAAATGTGCCTACTGTGTTCTCCTCTAATATTGCTCTAAAGCCTCCTCCTGTCTTCCAAAACCCCATCCTGGGTTCTCTTTCTTGGTCACTCTGAAGTGTTTCAGAGTACTGGAAGATTCTGATGGAAAGTTTGCAACTGGCGTGTTTCGTGTTGGGATAGTACCTAATCGATGAACATAAGACCCTTGTTCATTAAACAATACCCTCCTCTGTAAAATAAGAGTATTGTTCTTTGAAAAATAACGGAAATTATACATGAGCGCGCGCATAAACTCTCTTAGTACAAACCAGGAGCTGCCACATTCTCTCTTAATTCTTCCGCCAATACAACATGTCAAAGGGAGTGAAAGAAAATCTTAATCCCAGCAGAGCACCTTGATGTACCATTTGCACAGGTAAAGGAGATGTGGAGTTTACACAAAACAGAGGAACAAAGCCAGGCAATCTTATACACTTTAGACTTCTAGCCTTTTGTGAACAGCTGCAGAATGTAAGCAGCGAACATTTTTTAAAAAGCATTTTTTTATAAAAAAAAATCTAAGCAATCAGCAGTGTGTATTTTTTTTTATCTCGGAAAGATTTAACACTTTTTAAGATTACTTTTCCTATTGTGAAAGCTCCCTTTGTATACAGAGCCTTTCAAACTCTTTTCGTCCCATTGTTGGCACGGGAAGGTGGGATGGTGCGAGAGATCTTTTGTTGTCGCAGAACTTTTCTCTTTGACTTTGCCTCTGTGAGCAGCTGGGAGGGGTGGGGTGAAGGAAGGTCATTTCTCAGTGTACAAGGCCTTCCTCTGGCGGGGGCTAGCATTTGGCCCAGCCCTCAGCACCATACCCGCCCTATCCTAAGAAGCAAGTCCGTGGCCTTTTCTGCACCAATCTCACCACTCTGCTCACAGACCCAATGCCTCCTTTTTCCAGGCTAACCACTGACATGAGTACGTGGCCCTGCAGTTATTCTGCAATTGCTGTGAACCAAGTTCTGATCAAAATGACATTTGCTTGAGAGCAACTTAAATAGCTCCCAGGCAGTATATTCACGCTCTCCTTGTTGCTCCCTCGCAATGAGGCACTTAACAAAAGCATTAGCTCTGAACAGAACTCATTTGCTAGCAATTTGTACTAGCAAGGCCTCGGGAGGTACACCTCTGAGGCCCGGTTTGTTCCTTTCCTCTACCTTATTCCTTAGAGGCAAACATATGCTTCTCGCACCTTCCGACTCTTAACTATTTAATGTGGCATTGTCAGGGAGGTATGTATTCTATCTTCCTGCGGGAGCACAGAGAAAGCAGTGCAGAAGTCAGCTTCCTGAGAACCCTCTGCTTGCTTGCTTGCTTGCTTGCTTGCTTTTTTTTTTTTAACTCCAGCATGTTTCCAGCCCTTGTGTCTGGCAAAAAAATATGCTTGTAACTGAGTGCTGAAATCTCAGAAATCCGAATTTTTGCTAGCTGGGAAAGGTTTCCAGCAGCTGGGATGAGGTTTCAGTGTTCACATGCCTCCTTGCCCCTAGGCATGGTCAATGAAATCACAGTAAGATGCAAAATGTGTTTTAAAAAAAAATCTGCAAAACAGATTGTGTAAATTCAAGAAATTCTGCAAAATTGCAGTATATAGTGCACAGAATTCATTTTTTTGGGAGGCAGGCATTAAAACTGGATCATTTGGGGTTAGGAACAAGTTAATCAGTCCATTTTGGGTTTTCCCAGTGCCTCACTTTTCCAGTTCAGTTCTGTTCAGTTCTCTACAATTCCATGCAATTTGCAATTTCTTTTCTAAAGAATCCTCACGAAAACTCACCAGTATTTTAGTGCAAATTTCTCCTAATATACTAAGTTATTTTCACTAATATGTGCATTTTTGTGTACATAATTTGTTTAAACTGATTTATAAAACAGATTTTATATATGTATATAGTTTTAATTCTATCAATATTTACTTGAAATTTAATCTGTAAGCTGCCTTTAGTCTTGTCAGGGGAAAAGGTGGCATATTATTATTATTATTATTATTATTATTATTAGGTTGGAGAACTGCACTGCAAAATTCAAAGCTGTGCGAATTTCAAAGGATGGTTGTTTCAGTTCATGTACTGTTTCAGAAAATATTAATTAAGTAGGTTTGCCTTTAAATTTAAACTAAATCCAATTTTCCCCCAACCCCTAGCTTGAGCAAAAATTTGTTTTTTTAGAGTTCTCTTCATATAGCACCTGTTTAATTTACATGGAAAAGTTGCGTGCTTTTGGTTACTGAATTTCTGCCCAGTGCAATAGGCCAGGAAGCGCTCTCCATTCAGGAAAATGCAGACCACTTAATAGGATGTTTCATTGGTAAAGCATTAGTTAGCTTATCTTAGTATCAGAACCTAAAACTGACAAATACATACAGTAATTCTGTAGTCGAAACAAAATAAAAGAATTCCTTCCAGTAGCACCTTAGAGACCAACTAAGTTTGTTATTGGTATGAGCTTTCGTGTGCATGCACACTTCTTCAGATACAGTAATTCTGTAGTTCTGTAATAAGTGTGCTCTTCAGGAATCTGGCTGTGTATAAATAGACATACTGAACAGTCCACCAAATGTGCTTTCTCTGTGGCAGACAGATGGCCAAGAAAATGCACAAGCATCAAACCATCCCATTCACTGTGATAGGAGAGAGGAAAGAATAGCTCATTTGTGTGTGTTTCTAATGCAGCTACTTTGGCTGCAACTCCCTGACTTCCAGACATGTGCCCACTCGATACCAACCCAACATTTGGTACTGTATAATATATGACATCACTCTCTGAATCGCTTAAGTCAAAAGTATTTTAAACATTACAGAAAATATTAATATATTGTTTTTTATTTATTTGTATTTATTTATTTTAAATTCAAACTTTCAAATGTTATAGGTTCGCTTCCCCTTTCTGCATAGTCATTGCTCCGATTTCTGCTTCTGTTGTTTGCACTTTTGAGAAATAGTTATTGAAAATCAAAATTCAGCTTGGTTTATTTTTGACAATTTAATGGCATGTGCCTCTCTTGTAAGTGGCCAGCTTATGGTATTAACAGACAGTCGTCAACCATGTGATTTCATCAGTCCATTGTTGGCAACAACTTTGGCGTATTCGATGGCCGATTTGTAAGGAACTCGAGGGAGGGTCGGATTTTCGAAGTCCACATGGAAGAGTCCAAAGCGAGATCTGTATCCGCAAGTCCACTCAAAGTTGTCCAAAAGGGACCACACGAAGTAACCTTTCAGTTGGACACCATCAACGTAGATTGCTGATATGAAAAAAAGGGAAGAAGGCATGTTTATAGATTTCATTCAAATCCACAGAACTCAAGGGGCCATGCATACACCCACAAATCCAGGTGTTGACCAGACACCTCTGATGCTTAGGGTTGGATCTATACAGCTATAAAAAAACAAAAAACGCTATGAAACATTATGAAAAGAAACATTATAAAAGCTCACAATGGAAATTTGCATAACATATATGTAGGCCTGAACCATATGCTAGTTTCCAAAACTTTATGTATCCTGTCAACAGGCCCCCATACACTGTTTTATGCACACAGCAACTATGAAAGTGTTATCTGGTAGAGCATTATCCTGTTTCTTCCTACCAGTGGTTTGCAACTGTTTGTCCAAATTGATTCTGTATGGTGATTTAAAAATAAAATAGATTTTATATATTCTTGGAAACGTAATTGTGCACCTTGATAATTCCACACTAAGAAAGCATCGTTGCAACATGTTAAGATGGAGCAAGTCAACGTGTGGGAATCACTGCGTGTCCTGATACTCCTACAAAGGAAAGCCCCCCCCCCCAAATGTGATGGTTTTAAGCCTCCTCTGCTTTCACAGCAAACTCAAATGTGCAGAAATAAGCAGCATAAATGTGTCTTTACTGTTTGTCACACATGCACACGCGAAATGTTTAGGCAGAGTATTGCCTAGGTAGTGTCTAATATAGCATGTGAAGAACACAGCCCTCTGACATTATTAGACAATAAGCCATTGAGGACGCTACTGTATAATCTGTCTGCATACCACAGACAAAACAGAAGAGGAAACCTGGCCACGTGACTTGTCAGCTTGATTTATGAGGTACCTAAATCTTGGGGGAAACAATCTTTTGTGTATTAAACCTCTGCTCAAAACAGTGCTGCGTTCAAAGATAACTGAGGACGACAGGCGTGGTTCTTGGTTCACTGGAGCTGGAACAAATGTGATAACGGACGCTGTTCACACACATCTACTGGTTTCTTTTTTGGGGGGAGGCTTTAAACTACTATAAGAGGGAAGAGGTGCTAAGGGAGACACCTATAACGTAAAGGTGAGGCACAGAAAATCATATCCACAGTGAACTTTTGATGTACTGCTTCCTTGATGATAGGTCGTTTGCTAAACATGGTGACTCCATGCCGATACTTTGATTAGAAAACACGTCAGGAGCTCATTATTTCCAAGCCGTGGGCAAGATTTCCCAACATCCTCAGTTAAATTGTGCACTGCTGCCATGCTGCACCAACTATTCAACTCATTTTCTCCCATTCTTTTTTTTTTGGGGGGGGGGGTGTAAGAGGAAGACTCTTAGCTAAGTTTTGCCCTGGAAACAGACTATCTAATTTAAAAATACAAAGGTCTCTGGAAGAAGAAGAAGAAGAAGAAGAAGAAGAAGAAGAAGAAGAAGAGGAGGAGGAGGAGGAGGAGGAGGAGTTTGGATTTGATATCCCGCTTTATCACTACCCAAAGGAGTCTCAAAGTGGCTAACATTCTCCTTTCCCTTCCTCCCCCACAACAAACACTCTGTGAGGTGAGTGGGGCTGAGAGACTTCAGAGAAGTGTGACTAGCCCAAGGTCACCCAGCAGCTGCATGTGGAGGAGTGGAGACACGAACCCGGTTCCCCAGATTACGAGTCCACCGCTCTTAACCACTACACCACACTGGAGAATGGGGCTAGTTCAAACTTCCCTCTGCTTGTAGAGCACAAAGCCAGAGTAGTGTTATGCTTCCCAGGTGATCTTCAGGCAGAGGAGGTACATTCACACAGATGGCTTGTGGTACTTGCATAGGGCCTATGTAGGAGAAGTGCCCTTGTCTCTATAGGGGAAAGAGTCCACGCCGCTTTAGGGGGTAGAATACACACTCCTTCCTTTAATTTAGTGTGAACAACACAGACACTAAAGGGTGTTAAACTACTGTTAAATTGGATGCACAGACAAGGTTTCTGAGGCTGGATTCGTAGGCTGAAGCTGCTCAAATAACCTTGTCACATTTCATTTCATTTTTTCTCTCCCTCATTGGCCCAAAATAATCTTCATGCATTTCCCAAACACATATGTTTCTTCCTCTCGGTATTTCATGCTTCGGGTTTTCTTTCTTTTTTCTGCCAAATGCTAAATTATTGCAATAGCACTTCCATATCCACACAGCACCTCAAAGAATATATGCAACATGTTGTTGATCTTGAAGGAGGAGGAGGAGGAAAGAATTTCCACATGGCCTGATAACACGTTTCTAGGATCATTCTCGAATCGAAGTTCAATTTTTGTGAGGAAATTTAGCCATATAATGGTGAGGAAATGGTAACTCACATGCATACATGCCATAGTTAGTGTGTGACTAAGAAGGGGCAGCGCAATGGTACTACATAAAATTCAATCTGCACAACCAACTTGCACCTCTTTGATAAAGTTCATGAAAACTAAGAAGCTGAGTTCAGACAGGGAAAGGTCACAGGATGTGGTGAACACTATTTATTTTTGTTAATTTCTAGACTGTCCTTCATAAGATTCCAGCGCGACCTACGATATTAAAAGAAACACAAACAATGGCACAATAGCTCCGTACAAACTAATACCATTTCTAAAAGCAGCAAATCTCACAAAACAACATATGTGCAGTACAGAAGTCCTGTTAGGTTCAATGCAAGTGTATATTGAATCCCAGCCTAAAGCAGCTAAACTAAAAATATTTGAAAGGCCTGAGTGAATACAAAGTGATTTGCCTGGCAGCAAAAAAAAAGGTAGCAGTGAAGGCATCACGTGAACTTCCTTGGGGAAAGTGTTCCACAAACAAGGAGCAACTGCTAAAAATGTCCTCCCTCTGGTCAGCCCCTGCCTCACCTCTGCTCAGAGAAGAGCATCAGCAGATGGCCTCAGAATATGAGCAGGTCAGGGTGGGAGCAGATGTTCATTCAGATACTTGCACCAGTACCTTGAACTGAGCTCAGAAGAAGAAAGCAAGCCAGTGAAACTCTTTCAACATCACTGTGATGGGTTCCCAACCGCTAGTCCTATCTAAAATTCTGGCAGCTGCATTCTGTACTAACTGTGGTTTTCATGCTGTCTTTGAGGAAAAGCTCAATATACAGTGATTAAGCCATGTTCTCTTCATGTATGGATGAAAAGCAGGTTGTATTGAAACTGCTGGTGCAAACCCAGCCCTAGATATATCATATATCTGAATTAGAAGGCAAGAACCCAAAAGCACTTTACCAGCAACAACCGGCTACTTCAACATGCGCTCCAAATAGGAGATAGTGTATCTACAAAGGAGAACTGTTGCATATGAAGCAAACCTTATTCACAGTTCCTACGGTGCCCGAGTACTTTGGTGACAGCCACATTATTAATTAGCATAGATCTATTTACACCCATTATGCCATTAATCACTGTATCAGGAAGGTCGTCTAATTAATTAACCGCCATGGGTGGTCACAACAGCTGAAAGAACCATTTCAGGTATATGGCACAGTACATCATTTGTCTTGTCTTCTACGGCACCCATCTCTTTCTTGCCGGGTCTCCTCTGCATACTTTTCTTTCCTTGATCTCTGTGTTAGCTTTGATACCACGGGACACTCACTCCCCACAAGGTCTTTTCATTCTTGGAATGTTATGGCATCAATTTACTGGGGCTTCACATCACACTGACAGCTCGTTCAGTTCTTTTATTGAAATATCTTCTTCTCTCCCACTGACCAGTGGCATTTTCTAAGGTTTGCCATTAATCCCTTGCTTTCTTCTTTTAATGCCACAAACAGTAGTCTCCACGCTAGCCTCATTAGACCATATATTTTCCATTTCTGCATATGTTTTACTTCCCAGTTCTGGCACCCATTACCTCTTGTCCCTCTTCTGTTGGACTGGAATCTTGATAGACAACTCCATCAGTGGGTCACCACCTTACAGCTGGGAGCAGGTGGAGGAGAGCAAAGACCTTGCCATTGGCCAGCAGAGACAAATTATATTTTATACTTCCTGTATTAGTTGATGGGGCAGGAGGTTGTTCTGAAGAAGAACAGGATATATAACTAGCAGTACTTGTTGTTATCAGAGGAGGAAGAACTTATAAATCTAGCTTGGCTATGGTTGCCAGGCATGCCTACTAGCTCAGATAACTTTTTAATAATTAAATTAATGGAGGTTAGATCTACCAATGGCTATTGGTCATAATAGAAAATGTTTTGTTCATTTATATGCCACCTTCCATGTACATGGTGCTTTACAAAAGAAGAAGAGAGATTGCTGCTTCAAGAAGTTTACAGTCTAGAAGTCTACAGAGGAGACAACGGAAGGGAAATGGGGGCAGGACAGAAGAAGAAGAAGAAGAAGAAGAAGAAGAAGAAGAAGAAGAAGAAGAAGAAGAAGAAGAAGAGTTTGGATTTGATATCCCGCTTTATCACTACCTGAAGGAGTCTCAAAGCGGCTAACATTCTCCTTTCCCTTCCTCCCCCACAACAAACACTCTGTGAGGTGAGTGGGGCTGAGAGACTTCAAAGAAGTGTGACTAGCCCAAGGTCACCCAGCAGCTGCATGTGGAGGAGTGGAGACACGAACCCGGTTCCCCAGATTACGAGTCTACCGCTCTTAACCACTACACCACACCACACAGGAGAGGAATACGATTGCAATCATTGCAATTACAGTGCCTTCAACTTAGTTGCAGCAGGGTATGGCAAGTAGACTTCTTCCGGGCAAATACACACTCCCACCCTACCAAAGTAGAATACCCTCAAAATCAAAAACACTGAAATGGCACCGAACAATATCACAAAATTATCAAAAGCAAGAACAAGAGGAACACTGGCATCAGCATAAAGCAGCAGAAACCTTAAAAATATGAATATTGGAGGCATACAAATTAATCTAAGCTGAAGGCTCATCTAAACAAAGTGCCCTTCACCAATCTTTTCTCGGAAGACCGGGGGAAAGGAAGATAAATTAGCCTCTCAAGATGTTTCAGGGTTTGGACACCATCACTGAGAATGCCATGTTCCACATAACGATAACTGCACCTCAGAGATCCACAGACTTGGTGCAGATCCTCCTTAGCTGATCTCAAGGGACAGACAAGATAACTAAATGCAGCCTCTGTTTTTAGAGGCAGCGTACCTCTGAATAGCAGTTGTTGGGGACAAGTGAGAGAAAAGGACTGTGGCCTTCCTTCCCTCTGGAGAGCTTTCCAGAGCTTCGCTCTGTTCACAGTTGGAAACTAAGTGGATCTTTAAAGGTAAAGGGACCCCTGACCATTAGGTCCAGTCACGGACGACTCTGGAGTTGTGGCGCTCATCTCGCTTTATTGGCCGAGGGAGCCGGTGTACAGCTTCCGGGTCATGTGGCCAGCATGACTAAGCCGCTTCTGGCGAACCAGAGCAGCACACGGAAATGCTGTTTACCTTCCCGCCGGAGTGGTACCTATTTATCTACTTGCACTTTGACGTGCTTTTGAACTGCTAGGTTGGCAGGAGCAGGGACCGAGCAACGGGAGCTCACCCCGTCGCAGGGATTCGAACCGCCGACCTTCTGATCGGCAAGCCCTAGGCTCTGTGGTTTAACCCACCTGTGTCTCTGAGTGGATCTTTAGTCTGACCCAAATCCAAACCTATCCATGCTCATTTGAAGGTTATTGCCACTCATACAATACTAAAATGCAAAAAGCGGGATGCCACTTAAAATACTATTAAAACAAACCAACAACGTAGTCCTCCGCAATATTCAACATATATCCAATATATTTTACAATAAAACAACGCTCTGCTTATTTTCCTTCTATTCCTATCATTGACAGACTTTTTCGTAATACAGTGGTACCTTGGTACTCGAACGGCTTGGCTCCGGAACAAATCAGCTCCCAAACGTCGCAAACCCTGAAGGAAATGTTCCAGTTTGTGAACGTTTCTCAGAAGCCTAAGGTCAGACGTGGCTTCCGCTTGAGTGCAGGAAGCTCCTGCAGTCAATCGGAAGCCGCGTCTCGGTTTTTGAACAGTTTCAGGAGTCAAACGGACTCCCGGAATAGATTAGGTGATTCCTACCATTTGTAAGCCATCCATAGGCAACAATATGGGTACTGCTTGAAGACCATCTGAACTGGACCCATTACCATTTTGTTTGGAGCAGGGGTTGCTCTGCCATTTGGAGACTGCACACTGGAACAAATTGTGATCTGTCTGAAACTGCTGTAGGTTCAAAATGTCAAGACTGATTTACATTTCGAGTTTTCCTGTGGCGGGTAATCTTAGCTACAGTTGAAGACAGACAGAAACGAAAACATACGAGTATCAATAAAGAGGATTAAGGGTAAATACTAGGGATTTCTTATGAGTGGCATTTTGCAAGCATTGTTCACGAACTGACACCTTTATAGTGCCCACTGTCGAGGAGGAAACAAACAGAAGATTTGTGAGCATGGAAACAGCAATTTCCAATGAAGAAGTCAGCATATTTAATAAGGAAACCGGAGGGGGAAAACATCAGTTGCAATTCAACACACATGTTTATTAGACGTCTCTTGCTTTCATCTGCTCAGGGGTTTAACTAGCAATAAATTAAAGGGCTGCAGACATCCTTGCTTGCTGCTGCAGTTGTGGACATTTTGGGTTCACATGTTTCCATGGTTGATTTTCTTTCAGTGGTGGAGGAGCAGACATGTACTGCCTCCCCCACCACCCACATATCATTAACTAGGGACATGGAGAGTTGACATGTGCTCAATTCACATGATCCATCTTCCCCTTGAGTGATGAGCTTGCATGTAGGAAGCTGCCTAAAGTTTTTTCCCCCTAAGCAACCATGTGCTTTCTCAAGTGCACAACTGTGGAAACAAAATGTAGGCTGAACCAGTTGTTTTGCAGAGGATCGCCATAGCTGTTTCCATTGAAGTTTTTTGAGTTACAAAACAAACATAAACGGGGAAAGGTACAGCTATCATCTTCACTTTCAATTCATAAAGTCCTTTGCACAGTTCGTTTACATTTAGTGAAAAACTTTTTTGTCATAGACATCTTACAGTTGCGGGAGAGAGGAGAGGATTGTTCTTTTGTTCTGTTGCCTAGTCTTAGTGTAGGGCAGGAGTAGGCAACCTAAGGCCCATGGGCCACAAGCGGCCCACGGGGGTCATTTAACCGGCCCACAAGCTGCCCCCGAACCAAGCTACCCACTTGGCGAGTCCCACACGCTATGCTAAACCAGCGCAGCACGGCACAGGGACTCGCTTCCGTGGTGCCTGAAATCACATCTGCACAGATGCAGACACAGCCGGAAATAGCAGGTGTGCGTGCTCACACATGAGCACAATCCGGCCCACAGAGGGATCTCCACTGGAGTGAACTGGCCCAGGTGAGGTAAACCTTGCCGGCCCCTGGTGTAGGGGTTTGTGTCAGCATCATGTGGGCAGGTCCTTTGTTTATATGCTGTATTTACTGACTGACTGACTGACTGACTGAGATTGTGAGAGCTTGCTTGGCTGTGTTCATTTAACTGCAGTGTAGCTTGTTTGTATAGCTTGTTGCGTCAGGTTAGCCATATTGATCCTCCTTTGCTTGTCCCATTGCTAGTTTAAGTTTGTTGGTTAACTTTAAGAAACAGCAGTCATAGAAAGGAGTCTAGGCCATTGTGTAATGAAGTATAATTACCTGGAGGCAATGAGCATGGCCTGTTTGTGTAAGGCATCTCTTGACATGGACTACCAAATCTGAAGGCTTTGTACAATGCAAGGGAGGAAGTGATGAATTTGCCAACTAAAACTATAGGCTTCCCCCACCCCTGTCATTTGCCATAGCTAGGATAATGACCCTATCCATACATTCCCCAAAATGTATGCTGCCCAAAGGACAGGCAGGATAACAGAATTATGCCTCCCCACACTATCTGCAGTTCTGCAGCAATTATTTGTGTCCTTCCCTCTCTTGTGACTCCAAGGAGCACAGACCATGCCTCTTTATGCGTGTGGCAATCCATGCACCTTCCTGGAATGCAGATGCTGCACGGCTCATCAACATGATAAGTGAAGATAAGGCTTGAGGCACACAGAGGTGCTCCTCCTCCTCCTCTACACATTCAGTCTATTCACCTTGTGGAAGGTGTGAATACCACATGATCAAGGCTAACCACTCTTCCAGAATTCACGACATTCGTAACTTTCAGATGTGGCTGAGGCAGTCCTACCCGACACAGTTAAAGCTATCCACAATCAAGGGAATGCTGAGGTTGCTACATCAGAAGAGTCTGGGAGATCAAGGCAGGGGCCTTCTGTCCTATGCCCCAAGGCACTGTGCCATTGGCAAAGCTAATGAGCTGGGCATAACACAGCTGGAGAAATTGAGTCTGAGTCCATCTTGACTGGGATCGAGTTCTGTCTTATCAATGTTGACTACTAGGGCTGGGTGATATATCAATACAGTGTATCGTTCATATCATATTGATGTCATTGTTTTTGACCTGGCAATATATCACGAATCATAGGGCTGGGTGATATATCGTCCAAAACCAGTTTCAAGTCCATATCATGATATTGGTTTCATAATTTTTGGCCTGGCGATATATTGTGAATCATGATGTGTGTGTGCGTACGCTATGTAAAAATCACAATGTGGGGAAAACTTTGAAGCCAGCCAGTGCCTCTACATAACTTCATCCTTATTTCAGATGTTGTGATATATTGGTATATTGTGAAGTTGAAAACCAGATATCACCTAGCCCTACTATTCACCTCTACATACTTTCATCCTTATTTCAGACATTGTGATATATCAGTATATCACAATATTTAGCTGGTGATATAAAAGGATCTAGGAGTCTTGGTAGACCATAAACTTGACATGAGTCAACAGTGTGATGCAGCAGCTAAAAAAGCCAATGCAATTCTGGGCTGCATCAATAGGAGTATAGCATCTAGATCAAGGGAAGTAATAGTACCACTGTATTCCGCTCTGGTCAGACCTCACCTGGAATACTGTGTCCAGTTCTGGGCACCACAGTTCAAGAAGGATACTGACAAGCTGGAACGTGTCCAGAAGAGGGCAACCAAAATGGTCAAAGGCCTGGAAACGATGCCTTATGAGGAACGGCTTAGGGAGCTGGGTATGTTTAGCCTGGAGAAGAGAAGGTTAAGGGGTGATATGATAGCCATGTTCAAATATATCAAAGGATGTCATATAGAGGAGGGAGAAAGGTTGTTTTCTGCTGCTCCAGAGAAGCGGACACGGGGCAATGGATTCAAACTACAAGAAAGAAGATTCCACCTAAACATTAGGAAGAACTTCCTGACAGTAAGAGCTGTTCAACAGTGGAATTTGCTGCCAAGGAGTGTGGTGGAGTCTCCTTCTTTGGAGGTCTTTAAGCGGAGGCTTGACAGCCATCTGTCAGGAATGCTTTGATGGTGTTTCCTGCTTGGCAGGGGGTTGGACTGGATGGCCCTTGTGGTCTCTTCCAACTCTATGATTCTATGATGTTCAAAAGCAGATATTGCCCAGCCCTACTGACTACGAAGATCTCACTCCAGACCACATGGAGAAAACGTATTCCCTGGTTAGCTTCCCCTCTGTGGGTGCCACTGCGTGAGGCAGTTTGTCATGCATATATCTCACATGAAAATTTGTCATTTGTCTAATTCCAGTCTACAGCAAATAAAAAGAGCTGTCAGACTGAAGGCACCCAAGCCACTCTTGCTGTCTACCAACAACATCCAAGCCTATGCCTTTTAATTAAAAGAAATGCTCTCAGGCTTGGCATATTCTGCAAACTGCAGATCAATACTTATTCAGAAAACAAGACTCCTCGTATGCTGTGAACTGAAAATTATGAAATATGTCTTCTCTTTCAGAACTTTTGGGACTAAAGTGTTATTGTATACAGAATCTCTCTTGCTGCCAAGAGGGAAAAATAGTCAAACTGCGCAAGACTAAAAAGATCGAGAATACAGGTAAATGATATCTATTGATTTAAATAGATGCTTGTTAATCAAGAGAACGAAACACACTCTCCTGTAACATTTTTCACTATAATGAAGCATAATAAGCTGTAATAGCCAATTCACAAAGGATTCCATAGGAATGCAGGAAACTGCCTTAACGCTGTTTCAGAACAGAGAGGGGTGGCAGATCAGTTGCAGGAGTTCCTGGAGGAAATGGAATATCTGTATCTGCCTGGCTTCAGGTGGGGTTTGGGACTGAATCACCCTCGGTCTCCCTGATGGAAGGCCTGTATGAAGAATGGGGCAGGGGGAGGGCACTTCCAGTTCTGCTTCTTGATCTCCTGGCAGCTTTTGATGCCATGGGCACAGCAGCCTTCTTGACTGGCTCTATGAGTTGAGTATTGGAGGCACTGTTGGGCAGCAGCTTCATCCCTAACAGAAAGCAGCAGTAGGGGACTGTGTATCCGGCCCTATTCCCTATTTCCATTTCTCTTTAACATCTGTGTCAGGAGAGGCAGACCGTGGTCTGGAACACTGTCTGTATTTAGATGTGGAATGGATGAGGGCTAACAAACTGAACCCTGGGAATATGGGGGGCACTGTAGGTGAGTGGCTCCAGTGCCTGGGAGATTGGCTATCTGCCTGTCCTGAATGGCAGACCCTCCAATGTCCTTATTTTCCAGAGACAATCCCACATTTACAAAAGCCATCCTGGTTTCTGATTTGTTCCCAGAATGTCCCACTTTTCTTTAGGACGTCCCTATTTTCATTGGAGAGATGTTGGAGGGTATGGAGTTAGGCGACCCCCGAGCCAAGGAGATAAGCAACTGTACAACCTTTGGAAGACATGTGAAGGCAGCCTTGGTATAGGGAATTTTTTTAATGTTCAATGCAGGGCCGTCTTAAGCATATCCGGCGCTGTGGTGCAAACATCCCTCCGGCGCCCCTCCCTTTCCCAGAGTTAACCTTTTTTTAGGGCTGGAGGAGGCAGGCAGCGGCTGGAGGGTAGCTCCTCTGGCAGGGAAGAGGCAGAGGCTGGCCATGGCGCCTGCTGGTTCAGCTGGCCGCTTCGTGCTGCGATGGGTACGGCAGGCAGCACACCGAGCGAGCGGGCCTGCACTGAGCGAACGAGGGCACATGCGCTGCTTCCGCCAAGCGTCGGCTCGTTTTTTTTTTCCCTTTTAGCCTGCAGGCACCAAATTCTGCAGGCTAAAAGGGAAAAAAAAAACTGAGCCGACGCTTGGCGGGAGCGGCACACACACCCTCGCTCACTCAGCATGCTCGTTCAGTGTTCCCCGGACTCTTGCCTGGTGCCCTCTAGAACTTGCTGCCCCGGCGCCCCACACCACTAGCCTCAATGGGTAAGACGGGCCTGATTCAATGTCTCATAATATTTTTATATATGTTGGAAGCCGCCCAGAGTGGCTGGGGCAACCCAGTCAGATGGGCAGGATAACAACAACAACAACTGAATAGGACCCTGAATAGGATGAGGGTACTCTTCATAAACAGGCCCTGCTTATCCCCTCTATTGACCTTGCAACTTTCTAATAGAAAGGTCTCTAATTAAGGTGGGGAGGCTCCTACCAGGAGTGCAGCACTGCAAGATTTGCGGCTCCCAGGCTATGCATGGGATGTTAAAAGATCATCAAATGCTATCAATATTTCAGTGCCACTATCCTAAGACCTCTGAACTAAACACAAAAGAAATCTTTCTATAACCTCTAAATTTCTCATTACAGGCATTCCCAGTGCATATAGCTGAAGACAAACACACGAGAAACGTAAGTAGGATTATCTTATTTGCAAAGCTGGAAAGATGAAGGCATAAAATAGAATTCTCTGCCGTTCGTTCTGAATAGTTTAGAGGAGAAGCCTTTTTCCTTCCTGCTGAATTTTCAAAGCAAGTCCAAAACCAATTGGACAGGAGTGCTCTTCCAAATGATATACCAGTCGCTGTGAATGACAAGGCGGAGGAGCGCTGTTTTGCTCACGTCCTGCTCGGGGGCTTCCCATTGGCATCTGGTTAGCCACTTATGAGTACAGGATTCCACCCTAGATTGGCCTTAACGTTTGATTCAACGGGTCTCTTTCCACGTTCTTAAAAGCGCTGTCCTCCTCTCTTCAGAGCATCAACCAATTTTTAGAACAGATGTACATATTTCATCGCATTGGATTTGAATTCCCAGCTGAGAAAATATTTGGCTCACACGAAACATTTTTCATCCTCGGTAATCTAACGAAGTACAATGGAACCACGAGACAGATTTATTCTTTGAACTCAGCTAGCACTGATCTTCTACCGCTGCAAAAATAAATAAATAAATAAAATCTGACGATTAACCAAATTCTGCAAGACTAGCAGTCTCTGTTCACTACCCAGTGTGGTAAATGACTTCCGCACCCCCAGGAGGTACAGATAGGGCATTTGGGGCCTGGGACTAAGGTTATTAGTGATAGAGCAGCAGAAGCAGGCGTCACATCACAGCGCTGTCTTTCTGAAAAGCACTTAGATTTGCAGATGCTCCAAAAATGCAGTGGCAAAAACAAACAGCCCACGACTGTGTATTATTCTATTCCTATATCTCTGCTATCTTCTGATAAAGAATTTCTTTTGAATTAGATCAAAGCCAGACTTTGCTGCATGCACAATTGTGATGTCATGCTAGGTTGTTTTTGGGGTGTTTTTTTTTTAAGGGGGAGTATTAATAAACAACAATACATTTATAAATACAGGACACATTAATAAAACTGAAGTTCTGGAAAAGCTTTTTGTTTAAATAAAAGACATTTTTTTTCATATCATTTTAATCTTCCTTTTGTATTACAAGCCAGCAACAGGTGCACATCCAGAGCTTATTTAAGATCAATAGATTAGAGATGAAAGAATTAAAGTAGACTTTTCTCTGACTAAGAGAGAATATGAAATGGATACAGCAAAACACTGCCACCTCCAGTTACAGGGAATGCACCGTCTAAAGCCTGTACAACACAGATGCACTGCACACTACTGGAAGATGAAGAATACATATAAAGCACAGTGAACTCTGGAGGCACGCAAGGTGTCCAAGGGTAATTGAATGGCAGCGAGGTCCCAGGGAACTTCTTTGATCACAGGTTGATTATTTTCTCTGCTTCATGTAATTCTCACAACCCAAAAATTGTGGTTAATTCTAACTTAAGGTTGAGAATGTAAAGAGATCCCTTGGAATGTAGTGCGGCTCATACTGTTGCAGTGAAGTCAGGGAGACAGGGTTCGAAATCCCTGCTCAGTCCTGAATATCACTGCCTGGGGCAGATCACTTTTGCTCCCAACCTGACCAACTTTACAGGGTTGTGGGGAGGATAAAGTGGAAAACTCCTTATAGATCTGAGATCTTTAGAGAAAAGTGGGATACAAATGTGGCAAATGGATGATGAGATGCTGGATTTTGCAAGGGTTCCCAGATATTAAAGGACCCCTTGATGGTTAAGTCCAGTCAAAGGCGGTTGCGGCGCTCATCTCACTTTTCAGGCTGAAGGAACTGGCGTTTGTCCACAGGCAGCTTTCCGGGTCATGTGGCCAGCAGGACTAAACCACTTCTGGCGCAACAGGACACCGTGATGGAAACCAGAGCGCACAGAAATGCCGTTTACCTTCCTGCCGCAGTGGTACCTATTTATCTACTTGCACTGACGTGCTTTTGAACTGCTAGGTGGGCAGGAGCTGGGGCAGAGCAACGGGAGCTCACCCCGTCGCAGGGATTCAAACATTCAACTTTCTGATCGGCAAGCCCAAGAGGCTCAGTGGTTTAGACCACAGTGGCACATGCGTCCCATATGCTTCTCAGATAAGGTAGCCCAAATTGGCATGTGTGGGAATACTTTCAAATAGTATACTATATGCCAGGGGTCACCAGCACGTTACCTGAGAGTGCAGGCCAGCTGGCGGAGGCCATCTCTGGCACCCACAGGGTCCCCTTCCTCTGCTGAAATTAGGATTGAGGGAAGCATTCTTTCTAAGCCAACAGAATAGGCTGTTACAGGTAGGTAGCTGTGTTGGTCTGCCGTAGTCAAAACAAAATTAAAAATTAAAAAAAAATCCTTCCAGTAGCACCTTATAGACCAACTAAGTTTGTTCTTGGTATGAGCTTTCATGTGCATGCACACTTCTTCAGATATTGTGTGTTAAGTGTCCACAACAGTTCCTCTGGTTTGCAAATATACTCACAGCCCCCCCAAGATGGCAACCTATTCTATATGCTAACTCCTAGAATGAACCTCAAAATAAAATTAACTATTTTAAAACAATTGTCAGTGAATCAGTTTGATCTCTGGCACTCAGTTATGCTACTCATGTCACTACTGGGTGTCTCTGAGATACGAATGCTGCTTAGAGGGGGCCTGGGAAAACCTGAGAGAGAGAAGAGATGCCAAAATCATCCATCTTTTTTTAAAAAGGTGATAGAATGGATTGAGGAAATTGTCGAGGTATCTCTTTATTAGCCACGGCCAGCAAAATTCTTGCATGGATCCTAACTATATCTGAGTACACCTTTCCTGAGTCCCAAAATGGTTTTCGACCTTCTAGGGAGACAATGGGTATGATTTTCACTGCTCATCGGCTTCAAGAAAAATGCAGAGAGCAAAATCAACCCCTGTATATGGTGTTTATTGACCTAACTAAGGCCTTCGACACTGTCAATAATAATGCCCTGTGGACTGTCCTTATGTAAATCAGCTGCCCAGATAAATATGTGAACATCCTTCAGCTCCTCCACGATAACATGACGGCCACAATCATGGACAACAATGGCTCTCAAAGTGAACCATTCACAGTGGGTTTGGGCATTAAACAGAGATGTGTTATCTCCCCAATTCTATTTATTATCTTCATCGCCATGATCCTACACATTGTCAAAAGGAAACTCCCCACCAGAGTAGCACTCATATATGAAACAGATGGAAAGCTCTTTAACCTCAGTAGGCTGAAAGCAAAGAGTAAGTTTCCGTAACTTCTGTTACAGAGCTTCAGAATGCTGATGACAATGTAGGGTGTGCACACTCAGAGGATGACCTCCAAACCATCCTAAATATCTTCGCAGAAGCTTACAGAAAACTTGGCCTATCGCTCAATATCCGAAAAACCAAAGGTCTGCACCAACAAGCACAAAATAACCCCTCTGCAGTGCCACAAATCCAACTCAATGGTGTAACGTTGGAAAATGTTGATCATTTTTCCTACCTGGGTCGACATCGATGCTTAAATCCAGCATCGCCTGAGCTCTGCCAGTGCAGCTTGCTCTCAATTGAAGCGTAGGGTATTTGAGCATCGGGACATTCGAAAGGAAACCAAGGTGCTTGTTTACAAAGCCATTGTACTACCAACCATATTGTACGCTTGTGAAACATGGACCACTTATAAACGCCATCTCCAACTCTTCGAAAGATTCCATCAACGGTGTCTCTCAAAAAATTTGCACATCGCTCGGGAAGACAGGCAAACTAATGGCAGTGTACTGGAAGATTCTTCAACATCGAGTTTATTCTATTGATCACGTTGTTCGGATGCCTGATTATCGTCTTCCAAAGCAACTACTCTATTCCCAACTCAAGAATGGAAAGCGAAATACTGGTGGACAACAGAAAAGCTAAAGGAGGAAAAATAAGCCCCAGAGAGCCCGAGGACTGAGCATGCTTAGTGACCTCTAACAGCCATGGAACATTGAGTGTGAGCTGGAGAAGAAAAAAGTTATCTCAAACTCTGAACACTACTGTTAGGGGTGAAAGGATATATTGTTTATGACCGTCTCAGAAGCTTGCCTTCAACACGACTTCTCCAATATTTCAGCTCCGGTTTTAAATTTCTCACTCATAATGTATTTCCCACTCAAAATAAAAAAAACAAAGCAAAAATGTGAAGGCTGTCATTAGCTCTTTGATGCTCACAGCTAATTTTATATTTTGCATATACACGCTAACAACCAAGGATGCATAAATTGGGAGTCAACCATAAAATCACCATAAAAATGATCTTTAAACTCCTCACTTTTACAATATAAAATAGTGCAATGACAAAAAAAAGTTTCTCCCAGCAGGGGATAATCAGAAGGAACCATATTTAATTGTAACATTGTTGTTGAGAAATTATATGAAGCAGTAAAGTCTCTTTTCATGCACAGATACGAAAAATTAAATTACCCTTTGGGTTGAAAATCCACAGGCCTTTTTAATTTCTCTCTAAAAGATAAGTCCTTTGGAGAACTCACTGGAAACTCTGGGGTTTCTTTGGTTACAAGTACCGACTCTAATCAGAATACAAACATGCCTGCTGTTCAGAATACATAGTTCTCTCCCAGAACCTTCACCAACCAAAACTCTGTACTATTTTTGGCCCAGGGACACATCACACAAGTTCCTTCACATTTTGCTGTAGGGGACAAATGTCTGCACTGCCAGCTCTCCTGCTCTCTAAAGACTTTTATTTTTTAAGGCTTCAAATAGGTCAGTAGGTGAAGACTTTGAAAATGAGCAAGGAGTTGTTCGTTTTCTTTATACTGCTCTGTTCGACTAAAAATTCAATTAAGGGCAACATTTATTTTATTTTTAAAAATCACTTTATGGTTTAGTAGCCAGGATATTGCATTGTATTGCAGGATGGTGTTAATGATAAGCCAAGACCATCAACACTGGAAAGCAAGGAAAATAACAGAATACCAAAACACACAAACACTTCTGTCCACACTCTTCTGCCCACATGGCTTACTCCACCCTGTAAAGCCAAGGTGTGGCGAAGTGTTGATTGTGAACTAAACTGACTGGTGTTCCTGCAGAAATTGAATTGGCTGGCAGGCAAATAAGTGTCTTTTAGCCTGTAACTGTAGCCTAGCAGTGGTACTACAGTGGCCTAGCAGTGGTACTACTGTAGTCTAGCAGTGGTCCTACAGTGGTACCTTGGTTCTCAAACTTAATCCGTTCTGGAAGTCCATTCCAAAACCAAAGCGTTCCAAAACCAAGGCGCGCTTTCCCATAGAAAGCAATGCAAAACAGATTAATCCGTTCCAGACTTTTAAAAACAACCCCTAAAACAGCAATTTAACATGAATTTTACTATCTAACGAGACCACTGATCCATAAACTGAAAGCAATAATCAATGTACTGCAGTCACACAATCAATCAATCAATCAGTAGTTGAACTGGGTTCCACAGAGTCACAAAAACCGACCCGAAAGTGCACTGGAAATAGCGTGTGCGCACGCGTATGGGTGCGTGCTCCCCTGCCCTCCGGCCCGCCGCACGATCAGTGCTGGAGACACCACCCCGAGGCACAGTAGGTTTGCTGACCCCTGATCTACCCTATAAACTCACTATCCCTAGGTCAATATGCTGAAGGAGGTTTGCTAAGAAGAGAGCTAGGCTCTGAGGCAGGCCTTCAAGAAAGGGCTGTTGCCAAGTGATGGCCGATCACTGTGGATGTGAGGCAACTGTTGTTGTTGGACCAAGCTGAAGACTGTGAGTGCGATCCTGAGAAGCCAGAAGGACTCTGCTCTGTAAGTGAAGACTGTACATAAAAGTTGGCATGTAAGGAGTGTTAATTGGAGAAGGAAAGTCATTGGGAAGCAAGACCTCCCAGACTCTATGCTATAATTTGCAGCCAGTTCCTGATATAAACCCAAGTCTGTGAAGACTGGTTGCTTAAGTTCAGCTTGATGGGTCTCAGGTTACACAGACCTGGTTTATCATGTACTCTCATGAGCAGGCACCCCCAAACTCGGCCCTCCAGCTGTTTTTGGACGACAACTCCCAACATCCCTAGCTAGCAGGACCAGTGGTCAGGGATGATGGGAATTGTAGTTCAAAAACAGCTGGAGGCTCAAGTTTGGGAAACCCTGCACCGTAACTGAGTGGAGCTACAATCCTTTAAATGAACGTTACAACATATGAAGAATAAGCTTCAATAAATTTTTAGATGCCTTGCTTTTAACTTTTAAACCTAGTACTCTGGTCTGTTTTGTTCCACAGCATCCATTCCATACCTACTGAAAGGTTAGTTGATACAGGAAAGGATGAAGGTTTTGTTACATGGTGGCAATGGAAGGAAATTGAGAGGGGGCATGCAGTCGTGAAAAGGTTATGGGTTTTTTAACAGCTCAGCAGGAAAAAAAATACCAATCTTTACAGCATATCGGTAACTGATGGGGGAAACACATCTAAGTCATCAAGGCCAAACAGTGGGTTCACAGGTTTCAGACCAGACTCTATTGTTATTCTGTATCTTTTTAAATTTGAAATATATATTGGAGGGTTTTATTATAAGGGAGCCTATATTTTTTTAAAAATCAGCATAGTTCAAAATAGATTTTCTTTTCTTTTAAGAATACTAGGAGTCATATCGAATTATTTTGGCCCATGGGCTACCACTTGGCTACCTATGCTCTGTATCCCTGGCCAACACAATATATCTATGTGCAATAGCTGTGGCTTCACAACTGTATCATGTTTGTGAGCTCAAATCCTCCACCGTAACCCTGCAAAGTTATTTGCATTTAATATTAATAGGACTTCATAACACATAATGCATTGTGTGCATTTTATCCAGTCACTTCCAATGCTCTGTTCTATTGATCAATATTTTTGTTTCCATTTTACCCTGACATTGTAAAGGCAAATACACAGAAGTGCAGAGCCAGTGCTTCATTTTGACATTGTAATATTCTTTCCGTACACTTGCATTTTCATTATCTGGAGACCATTGGAATGACAAGGCGTCCCCTTACAGGAACTGACAAAACTGCCTTAACTCAAAGCTGTAATGAAAAGGAATGGCGGCAGGAGAAGGCTGGCAATTTATCAGCCAAAACAACCAATTCAGAACACAGATTTCTCCCCCCCAAAAAGTATGCTATTCACTTGCACTTCCATTCTCCCCATCCCCGCTGAAGAAAGTAATTAAAATTTCACTCATAGCCCAGACAAGCCCTGCTCAGGGAGAATGGCTGGCTGCGCCATGGAGAAGTGCCATAGTTCAGTGTTAAATACATTAAGAAAAATAACCTGGTTCGATCAGATCAAGGGCTTGGCTAGTCTTGCTTCGGGGGGGGGGCAGTATCTGCTGGATGCTTTGGGAAAATCCAGAAGTAGGATATGAAAAAAACCTCTTCTTCCCCTCCTGTTTCTATAGGAAGTAGCATCCAGGTCTGTTGTTGTTCAGTCGTTCAGTCGTGTCCGACTCTTCGTGACCCCATGGACCAGAGCACGCCAGGCACCCCTATCTTCCACTGCCTCCCGCAGTTTGGCCAAACTCATGCCGGTCGCTTCGAGTCGCATCCAGGTCTACACAGTACTATTTTTCTATTTAAAAAAAGAGGTGTCGGAACTCACCACGAATGCCTCCCTCCCTCTCTTATAATGGGGAAAAGCCCTGGGTATACAGTACACTGCCTCTGAACATGGAGGATAAACTTAATTGTTGTGCATAATTACCGGCAAATAATCCCTCCCCCTTAAAAAGGGAAGTAGTTCACTGAGACCTGTGGAATGCAGCTTTTCAATGTTAGCACTGAAAGAAACTAAATCTATCAACTGATGGGCTCCTATAGATTACAAGGTAGATACAACCAACCTGATAGCACAGATCAGATTGCTCCTCCGAATTTGCCTCTACTATTCTCATTGAAGTCTTCAAATAACTACGATGGCACCTTGCCAGGGGTGAGTTGTCATTCAGAGCCTAGAACTGCCCATTAGAAAGCTTCTCGGCAGTCATGGACTGCTGTGCCAGCTGAGGCATATTCCTGGGCTGGAAGGTAAGTTTTGTTAGGGGGGAAACGGACAAAAACGGATCTCGAAACCTTGGAATGTACCTCTTACGGACTTGAGTCATGAAGATGAGAAAGCATGTCATTTTGTTTCCCTCTTAAATTGATTCTTCACCATTGGAGGGGAGTAAAATCAATGGCCCTGTCTTTATGCAGCTTGATTTTGATATTATCCCCACAGAAACCACTGCTGAGCACCTTAACTTCTAGACAGTAGCAGAAAATCCTACAGTTGTTGAAACTTTTACACATCGAAAGCCAAATAAGAGGCTTTTGTTCCAAGTCTAAAGGGCCTACTATTGGATGTTCAGGATAAGAAGAAGAAGAAGAAGAAGAAGAAGAAGAAGAAGAAGAAGAAGAAGAAGAAGAAGAAGAAGAATTATTATTTATACCCCGCCCATCTGGCTGGGTTTCCCCAGCCACTCTGGGCGACTTCCAACAAAGATTAAAAATACATTAAAACACCAGTCATTAAAATTTTTCCCTAAACAGGGCTGCCTTCAGATGTCTTCTAAGAATTGTTTTTAATGAACATTTGGCCATGGTGATTTTGAATAATGATAATAGTGATATCAGCACATATCAGTGAGTTACAGTTGTGAGAGTTATCCTCTTCACTAAAGGGATGATTTTGAATAATGATAATAGTGATATCAGCACATATCAGTGAGTTACAGTTGTGAGAGTTATCCTCTTCACTAAAGGGATCTATGCATTCGGGATACATATTGAGCACACAGGTCTATAGTTGTCTATTACAATAGTCACAAGACCAAACTAGATGATGTGTTCATTGTGGGAATGCAATTAATACACACATTTTTTTTGTATAAATAGAAGTTGTGGGAGAGCCTGAGTAGCATCAGGATCACGACAGGGGTGAGGAGGGCGATTTTAACTTTTTCTCTTTTGTGCCCCTCCCCACAAGTTGCACTACATTCATCAACAGGGAAGTCTCGGTTGGAGCCAGGAGTAAGCAGCAACTTCTGAGGGAGATTTAGACCAACTTTTCACATTATAATTTCAATCCAAAGAACTACTAGTTCTGCTAATGCAATATGGAATTTACCTGCCCCTCAAGAACTGCCTCCCCCAACTTGTTCAAAGTCCCCCCGCCCCAATCTAAATATATATTTTGAATGTACACTGAAATTTTTAATCCATACCCAGGATGAAAACAGTAATTTGCATATGGGTACACATTCATAGTTCCTCCACTCATAAGCTGCAGTTTTCTTCTGAGCATAAACGTGGTGGGTCTTGTGCTGAAACAGCTCTCATATTTCAAAGAAAACATAATATCCCATAAGGCCTCTCCATTTTGAAGCCTGCAGGCACAGCAACTCCTGAGTTTTGTTGTTAATCAAGGCTCCAGGAAGACCTGCTTCTCCACTCCATGTCTCCATGTACCATCAACCCACCCAATGTACTTTGGAAGGATGAAGACAGCCATCTTCAAATATCTCAAGGGCCGTCACATGGAAGAGAGAACAAGCTTGTTTTCTCCTGCTCTGCAGGGTAGGACTCGAACCAATAATAATAATAATAATTTATTTATACCATGCCCATCTGGCTGGGTTTTTTTAACATCTGATGGGAGGGCATTCCACAGGGCGGGCGCCACTACCGAGAAAGCCCTCTGCCTGGTTCCCTGTAACCTCACTTCTCGCAGTGAGGGAACTGCCAGAAGGCCCTCGGTGCTGGACCTCAGTGTCCGGGCTGAACGATGGGGGTGGAGACGCTCCTTCAGGTATACTGGGCCAAGGCCGTTTAGGGCAGGCATAGGCGAACTCGGCCTGGTTTAGGGCTTTAAAGGTCAGCACCAACACTTTGAATTGTGCTTGGAAACGTACCGGTTTCAAGTTACAAGAAAGGAGATTTCGACTAAACATAACTTTCCGACAGTATAAGCTGTTTGGCAGTGGAAGAGTCTTCCCTTGGAAGGTTGTGGACTCTCCTTCCTTGGAGGTTTTTAAGCAGAGGTTGGATGGCCATTTCTCATGGATGCTTGAGTTGAGATTCCTGCATTGCAGGGGATTAGACTGGATGACCCTTGGGGTCCCTTCTAACTCTACAATTCTATGATTCTATGACCAAGTATTATTTGTTTCTTTGATAAGCTCAAGACCAGCATTTGTTTTTGACCCATGCATGGTGACATTCTTATTAATTACATTTTTATCCAGTTCAGGGCACTGTACGTGGTACCCCCATTTTATCCTCACAGGAAGCCTTTGAGGTAAGTTAGGGTGAAGAGATAGTAACTAGCCCAAGGCCACCCTTCATGGTTGAAGTGGGGATTCCCCAGTCCTTGTTCAAACACCATGTCACACCAATTCTTGTGTTTCTTCTTTGGACCTCTTTGGGAATAGAAGAGGCACAGTTCTCAGGTGGGGCAAAATCAGCAGAAACTTCAATTCTTTGAATGATAGGCATTGGGTGCATTTCCCTACTCATCCATGACAAGCCAGCACAGATCACTTTATAAAATCCTGTTGCAAGAACTGGAGTTGAAATGAAATCATCCAGAGCTTTTTTTCCCAAAGTGGGTAGATTTGACATGGTGTGGATATTTGGACACTGTACAGTCAACGGGGTATATGTATATTTTTGCACACGTGCAACTCAAACTATCTTGTTTATATTTAAAGGACAAGCTATTTTCAGATGAACCAAACAGAAAAGACAAAACCAAGCACCGTGCAGACTTTTTGAAAAAGCAGCACAATTATTTTGTAACAGAATTGTCAACCAACCTGTATTTTACTTGTCTAACCAGTAAAACTACAGGTGAAACTCAAAAATTTAGAATATCATGGAAAAGTTCATTTATGTAAGCAATTGTTTTCATTAGCTACTGGAGTTTAATATATGAGATAGACTCATGACATGCAAAGCGAGATATGTCAAGCCTTTGTTTGTTATAATTGTGATGATTATGGCGTACAGCTGATGAAAACCCCAAAGTTGAAATTGTTAATTTGGGGTTCTCATCAGCTGTACGCCATAATCATCACAATTATAACAAATAAAGGCTTGACATATCTCGCTTTGCATGTCATGAGTCTATCTCATATATTAGTTTCGCCTTTTAAGTTGAATTCCTGAAAGAAACGAACCTTTCCACAATATTCTAATTTTTCGAGTATCACCTGTATATTGTGTAAGGTAAGCATTGCTGGGACCTAAAAGAGCCAATGTACTCCAAATTTTGTTCTGGCTTTACTCCCGAACTTCCAAATTCATTCAGATTCTGCCCCAACCCAACAGGACTTCTCCTGTCCTGGCTTTCACTCCTAAAATGGCAATATTTCTGAAATTAATCGTTCTCAGCTCTATTTTCTTCTGTCACGTCATATATCAATTAGCATAGCCTACAATTTTAGCATTATGAACACCAGATTGGAGGGGGGGGGGAAGTAATTTCCATTAAATTTTCTCATTTCATTCCACTCTAAGATGGCACAGAAGGACTAAAGCTACTTTCTTTCCTATCTGCTAAACATTTTCTCCTCTAATCACAATGCTTTTGTCTGACGTACATTAGCCTCTAGAATCACTAGTCATTGCTAAATGCAAATAGGCACACAGGAAAATTATATTAAGTTTGCACAATTGATCTTTCATCATCCTTAAATTGTACCTTTTAAAATCTCCAGTAAAGTCAGCCTGAAATACTCCCAGCGCTGAGTGTCATCGAGTGCAGCAGGGTCACTTTGGGAAAACCCATTCTCGGTGATGTAAATTATAGGGTGATTATATGTATCCTAGAACAAGGGAGCAGAAGTTTTATTCAGAACAGATGTTAAGAAAAGCCCATAAAATCAGGTGCATTGCCCTCTATCTACTTTAAGCTACAACCCAAAACTAGTTTTCATCAAATTGCACTGACCCTATTAACTTAATTTTCCACAAGCTGACCTTTTATGACTAACAATGGAAAAGCAAAACTGTGCAAATACCCATGAAGACAGAGAAATTACTTATTTTAATGAGAATACTAAAATATCTTTTTCTGCATTAGCATCTGCTTTATTGTCACTGCTTTTTAACCCCTCGGTCCTGGCAAGCGATAGCAAATCCCACTGGCAGAAATGATCGGAAGGCGCCACACACCCCATCCACATATTGAATCAAAAAGGCCGTTCCTGTGATGCAGCAGTTCAAAGCTAGGGCGGTCCACTTCCTTGCATATTTCATTGTACAGGTGCACATAAACAGAACTTGAATAAATTGTATGTGGGATGTAATCCGCTGGGAGCAGTCAAACACAACATTCCTTGTTTTGCTAGAGTGGTCATGCAGGGGATGTTGGTCCAGCCAGTCGAAGTTCCTGTTACACCTGGGTGGAGCATCTTTCCTTTTTGCATGTGACTAGTAGGTGGGTGTGACATTTCCAGACCTGGTAAAAGGCCAAGTCACGCAGCCATCTCCCTCTCTCTTCGATCTCCATTTTCATCCTGCAAACTTCCTGATTCACCTTTACTGTATTGCTGGTTACTAGCCAGCAGTCCCCCAGGTTATCTCCCATATGGGGTAGAAGAAGAAGAAGAGTTTGGATTTGATATCCCGCAAAGCGGCTAACATTCTCCTTTTCCCTTCCTCCCCCACAACAAACACTCTGTGAGGTGAGTGGGGCTGAGAGACTTCAAAGAAGTGTGACTAGCCCAAGGTCACCCAGCAGCTGCATGTGGAGGAGTGGAGACGCGAACCCGGTTCACCAGATTACGAGTCTACCGCTCTTAACCACTGCACCACACTGGCTGTTTGTATATGTCTGCAACTTTAAGCCTAAAGATTGTGAGTAAAACTACTTTTTGTTACTTATGAATAAGACTGTTGTGCTCCCAACCTCTCTCACCACCAAAGAAACACAAGCGAACAACAGAAAACCTACACAAATGACGCTGACACCAAACCCTACATATATTAAGGAAAATAGAAACATCATTTCCCCATCCCAGCCTCCCCACATCCCACCCACCTCTTTCCCCCTTCTCTCCCCAATGTCTCAACATTTGTATAGTGCTTTCAAGTGTTCACAGTGTGCTCATTCTCTAGCTTGAATCCTTACAACAAGGCACTGACAGCAGTGACAGCAGTCACAAAATTAAAAGACGCCTGCTTCTTGGGAGAAAAGCAATGACAAACCTAGACAGCATCTTAAAAAGCAGAGACATCACCTTGCCAACAAAGGTCCATATAGTTAAAGCTATGGTTTTCCCAGTAGTGATGTATGGAAGTGAGAGCTGGACCATAAAGAAGGCTGATCGCCGAAGAATTGATGCTTTTGAATTATGGTGCTGGAGGAGACTCTTGAGAGTCCCATGGACTGCAAGAAGATCAAACCTATCCATTCTGAAGGAAATCAGCCCTGAGTGCTCACTGGAAGGACAGATCCTGAAGCTGAGGCTCCAATACTTTGGCCACTTTGGCCACCTCATGAGAAGAGAAGACTCCCTGGAAAAGACCCTGATGTTGGGAAAGATTGAGGGCACAAGGAGAAGGGGACGACAGAGGACGAGATGGTTGGACAGTGTTCTCGAAGCTACCAACATGAGTCTGACCAAACTACGGGAGGCAGTGGAAGACAGGAGTGCCTGGAGTGCTCTGGTCCATGGGGTCACGAAGAGTCGGACACAACTAAATGACTAAACAACAACAACAACAACAAGCTACCTGCAAGCGTGGGTTGTCAGTGCCCAGGGCAGTGCAGAGTTTGGTGTAGGAGCAAGGGAAACAGACAGAGTATGCATGTGCATTCAACTGCCTAATGACATCTTTGTCACCTGGACATGACTAAACAACAACAACAAGGTACCCTTGTTTTCAGGCTGAGAGAAAGTGCTGAGAGTTCGTGCCAGAGATGAGCGCTGAGCTGAAGACTTGTCCGGATGTGTAACTCAGTCTCTTAACCTCTTTGCTGCATCAGCTCAGAATTCCTGAAGAATGAGTGCAAGGCCAGGCAAGTGAATCAGTGTTGCAAGTTCTGGTGAGTGTGTTGTCAAATGCATTGCAAAAGCAGGGGTAAACACGCTCACCTCTTGAGGGGGAGGCGGCGGAAATGGCACGCCAAAGGCAGTTTTGAACGTTTGTCTGTATGCAACCCAAGGAAGTAATTGAATGTCAAGGTACAGATTTCTGCTATCTCTAAGTGGAAAGCAAACAAAAGAACTACCTCATAGAATTAGATGCCTCTGTGTGGGAATAAGGGATTTCGAATAAAGTGACTTTGTTTCCACTGTCTTAGGAGATGAGCAGTGTCTTGTGGAAATAGTCGTCGAAAGAGGTGTCCTAGAATGCTGCCCAATATTGCCTTCTGATGACAAAATGAAATTCTGCACACAGAAAGGGTTCCAGAATATGAAGTCAGTTTAGAATGGGGGGGGGGCAAGTCTGATCCCATCTTCTCTGAACTGTATTTAAGGCAGGCTGCTGCGACTAGAATTTTTAGTGGGGTTGCCTTTATGATGCATTCCTTTTTCAGTCTCCCGGTTTTGATTTAGCTCTGCACTTGTTTTGTGTTAAAGTCCCAATTATTTCATTATGATATAGAACTTACCCTATTGATTTGCGGATTTCATCTTAATTGAATTTATTGATGTGCTATGTAATGAATTGTTTCCAAATGTTATTTTGATCATCTTAATGTTTATTATGAACTGCTTTGCACGCCGCTAAAACATAAAGCGAGAGGCAGGCAACAGCCAGGCGGAACCTGAATATTGTCGAGATTAATATTTGTGATGCGCGATTAAAAGGTTGATTTGGGGGCCATATTAACTTTTGCAGATAATGTCCACATGGTCCTCAATGGTTGGTCTTTTAAAGTTGGGGTTTGGCAATTTGAGCCGGGTTTGCCAAGTGTTTCTGACTGCCAGTTCTCTTTCTCTGCCCTAAATTAGGTTGCTTGGCAGACAAGGAAGAGTGGGCCTTTGCATGGAAAGGGGCTTGTGAGTTTGGTTCTTGTATGGGTCGCAAATTATTGGGGAAAGCATAAGCTCAGAAGCACCCTATTCCACCACGCTGAGTCGCTGTTGCATCTAACTCTGGTTGGTGGACGTCAGAACTTATGACTGCTTAAACTCTGAAGTCTGCCCACACTCATAGAGAGTTGTGTTTGGAAGTGAGTATCATCATATCATATGCCTATAAATGCAAGATCAGTGATAGCCAATGTGATGTTCTTCAGATGCCGTGGAGTGAAGCCTACATCATGCCTGGCCATTGGACATGCAAGCTTGGAATGATGGGAGTTGTAGTCCAAAGCATTATGGGGAAACTGGCCCTGACTCAGTTACTTCGTGGGAGGGCATGAACAGGATGAAAACCCATGCGTCTTTATCACAGAGTGAGTGGTATCCAACTAAGTTATACTTGCAATAGGCCTACTGAATTAATGGACCATAGCTATACCCATCAATTTCAATGAATCAGCTCCATAGAGGGCTAATGTTGGATATAACCCTGTACCCTGACAGATGCAATGCTAGCCTTTCCCTGACGCCAGGTGGAAAGCAGACCTCATAATGTGAGACTGCTACACAATGAACTGACAGCGACGCAGAGTTGTTACCTGGGTTTGCAGTGAAACAAAAAGTGTGCTTCTGTTTCAACCTCTACACTAAAACCCCTTTGAGCACGAGACATCCGTCACAGTTGGTTCATCAAGGAAATGGATAAACAGATAAGGGTTGGAGGCAGGGGAAATACCATACCTTAATGTATTTCAATAGGCGACGTAAACCCCATGGAACAACAGCCAGCCAAGAACTGCCGGTTGCTACAGGCCAGGATGGATCTGTTACTTGCTCCGCTTCCTTGTCCGCAGACATACTCGGTGGGCTATGTGTATTATCTCGGTGCTTAATTTTGCGGGAAGTGTAATAATTTAGAGAGAAAAAGTCGGCGGTGCCCTTGATCATCCTCTTTTCTTCCTCGGTAAATTCCGGAAGCCTCGACGATGGAGAACCTTGCCTTTTACACGCAGCAGAAATCTGGGATTTCATGATGGCTGGATAGTCGCCACTGAGGAAGATCGGGGTAGCGAACCAATCCAGGCAAAACGCCACGTGCCTCTTAGAAGCTTCCTGGTCAGCAACGGAATTCGGATCAAAGGGTTCTGCCCAATCTGAGTTGAGCGCTATAGACACAAGTCCGCCCTGTGTCTTCCGAAATAGCCTATCGTAAGTGTGCCAGGCTGCAGCGTGAGCTTTGATCATGTTGTGAGCAGCCAGGTATGCTCCCGTGCCAAGCTTCGTAATGCCTGGCGCCATCGTACCTTCTTCGTAGCCGAGCTCAGCCATAACATACGGCTCATTAATGGTGATCCACAGCTTCACTCTGTCCCCAAAGGTTCTGAAGCAAAACTGGGCATAACTATCAAAGGCTTCCACTGTGGCCCCTGATCTCCAGCCCCCTTGATCTTCCAAACGCTGCGGTAGGTCGAAATGGTACAGGGTGACCACAGGAGTCACGTCGTTTGCTAGCAGACTATCAATCATTTTGTCATAATATTCAACTCCTATAGAAGGTGGAAGCAAGGCAACAAGGTTTGCATTTGTACTCACAAAGTTCATTTTGAAAGCTTTTCCTTAAAGATTTAGCTTATGTAAACAGAGAGATAAGAGAGGGAGAGACATATTAAATACTTAATAGTTCAGTAAACACAATGAACTTGCAGGGTAGGCCAACATTATTATCCTCGTATTATAGGGAAGAAAACAACCTAAGTAGAGACCTGATGGATGAAGCCATCCTGTTCCCACAATGGCCAACCAGATGCCTATGGAAAACAAGTACCGGTAAGTTGTGATTGTTGTTCCACAGGAACTGGTGTTCAGAGGTAGCATATAGCCATCATGACTAGTTTAATCCCCTGTGAGTTTATCTAATCCCTTTTAAAGCCATCTACACTGGTTGTTATGGCTTGGTCTCTTCCACAAACGCGAGACGACTCTGTCTGTTAATTATTTCAGATTTATTGCTAAAACAACAAACTAGGATGGAACTCATCGTCCTCCCCAGATGATGGAGTTGCCCAGACTGAGCTCCTCCCCCTTCCCCAGCACGGAAGCCCCCACCTTTTTTTCCAGTATCTTGCACATCTCAGCCACTTTTGAGATCCTACGAGATTTGGGAGAGAATGCTTCCTGCATTCCAACGTCTGACTCACTATTGAAGCTCTCACAGCAGCCTGTCACTCTGGCCCTGTCTTTTGTCTCCCCTTTGTTCAGAGCTCAGATTACAGCTGCTGTCCCCCTCCTCTCCGCCTTCCGCTGTTAACTGTTCTCTCTCTATGCCTGCTTCTTCTGCTCCTGTTAGCCCCTGAGCTTTGCTGACACTGGTGGTCACCACTACATCTTGTGGTATCAAAGTCCAACTTTGTGCCAAGTCAAGATCTACCGGTACTTCCATTTCTCTGTTCTGAATATCCCATCATTTAGCTTCACCGAATGTCTGCTGGTCTGAGTGTTATGAGACAGGAAGGAAAACTCCCTATCCACTTCTTCACATCATGCTCCATTTTATGTCGATCTAAGCATGAGTCCTGCCCTTCTTTTTTCTAAACTAAAATTCCCAAATGTTGTAACCTTTCTTCATTAGAGATTTGCTCCTCACCCCAAATAACGTTGACTGTCTCAGGCACCCACTAAATCTGCTGTGGAAAGTTGTGGAAACTTCCAGAACATGGGCAGAGGGGGAGGAAGTCCCGTTGCACAAGAAGACTTGGTTCCGCTTGTGCATATCCCACGAAATCTCTAACTTAGTTTTGTGGAATTTGTGAGAGGACCTCAGCAGCTATGGGGGAGTTGTGGTTAAGGAGATGTTGGTAATGTTCTTTCCAGCACAGTGCAATAACTTCTTTATCTTTTAGAAGTATTGTACGGTCTGCTGAGCGTAGGGGGCATATGCCATGATTTATTGGCCCATAGATGGTCTTTGTGGCTTTAAAGAAACTCTGTACATCATGATGATTCTTCAATATCAACTTTGTTGGACTGGTCATGTTGTGTGGATGACTGATTATCGACTTCCAAAGCGACTACTCTATTCTGAACTTAAAAATGGAAAGCGTAATGCTGGTGGTCAACAAAAGAGGTTTAAAGACTGTCTCAAGGCAAATCTTTAAAAATGTAGTATAAACACCAACAATTGGGAAACACTGGCCTGCGAGCGCTCCAATTGGAGAACAGCCTTTACCAAAGGTGTCATGGGCTTTGAAGACACTTGAACTCAGGATGCGCAAGGGAGAAACGTGCTAAGAGGAAGGCACGCTTGGCAAACCCTCACTGTGATCAACTCCCGCCCGGAAACCAATGTCCCCACTGTGGAAGGATGTGTGGATCCAGAATTGGCCTCCACAGTCACTTACGTACTCACTGTTAAGACCGTGTTCATGGAAGACAATCTTACTCGGCTACGAGTGATTGCCAAAGAGAAGAGATCCCATGAAATGCTATATTGAATTCCAGCCAGTAATTCTGGCATATTTTAAGGGTTACTGTAATGATTGCTCTAAATAACCTATGTGGAATACTCCAAACATCAAGCAAGCACAATAAATTACTTATTATTATTTTAAATAACAAAACCAATCCGAAGACAAAGGCACATTACACTCGGAACATTATAAAAGGAGAGAAGCGCCTTTCAACATTTATGGGCCAAGGTATCGTGGCATCATTATTATGTATCTTACTGTAATAATACCATACAATATTAGTATTGCATTATTGTACCCTACTGTATTAATGAGATATGTACACATTTTATTGCATATCTGAAGCAGAATAAACAAAACAAGCCCCCCTGTGGTGGTACAAATGCTAGTCAGCAACCTTTTTCAGCAGGGGGCCGGTCCACTGTCCCTCAGACCTTGTGGGGGGCCGGACTATATTTTGAAAAAAAAAAATGAACGAATTCCTATGCCCCACAAATAACCCAGAGATGCATTTTAAATAAAAGCACACATTCTACTCATGTAAAAACATGCTGATTCCTGGACCGTCCACGGGCCAGACTGAGAAGGCGATTGGGCCACATTCAGCCCACGGGCCTTTGGTTGCCTATCCCTGTTGTTGACGATGAACAATTGTCACCATTTAAAGGTATCTTAAAATTTTCTCTGTGAGGCAGGCACCTTCATCCTGTTCAAATGATTTGACAGCCTTGCTGTAATGAATCATATCTAAGTTAGGGGATGTTCAGAAACCCACGGTGTTTTAGGAGTTAATGGGCACCCCAGTTTGAGTGGCAGATACCCCTTGGGAGGCGGGACATTCCGCTCTTTAAAAGGAGGGAGCAGCCGTTAGTGTGAGGAGAGTGGTGACTGGAAGAAGGAGGGTGTGGGGCCAGGTTAGGTTTAGGTTAGGTTAGGTTAGGATCGTTGAAGATGTGTATATGTTGCTGAAAGAAAGAGTTTACACTGTTATGAAACTAAGCTTATGAACCATTACTGAAACCGTTATGTTCTGTAAGAAATAAAGACCTCTTATTGTTGAGCTAAGAAAATATCGTCGTTCATTTGGTCCAGCGAGTTATATAGGCTCTTGAGGAGGTGAACTCAGGGAAAGGACAAAACTAACCTGAAGGGTGATAGTTTGTGTCTTGGAGTTCCCTCAGGAGGGGCTAGCGGGCGGAAACCCTGGTATTGCCACAGAGTTGCTAAGAGGGCTTAGCTAACTGATATAGTGAGGGGATCTAATAAAGAGAGACCCCGAACTGTAGGCAAAGGAGAGGTTAACCCCTGAAGCCCAGAGCAGAAGATATAACCGGCCACGGCCGCTGGACAGGAAAACTCCCGTTACTAAGAAATTCCCAGATTATTAATCAAAGGGAAGTGAAATAACAGACGGACCTCAGAGGGACAGGTGGGGTGCATTGTAGTTTGACCCAGAACACCTGATTAAAAATTCACTTAGTAACGAGGGGAGAGTCTGAAGTGGAGGTTCGTCGCACTTGCCTATCCTATTTTTACTTTTAAATAAAATAACATTTTAAAAAAATCTCCCAGAGCTGGAAAACAAATGCCTTTCCCAGATGTGCCATGTTTTAGGTGTGAAATTGGCAGTGAATCAGTTCATGCGAATTTTTTCATTTTATTTTTTTAAAGGACACTGCTCTGAGGTTTCTAATTCTCTCCATGCTCTTTTGGGGGGGGGGAATGTTTATACAGAGGATGATGGCCTTTTCCATGCTATGCAGTTACAATTGCTTCAACAGATCACTGCTCAGGAGAAGCGAGATCCTGCCTAATGAAAACCAACCGACTAGTGCCCTTTTACTAAATTTAAAGTTCATAATATTAATCAGAAGAGCGTTTATAATAAGAACCAAGTAGGGAGGAATTTTTCTTGAAAATTACAGCTGAATTTGTAAGCGTGAGGATTTCTCTTAACGGCCGTCTCTCAAGTGTCTGTAAAACTTACCCTTCCGCTGCAACATTCAAATTACATAACCTGTTCTAGACCTCAGAGCTGTTAACCAGCAAAGGCTTCCTATTCGAAAACAGCTGCCATTTAATGAGGGGTGGGGGGCAGAGAGAAATACTCAGGAAAAAAATGGGGAACTTCGCAATCTGTAAAGTGCTCTTCCCAGAGGGCAAATGCTTTCCGTTTTCAGATTCTCAGGGTAAAAGGGATAAACTCGGATAAAAGGGATTCCACTCTCAACAGTTGGCAAAATGCTTCCCAACACCAGCAAAATACAGAACAGTTGGTCCTGCGGAGTCCTGCAGAGTCCTGCAGAGGAAAGAGCTTTCTTTATCTCAAGCGAGGCCAGGCTAGAAAGGAGGGTCTCTGTCTCGAGAGCTCCTGCTGCAATGGCACTGCTGAATCTCTCAAGCATTGCCCAGCAGAGGCAGAGAAGGGCCGTTCGCATTTTCATGCACACTTCCCAATAAGCAAAGGGCAATGGTCAGCTTCCAACTTGGCTTTTATTGAGATGTCAAGCAAAGCGGGCAAAACTGACACATGGCACGGAAGCAAGATTACACCACTTGGTGCCCAGGTTGACCTTGCCGTCGTGTAACTGATGTATAACTGAGACGCATGCCTGGTGCTGCTGGCGGACGCTAAAACCACGGCAATTCCTGGAAGCAAACTAATTCAGAACGAGCTTTAGTGGCCGTGTTCAGACAGTCGTATATGTAAATGAGCCTTTGGGCCACCCATAATGCCACTTTGCTCAACAAAGCAAACCAGCTAGGATGGTCTTCCCTTAGCTATTGTTTTCCATTTTGTTTGAACGGGGTAACTACAGTGCATGGCGGTGGGACAAGGCAGGATACCAAGCCGTGGCTTCCAGTTGGCTTAATATCCTGGCTTGTTCCTAAACCATAGTTTCATGGTTTGGACGAAACAGGAAACTATAGCTAATGGAAGACTTTGTGCTTTGTCTGCCAGCTAACAAAATGAAAGAAGCAAAGACCTGTGCTTGTATATATAACAACTTATAATGCCAAGATACCACCATCTGAACATAGCCAGTGTTTGTTCATTCTTCCAACCCTAGTAACTTCAGTTGACCCTATTCTTAATGCGCAGTTCCATCCATCCTCCGTTGCTGCTTCCTATGCCTCACATACAGGTAAGCCAGCCTTCCTTTCCCTTAAAATGGGTTGGATCCAAATGTGCCCTTCTACGTGGTGAGAAGGGCTGCTCTTCACTTGCATGAGAGCTAAAGACCAAGTTCTTCCTCTTGTGTAATAATAATAATAATAATAATATAATATCAATAAAACTTCAACCACTGAAAGTAGCCATACAGGAACTGCTACAGGATTTACATGCAAACTTTCCCACTTCTAGCTGCAGGAGTGTTTGAGGAACATCCCTAGTACCTATTCTCATTCCACCCATGACTCTTTGGATATAACCCAGGCAGGTATTCTGTGACCTTTGCATCTCCCTTTCCACGCTTGTCTTCTCCCTGCCCTGTCACAAATCAACTGTATTCTCCTTGAGACAGAAGCCTGGCTTTTTCTCTCCCTCTCCCTCTCTGCCAAAGAACCTTTGCAAAGTGCTATATCCATTCAAAACAATTAAGAATAATTGATATGCAATCTTAAAAATAGCAGCACACATACAAAGTAACATAGCCTAATACTTATCTCAAAAGATCACAATTTCAGGAGTATTCCAGAATATTAATTAGGACAAGGTTTTCAAACCTTTTAATTTATTTATTTTTTAAATCAAGATCATCCCATAATTACTCTGAACAAAGTTGCAATTTCAAAACTGCACTGCAGAATAGCACACTGGATTAATTATGCCAGACTGCAGCAATAACCTTGAATTAAAGCGGCACAACTTTCTATTTTAAAGGAACAATTGCCTTTCTGGTTGATGAAACCTGTCTTCCCATCAGGTAACAGACGTGACCAGGAAAGAGAGAAGCGATAATGAGTCAATCCAAGCTGTTTGATACATTTCAAATCTTCCTCCCACAGAGTATAGCTGCCACAAGCTACATCACCAGTCTGGTTCTTGAAAACCCGATCTCCTCCCTGATGGGTGAACGTGTCCCAAACGCTGGGGCCTTTTCCATCTGCATCCCAGCCTCCTGATTAAAAACAAAACAATCGTTACACTTTTGACATGGAAAAGACACAAGTTGAATGTAAAAATAATGCAATCACATACATTGGACAAGCGCCTTGTGAGCAAATCATAGGATACTCTGTGCACATCTTCAATTTTAACTGCAGCTCCTTGAACTATAGAATTATTGGTATCATGCTATGTATTTATTCATAGTGCTGTTCGCTGCTTGGAGATTTCACTTTTTTTAAAAAAAAGCTTTCACATAAAAGTGATTACATGCCGGGCGTACAGTTCTACCTGTACCCAAATGTTTGTGAAGATACCATGATCTTTCAACAACCCTTTCTTCCATTTCTGCAGTTGCCACCCTTAACTCTCCTTTGTATTGGGGGGGGGTCATAATCAACACCAACGGAGTATAATAAATATGTAAATCCTGCCCTTCTACAGCAAAGAGGTTGATTGTTTTGTGAGGTTTCAACTAATCTTGGGGACAAAGTTCAGAAAGGGTGTGTGTGAACTTTCGCAGCAGAGAATTTCCAAGCTGAGCACTAACCACGAAGGTCAGGTGTGACTTCGAAAGGGCCTCTGCGCCACCTTTCTTTGCCATCACAACCCACTCCTTGTCATGGAATTCTACTCAATATTGACCCATAGTAGATTCCAATGTGAATCTATGCGAGAGGCAGTGAAGGATAGGCATGCCTGGCGTGCTCTGGTCCATGGGGTCACGAAGAGTCGGACATGACTGAACGACTGAACAACACAACAACAGATTCCAATGTATAGTTAGCAGAGTAAAAACTTAAACACGTTGCAGGATTCCCCCCAAAATAGACCAGAGGCAATTGTATTTCATCCAGCAGAGCTTTACTGCTACTGAAGGCAAATGAGCATAATGGTCACAAATCCAATACATTCAGGATTGGCACTGTCCATAAGAAATCCAGTTGCAGCAGACTTAACTTAAACTTAAAAAGGTAAAGGACCCCTGACAGTTAAGTCCAGTCGCGAATGACTCTGGGGTTGCGGCGCTCATCTCGCTATAGGCCGAAGGAGCCGGCGTACAGCTTCCAGGTCATGTGGCCAGCATGACTAAGCCGCTTCTGGCGAACCAGAGCAGCACACGGAAACGCCGTTTACCTTCCCGCCAGAGGGTACCTATTTATCTACTTGCACTTTGATGTGCTTTCAAACTGCTAGGTTGGCAGGAGCTGGAAGTTGGACGGGAGCTCACCCCGTCGCGGGGATTCGAACCGCCGACCTTTCCAATCGGCAAGCCCAAGGCTTAGTGGTTTACACCACAGCGCCACCTGCGTTATTGTAAACCTACAATAACTTATAACAGGACTAAACCTTAACACTAAGCATACTATGTACAGAACACCACGCCAGGAGGAAAAGAGAGAAAGAAAAAGAGAAATCTAGGCTCCTTCTGGCCTTATTTTTATAGTCAGCATGACCTTTGCAGAAGAGATAAGAGAACTAGTTTAAACCAGCTGTACTCAACTTCAGCCTAAACATCATGAACCTTCTGATTGTTTCTTTCACACAGAGAAGCTTCCAGAACCCTCCTGAATAAAGCAGAATAGGAAAGATCTGTACACATAAGAGCAATACTTTCTGCACTAAGAAATGCAAACTGACACACCTTCCCTTGGAAATTCACTTGTCTTGGAGGCAGTGGTAGTGTGTTCTCCACGAGCGCCACTTACCAACATGCGCAAGCCCATTGCCGCAACTACTGCTAGAAACAAATGGAGGGAGAACAGCTCCGGGGTGTCACTACGTCACCAGGAGTGTGATGGTGTGCAAATCAGAAGGGAGTCACAAATAATATAATGTAGTGTTGTTGCTGTTTTGTTAGCTTTTTTCTTTATGGAAAATAAATGGGCATTCAATGAAACTGAATGTTGGAAGATTCGGGAAAGATAAAAGGAAGTCCTTCTTCACACAATGCATAGTTAAACTTTGGAACTCACTCCCACTGGAGGCAGCAATGGCTGGCACTTGTTGTTGTTCAGTCGTTCAGTCCGACTCTTCGTGACCCCATGGACCAGAGCACGCCAGGCACCCCTATCCTCCACTGCCTCCCGCAGTTTGGCCAAACTCATGCTAGTCGCTTCGAGAACACTGTCCAACCATCTCATCCTCTGTCGTCCCCTTCTCCTTGTGCCCTCCATCTTTCCCAACATCAGGGTCTTTTCCAGGGAGTCTTCTCTTCTCATGAGGTGGCCAAAGTACTGGAGCCTCAACTTCAGGATCTGTCCTTCCAGTGAGCACTCAGGGCTGATTTCTTTAGAATGGATAAGGTTTGATCTTCTTGCAGTCCATGGGACTCTCAAGAGTCTCCTCCAGCACCATAATTCAAAAGCATCAATTCTTCGGCGATCAGCCTTCTTTATGGTCCAGCTCTCACTTCCATACATTACTACTGGGAAAACCATAGCTTTAACTATACGGACCTTTGTCGGCAAGGTGATGTCTTTGCTTTTTAAGATGCTGTCTAGGTTTGTCATTGCTTTTCTCCCAAGAAGCAGGCGTCTTCTAATTTCGTGACTGCTGTCACCATCTGCAGTGATCATGGAACCCAAGAAAGTAACAATAATACAATTTCCTTAAACTGAAATATTTGTCAGATGCCCCATATCCCTGTTCTGATTCATGAAAACTTGTGGATTAATTTGGGGGTTGGGAGGTGGGGGTCTATGTGAGCCCGGTATCAGATTAGTAAGTGCAGGAGGGTGAAATGTAAGAGATCAGTGTGTATCAAAGAGAGCCTTTAGGACAAGACAGACAGATCTATCCAGCAAACAGGCACTTATGGCTGTCTGGGATGTCCTTTGAAAGTCCTGACAGTCAGTTAGAAAGAAAGGAAATGCCATTATAAGCCATGGCCCTAGGCATGCAGAAGATGAATTAATGTAACAGCGCCTCTGCGAAATGTCTGCCTTTCGCTTAGACAAGCGTCTGCAGGGGGGGAAAAGAGCTGCAAAGGTTTTCACCAAATTAAATTTTACACTGGGTTTTTGCAACCTTTGCATAATTTTTTTCTGTGTCCTGATAGTTTAAAAGATATTTCATAGTGATTTCAAAGTCTTTGATAGAGGTCACTATTTAAAATGTCATCACGGGCTGCAATCATGCATACCTAAAAATAATATTACTATTTTTTTTATTTTAAAAAAACACCCTCTGATTCTCCAAGCGAACAGCTAGTTTAGCATAAGAAACGGAGCTGTGAACCAGGAAGTCCTTAGTTCGGATTCCATCTCAGCCATGAACTCGCAAGGTGGACCTTTAGGGAAGCCCGCTGTTTTCTCAGTCTCAGCTCTTCCTGAAACATGGGAATAAAAATAAGAAGAACACTGCCTGACCTTTTAGGGCTTTTGTGCAAATTACTTGACATAACGTAGGTGAACTGGAGATGCCAAAGGCCTTATTTATTTCTGTAACACTCTCCTCGTGGCTGACACTTTGCAGAGTCTCTGCTCTGAGGCGTATGTATATAAACCAGTCTTTAGTTAAAGTGATGCTGGACACAGCAGCTGGAACAAAAGCCTCCCCACCCTCCACCCCACCCTTGCTGTGTGAGAAACAAGGCCACAGACACATTTCCTAGGCTTCCAAGAGCATCTTCACAGTTTTCAAAGACAGGGGGCTAGGAAGAGCAACCCATCATTCAATATCTACCAGTTCCACTTCAAAGAAAAGTTTTGCATTTGGTGGAATTTTGGCATCCGGCTGCCCTTTCTTCCCATAAGCCCATTCCGGTTCAATTTCCAGGGGAGCCTTCTCCCCTTTGCTCATGGTCAGCAGAGCTTCGTCCCAGCCTCGTATCACTTTTCCAACGCTCAGCAGTGTTGGAGTAACCTGCTCCAACAATTCCAGAAGGTCGTGATATTTTGGAGAGATGGTAGGAGGTTTGGGGCTGAAGAAGCAAAGGCGGCTGAAGCAGCAAAGGCGGCCGAAAATAAAAGGGCTGCAGTCGTCAGTTTAAGTGCACTCAATCGCAGTGAGTGAGCTCTCTTCTCCTCTAACAGAGGTGGGGGATTTTTATTATCAATTTGTACAATGACGTAAGCATATATGCAACCAATAGCAGTCAAGCACAAAGAGCCCTTCCGGGTGGGAAACAGCTCCAGGGACCGTTAGTCAAGGGGCTTCTTGGTGCGCTTTTCCCGGAGCGGAGGCAACTCAATTACAGCTCCGTGATCTCAGCCGGTCTTCTTCTTTTCCTCCGCGTGCGGCAGCACAAGATCGGCAGGACAGCGGCTGCGCGCGCGGGAGGCGCTGGAGCGTATTCCCACACAGCGGTTTTGCCGCTTTCTTTTCCTTTGAACTTGTCTGAATATTGTTATCGAAGACTGTTCCATCTTGCAGCTTCCCTGTATACCAACAGTGAACGACATCGCCCTTTTTGGGAAAGTTGATTTTATCCCCCTTCTTCAGTACTGACTTTGTATATCTGGGGTGGGGGGGCTCATCCACAGCTTCCTCAGGCTTTGTCTCCCTGGGCTTCTCTTCATCAATCTTGGTGTTTTTCACTTGCTCTGCTACATGCTCTGGACTCTCAGTACCCTTAAATCTCTTGGTTGCAAAGAGCGCATTATATGCCGTGATCAGCTGCTCCTTACTGGCTGTTTTGTGCTCTGACAGGAACTTGTGCGCCGCCTGCTCCTGCAGGAAGCAGACGATCTCCTTCTTGGGCAGGGCATCTCCGTGGAGCTCCTCAGGGCTCAAGGGCTGCACGGGGGCTGCCATGGCATCGCCTCCTCACACAAGCGAGGGCTCCCTCCTGCTCTGAGGTGCTTACATTCTCTGATGCACCGCAGAAGCAACAATGGAGGGATGAGGGAGAAATGAAGGCAAGGAGAAATGGGAGGGCCTGTGTTCATTTCAGTTACGGACTCGCTATGCTGTTTGAAGTTCTGAGACAGTATGCAGGAAGGTGTGATTGCATCAGCTCCGACCACCATCATCACCATCCCATACCCTCCAACTTTTCTCCGATGAAAATAGGGATGTCCTAAGGAGAAGTGGGACATTTGGGGATCAAATTAAAAACCAGGAAAGCTTCTGTAAATTTGGGGAAATAGGGTCTGCTTTTCATGTGTTCCCAAGTGACTGCCTGGGAAGCTAAGCCTCTTATACTCAGGTAAGTTTCTGTGCATTTCGAAACCCTACAGAAAGAGAAGTCCCCAAAATCTCAGGGTAGGGGGTTGTGACAAAAGCTTCCTGGAAAAGGGGGCAGGTGAGGAGGGATCGGAAGAGGTGGCATCACACGGGTGTTTCAGAAGGAAATTTCAGGCATAAAAACCAGCAAGGGAATAAGAATGGAGGTATTTGGACTGCTGTGGCAAAAGTTGAGCAAAAGTTATAGGCAGGGATATAGCCCGATATAGGGACGCGGGTGGTGCTGTGGTCTACACCACAGAGCCTAGGGTTTGCTGAACAGAAGGTCAGTGACTTGAATTCCTGCGACGGGGTGAGCTCCCATTGCTCAGTCCCTGCTCTTGTCCACCTAGCAGTTCGAATGCACGTTGAAGTGCAAGTAGATAAATAGGTACTGCTGCGGCGGGAAGGTAAACGGCATTTCTGTGCGCTGCTCTGGTTTGCCAGAAGCGGCTTAGTCATGCTGGCCACATGACCTGGAAGCTGTCTGCAGACAAACGCCGGCTCCCTTGGCCTATAGAGCGAGATGAGCGCCACAACCCCAGAGTCGTCCGCGACGGGACCTAACGGTCAGGGATACCTTTACCTTTACCTTTACAGCCAGATATAAGTGTATTATGGGAGCTCACCATGAACTTCCCCCTTCTTCTCTTGTTTTAGAATGGCTATGGTGACCACCGGAAAGGTGCCGGAGCCAAGCTCTGGCTGAAAAAACAAATCCTGGTTATACTTTATTATCTATGGCAGCTCCCAGGGACAGGTAGGTAGTCGTATTGGTCTGCCGTAGTCAAAACAAAATAAAAAAATTCCTTCCAATAGCACCTTAGAGACCAACTAAGTTTGTTCTTGGCATGAGCTTTCGTGTGCATGCACACTTCTTCAGGGTCCACCTCCCTTTATGGAATCCATGCCACAATATGGCCCCTTCTCATTGAGCCACATGGGTGATTCATTGCCAAGCTGTTGGGGCCTTTAAAGGTCCTCAGGTATGGAGACTGACCTTACAGACTTGCCACCACCAGGGCCCTATCAATAACCAGGGCTCACTCATTCCCCAGAGAGGTGAGTTCTGGTACCTCTTTTTCTAGAAAAATCGCGCTGCATGCAATGTACGAGATAGCCCCTCTTAATAGCTTTCTACCTGCACGCCTGTTGTTCTTGGTTTGCGTTAGCTTGCTTGAGAACCCAAGTTTGTTGGGTCACTAAGGTGAGGGGCAACGTTGTTTGCCCTGACTGCTTTGCCCTGCTGCCAAAGATGCCCGTCTGCTTAACTTTCCTGCTACCTTGATGCGTTGCAACTGTTCCTCAGTCTGACCCACTCCTTCTCTGTGGCAGCAGTGGGGCTGTGCCCAGAAGCGATGTCACCCCCCAACCCCAGAAGCTGCTCCTGTTGCAACCATCCCAAGAGGCATCATTTTTGAAATACCAGTTTAACTCTCAATTCCTGCCAAGCAATTCCAGAAGCAGTATAGAAATCCCCCCTTGGAAATCCCTCGTCCCTCTCACAAAACTACAGCTCCCAGGGTCCCCAGGGAGAGGAAATTAAACTGATTAAGTCTGTTGCATAGATATGCCCTTAGAGAACTGCCTTCGGTGAGGTTTAAATTGCCTCCGAGCCTCTTTCTCACTAGTTGTGTGAATATTTGATTGTTATAAATGCAGAAGAGAAAGCAGAAGGGAGGCATTTTTAATGCAAATGAACATTGCTGGCTTTACATTTGCAGTACAAAGTGAAATTGCAATGGGGGTGGAAATATGTCAGTTTTGGTTCTCTCTGTTTCTCATTTTTCCATCCGTAAGTTCCGTTCTCCACATTCTGCATTAATCTGAAGGTCTTTAAAAAACAAACAAACAAACGTCCTGAAAACACATCAGCAAATTTCTCCTTTTTATATGTAGTTTTGACTACCGTGCATATTTCACCCCGACACAACTCATTTCTATATTCCGCTTTCACTAATATCTCCATTTTTACGCACACTTGACCGTACTCGAACGGGCAGCCTTTGGCAAGCCACAGAAGCCAAACACAAGTGTGTGGTCATCCTATGCAGAACTGCGTGCCCAAAATGCTAACAGTAAACCCCCCCAAATGCAGGAAGTACAAAAGAGGATGGATAGCCAGACATCCCAACCTCTCTTTCCCTTCCTCTATTGTGCCTTGCGTGTATTCTTATTGTATGGCTAACTGTAGTACAATATAATGTGTGGATGGTATTGTCAGGCTTCAGGGAATCGGCTTCCTTCCCCCCTTGGCAGTAGATAAGCAGAACAAAGGAAAAGGAGTCTTCTTACCAGTTAGAAACTTTAATGATCACAGCGAGAGAACAAAGATTCCACTTCCTAGGAATGGCGGTGCTCCCATTTAATGGTTCCACCCACATCCTCCCTAGTCATCCACTACTGTGTCTTGTAACCTGAGCTCATAACCACTGTGCTTTCTGTGCTGCTGCTTCATCTGTTCTTCTTGACCTTGGACTGAGCAGATGAAAGCTTTCCAGAGAAATTGAGTCTGTTAACTCTTTCTCTCCCAATGCTTCTCCTCCTAGCTGTTCCCCATCCAGTATTTCCCAGCTTCTGCCTTCTGATTTTTGTCCCTCTGCAAACCAATGTTCCAAATCTATACTGTCCTCCTGCTCCTGGGAAGATTCAGGATCCGGATCAGGATCAGGGGGAGGCGGGGGCTCCCACCATTCCTCCTCAGTACAACCCTCCTCAGCACAGTCCCTGAAAGGTATATATTTACTTTTTAAAAGAACACAATTATAGACAGTGAGGGGGTAGGGAAATAGAACATTACCTCCCCGGGGCAGAGAATAGCTAGCAAGACAGGTCTCTGCCTCAAGGAGCTTACAAGTTTGATTTTGACTGCCGGTGAGATGAGAAAAGTGACAACATTTTATTACTAAATAATGGTAAGCAGCAGTCCTGAAACAACTTCGCAGGTAATGTCAGTAAACCCAACGGAAACGCTTCAGGGTAAGAAAGCAAGTTGCAGCCTTCAGTTTGGCTGTTCAAGTTGGCATGTTGTTGTTTTTTTAACTTGAGCGCAGGCGTATTTAAACTCTGCTAGTGTGCTTTGATCGCAGAAATGAAAATGGGTGAAAAATCCTCATCCTTATAACGAGGAACATTTTTCAGACTTTCCTGTCCCCAAAATTAAAGGGACATTATGGCTTGGAAGCCTATAAATTAAATATCAGCTAGTCTGCAAGATTAATATCTATGTAATAGTTATACACCAGCCCTCAATAAAAAGAGTTTTAATAATCAATTAGTATAATAGAAATTAAAGATGGAAAAGACCTATTAGGAGGTCATCCAGTCCATCCCTTGCCGGTGCCAAATTGCTCCCTGAAGTATATTCAGTACTTTAATACACATCTGTCTTATTAAATCTAAGTTTAATGCAAGGTTAAGCATATTGCAGACACTTAAAGCATTCCTAGAATATGTAATATCCCTTCCGCAGCTAGGCTCCTCATAGACTTTCGGTCACGTCTCACGTTCTTTACAGAATTTTATCATAGCTCGAGTGCACCAATATATCTACGCAGGGTTATTCGGCAAATTGAACTTTAATGTGGGACAACCTTCAAAGTAGGTCAATTATTAGATCAAAGTGCTCTGAGTGTCTCTCAAGGTTCACGTTTTCCCGTGGTTCGGTGACTCAAGGCAATCGTATTTTCGTCAGTTCCTCAGAGCGCTGAAAGTTTTCTAACACATCAACTTTGACATCAATTAAAGATTCAATTTCTTTCCATAGAAAGATTTAACTCTTCAAACTTTCTCTGTTCTGTCGAACTAAACCTCCCCCCCACACACACACACACCACCGCCCATTATAATAGGCAAGCATGAACTACTTTAAAAACACTAGGCCCAGATTCTAACATGCGATGAATAATGCGCATCCTGACATATTGTAATGTTGGAACGGTTATGGCTCACTGGAGGAGCACACGAAAAGTCCCAGATTCAATCCCTGGTATTGCTTTGCATAGCTGGGGGGAGTGTATAGACCAGGGGTCAGCAAACCTTTTCAGCAGGGGGGCCACTCCACTGTCCCTCAGACCTTGTGGGGGGCCAGACTATATTTTTTTTGGGGGGGAGAACAAACTCCTATGCCCCACAAATAACCCAGAGATGCATTTTAAATAAAAGGACACATTCTACTCATGTAAAAACACGCTGATTCCCAGACTTTCTGCAGGCCAGATTTAGAAGGCGATTGGGCTGGATTCTGCCCCCGGGCCTTAGTTTGCCTACCCATGGTATAGACAGTACTTTGCTAGCTGGACCAATGGTCTATGCTGTTCCTATTTTTAAAATACTATGCCCAGATTCACAACATGCCACAAATCTCTTGCATTCTGCTCCCAATGCATATAATGTCATGCGTAAAATGTCACGAGCCCCATGAAGATGTCTTCGTAAGGCTGGTCAGCAGGTGTGGTTGATACCTGGTTTTCAACATCACAATATATCACCAGCTAAACATTGTGATACAGTCATATCTTGGATCTCGAACGCCTTGGCTCCTGAACAAATCGGCTCCCAGATGATCGAAACCTAGAAGTGAGTGTGCCGGTTTCCGAACGATTTTTGGAAGCCGAACATCCAACTGAGCTTCCTCAGCTTCCGATTGGCTGCAGGAGCTTATGGCGTGCAGCTGATGAAAACCCCAAAGTTGAGATTGTTAATTTGGGGTTCTCATCAGCTGTACACCATAATCATCACAATTATAACAAGCAAAGGCTTGACATATCTCGCTTTGCATGTCATGAGTCTATCTCATATATTAAACTCCAGTAGCTAATGAAAACAATTGCTTACATAAATGGACTTTTCCACAATATTCTAATTTTTCGAGTTTCACCTGTAGGTGGTGCCAGAGAAAATCCTGACTTGCCTCTGGCACCACCTCCTCCTAGTGAAGCCCTCCATGCCTCTGGTGATGTGCTGTCAGGGACTGGACTGAGGAGGAATGGTGGAGACTGTCCTCCCCCCCCCTTCCTCCTGAATCTTCCAGAGAAGAGGAAGATAGTATAGATTTACAACAGTGGTTTGCAGAGGGTCACGGCTCAGAGATGGAAGAGGAGCAAAGCTGGGAGATTCTGAGAGAAGCAGAGCTGCAGCAGCTTTTCCTCCCTGCGAGAAGTGAAGCTACAGGGAACCAGGCAGAGGGCCTTCTTGGTAGTGGCGCCCGCCGTGTGGAACGACCTCCCATCAGATGCCAAGGAAATAAACAACTATCTGACTTTTAGAAGACACCTGAAGGCAACCCTGTTTAGGGAAGTTTTTAATATCTGATATTTTATCGCTTTTATTGTTGTCGGTATTCTGTTGGGAGCCCCCCAGGGGGACCCAGCCAAATGGGTGGGGTATAAATAACCAATGATTGTTATTGTCCAACTAGGAAAGTAGCCCATCTAGGAGAAGAAAACTCTTATCTTAAACCTTTGTTACCTTGCGGGATAACTTCAGGAGAAGAAAAGACTAAGGAGTAAACCTTACACAAATACATAGCGGTGTCCCTAAGATGGTAGTCAGTCTGCTGGCAATTCCTGCAGCCAAGCTGGTGCCAGATGTATTGCTCTGCTTTCCTGTGGACCACATAAGCAAGGCCAAGAGGGGGTATATGGCCATCTGGGCAGCCCAGGACCTCCATACACACACTGCCCAGGCTAGCCATTTCGGTGCTGCTAATGCAGGCATTTGACTTCACCCCAGAAGCAAACAGATGCCAACCACAATGGGGAGGGGGAGAGTAATGTATGCCATATTGAGCTCCTGGGAGAATAAGGCAATATAAAAATGCAACAGTGAAATAAATGTAATAATCATCAATTATGATTAGCTAGCTAGAACTGACCTCAATTTTTTGTGTTACTGTTATTATTTATCTCTTAAATTTGTCAGACGCTTTATCTCACCTAGGGGATGTGGGTGGTGCTGTGGGTCAAACCACAGAGCCTAGGGCTTGCCGATCAGAAGGTCGGTGTTTCGAATCCCCGCAATGGGGTGAGCTCCCGTTGCTCAGTCCCTGCTCCTGCCCAGCTAGCAGTTCAAAAGCACGTCGAAAGTGCAAGTAGATAAATGGGTACCGCTCCAGTGGGAAGGTAAACGGTGTTTCTGTTTCCTTTCTGGAATCTTTTGTTTTCTCAATTCTGAATGAATCCCAAACAGTGTTTAGACTGGCTGCCCACCTCTCAGTAAGCTAAAGTCACAGTTCCCTCAGGTGATGATGGTTGGGATCTCAAAGCACCATGCAGGGCTTTTGAAGGGCTTTTAAAGACACCTGTGCAGTGCTTTGAAGCACCCCTTTCAGCAGACTTTAAGTCACTTCCTATCAGCTGATGAGAAGGGACCCAGGTGGCGCTGTGGGTTAAACCACAGAGCCTAGGGCTTGCCGATCAGAAGGTCAGCGGTTCGAATCCCTGCGACGGGGTGAGCTCCCGTTGCTCGGTCCCAGCTCCTGCCCACCTAGCAGTTTGAAAGCACGTCAAAGTGCAAGTAGATAAATAGGTACCGCTCCAGCGGGAAGGTAAACGGCGTTTCCGTGCGCTGCTCTGGTTCGCCAGAAGCGGCTTAGTCATGCTGGCCACATGACCCGGAAGCTGTATGCCGGCTCCCTCGGCCAATAAAGCGAGATGAGCACCGCAACCCCAGAGTCGTCTGTGACTGGACCTAATGGTCAGGGGTCCCTTTACCTTTACCTTATCTCGCCTAGGGCAACCAAAAGCCACTTACAAGCAAACAAATAGACATTAATCCCCACGTTTCTGTATTCTAATGTCAGAAATTGTATATTGTACAGCAGAGTAGATGGGTGCCTACATATATACCACTAACATGGAAGTTCCAGTTAATCCAAGTCATGCATGAGCCCAGTTGTTTGCAAGTTAACTGGCTTTCCTCATGCACAAACCAGCCTGTAAGAATGCATCACAACTACTGCTATTTATTCGTGTGTGAGTTGGTGTTCTGCTTCTCCCATCACAGGAGAAAACCTAGTGCAAAGCAGCCAAAACCATCTAGTACGTATCTGGTTAAAATGAGTTTTATCACAGAAAACTGAAATTTATCAGAGGGATGGCCTTTGATAAGAAGAAACACCTTTGAGTGCTCTGTTGAAAATTCACCTTGTTATTCCTGGGTCATAAGGCACTTCGAGCTGCCCTTTGAGCTCACCTGCCACAATCAGAATGATACTTCAACCCTTTTAAAAGTTAACAAACTCTGCTAAACTAGCAAAAATGTCATCCAATGTGGGACTTTCAGAGCTACAAGGCAAAAACATGACTAGACACAGGCCTTCTTTCATTGCAGTCCTGAGCCCCTCAGTTATGGGGTGTGTTTACCCATAATCTGAAGAAACAAACAAGACTTGGTCTCTTCCAAACCCAGAATATATTCTTATCTTCAGGGAAGGATCTTCTGGCAAACAATTCCCATTTGCTCTGTGAGGGTTTACACAACAAACTCACCTGAGGCATGAACTAAAATAAAGGAGCATTCATCCCTTCTGTAGGGTCTTATTTGGGAATAAGTATATTGTTACCGACGGTGATGATATTATATTATTATATTTATTCGACTTGTGAGTCATTTGCTACAAAGAAGTTTCTAAGTGACTTACAAAAGGTTAAAAGCCAATAATGCTTGAACGAACCCAGCAGAAGAACAATCAAAAAGAGCATCAAACAGCTCACCATACTCTGTCAGATGCCCGGGAGAAGAGATAAATTTTAACCTAGTGCCAAAAGAGTACAGTCGTACCTTTGAAGTTGAACAGAATCTGTTCCAGAAGTCCGTTCGACTTCCAAAACGTTCAGAAACCAAAGCATAGCTTCTGATTGGCTGCAGGAAGCTCCTGTAGCCAATCGGAAGCCCCGTCGGATGTTCAGGCTCCAAAAAACATTCACAAACACGAACACTCACTTCTGGGTTTGCGGCATTTGGGAGCCAAAATGTCCAAGTACCAAGGCGTTCAGGGTCCAAGGTACGACTGTACAGGGAATTTTAAGTTTGTGAACGGAAAGCTACTGCTCCCAGGTTTCTTTGGCAGAAGTCATGTACATTAAGTGTGTATTGGATGCATGTTTTATGTATGATGTGGCTCTACCCACAGTGTACCAAGCCTAGGAGATCCTGTCGGCATCCCTGCATGAGGGATCTAGGCGCCAGCTTCAACCTCAGGTGTTGTTGTTTTTAAATTCCCTTCCAGCTTGATGTTCTCCTACACAATGTCATAGGTTTGTTCCATGGCTCAGGTCTTCAGCACCTTGGCATCTGCCCTGTAGAGCACTCTCCCCATGGAGATCGGACAGGTCATCACTTTCTGTCATCTATTAAAGGCTTCGTAAAAGGTGGCGCTGTGGGTTAAACCACGGAGCCTAGGGCTTGCTGATCACAAGGTCGGTGGTTCGAATCCCCACGACAGGGTGATCTCCCATTGCTCGGTCCCAGCTTCTGCCAACCTAGCAGTTCAAAAGCACGTCAAGGTGTGCAAGTAGATAAATAGGTACCGCTCCGACGGGAAGGTAAAAGGCATTTCCGTGTGCTGCTCTGGTTTCGCCAGAAGCGGCTTAGTCATGCTGGCCACATGACCCGGAAGCTGTACGTCGGCTCCCTCGGCCAGTAATGCGAGATGAGCGCCGCAACCCAGAGTCGGACACGACTGGACCTAATGGTCAGGGGTCCCTTTACCTTTACTTAAAGTTTCTGAAGTCTTATCTTCTGCAGAGACAGTATTTGTTGGTAGCCTTTTATTATAAATTTATCTTACAGGCTTTAGACTATTTTGTTTTACCTTTGCACGCTGACATTGTTAAATATTTAGCAATCTACAAATGTTCCAGATAAAAAAATAAATTAAATAAATGCAGCACATGGGACAAGAAAGCACTCATGAACATACCCTTTTGTTCATTTCACTTCTGCCAAGGTATACCATCCTGTGAGCACATGCTTTTTCTGTGGCAATTTATACTTTTATCTGGAATCTTCTAACCAAATATTATTATTATTATTATTATTATTATTATTATTATTATTATTATTATCAGACAGTGTATCAATGTCTGAATAAATGAAAGCATCTTTATCAACTCAGCCTTAAAAGTACAATCTGCGATGTGATTTTTCAACTACAAAAAGATTACAAACTGCTCAAATTTCGTACTATCTTCGTCTGCATTTGGGATCTAGAGGAATCCATTCCCATATTTCCCTCCCTACAAGTGTTTTTTTTTTTGAAGGAGGTTATTGAGTTCTGCTACTGCCAGAGGAAAGAGAAATGTAATGGAGGAAATCTCTTCCCAAACATCATGAGACTTCACAGCTATGATAATTAAACTCTTCTTCCCCCTGTTTGCGAAGGATAAATCATTATGACAGCCAATCCGTTTTTAGAAACCCGATTTCATCCGTTTGCCACAAAATGCTGCAAATAAGTTTATTTAAAGAAAAATCAGTTACCTTCAACCTGGTATGCTGCTGTGGATGCGCCCCAAGCAAACGATTTTGGGAAAGATGCGCCTTCCGGATTCCAGCTGGAGTCTGCAGAAGAGTCAAGCGTGCTGGATTCACCAGAGAGAGTTGAGGCCATGTTCCTAGGATGGTCTGTCTCTTTGTCAATCAGCGAATCCTTACTGTTTCCTGCCTGCTTTTGCCCCAAGCAGATTTCTGTCAGCCAGAGAGGACAGAAGAAGTGACGTATCCGCTCCAGCTCTCTAGAATGAATCTTGCTTTGTTTATAATAGCTTGGATGCCCGGGGTTCAGAGGGCAGCATTTTATCTCCAGCGCTACTGTTAAGAGAAAGAGAGAGAGAGAGAGAGAGAGAGAGAGAGAGGGTAGTGATTGAACGAGGACTTTGTCTCACAGAGCGTTTCTTAAGAATTTTCTCTTGCAGAAAAAAGGGGAGACCAGCATGCTTTAAAAAAAAACAAAAAACTTTCTGCCTCCTCCAAAAATAAATACAAGAGGATGTTAAGTATTCCAAACACTCCAAGCTTTAACAAAAGAACCACCACACCAGCAGCTCTAAGGAACCACAGAACTCCATCGCAGTTTGGTGATACTATGGTTTGGAGTCTCACATATGAACCAAGTCCCTGCCTTAACTATGGTTTATTTGGCCACCCCCAGAGGTGGGGAACTTGTCCTGTCAGCCCTCCCTATGTGTCCCACAAGGCCTTTGGGGGGAAAGTCACACCCACCCCACACCTAACATGCCTGTTCCTTCCTTGACCTCTGTGGCGGAATAATGCCTGCTGATGGTTCAGGTTCATCATGGGCTAACCCAGTGTTTTTCAACCACTGTTCCGCGGCACACTAGTGTGCCGCGAGATGTTGCCTGGTGTGCCGTGGGAAAAATTGAAAAATTACTTTATATATAGTCAATATAGGCACAGAGTTAAATTTTTTAACATTTTCTAATGGTGGTGTGCCTCATGATTTTTTTCATGAAACAAGTGTGCCTTTGCCCAAAAAAGGTTGAAAAACACTGGGCTAACCTATCACTCCCATGTTAGGTTGGTGTTACCTAGGAGGCGGAGCTAGTTGCCATTCTAAAAGGAGGGGGAACAACCTTGAAAGGCAGTTGGGGGTTTGGCAGTTGGGGGTGGAGGATTAGAGAGAGAAAAGGAGAGGTTAGGCTTTGGGGAATGGGAGGAAAGGTCATTACCATTGCTAAAGGGATGCAGGAAATATTATAACAAAGCTGAATTACATGAGAAGAAGATTTGTACCAGTAATAACCCGAGACATCCATGTTTTCAAGTTACCTAATAAAGTTAAATGTGCTTAAACGTTCGTTGACTCTGGCAGTGTATCAGTACCTTAAGAGGTGTGACTAAGAGGAGAGAACAAAGCTTTCCTGTGGAAGAGGAAACTGTTTGCTTATTCTCCTGTCATACAGAGGGCTGGACAGTGAAGCCAAGTGTGCCACTTATTTGCCTAAAGGGAAGGCAAACTGCAGTAGTTGGGAACCCTGGTAGGGAGATCCCATAGGTGGCAAGAGGTTTTCAAACGTAGAGCCCTGAGGTACCCCAGAGACAACTCCCATATGAACACTGAAGGATTCATCCTAGTTGTCAGTGAAACTTAGGGAGAGTCACTGTTGGGGAAGTATTGAAAGGGGAGGGAATAGGATCCCTCACAACCTCCTGTTCGAAGTACGTTGGGCCAATCTAAGTCCAGATGGTTAAAAAGGCAGCTTTAGTGCAGGCAGCCACAGAAAAATGAAGGTATACACCTGGTGGCATCAGTGCCGTCACAAAGCGACCCAGAAGGATATTGGCTAGAACGACAACAGTTCTCTCGGCACATACACTGGTGAGCCATTGTAGTCAACCTAAACTCGACGGCCCACGGGTCTAGGAGTATTGTACAGGAAAGGAGATCAGTTTTCTTGCCCCCGTTCTGGCACGTTAAGATTTCGACCGCGTTACGCTTCCTGCTTCTTCTTTCCTCAGTTCTCAAGTACTAAAGCAGTTGGAAGGAAATGCTAAAGCGCTGTTGGTCCCCGTTCCACCCTCCAACCCAAGAACGCAGAGACTTTTGTCGCATAAGGCAAAACTCAAAGGTCTCCAGTAGCTCAGATATATTTTTAAAAAACAACACACTAGATGGCACTATTGCAACTTTATTGTTCAGACATGGAATAAGAAACTATTTCCCCTCTTGACAGTAATAAAAACACACCCCTATTGATTTATGCTAAGGTCGTTATTCATGTTTATTGGGCCGCAGGCAACATGTCACTTTGAGGGGTGGGGTGGGAGAAGAAAAAAAGTCAGACTCTGTTAAGTGAATTCCAGACTTGTGTCGTGTTGCTTTCCTTTACATGGAAACCTTTGACTCGGGAAACATTCGCCCAGCAGCTTCGATCTACTGCTGTAAATCAGTATGTAGTATGTATTATGTGTATAACTGGGAATGGCACTGGATTTGGCCAAACCCCACGGTGCAAGATTGCGTGTCTTATTTTAGCGACACTATTTCTTAAAGGGTTAAAAAGTAAGCAACTGGCAAAACTTCACGAACCCTTGTAGACATTGCACGGTAACTGGATCTGCATCATATAAATCTTGCTCAGCCCTGCAGGCCCCGTGGAGTGAATTTCAATCCCTCCTTTCTTCCAAACTCAGGTTGTCATAAATACTTTCTCCACAATTTACCCTCACAATGTCCCAGTGAAGTAAGTTTGAGAACTAGTAACTCAAGGTCACCCTGTAAACTAAGCACAGATTTGAACATAGGTCTCCCTGGCAGAAATCCAGGTCACGAGACATTATAACATATAGCGTGTTCTCCTTCATGGAGAGCACGTGTTGCGGTGGGGGCTAGCAAGTCACCCCTCTGCTGCTGGGCGGGTTTGTATGGATGGCCACTACTGTGATTGGGCTCTGGCTGTCGTTGGGGAGATTCATATGTTGCAACTTGTTGATGGACAGTCCAGAGCCTATAAATGACCCTGCACTCAGCGTCGGAGCCCTCCTGGCTTCGTGCATCGGATCGCCCGCCCTCCTGCCCTGTTATTAGGCCTCTGCGTTGACCTTGCTATGCCTGTCATGGGGTCGTCTGCGTTGTAGCAGGGGCCTGGTAGGAATTTTTCCATTGGCTGATTGGCTGGTGCCATTTGGTTTTCGCCTACTGCGTAGCAATTAGTCACAACTTGTAAGGTTGGCGGTTAGGCATTGGTTATAAATTGGTTGAGGAGGGGCAGAGTTGGCTGTGGTTGCCCCTCCTATGCTGCGAAGGGGCAGGTTGGCTGTGGTTGCCCCTTCAATGCTGCTGCTGCAAGGGGAATTCCGTTAAAGGAATCCAGGGGCTCACCATGCTTGTCCGTATCCCCCGGTCGGGGGCCAGGGCCCACGCAAGAGCCCCTGGGAGCATTAGGGGAGAACGGGCGCACATTCTCTCCCCAAAGTGTTTTCCCCTATACTGACTCCACAGGCGGGTGGATGTCAGTTCTGTCCCCAGAGGGACAGATAGTCTTAACCAATGCCTAAGCAACCACTCACTTATTTTGTATTCAATAAAGTTGTGGCCAAATTAATGCCAAAAACCTTAAACTTATATCTGGTGTGAAGTGTGTTTTACTTGAGGGGTGGTTTGGGGACCTCAACACGCAATGGCCTATCTAAGAAGACATCTTGAAAACTTAATTTTCAAGTTTGCAAATCAGATAGCTTTCAAGTCCAGTGGTAGAAGTATGTTTTTTTTTTCCTTTTTCCCTTACTGCTTTAGCAATGGTAGGTTGTTGGACAATACAACTGCACGTGCCATTGTCAGTGCTCACTGATAATTTATGTGGACATAAAAAGTGAGTCGAGTCTTACTTTCATTTCAACCAAAAAGGAAATAAAAGTATTCTATGCATACTGTGCAGAATATTCATAGATACACCACTAGAATACAGTGATAACCAATTTATACACATATATCTTGGAATTTAGTGAGTCTCAAACTACCCAAACCACAGGGACTGGTTTGTTACATTTTCTTACACAAGTTCTAAACGGAAAGCATTAAGCAATTGCTGAGATACAGCCAGGTTTTAGGAGAACACTGACTAGCACACTTTACAGAAATCTGCTTAAATTGGACATAAACACTCCTGTTGATTGAAATGAAGGGTGATGATACACAACAACTTTGGGGTGGGTGGGGAAGCCATTAATGCATCACAGAGAAATTGTATTGCTTCTGATTCTATTTAGCTTGCTTCATTAATGTTCTGGAAGAGGGAGGAAATGGCAGATTAATTAAATTTGCAGATATTAAGAGTGGGAGGAGCGGAGACATTAGAAACATGGGCAGAATTTAACAATGCTATTCACCTTGGAAAGTGACAAACTACTGCATCTGGCAGGAATCTGGGGGAGGAGGTACAAGACACAAAAGACTTTGTGGCAAGAGAGAAACCTGACAGGAGCCGGCCATTCCAGTCTATGGGAAATGGTGCCACTGGATTAACTCAATATGGTGCTCTTCGTGAAGATGAACTGGCTCTATGGTCCACGATGACTCTGGCACCCAGGTCCAAGTGCTGGCAAGCTCCACCTTCCCACAGTTTGAGAGGTAGCAAGGAAGAGCACAGGGCCAGCTTCAAGGGTTGGATTCTGTCAAGGGACCACAGTGACAGAAGGAATAGGAAATCAGTGGCTGAACCTCACTCCTGGTTGATCCCCACAATACCCAACAGGCAGAGGCCAAGCCAAGTAGGAAGCAGGTTATGCATCAAGGGAAGAAGTCATGGGTCAGTATCCACATTTGAAATTCAATAGGCGTCAGGCGTATTTTGCACCTAGCTATCGACCACTTGCGACCAAGGATGGCACCGGACATCTCCACCATCTGGAGATGCATGCCTGGGGATCTGGATTGTTTTTCACACACTAGCAACACATCCTGTATAATTCCATCCATTATACTTTGTCTGTACAATCAGAACGAATTTCAGGAACCAAAAAGTCGTGTTGAGAAAGACAACTTTCGAGCCACCCGACCCAAAAATGGCAACTAGGCATTCCGTTTTGGTGACTGTAACCCTGGTTTAAGGAGTCATTTGGCACCTAGCTTATATATCTAAGTTTCTAACACTGGTCAGTGTGCCTGGTGGTTAGCTGCCTCTTGCATCAGTCCAGAAGTGGCTGCTGAGTCGTGGGACTTGGTGTCAGGCAGCCACTGTGTCTCTTCCTGCTCCTCCTTTGAATTTCAGCTGTCTGATACCAGTGTGGTGTAGACGTTAAGAGCAGGAGTCTTGTAATCTGGTGAACTGGGTTCGCGTCTCCGCTCCTCCACATGCAGCTGCTGGGTGACCTTGGGCTAGTCACACTTCTCTGAAGTCTCTCAGCCCCACTCACCTCACAGAGTGTTTGTTGTGGGGGAGGAAGGGAAAGGAGAATGTTAGCTGCTTTGAGACTCCTTCGGGTAGTGATAAAGCGGGATATCAAATCCAAACTACTACTCCTCCTCTTCTTCTTCTCCTTCACCTCTGCAACTCCTGACAACTCTCCTTTCTGCCTACGCACTCTCCCAGTTTCCCTTCCTGTCTTAGCAGCACACTGCACATCATGATTATCACAGGAAACACCAGTGAGAGAGATTTTACTCGGATTCTAGCTTTGACCCACCCAATGCACATTTGCACCATTATGTGGCTCACATACCCAGCTTTCATTTAAAAACAAGAAAACAGCCCTTTTAGAATCAGATGCAAAATATGCGGGCGCGATTCCGACCAACCGCTTTGCGAGATAACACAGCAACGCGCACCTTTCGGTGCTTTTAGCCAATGAACAAAGTCAGGGCTGTGACTGACATTTACAGATGCAATGCTACGCTTAGAGAAGTGTAGAGCGGCCCACTCATTGTCTAGAGAGGGGCCTTCTTAATTCGTTTGGAAACTTTCTTCTACCTTGCTGAAAAAATTGAGAAATCCAAGTTGTCAGTGCAGCTGTGATTGCACTGTGTCTCCCCAAGGAATCGGTGCTCTAATTCAAAGAGAGTTACACTGCCCATAAATAAATACCATCATGATAGTCCTATTACAGTTTCCGTGAGTGGCGGAGAATGCTTGGGTTGTCAGCCCTGCAAAGCAGGCCAGTGTTTTTATACTTAAAGTGCTGGGGGGAAGGCACAAATGTCAGGAGGGTAGTATATGGCAGCCCTGCGAATCTCCTGGAATATTGAGAATTTTAGAGAAATGTAGAGCAATGGGGCTGTGAAGGTAAGAGCAATAGCAGCATAGGCTGCGAGCAGGGAATTAGGCGAAAAACTGGGGCAATTCCGATGGGTGGGTGGGGGATTTTTATCACGAAAACATTCTGTGGGGCAAGTGTCCTTGGTGTCACTGCTGCCATCGACCCAGACTGGCCTGCAGTTCCTTAGGAGGAGGAGGAAGAACAACAACCTACTTGGCCAAGCCATTGTCGTAAGCTACAGTGTGGTGTAGTGGTTAAGAGCGGTGGACTCGTAATCTGGGGAACCGGGTTCGCGTCTCCGCTCCTCCACATGCAGCTGCTGGGTGACCTTGGGCTAGTCACACTTCTCTGAAGTCTCTCAGCCCCACTCACCTCACAGAGTGTTTGTTGTGGGGGAGGAAGGGAAAGGAGATTGTTAGCCACTTTGAGACTCCTTCGGGTAGTGATAAAGCAGGATATCAAATCCAAACTCTTCTTCTTCTTCTTCTTCTTCTTCTTCTTCTTCTTCTTCTTCTTCTTCTTCTTCTTCTTCCATCCTTCTTCCCTTTTCTGCCACGTCCCTCTGTGACATTAGAGCAGCTTAGCCACTCATTCCTACAGCTTTCATGCTTGCACTACAAATTGCCTCTTACTTTTATATACATGGAATACAACCCTCCGGTGAGCCAGCTGCAACAGTCTGCAAGAGAGTAGGTAACACAGCTTTCCCAAAGATTTGTGCAATACCGTAATACGGCAAGCATTTTTTTCCCCACCCACCCTCTTCTTTCCTAAGAAACACTTGTTTATTGTGCATGCTGGGTTTTTTTGGGTTTTTTTAGCCTGCGAAACATTAATGGACGCTTTTTCCAAGCACCTGCGAAGCAAGATAAGTAGCACAGCGGTAGTTTAATGTGACAAAGTAATCTAAACGCCTATTTGAAATCTAGTAAATACAGGTTATTCTCTTTTTTTAATGACTTAATGCTTTTATTCTATTTGGTGTTCCAGGCATTATTAAAGATGTGCAGCGATGCTTGGAGATGATTATCTTGTTCTGAGAATATCACAAAACACATACCTGCCCCAAAGCTGAACTAATGGAACGAGAAAGAGGGAGAAAAGATCAATGCCGCTGCTCTTTGGCATGGCTGTCCCTTGCTTGATTTGGACACATAAATGAAAGAGAGATTAAAGGATACAGTACTTAGAATGGTGCAGCGCTGCCTTTTTAATATGATTATCTTAGAGGTTGCCTGCTTTAAAAAAAAAAGGTCACTGGGATAGATCCAGTATCTCGTTCAATTTCAGCTTTTTTGATCTCATCCTTTTTTAGTTTCAGTTCAGAGCAATTTGAACAGATGCACAGTAAAGATTAAACCACACATATATCCTCTTTCTCCCTGATGAAGATAATTGAAAACACCATGGGGAAAAAATGGAGTTTAGGAAGAAACAGGTGGCTTTCCTAAACTTTCATGGAAAAGCGGACACCTCTCATTTTCAGGCAAAAGGTTGCCGAAGTATTTCGGACCAGTCGCAGAAAAGGTAGCAAAGTTGCCGAAATCCTCTTAATAGAATTCTTGCCAAATACTCAACAAGCGAGGGAAATTAGCTTAGTGCTGGAATACTCACCATTATTCCCTCTCTGTTTGTTTTTTTCTGAGTCAGTTTGCACATTCAGATTAAAATATTCAATTGTATGTGGACCGGATACAGAGATGGCTGCAGTGCCCCGTTTTCCACATTGTGTATGGATCTTGTCCAAGCAATGTAGGATTATGCTGTCAATCTAAGCACATTTCTCATACTTTCCTGTGAATCTGCATCATTTGTGCACATTCTGAACTCTGCTCACAGCAAACCTAACATAGATATGCACACATTGATCTGTGCAACATGCACGTAATGTCCATTGTGCTGTTTTGAAATCATTCTTTCCGTGGGGCAGCATCTCTTGACATTAGGCAGGTGCCTTCATTATGCTGCACTAGACACCTGCCAAAAAAATTACACCTTATGATTTAGTTATATTTGTTTTGAATGTTTTCTTCACTTTTATCTTAGTTTTTAATGATGGTCTTGCTTTTAATTGCCTGGTGGATTTAAGTTGTTTTACATATAACTGTCAACTGCTTGGAGATATTTTGTATTGAGCAGGCAGTTTATAAATTTCCTAAGTAAATAATGCCTACGTGGTTAATATACAAAGACAGAGAAAGAGAGCTTTTTTCACCATCTGCCAGTGGCAAACAGATACAACCAACCTTCTCCAGTGATATTTACTTGAGTTATTTCATAGGCCAAACCCTGATTTTTCCGATTCCTTTGGTCATCCAAGTATGAAGAGATCTATTCCAGCATTTCGAAGCATCCCAGCCATTGGAACTATTGGAAGGAGGCTAGAAAATATTAAATTGATACAAAAGTCATGGTTTTCCATGGGTGTTTCCCCACTAATGCAGAGAAGCAATTATGTGCTCTTTACTTGTCGTGGTTCCACTTTTTATTTCCAAATGTCATACAGAGCATTCAACATGTGCTCTTTGCCACAGCCTTCAGCTCCTTCATGCCGACGTCAATTTATTGCTAGGACCCTTTTCCATGGTAAACCATGCTCTTTGGCCGCATTCTCAGGTTACAAACTATGGTTTAAATGTGTGAATGGGTGTTTCTCTCCTGCTCCCCTTGGTGCTGAGGTCCTCCTTTGTCCTCAGCAATTTCTAAAATTCTGCCTGTCCGCAATCGTGTCCTACTGCTTTCCTGTTTCTCACCTGCTGGCCTTCAAAATGAACCCTCCTTCTCTCAGACGTAGGCTAAGGCTTGACACATTTTACCAGAGAGTGTATGCGCCTTCTCCGTACCACTGAGAAACAGTCTTACAAAGTTGCTTTTGGTTTCAGTCAAAATCCCTGAGGGGGTGCCTGCCTTGAGAAGCGACCACAAATTCCACTTTAGGTGACAATCTGGTAGCCCATCAAGAGTGACTGGGAGCCGTTGTGACCATTTCAGTCCCTCATACTCTGCAGCTCATATAGACGAGGAGCGAGCCTTGAAGCACATTCATTGCAAGGTCTCGGTGAGCTTTGATTCCTGTCCCCTTGTCAATGTTTGTTCAAGGAGCTTCCCACAGAAAGCTGCGTTTGTTCCAGAAACTTTCCGCAGAAGATGTGAGGAACAAGGTCACAAAGCAGTGGGAAACTCCACTTTGCAAGGGCCACTGAAAAGAATGTGTCTTAAGTCACCTTCATATGATCCACAAGGCTTTCTTAAAAAAAAAAAAAGAAGAAGTATCTGAGAATACTTAAGGGAGATGTCTGAATACTGAGCTATACATTCTCCCCCACCCACCCCAATAGCTATGGCAATCAAGTGTTGGCCAAATGCCCAGAACAGGCCCAAGACAGGTTTGTTCTGTAATAAAGCCTGCAATTGTTAAAAAGCTGGATTAAAAGCTTCTGACATACCTTTGGAAACTGGCACGAGAGGATTTAAAGCAAGAAAACAACTATTGTTCCCATCGAGATGAAGACAGATTGAAGATAAGAAGAGAGATCAGAGCGTTGTCTTCAGACGCACTCCAAGTTTGCCTTCAAACCTGAACTGGCAGACATGGTGGCAACTTGAATCCTGGCTAAAGTCCTGCAATCTTGCCTTAGCCCACTAACTCTAGGGCAATTGGTTCATTTGGTTAGGCAGGGGATGAAGTAGAGAGGTGGAACAAGACCGCAGGCTTCAACTCAACATTTGTGTAAGCAGTAGAGCTTGCATTTCTGGTTGTTGACCTGGAGCACTCCAAGCAGACTGAGTTCTTCCCAAAAAAAATAAAGAAAATAAAAAGTTGGCTCTTTCTCCGGCCTTTATTGGGCAGAAAGCAATAAAATCATGCACATGGCTCAGAATTTTCTCAACACATAGCCATGCTGAAAGTCAGAGTGTTTTCTTCTCCTGTGCCCCCAAAATATACACATTTGAAGTCCTAAATAATAGGCCACAATAACTTATGTGTAAATTTATTCCATGAGTCTGACCAAAAACTCAGGTGCAGACAACTGACTTCAGGTCACTTCACCACTTCCATAATGCCAGCTTTTAGAGCGACAGAAAGGGCAATATTATTTCAATACTCTTTTCCAAATCTAGTTAGAAATCAGCATGTACTACTGTGGCAGCTGTTTCTGCCTTGTTACGAGGCTGTAATTTTTATTTAGTTTTTTAATTTACGCTTAACTTTCATTCCTTCATTGTTGCAGCGTGCCATCCATACAGCAGCAGAATCACAGGATTGCAGTGCATGAATCTTTTTGCCCAATGCGGGGCTCAAACCCACAACCCTGAGATTAAGAATCTCATGCTCTGCTGACTGAGCTATCTGTAGAAGAGAAATCATATCACCATTGCTGTTGTCCTAAGCATACTTACAAAGAGGCAAGTCCGTCTGAAAGCAAAGGGACTTATCTCAGTCTCAACACTAGCTGCTCTGCCACATTTCTAAAAATAAATAAATGCTTCTCTCCCACGGTAGTACATGTTTATTATACCCACAGGCCTGTTAAATATTTCCTACATCCAAATTGGCCCTCAGCAATTTCCTACTGAATGTCACAACTTGAAATTATTATCTTTGCTTTCGGCAACTCAGATACTGACAACTTTAAACTGCCAGATCATTCCGTTAGCACTCAGAATTGCTTCTCATATTACTTTTCCAACCTTTCCTAAGATACACGAAGCAAAGTGCCAAGAATATGTCTATATTTGTAACATGGGAATAGTCTGTGAGACATCCAGCAAACTTCCCAGAAGCTACTTAGACAGATGTGAGGTTGTGGGGGCGGGAGCGGGGGTTGGCAGGGGCAGGAGAGGAATAAAATTGTTCCTTAAAGAGCCTAACCACATGAAACTCCCCCCCCCATAACAAGCAGTTCCAATTGTTTCTGGATAGATTGTTATTCGTGACCGACTCTTCGTGACCCCATGGACCAGAGCACCCAGGCACTCCTGTCTTCCACTGCCTCCCTCAGTTTGGTCAAACTCATGTTGGTAGCTTCAAGAACACTGTCCAACCATCTCGTCCTCTGTCGTCCCCTTCTCCTTGTGCCCTCCATCTTTCCCAACATCAGGGTCTTTTCCAGGGAGTCTTCTCTTCTCATGAGGTGGCCAAAGTATTGGAGCCTCAGCTTCAGGATCTGTCCTTCCAGTGAGCACTCAGGGCTGATTTCCTTCAGAATGGATAGGTTTGATCTTCTTGCAGTCCATGGGACTCTCAAGAGTCTCCTCCAGCACACACATGACTAGTTTCTGAACAGGCTGTCCGTACACATGGCTAGCAGAGATTCATCTGATCACGATAGCTGGGGAAACGTCAGTTGCAATCACTGGGATTTTGCCAGTCATATGCACAACTGGCTTGTTCATGGAGTATGATTCTCTATGCAAGCGCACACCCACAAGCAGTGTTAGAAACTCAGGTGTATAGGCTAGGTGCCAAATGGCTCCTTAAACCAAGGTTGCAGTAGCCAAAACGGAATGTCTAGTTGCCATTTTGGGGTAAGACAGCTCTAAAGTCTTATTTTTCAAATGATGGAGTGACCGTGATTGATTCTCAGTTAAACATCTGGCTAGTTCAGATGACAACCTTGAGCTAGATGAAGAACTTAAAGAAAAGTCACTTGATCCAGGGACAGTCCACATATATATCGGCCTATTCCTACCTCTTTTAATTAATGGTGATGTAGACCATTCATAACATAGGGATATTCTTCACAACTGTGAGCAGGGCAATGGTGTGGGATAAGTGAAGACAAACTACAACAATTAACTATAACGTTGTTCACTGCTCCTGCTCAGGCTGCACAGAAAAAGCATTTTGGTTCCTGAAATTCATTCTGTTTGTGCAGATAACTGATAGAATTTACAGGGTGCGGGATTAGTGTGTGAAAACAGTCAGGATCCAATGATCCCCAGGCCTGCACCTCTAGATGGTGCCCATGTTCTTCCATATAAAAACTCACTACAGACATTAATGTCAGGGAACTGCCACCTGGCCCGCTGATGGGAACGGAGGGTCCGTTAGTATACAGAGAGCCCCGACGCCAATTGAGCAGCAGCACCTCTTCCAGTGGGGAAAGCCGCTACACCTCCAGTGGGGAGGAGAGGGAAGGAACCAGCCTGGCGGGGAGAGGGCTTAGAGATGCCACTGAGAGCCCCAGCGCCTCTTCTAGCCAGGAGCCACAAACAGGGAGCCTGGCGGGGAGAGGGCTTGGGGATGTTGCTGAGACCCTGCGCTCACCTCGCCCGGCTGGTCAGGAGGGAGGCACGCCATTTCCGGCACCCCAGTTGCACAGAGGGATGAAACGCAAGGAGGGTAGGAGGAGACTTGGGGTGCCGAAGTCCTTATGCTTGGGGAGAAGCCGGAAGGGGCCACTCCCGGATTCTGCCAGCGACTGAGACAGACGTGCATTTTGTAGCTCTGCACTGTAAATAGTTTGCACAAGACTGTTTGGGCTCCTGCTCCGTTACTTGTGAGGCACCATCATGCGAACCTTATAGCTAGCATGTCAAAAGAAGAAGGGGAACTAGGTCTAGCCTAGTCTTCTCCCCAACAGGACAAAATTCTTCTCTCTAACATTTATGTCCGGGGATTTTTTTATGTGCAGGGAGATTTATATGGGAAAAGTCATGGGATTCCCCATAGAAAGACACAGGCGCAGTCTGAAGTGGTGCATTTCAGGAAGTGTGAATTAGACCTTAGAACCCTCCAAAAGCGAGAAGACTTCCTGTCACCAGCAATTATCCCCAGATATCTAGGAGATGTCTGTCATCCATAACTTCTTGGCTTTGGAAACAATGAAAGACGAAAACAGGTTTAGTATGGGCAAAATTCCAAGACTCCAACCGCCATTTTACACTATACCCAATTCTTAAGTTTAGTCATGGTGCTCTCTGCCAAATTAATGTTCTTCTGGTTCAGTATGAAGAACAGAGGTTAACAAAAGGGTGAGGATTTAACAGCCCTCATCTTCAGCTGGGCCTTGCAATATCTTCTTCCCCTTTATTACTCTCTTCTTTTATACATGCCAAATCATCAGACAGATTATCTAATTTCTCAACAGAAAAGGGTAAAACTAACTGGGCTAGAGCTGTTTCAGAAATGTGTGGTATAGAGCGATGTTTTCTGGCAGTCCACACCACCTTCTATTTGATACCAAAGTTCAATTCCTGATAATTTTTTGATAGTCACAACAACATTTAGCACTTTTATATAGCACATTTAAAGCATTCAGTGTGCTGCACATTCATGTTTCAGTGTACCTGCAAAGGAACTCCTCTTGCTAAGCCTTCTCCATATACTACCTTTCCTCTGGCGAGGGGCAAAGCAAGGTGGATGCGGTCCGCCCCGGGTGTCACCTCCGAGGGGGTGACAAAATGCTGTGCAGCACTCAAATATGGCGTTCAGAAATGTGACATCCTCGAGGCTACCATTTGAAACGAGAGTGGAAAAATTAAGAAAATCCTCTGTTCCCAACCAAGTTCAATTTCTTACTGAATTGACCCATGAACTACTGAATCATTAGCTTCTAAAAACCCAATTTTACCAGCCAATTATTCAGCAGAACATGACATGATCAATGATGCTGAAGGATTCAAGCGAGTTGTATTGATCAATTTTCTGTTTGTATATATGTGTGAGTGTGAACAAAACACAGCTGTCAGCTCATTTGGGTTCATTGCTGATAAAGTGATGTTTAAAACAATTAATGAAGTAACGCTTTGAACGTGGAGGGCAAAAGCACTAATTGATATAAAAAAGTCAGAACACTAAGTGCTCAATTAATTAATAATTTTCCTACTAATTGATTTCTTCAAGTATTCTGGAGGGCAAAACTGAAGTGGTGGAGATCTATAATAATTGTCTCTCCATAATAGCTTAGCATTTGACACTCTTCTAAAAGGAACCTAAGGGAAGGAACTGAAAGACCAGTTAATCCCTCAAATCCATTTGCAATTATTCCAGAGATTTGGAGGGTGGGAGAGATCAGCAATAAGTAAATTCTCCATTGGTGCATGTTTTGGACTCTCAGCTTTGAGATGTATCCCGGAACACCGGCATGTGGAGCATTCATTGCAAAATAAAAACCAAAATAAAATAAAATAAGCCCTCTGCAGCTGGAAAACCACAAGAGCAGTGAAAGGAGATGCTGTTAAGCAGTTCAAAATATACAGATATCACAAACAGATACCGCTGATTAATTCTGGTAGAGATAACCAACTGGACTCACCAACCTGAAACAAGCGAGGCAAACTACAGTCACTAATTTTGCATGCCTTCCACCTCCCCACCTCTCCCTTTCTCCCTTTCCCTTTGTCTTGAAGTTGCGAGCCCAGTGTCAGTGTCACCGCCTGCCCTGCGGATCAGTGTCTACATGTAAGATATGACTGATAAACTCAGGCAAACGACGAACTGGGCTTTAAAAAATGGCCACAACAACTTTATCTAGGTGGAATTTTGGCTCAGGCATCAAGTGTATATCCATTTCAGTCTCCTGCTGGAGGGTCGCACCAGGTTTATGGCCTCTACAAGACGTTGATTACTGAGATGGCCGTCCTACGACCACTGCTGGGAGCCCTATGACCCGTCTGCTGGACACTTGGCTTCAGGACAGGGACATCCACGAAGACCCCTTTAATGAGGTACCCTGAAAATTCCACTGGTTCAGGGCAGGGTGGTCCATCACTTCACTCCATGCTTGAAGACTTGGATTTCACCCAATGCCTTAACCACCCAAATATGCAAAACCTCTAGACCAGTCAATTTGTCTTCAGGGAACTTCCTTCCTGGCTCTTTCTCCATTTCCCTTTGTCTTGGAGTTCTTGCTCTATATTGCCTTTGCTTTGGTCCTGACATCCCTGCCTTCTGTCAGCAATGCGTCCCTCCCTCTCCACCAGAGGCATCTTGTCCATAGAGGCTAGTGGCGCGGGGCGCCAAGTTCTGGAGGGCGCCAGGGAAGAGGCGGAGGCTGGACGCGGCGCCTCCCGGCATCAGCTCGCCGCCCTCACCTGCCTCCGCCATGCCGTGCCGATGCAGCAGCGCGCCCAGAGCCTCCGTCTGCCCTGGCCACCGCGGCAAAAGCGGCCAGCTAAGCCGGGAGGTGCCGCATCCAGCCTCCGCCTCTTCCCCGCTGGAGGAGCCGCCCTCCCTCTTCCCCGCTGGAGGAGCCGCTCCAGCCCGCCCGCCTCCTCCAGCCCCGCCGGCAGCACCGTCCTCCCTAAAAAACTCTGGGAAATGGGGGGGTGCCAGAGGAAGCTTTGCACCACGGCACTGGATATGCTTAAGACGGCCCAGCTCTCCACCACCAAGTTCTATTTGATTAAAATAAACTGAGCGTGCATGCTCTCTCTCTCTCTCTCGCTCTCACACACACACCAGGAAACAACCCGCTGTATTCAAAGCCAATTCACGTTAAATTGGATATCATGTCCACTTGGAGGCCTCATGGACTCATTCCCAAAGCCTTCCAAGACACTGGCATCGGGGCCTAAACATTTCGGAAACTGCAACCGCAAAAAAATAAATGCAGTGCTTTAAAAAAAATAAATCAAAAACGGCATCCCTTTAACAACTGGTCTAAATTGTATCTGCTTTGCATATGACAAAGAGTTTTGTTTGGCCCAAAGCATTATCAGAAAGCAGTTTGCCTTGCTGTTGTCGGAAGGATGGTGTCAATATTTAACGGCTGTACAGCATGCAGCAGTTTTATTCTTACCAAAATAGCACTGCCAAAGTGACTTGCTAAGCCACCTTGTGTTATTGGTGCTATAGGATTTTCAAAGCAAAAAACCAATACAAGGGATTAATGGTTAAGGTTATGCAAAATCCATTTAATCAGCATGGCTAATTTTAGCTTTAACTAAAGCTGCTGGCAATGGCATATGCATTTCGCTCTGGGGCTTTCCTTTTAAATAATGATAGAATACACTTTTAAAAGGTAAATTTATCTTAACTGAGGGCCTACCTAATGCTCTTTAATTGCTGAAGGAGTGATTTGAATAGCATTTGCATGAAGAAATAGGAGGAATTTCTTCAGAGGTGCCATTTCAAAACTGTCAAGTAAGCATTTCAGTTCTTTGCAGTTAGCTCATTCTCTTATTGAATACTCAATAGGTAAGTAAAGCATCAACCCAGAACTTCACTTCTGGGGCCAATTATACAAATTATAACCCTTCACCTTTCGGGAGAAGACTGGGGAAATCCAAACCTTGAAAGATAGATGGAAAGGAAAGTCCCAAACAACGGGTACATTCCTCTTAGAAAAATGCCCTTTTCTCAGCTCAAGACAAGGGAGGTCAAGTATCCAAAATTATTTTACAAGGCAAGTTTTCTGTCTAATTGAAGAGTTACCACACAGGAGAGGATTTAGTTCTACATTAAGACTTTAAATCAAGCGTGAAGCGGATTAAGCCAAATGTTAAAAGCGTTATTATAAACAGAGTTCTTTCAAACCAAGAAAGCCCAACAGGAAATGAAAGTTGTGTTCATTCTTTGCCGTTTCCATGTTGCCTGCTGTGCTAGCACACTCTTGAGAGCTGAGGCAGAACTACATATTACACATGGCTCTGGACTGTGACCAAATACGGCAATATTATATTGAGTTTCCCACCTCCTTCCCCATACTGCAGAGGCCTGCTGACCGGGTGTGCTGATTTTTTTATATTTTTTTATCACAACATTCCCTCAAACAGAGGTTCAAAAAGACTGATGGAAGCAAAAAACCATTGCAATCTCATTGCGTCCTTCTCCACCTGTTATTGAACCATGAGAGCAGTGGCAGGGAAACGCGCAACACAAGGACTTCAAACTGAGGGCAAATGGAAGTAGGAAATGTTGCAGCTGAGTAGGGCCAGCCCCAAGACATTTTGGCACCTGAGGCAAACTACAAAATGGCATCCTCCTCACCAGGGGAAAAGTGGGGGATGGCAATCAGGAACAACGGAGGCGGGTGGGAATAAAGATCAACATTGGGAACAAGGGGGAGCAAAGATTCACTTCAGGAAGAAGGGAGGGAATCAAATCAACCTTATCTGACGGTTGAACCAAAGGCAGGGGTCGGCAAACTAAGGTTCCCAGGCCGTATCAGGCCCACCAGGCTCCTAGATCCGGCCCGCGCCGCAAAGCCGGAACCCGCCACAAAGCCGAGACTCCCGGCGATTGGGAGGAAGAGGCTGAGTGGCAGCGGCTCTGCCAATCAAATGCTGCTCCTGGTTTACCTCAGCGGCGTTTGATTGGCAGAGCCGCCGCCGTTCGACCTCTTCCTCCCGCCACCGACGCCGCCCTTGTGCTCCTGTGGGCCAGGGAGCAGGGCGGACAAGCTCATTCTGCCTACCCGTTCACGAGAAGCGGCGGCGGTGGTGGTGGCAGCCTCTGGGAAGGTAAGTGCAGTGCCTTCTTTCTCTAGGCAGGGAGGAAGCACATTTCGTGCCGCCACCGCCAGCCCTTCAGCGAATGAGGTAGACGGCGAACCAAGAAGGTGGCTGGGGCTGGGGACTACAGCCCCCTGCGGAAAGTTTGCTGACCCCTGAGCAAAGGCCTTCGCCAGGGAGAAAGGGTCCCACTCTGGATCACACCAGGTGGGAGAAGAGCCCAGGACACCCCAGGGGGCAGCCCCTGCCATTTCCTCCCCAGGGGTGAGAGACCAGTAGTTACCGGTAATCCGTTTCTTGGAGATCAGACCGGCTGCTCCTGTAGATCCTGCAGCCCCAGTTTTCTATGTAAGTTACATTATAGTCCAAAGGCTATTCATCAGGAAATAAGGATTTGTTTTAAGTTTTTCATGTGTGCTAAAACTCAGTCTAAGTTGTTGTTGTTTTTTAAACCGTTTAACCACATCAGTTAACAAACATGGATACATATGCTATAATGTTATTGTTTTAGAAAAATTACTTTAATAAGTCATTGGCACAGAGTTTAAATTTTCTAATGTTGTGCCTCGTGATTTTTTTCAAAACAAGGTGCCTTTGCCCAAATGATTATTTTTCTCCTTCCAATAAAGTACAGCAGAAAAGTTGTCCAAATATAAACAGTTAACTTATTAAACCTCACAATAATTTCATAATTATCTGTCTATGTATTTCTAATAGTATAACCAAATCAGTAATTTTTGATATAACTGTAAAAACTACTCTGAAAATTTATTATTCCAAAAATGAAACCTTCATCTGGTTGTAAATATTAAGATTATACCAGCAAGAATGAGTCTTTCTGTAAAAAAAAAATGATTTAAATCAAGTCTTACTGACTAGTGATTTAAATCGTGATTTAAATCGATTTGATTTAAATCAAATCCACCCTGGTATTACCTTCTTCCTCCAGCAGACTTCACTTAGAATCCTTACCATCAATTGAATCTCAAAATTCTTTACAAATATACACCATTCATTTACCTGAGAACACGGTAACTGCCTTAAAGGCCAATCCATATGGGGTAGAGTGGATTTAAAACAAGATATACCGGTAGATTCTTGGTGCCGTTCAGAAATGAACGAAGTGGGTTTTTTTTATCTATACAGTGGACGATTCTCTTTGGAATACTTCCCCAGGGAAATTGTTAAGTGGGATCTTAACAAGCAACAGGCAACATAGCACTTATTCTGCTCTTTAACGTATCTTGTTCTTTGTAGACTGCACCTCTTGCCTTAAAGGAGGACTGGGCAGATTTCTTTTTGAGCCAAAGCATTGTCTAAATGAAAAATGTGACTCCAGGTCCAATTTAACATTCAGGGTGACAAATGCATAAATCAAGACTGTGGAAAGGCATTTGAGGGACCTTCCCCCCACCCCAGAGAGTCACATATTTTCAAGGTAATTTGCATAAATATACACAGGTTGTGTGTGTGTGTGTGTTTCTTGTTGAAATGGTAAGCATGGCACTAGGCTGAACCACTGCGGATGTGAAATCGTATGGCTGACTGTCCTCCGTTGTCGTTTTTAATGTCCTGTATAACAAAAACCGGGACGCGGGTGGCGCTGTGGTCTAAACCACTGAGCCTAGGGCTTGCCGATCGGAAGGTCGGCGGTTCGAATCCCCGCGACGGGGTGAGCTCCCATTGTTCGGTCCCTGCTCCTGCCAACCTAGCAGTTCGAAAGCACGTCAAAGTGCAAGTAGATAAATAGGTACTGCTCCGGCGCTGCTCTGGTTTCCGTGAGCGGCTTAGTCATGCTGGCCACATGACCCGAAAGCTGTACACCGGCTCCCTCGGCCAGTAAAGTGAGAGGAGCGCCGCAACCACAGAGTCGTCCGCGACTGAACCTAACAGTGGGGGTCTTTTTACCTTTACCTATATCAAAAACCAGCATATCAGGAAGAATTCCAGCCAAGTCGCTTTCCTCACTTGGCTAGTTTTCTATTTGCAAGGACATATTTTTTTAAAAAAGCAGTGGAGTGTTTTATCATGTGAGCCTCTATCTGCTGTATAGCTTCAGGTGTTCCATGTAGTGAGAAATACAAACATGGGAGGGGGTTGGCGGAGAATGTGTGTGCTAGTTCTGACCCCTAAAACTTGGAAGATGACCGTCTGCGGCTGGAAGTCTTCTGTCTCCATGGAGGCTCCTGTCATGTTTCAGGACCCTGGGAAATCTGGGTCTACCAAGTTCCCTCCACCCTTTCTCCTTCTACCTCATGGGCTCTCAGTTCCATCCCTTCCATTCCTCAAGGCCAATGAAGAGCTGAAGGTAAGGTTACTCGAAGTTGGCAGAAGTATAAAGAAAGGATCCCTTCCTTCATGTGAACAGCTATGTGTTCTGTAAAAAAAAACAGGTGTGAGAAACACAACTACGACCATAAAGAAGTAGTTTGAGTGGTATGGGCTCAGCCCAGCCAAATATAGGAAATATCAATTAAAAGTGGGTTGTTGTTGTTGTTGTTGTTGTTGTTTTGTTTTGTTTTGTTTTGTTTTTTTAAGGCCCATTGCATTAATATGTGGACATTAAAGCAAATGCTTGGATTTCTTCCATTTAAATCAGAGTTTCCCAGAGAGCCTGTGTGGTGTAGTGGTTAAGAGCGGTGGACTCATAATCTGGTGAACCGGGTTCGCGTCTCCGCTCCTCCACATGCAGCTGCTGGGTGACCTTGGGCTAGTCACACTTCTCTGAAGTCTCTCAGCCCCACTCACCTCACAGAGTGTTTGTTGTGGGGGAGGAAGGGAAAGGAGAATGTTAGCCGCTTTGAGACTCCTTCGGGGAGTGATGAAGCGGGATATCAAATCCAAACTTTTCTTCTTCCCAAACATGGGTCTCCAGCTGTTTTGGACTACAGTTCCCATCACCCCTGAATACTGGTTCTGCTAGCTAGGGATGATGGGGGTTGTAGTCCAACAAACAGCTGAGAACCCAAGTTTAGGAAACCCTGATTTAAATAGATGGGATTTAATACATCCTGCCCTAGGAAATGCCTTCCCAAACCTTTTCTCCAACCTAACAAGAATAAATGTCCTCTTCTTTCCTGACCACTGACCCAAAGTTTTGATTAATGTTGTTTTAAGTTATTTCCAATGTCTTTCTTAATTAATAGATAGCTATTGACCTATTGAGCTAAGCTCTCTTGACACCTCTTCTTCATTTATTTATTGGGGTGGAAGGAGAGTACACACTTTAATTCACTGAAAATTGCTTGCACAAAAGCAAATCACTAACTTGCCATGGGTAGCAATGTGGGAAATGAAATGTTTCTAGACTTAAAATCAATTAGAAACGGTATTTTAAAGGCCTGAAGTGGAACATAAGTGTTAACCATAGTTTAGCTATCACAGTAAACCTTGGTTTAGAGAATGAAGCTGTGGTGTGTATTTGAATGCACAGGTTTTTTGCCTCTTTAGGAGCATCTAAGCCAGGGTCATGGGATGCGGGTCGCGCTGTGGGTTAAACCACAGAGCCTTGGGCTTGCTGATCAGAAGGTCGGTGGTTTGAATCCCCGCGACGGGGTGAGCTCCCGTTGCTCGGTCCCTGCTCCTGCCCACCTAGCAGTTTGAAAGCACGTCAAAGTGCAAGTAGATAAATAGGTACCGCTCCAGCGGGAAGGTAAACGGTTTCCATGCGCTGCTCTGGTTTGCCAGAAGCGGCTTAGTCATGCTGGCCACATGACCCGGAAGCTGTACGCCGGCTCCCTCGGCCAGTAAAGCAAGATGAGTGCCGCAACCCCAGAGTCATCCACGACTGGACCTAATGGTCAGGGGTCCCTTTACCTTTACCTTTAAGCCAGGGTTGCGAAACTAGTGGCCCTCCAAAAATAATTGTATTTACAACTCCCAACACCAGCACTGACAACAGAATTGAAGTTGACAGCATCTGGAGGGCCAGAGGTTACCCCACCCCAAATATTCTCTCTCACACACACAAACATACACACTCCTCCCTGTGGTTTGGAGGGTGATCTGAAGAGAGCCACTGTGTTTCTTAGATAGTCCGGAAGAAAAGGATGATGGTCTAGTAACTGGGTGGAAACAATAAAATATTAAGGGCTTTTAGAGGAATGGCTTTGTCAACCAGAACTGCCTAAGATTGCAGTCTAGCCTGGGAGTTAGTCTAAGTATCCTATTTTACAAAGGGTGGTCTGTCTAGTCAAAGACTAGTTTAAAGATCAAGAACCATAAGAAGGGAAAGCAGAGACCACCACCTTGAAGCTGTCTGTCAACAGCAACATCTAGTCAGTACAAATACTGCCTGGTGTTTTGCCCGTTATGGTGAAATGTATTATATTTCTAAGGGACGTGGGTGGCGCTGTGGGTTAAACCACTGAACCTAGGGCTTGCCGATCAGGTCGGCGGTTCGAATCCCCGCGACGGGGTGAGCTCCCGTTGCTCAGTCCCTGCTCCTGCCAACCTAGCAGTTCGAAAGCACGTCAAAGTGCAAGTAGATAAATAGGTACCGCTCCAGGGAAGGTAAATGGCATTTCCGTGCGCTGCTCTGGTTCGCCAGAAGCGGCTTAGTCATGCTGGCCACATGACCCGGAAGCTGTACACCGGCTCCCTCGGCCTATAGAGCGAGACGAACGTGTAACCCCAGAGTCGTCCACGACTGGACCTTACGGTCAGGGTCCCTTTACCCTTTATTGTATTTCTAATTAAGTTAAAACAATTATTTCCAAATTTGCACATATATATCTAAGTTGCCACTCTCTTTTTGTGTCCTCTTTTGTCCTCTCTTTTGGCAATGTCATTTTGGACAATGCACAACTGATCACCCTATGCCCCAGTCATTGAACTTACATCTGAGAAGACATACATTGGATCGCACATTGTAATTGGACTCCTGGTAGCCCCCTACCCCTAACCAAAACTATTCCAACAACAACAAAATGCATAGCCTACGCATTTGCAATGAAGTAAATATGTACAGGGCAAATGCTAATTGCATTCATGCGTCTCCACAAGGTCTAGGTCATACTATTTTTATATTTAATATATCAAGTGCTATAAACAAATCTCAGCAGAACCGCAATACACTGGAGGTGCTGCAAGCTATTCTGCCCATGGCTTTGCGCCAAGAGAAGAGGTTTGTTTTGCTGACACATGGACCTTCTTTATTTAGATTCCCCCCTTCCCCCAATTAACTGCTGCTAAAATAAAGTTCTCTAACCTAGACCATGTTCTGTTTATGGCACATTCATCTGACCCCTTTTGACTTTCTTCCAACTAGCATACACGAGTTAGTTTGTTTTGAATATTTGACCTATTTTACCCATGGATGCAGTATTTTTAATAGTACCAGCAAATCTGTGCTCGACTGGTATTTGTCCAAGCAAATAGTTATATTGCGTTTGCCACTTCTGCAAGTGCTGGGAAGTCCCAGGACTCAGCTACACAGCTGCAAAGAAAACGTTTTAATTTGTTGTAAAGTGCAATATACAAGTGTGACACTAGGTGGCGAGAGTGAGCTATGCAAAATTCAATGCATTTTTCAAAACTTTGTAAAAGCATTTTCACAGCATTTTTTTTAAATATGTGTGTAGATTCCACCCCAGTGATGCATATAGAGTTTGATTTCTGTTGGATGAGAGCTCTCTAGAGACTGAATGTGGCAGTTCCCATGGAATAATAAAAAAAAGCTGCAAACTATGGTTTCCAAACCCAGTTTGGAAAGAAGTAAAAACCATCATTTGCCATATAACTGCACCCCACTCTGTTACACCCCATTACACCATGCCCCTTTCCACCCCTGTTGCGAACCATGCGTCAGCGATCACACATCAATTAGACATGCCTAAAACAGTTGCCACCTAGAATGGCAAATATTTTGCGTGAACTAGGAACTGACACAACACTGTCAAACCGATAGTTACGTAAATTCAACTAACAAATATACCCACAACGTAACTGGCTGTGTTTAACTATATAAATTCTTTATACATCATATAAATGTAACTCTTTTCACATTATCCAATTGAGTAGAAGCAATTAACGTTTAGAACAGGAAATACAAATAGATCAGTTCTTGTATACACAATGTCCAAATAAAAGCTTTTTGTGTTCCACGTATGTCTTAGCGAAGAACTGTGCAAGAACTGGCCTTGAAACTTTACTTAGAACGAAATATCCGTCCTGACGAATCTGAAACGGCACCCCTGGCAGACAGCTGCATCTTCCTTACATGGTCTGAGCTTCTCTCTCCACTTACGCCTGTTTTACAAATGTGTTTGGTTATTTATCGTCGCATTTTCTTCACCCGGTTTGCAAATTGACTACTGCTGCTCTGCTAATTGTTCGAGTAATTTAGTGAGTACCGACATTAAATTTAGTGCCTTGTATTTCTTCCCTCTCCTGACAAGTTCTCCACCATTTTATGCTTTGAAATTACTTCAGCGCTTTCATTTCCTTGCATTAGTACTACACAGTGTGATTCTATGCATGTGTGCTCAGATGTAAAGGTAAAGGTAAAGGGACCCCTGACCGTTAGGTCCAGTCGCGGCGGCGCTCATCTCACTTTACTGGCCAAGTTCTGGAGCCGGCTGTACGTATGCTCACTCAAGGGAGCCGGCATACAGCTTCCGGGTCATGTGGCCAGCATGACTAAGCCACTTCTGGCAAACCAGAGCAGCGCACGGAAATGCCGTTTACCTTCCCGCTGGAGCGGTACCTATTTATCTACTTGCACTTTGACGTGCTTTCGAACTGCTAGGTGGGCAGGAGCAGGGACCGAGCAACGGGAGCTCACCCCGTTGCAGGGATTCGAACCGCCGACCTTCTGATCAGCAAGCCCTAGGCTCAGTGGTTTAACCCACAGCGCCACCCACGTCGCCTCAGATGTAGGTGCCTATAAACAGGGAGGGGCAGACTTCAAGGCTGCAAGGTCTACCTTGTTTCTTCTAGGACCCTTGAGATGCATCAATCAGAGTTTGAAGTAAAAGGCCTACACTTACAGTATTAGAATTGTGAGCTCAGGAACTTGTTCTGAGTACCAGAAATAAAAGGAGTTCACACACACACATCGTCCCCCATCTTTCTTTATTTCAGCAATATAATGGGAGGGGGATTTTGTTGCTATTATTATTAAGCAATTGGGAGTCAAAGATTATTGGCAACGTACTACAAATCCCCTACAGACCTACCAGCAGATACCAATCTATCTTCTGCCCACCTCCAATTTACAGAATTGCAGGTTTGATGTGTTCCAACGCTACAGCTCTCTTTAAGAAAATATTGCAAGGCTTAAGTGATGTCTTCTTCAGAGATTCAGAAAGAAAAGCACGAGAAACTTAGGAGGCAGAAAGTAAGAGTACAGTGCTACCTTCGTCCCCAAACGCCTTGGTTCCCAAACGCCGAAAACCCAGAAATGTTCTGGTTTTTGAACATTTTTCGGAAGCCGAATGTTCAATGTGGCTGTCGGTTATTGTTTCCAGTGCACCTGCACCAATCAGAAGCTGCACCTTGGTTTTCGAACATTTCGCAAGTCAAACGGACTTCCTGAACTGATTAAGTTTGGCGCTTTTGCTTTTGCTGTTTATTTTGCATTTTTGTTTTTGAGTTAATTTTTGTCTTCAGTTCATTTGTTGTTGTGACTGTGTGGAAGCCAATTCAGCTACTGACTGATGGACTGTGTGACTGCGGAAATGGACAAAAGACCCCCATCCAAACAATGACTATCATCAGTGCACGTAAGAGAGAAAAAAAATAATTTTTATTTTTATTATCTACAATACTGTCTTATTTGTTTTATAGTACAGTGCATTGGTTATTGCTTTCATTTCATAGATCAATGGTCTCATTAGATAGTAAAATTCATGTTAAATTGCTGTTTTAGGGGTTGTTTTTAAAAGTCTGGAATGGGTTAATCCGTTTTGCATTACTTTCTACGGGAAAGTGTGCCTTGGTTTTGGAACGGACTTCCAGAACGGATTAAGTTTGAGAACCAAGCTACCATTGTACTTCAGATATCCCATTCTGCCCTGCCCTGCTCCACCAACCACTACTGCTTATACAAAGTAAAGACCAATTGTCTATCTCTTACAACAGAGAATCTGTTGCTCTGTGGGCAGGATTCCTGCATTGCAGGGGGTTGGATTATGTCGGGATAACCAGTCGTTGGGATAACCAGTCGCTGGAGAGCCTGCTCCCACTGGTTATGAAGGTCGCTGGTTATGAGGGTTCTTGAAGGTCGTGAGGAGTTTTGGAAGTAGATGAAGGGCTGAAGAGGATAGAACAGGCAGCAAGAAGCAAAGCAAAAGGTGTGGCCGAAGAAGCAGGAAGAAGGCCAAATAAAGCAGACTGCAGTCGGTAATTTCGTGAGCGAGCTCTCCGTCTCTCTGTCGCTCTGCTCGTACTCGTCGTCGAGCTAACAGAGGCAGGGCTATTTATTGCCAAATTATACAGCGTCATCAAATAAGCATCAACCAATAACATCATTACAATAACAAGTGTTTCCGGGTGGGAAACCAGCCTTGCGGCTGTTACCAGGAGGCTTCCTGGTGCGCTTTCGGGGAGGCGCGGAGGGATCCAGGCTCTAATCTCCGGCCGGATCTTCTTTCCTTCTGCGCAGTAGCGCGGAAGGATTAACAAAGCGGCTATCGCGTGGGAAAACCCTAAAACGTATTCCCACAGGACTAGATGACCCTCGGGGTTCCCTCAACTCTACAATTCTATGATTCTTTGGTTACCCGCAGCTCTCCAGGGTTTCGGTCAGGAATCTTTTCCATCTGCAGATGCCAGAGATTGAACTGGGAATTCTCTGCATGCCCATCTACTATTGAGCTATGGCCTTGCTCAGAAGCACTTTCACTTTCAGATCCAAATGAACAAACTTAATGTCAGCGCTCCAGAAACCTTTTCAAAGAACCATGTGATATGTTTATTACCAAAGATAACATTGCATAATATTAGATGGCTATAGGCAAGGCTATCACCATTGGGGAAATATGGGTGTGTTTTTTTTTCTCAGGTATTCAGAATGCGTTCTTAACTACATCTGAAATTATACATGAAACAAATTTACAGAGTCTTTAACACCAATTTTAATGAAAAGGGGTGTTATGGAAAGATCAGATCTGCAGGGAAAATAGGTAACCTTTCAAATTAATATTCCCCAAAGCACAATTAATCTCGATTTAATAGGATTGTTAATGTATGTTATTTGAATACTGATTATTAAACATCCTCCAATGATTAAAAACTATAATAGAGCTGTTACTAGAAAATGGATATGAACCTATGTTGTGGCTTTGAATACTCTGCAAATATGTATTAATGTGCAGCTGGTATTTATTTAATTTGTAGTGGTATTTAATTAACATGCAATAACTTTTTATGAAGTCTAAATTAAACACTGTACTTGCAAAAGCCTAAAGATAAGTCGACAGAAAACGCAAAACAGGACAGACGTTGATTCAATACCACCATATTGAGAAAGAAATTGTTCATGGATGCAAAAATCTAGAGTTTTCTAAAACAGCAATAGAATTTTGCACTGTGAATCATATCCAACTAAGTCATAGTCAGAGTAGGCCCATTCAAATCAGCAGGTCTACTCAGGGCTGTATCCAACTAAGCTGTACTCAGAGTATGGCCCTTAGTTGGAAATAATCCTATGTAAAATGCATACGTTGCAAATGAGGAAGAAAAGTTGTAATGAAAATCTGAATACAACTGAATACAACATCACCATGTTTTTAGAACAACAACAACACTGTTTTCTTTCCGTCAAAGATACAAATGCAATGGGAAATTAATTCCATTCCATCAAAAATCTGGATTAGTTTTGGGGGTTGGAGGTGGCTAGATGAAAACAGCTCTAGGTTTCAGCTGATGAAAAAAGAATATAGACTTCTCTTACCAAGTGTACAGTTTCAGTGACAGGTAGGTAGCCGTGTTGGTCTGCCATAGTCAAAACAAAATAAAATAAAAAATTCCTTCCAGTAGCACCTTGGAGACCAACTAAGTTTGTTCTTGGTATGAGCTTTCGTGTGCATGCACACTTCTTCAGATACAGTGACAGCATGTAACTAGTAAACAAAACAAAACAAAAATATTTAGCTAGTAAACAAAAAACATTGGCCATATCCTCTCCCTTTCAAAATAAATTCCTGCTGGGTGGGCAAAACAACAGTTGCAAAGTCTGTGTAGTATGAAATGGGGAGATATGTTAATTGCAAACAAGAATTAAGGCATTACAATGAAGCACTCTTCAAAATCCCCTCAGCATCAGCCCCATGCTGCTAATTTAGAATGAAGACTGCTTTACAAGGTGGAACTAAATTTAACAAGCAATGCCTGGCTGTTGCTAAAAACTGCCACCCTGCATGTCTTGCTCCTCTGTAATTTCTAGCAGGCGCATGTGATGTGATAACTGCAGAAATTGCCGCACGTGCAAACAGCGGTCAATGAAGTGGAGCGAGGAATAACCAAACGTGATGACGTCCTGCCACACATTTTGCTTATTCAGTTCCAGATCGTAGATGCTGAACCTGTGTTCCTCCGGAACACTGTTGTTTCGTTTGATTGCGTGTTGCCTTTGCATTTATATGCTACCTTTTCCTCCAAGAAACAAAGCGGCGTACATGGTTCTCCCCCTCCCTCCTCATTTAATCCTCACAACAACTCTGTGAGGTAGGCTAGGCTGAGAGGCAGTGACTGGCCCCAGGTCACCCACTGAGCTTCATGGCTGGGTGGGGATTTGAGCCCAGGAGTGGTAGTAGGTGCCTTTGCCGTCCCACTGGTGTCACTTGGTGTAATCTGAGTGCATGGTTGTATGGCTTAGTCTACATCCACATCATACATTTGTAACACTATGTCAGGAATGAGCCAGCTCCCAGCAAAGGTTTGCAGCCAACTGCAGAAAGCAGCCAGGAACAGAGAGGCTACTTAGATTTTACTAAGGCAGAGGAGAGCCGACAGCTGCAGATTTCGGCTCTTCCTGACCTTGAACAGTAAGCTGTGAATGCGGTAGCTGAGAGCAGGCTGGAACACAGCCAAAGCTCGCAGGAAGCACAAACAGGTGTGAACAGGCACAGAGATAGTCTCTCAGAACAGGAAGACGTTGGAGCTGATTGACTAAGTCCAAAGAGTCGGCGAATGGGAGGGTTGCTAGACTGGAAGCAAAACAAGAGACGGAAGGGTCATAAGTTTAATATCTTCTGCCAACATCGGAAGGAGTCTTCAGAAGGGTCATCTTGAGTGATGATGCCGGAGGCTTTGTTAGAGCCATCCAGAGCTAGCTGTTTGTTTTTGCAATAAATCCTCCTTTTTAATTATCTACACTTGCTGTGTTATCAAGATGGAAACCTGGACTCCTGACACACTATTATACCACTTAAACAGTCATGGCTTCTCCCAAAGGGATCCTGGGAGCCATACCTTGCTAAGGGTGCTGGTAGTCATTATGTGGGCCCTATCCCTGTCAGAGAGCTACAATTTCTAGAGTTCCCTGGGAAGAGCCCACTAGTTAGCTCAGCTGGTTAGAGCATGGTGCTGATAATACCAAGGTTGTAGGTTCGATCCCTGTATGGGACACCTGCATATTCTTGCATTGCAGGGAAGTTGGACTTAGATGACCCTCAGGGTCCAGTCCAACTCTACAATTCTATGATTCCATTTTCTAAGAGGGAATATAGAGGGAAGTGTAGCTCAGCAAGGGAGGTAGGGGTCTCCTAACAACTTCCAGCACCCTCGAAAAATCTACCCTTCCCAGAATTCTTTGAGGTGAAGCCATGACTGTTATAAAGTGGTAAAATGCAGAATGTGGCCTTAGTTGGATATTACCCCCTTTTTAAAAAAAAAGGGGTAAAGGGGCTTGTGCCTTTGACATGCATATCTAAAACATGGGTCCATTTAATTGTTAATAAAGCTGTTTCCTGATGTACCGGTAACTAATGACCTTGCTGGAGGCAGAGATTTTTTTTTAAAAAAAAAGGTAAAGGACCCCTGACAGTTAGGTCCAGTCGCGGATGACTCTGGGGTTGCGGCGCTCATCTCACTTTACAGACCGAGGGAGCCGCAGACATTTTTCCCGGGTCATGTGGCCATCATGACTAAGCTGCTTCTGGAGCAACAGAACACCGAAACCAGAGCACCACATGGAAACGCCGTTTACCTTCCCGCCACAGCAGTACCTATTTATCTACTTACACTTTTGGCGTGCTTTGAAACTGCTAGGTTGGCAGGAGCTGGGACCGAGCAACGGGAGCTCACCCCGTTGTGGGGATTCGAACCGCCGACCTTCTGCTCAGCAAGCCCAAGAGGCTCAGTGGTTTAGACCACAGTGCCACCTGCGTCCCCGGAGACAGAGATAGTCCTGAGGAAAAACCTGGAAGCTGAGGGAGCTTCCTGGTCCTCACACAGAACAGACCCCCATGTAACATGCAAGGTTAGCAAAGCATATGGCGGACCTTCCTCGACCTTAATAAAGATAATATTGCTTTCCCTGTGAATTTAGTTCTAATGTATCAATGTGCCTGCCTCTCTTCAGCCAAATTATGATACGATTCATAGGACTATTTCATATTGGGGATATAGAGTGTATTAGCCATTAGGTTCCTTAGGAATGCTCTCTTTCAAATGCCTTTTTTCACTCCACAATGCAAATGCTCCTCTATCTAGCAAAACCTAATCAACAAGCACAGTGAATACAATTTTCTTATTCTTCAGTGATAAGCAAAAACTCTGATGTATTAGTAGCTGGTAGGCTCCCCCCTCCTCCTTCCTTCATAAAACTGACTGTAAGAAAATAGCATTTATTGTGGCTACTGTTTGCGTTAAGACTAATAAAGAAAATGCACTTTGTTTCCATTTTATTTAACAGTTATGTTTATTACTTTCCTCACACCGGGAGATAAGTACACAGACATCATGTTACTTCACCCCACTGATAAATGGACCAATTTGCATTTTCCAGGAGGGGGAAGGCTCAAAATGGCAGTTGCAGTGTATAAAACATATACATTTACTATAATTGCCACACATTTTATCTGAGCAAATGTAAATTCGGAGATTCTATAAAAGGCATCTCTTTTCATGCTGAATGTATTGTTCTGTAGTTTGTGCAGATAGGCAGGCATTTAAGCAATTGCAATAAAATTTAAAATTGTGGTTCCCTAAAGTGCAATCTTTCTAAATAACTTTCCTTTTCAAAGAAAACAGAGATAAGGCACAATTCTCCTCATTTCCCTGTCATTTTTCAGAATAGTTACAGACTAATTATGATTTAGGATTAGAGACGGCATCGTTCCTCTGTAGTCAATTTATATATATTTAGTTCACATTTTTTCTCACCAACTGCTCTTGAGAGTCCTCTGTGCTTTTCAGCTTGCCAAGGCAAAAGATGTCTGCAGTATGGGACTACCACAGTTTCTCAAACTTGCTGAAATCCCTCCTTTACCTTCTGTAGTACCGCCCCCTACAGCACTACTTTCGTTTGAGAGGGGGGATATGAATATTGGTGCACTCAATATAAGCCATGATGTAGAGTCCAGGGGAATGAGTCCAGTAAAGCGGCTGGCCCAGATGGAGTGCTGGGGATAGTGGTCGGGTAAGCCGCACCAACAGGTTAAAGAACAGTTTCTACCCATGGGCCGTGAGGCTGCTGAATGAAAGACAGCAGCATTGCAGCTGACGTTTGGGGTTGGTGGTAGTACGACAGCACACAGAGTGTGACAAGGATTGAGAGATTGTGGGGGAGAGGGGGCTCGTTTAATCTCACTGTAAGCATGTGATACAGGGACAATAAAGTATTTCTATTTCTATTATTCTGTTTATGAGTCCCGTATTCAAATGCTTGTCCTTCCCTTCTCACATGCATCCTAATCTGTTCACTGAGAGCCAGTGTGGTGTAGTGGCTAAGAGCGGTGGACTCGTAATCTGGTGAACCGGGTTCGCGTCTCTGCTCCTCCACATGCAGCTGCTGGGTGACCTTGGGCTAGTCACACTTCTTTGAAGTCTCTCAGCCCCACTCACCTCACAGAGTGTTTGTTGTGGGGGAGGAAGGGAAAGGTGAATGTTGGCCACTTTGAGACTCCTTCGGGTAGTGATAGAGGGGGATATCAAATCCAAACACTACTACTTCTTCTTCTTCCTTCCTTCCTTCCTTCCTTCCCTGTTTTAACAAATCAGGCTTTGCATTGCACTGGTAGTGTTCATCCGGGTATGGTGCAAGGCAGTTGATGGGAGTCATTTTGGACTCACAGATGTCCATGCAGATGCAGGTCTATTCAGTGTCCAGGGCAGCTGTCTACCAGTTCCATCTGGTACGCAGGCTGAGACCCTACCTGCCCGCAGACTGTCTCACCAGAGTGGTGCATGCTCTAGTTATCTCCTGCTTGGACTACTGCAATGCGCTCTACGTGGGGCTACCTTTGAAAGTGACCTGGAAACTACAACTAATCAAGAACACGGCAGCTAGAGTGATGACTGGGAGTGGCCGCTGAGACCACACAACACCGGTCCTGAAAGCCCTACATTGGCTCCCAGTACATTTCCGAGCACAATTCAGAGGTCTGGTGATGACCTAAACGGCCTCAGCCCAGTATACCTGAAGGAGCATCTCCACCCGCATCGTCCAGCCCGGACACTGAGGTCCAGCTCCGAGGGCCTTCTGGCAGTTCCCTCCTGTGAGAAGTGAGGTTACAGGGAACCAGGCAGAGGGCCTTCTCAGTAGTGGCACCTGCCCTGTGGAACACCCTCCCATCAGATGTCAAGGAAATAAACAAGTATCTGACTTTTAGAAGACATCTGACGGCACCCCCGTTTAGGGAAGTTTTTAATGTTTGATGTTCTATTGTTTTTTTCATATTCTGTTGGGAGCTGCCCAGAGTGGCTGGGAAAACCCAGTCAGATGAGTGGGGTATAAATAACTTCTTCTTCTTCTTCTTCTTCTTCTTCTTATTATTATTATTATTATTATCTGAAAGATGACGCCCTCCCGCAAAGGGAGGAAAGAAAGAGCTTGAAACAGCTTGAATTTTAGTGGCAGAGAGAGCTGTAAGTTGGTTGGAGCTGAAGTGTCATCAAGGTACAGTTCATCTCTCTGGAGAGCTGAAGGCAAAACTATCAGCTGTATTGCCTGCTTAAATAAGAGTATCTGAAAGGCGGGGTGGGGGTGGGGAGAGATGTGCTTGGCGCCATCATTATCAACTTTAGGTGCAAACAAAGACCTTCCTGTTTACCCTGCCATTGGGCTCTAAACTGGGGTCATGCGGTCCACGGATACCCTAGCCAGTATTGGAAATTCATCTTTTGGCAGGGTGCAGTAGAAGTTGTCCTTTTAATGTTATTATCATAAAGCTGCTCTGTTCTCCAAAGGGAACCAAATCCTGCAGAAACCTCCAAGAAGCTTCCCACAGCTCAGCAAAGTGGGGAATGCAAAACCATGTATTGTTTATTTATTAAACACCTCAACAACTTGGGAAAGCCAGCAGCCGGATAACAGCAAAATAAAATGAGGTTCGTTGCTGGCTTAACTTGAGATCCCACCTACAGGCTTCGGTGAAGTCATTTTTAATTACACACATAACTTATAACTTGAAGAGCAGGGTGCAATCTAAGCAATCGTCCCCTAATTGTGTCTTCTAGCCTGATGTAAAATAAGCAAAGACAAACTCTGCAATATTGTGCAATGATGTTCCCAGGCTATAGCTAATTTTGCATATAGGAACCTCTGCAATAATGCCTGCACATGGGTGCGGAGCATTTGTTTAAAACATTCCAAAGCGGAGAACTGCCAGTTATAGTGGGAGGAGTGCTGGGAATTACCTAGCTCCTTGGCATTATTGATGCCTTTGGTTTTTGCTCTCGCGAAAACACGTCTCTCCCCATCTCAGCCTGAAATAGCCGGTTTAATAATAATAAATAAATAATAAAACATAAAACAATTCATTAAAGTCCAGATTAAAATACAATTTAAAATTTAATCTAGACTGCAGCCTCATTTTTAAGTAGCCCACCAACCACACCAAAAGAATGAAACATCAGGGTTAAACTGAAACCAACCCAAAGGCCAGGTGGAACAGCTCCGTCTTGCAGGCCCTGCGGAAAGATGCCAAATCCCGCAGGGCCCTGGTCTCTTGTGCCAGACTGTTCCACCAAGTTGGGGCCAGTACTGAGAAGGCCCTGGCCCTAGTTGAAGCCAACCTAGTATCCTTGTGGCTCGGGACCTCCAAAAAGTTATTATTTGAGGACCTTAAGGTCCTACCCGGGACATACCAGGAGAGGCGGTCCCTTAGGTATGAGGGTCCTAAGCCGCATAGGGCTTTAAAGGTCAAAACCAGCACCTTAAACCTGACCCTGTACTCCACCGGGAGCCAGTGCAGCTGGTAGAGCACTGGATGAATGTGGTCCCGCGGCAAAGACCCCGTGAGGAGCCTCGCCGCGGCATTCTGCACCCGCTGGAGTTTCTGGGTCAGCTTCAGGGGCAGCCCCGCGTAGAGCGAGTTACAATAATCAAGTCTGGAGGTGACCGTCGCATGGATCACTGTGGCCAGATCAGGGCGAGAGAGGTAGGGGGCCAACTGCCTAATACTGTTTAGACAGTCCCGGTCGGTCAAACCACTCACATTGAGGGAAAATGCCGCTACAATGGGCCAGAATCCTGGTCCCAGGGCCCACAGCTGAACCATGCCATGAGGCCACCCACCCAGTGCTTTTATGCTTTGCCGGAGTGTGCGCACACATGCACAAACACACATCCAAGTGTGGCCAAGCAAAGCAATGTGACTCATGCCATCCACCTGTGGCTTGGAAAAAAAAATTCAGAGGTTTGTGTGCCTCAGGATGATCAAGCTACCCATTTCTCAAAATCCACAATGGAGAATGAGTCCACTCCTCCTCTCCTTTAGTGCCGCAGTTAAGATGGAAATGGGAGGGGCAACTGCATTCTCTGCACTAGGAACCCCTCTTCCCCCCACCCCTCTACATAACACCACAGCTGAAACTCTAAAAGGTTCAGTTGAAAAGGAACACAACAAAACAGCATGTTGTAACGGCGCGCCCATCACCACGTGAAAAAACAGAGCCAGATTCGCATCTGGATCTTGCCAGGTGTAGTTAGAAGGTGAAAGATGCCCAATTACATCCTCATAGCCCCATGGTTGGAGGATGGATGGCGGCTAACAGATTGACGTTGAATACTGTTTCTGGGGGACAGAGGGCAGGCAAGTGTGGGAGACTCCCTGGTCTTGAATGGGGTAACTGTGCCCCTGAAGGACCGGGTATGCAGCCCGGGGGTCATTTTGGACTCACAGCTGTCCACGGAGGCACAGGTCAATTCTGTGTCCAGGGCAGCTGTCTCCCAGCTTCATCTGGTACACTATAAAATACACAAAACCGCGAAAGACACTACAATATGAACTACGAGAATATTATGAAAATATTTAAACTAGAAATTATTTATATCAACAAACAGACTGAAATCACATAAAACATGTATGCAAGTATCTACTCGAAGGCGTGATCTATTGCTTATTATCCAAATGATCAGCTCTGAAGTTTTCCAAAACGTTTTTACAGATTTTAAATTATAGTACCCCACCCTACTTATGCTCGTCTATGACTGTAATAAAGATTTGATTCATTGAGATCCAGCAACGAAGGGCCTTCTGGCGGTTCCCTCACTGAGAGAAGTGAAGCTACAGGGAACCAGGTAGAGGGCCTTCTTGGTAGTGGCGCCTGCCCTGTGGAATGCCTCCTCATCAGATGTCAAGGAGATGAGTAACTATACAACTTTTAGAAGACAGATGAAGGCAGCCCTGTATAGGAAGTTTTTTTATGTTTGGTGTTTTATTATGCTTTTATGTTTGCTGGAAGCCACCCAGAGAGGCTGGGACAACCCAGTCAGATAGGAGGGGTACAAAATTATTATTATTATTATTATTATTATTATTATTATTATTATTATTATCCTATGATTCATTTGCCAATAAATAGGACCTGTCTGTAATTTTTGTACATCCCCATGAAGGAAAAAATGTTTTGCCTTGTCTAGGGTTATAATTAGGTGTCATGGTATTCTGCACGAAATAAAAAAAACAACTTCTGCATTTTTGGAGGGGGGGGCAAGAGACTGCAACAAGGAGAATGAACACTTTGGAATGGATTGCAGCTCAGTCACAGAGCCCATGTTTTGCATGTGAAAGGTCTCAATAAATTTGAATCTCTGGCATTGGTATTTTAAAACCAATGGCTCACCTTTAGCCCTCTTAATCTTTTCACTATATATCTGCAATTTGGCTGTTCTGCTGTGACCCCCACTTTGGTTCAGGCTGTGACCCTGTAACAGCGAGTCCCAACCCACCAGTGGAAAACCGCTGGTGTAGGCGATACACTGAGACTCAGCTTCCTAGGTTTCTATGCAGCTAGCGTTCTGGAATCATAGAACTGCAGAGTTGGAAGAAACCCCAGGGGTCATCTAGTCCAACCCCTTGAAATGCAGGAATCTCAACTAGATCACCCTACCTCTGCTTAAAATCCTCCAAGGAAAGAAAGCCCACCACCTCCCTAGGAAGACCTTTCCATTGTGGAACAAGCTCTTACTGTCCAAAAGTTCTTCCTGTTTAGTCGGAATCCCTTATTTTGTCATTTGAAGCCACTGGTTTGAGTCCTACACTCCAGACAGAGGCATAGCTAGGGGGTTGGGGGCCTGGGCGCCACACCGCGGGGGCGGCACAGGGAGTGACGTGGTGGCTCAGGTGCCTGCAGGCGCCTGGCAGGTGGCAGCAAGGCTCTGTGCAACGGGCCCTGCCCCAGGTTACCCCACCCAATGCCCGGCCCCCATAGGCTGCTCTCCCCACCCCTGGGTGCAGGGCACACAAGCCGCCCCAGGAGCCAAGTGGCTAGCTACACGGCTGCCTCCAGATCATGAGAAAACAGGCTTGCAGTCCACGTTCCATGATGTGACAGCCCTCCAGACATTTGAAGGCAGCTCCCCAATCTCCTCTCAAGTCTCTTTTCAACATACCCAACTCCCTCAACCGTTCCTCATCAGGCTTGGTTTCCAGACCATTTCCTGTAAGTGGGAAAAAGTTTTTGCAAGGCATTCCCACTTCCCACCCCCCACTCCCAAAGACAGCTTTGAGCTGCGTCATCTAGGATCCTTGGGTAAGAGGGAGTTTTAACGGAAGGGAATGGGTTCTAGTGGGGGAAGGAAGGATAAACAACAAAAGCTCCGCAGAGGCTCTGGCAAACTCATTGCTGCTGCAAGGCTGTCGGGGGGGGGGGGGAGGAGCAAATAAGGAAGAGATCATCTGCATGGCATGCAGTCTGAGAGGGCTGCAAAGTGTGTGCATCGCAATTCAAGGGCTGCATATTTTTAAGGCTGCTCACCACAGACTGCCAGCACAGACCGTCTCTGCTTACCCTGCAAGCCTGTAAAACCGACACGAGCTCCTTCCAAGTCCCGCCTCTCTCTCTCTCTCTCTCTCTTTCTTTCTCTCTTTCCCGCACTCCCCGCTGTGGAAGAGAACCGATCAATGCACGGAAACAGATCTGTGCGCTCGCTACAAAATGCAAAGCGAACGGGGCGCAAACGGTAGTTCTTTCGCTCCCCGCTGATCCATAGATGAGATCGGAAGGGGCAGTAGGTAAAACTACAACTCCCAGAATGCCACGGCTTCTTTTCTTTTCTTTTTCTTTTAAATTCACTTTGACGCTTCAGATTCTCTCCTATGTTCAGCATTTGTTTGGTTAACTCCCAGCCAAGCCCTGTGCAGAATTCGCCGTTTCTAAATCCATCGCAAACCACAGGCGCAAGACCTCGATTCTGCTTGTAGTCGAGCAGGGCAGCTTTGCAGAGCATTTTAAAACTACATAGGGAAAAGGATTGTTTTAAGTATTTACATGTAAATAATGGTGAGTGATTGTTAATATGCTGACTGAGGCCCCCTTTGGAATCAGAGGCCCAGGCCAAGTGGCCCATATGACCCCCCCCCTCTGTTTGGGCCTGGCTCTGATCAGTGAGAGGGCTAAAACCTCCCATTATCCCTGACCCTCGGCCATGCGGGATGGGGCTGAAGAGAACTGGAGTCCAGCAACACCTGGAGAAACACTATGATTAAGATTTTGCTTGTGTTTGTGTAACTGATTACTCAATATGGTGAGCCGGCTCAAATATATTTAATCAGTTAACACATGCAGACAATAAAGTAAAGTACAATGGATAATTTATTAGAGCACCAGATTTCATGTACTGTGTCTTATATCAAAGCAGTCTCAGGCTTGTCTGCTTCTCAACACCCAAAATCTACCAAAGTCCAAGAGTATCTGAGAGCAAAGAGTTCCCTGCCGGCTCCAGAAAACAAAGCAACATCTTGGCTCTAAGGATGGCATATTCAGGGCCTCCTCTGACATCAGTAGCCCATGGGGCAAGTCCAGAGTCCAGCCAAGACTGTTGGGAAGCTTCCTGTTGCAACCATCTATCAAGCCACAGGAGGCCCAAACAGGTCCATAGTTTCCACCACCAAGGAGAGATGCTCCAGGAAGGAGCTGATGGACACATGCAGAATCCAGGCTTCATCTGCTCTCCATTGACTGCAATATATATATTGTGTATACTGAAACATAAAACATCAACACTTGCACTACACTTAAGAGTCCTATGAACATGCCACTCCTTCTTGCCAGACACAGGGCACCTGGTCCAATACATTTTGATGACAGAAAATATACTGTTTCCCTTAATTAATTTATTCTTATCATAGCACCACCTGAATGTAAAGGACTCAACAGAGAGGATGGGAGGAATTATTCTTATTATCCTCCTCCTCTATATAGGATCAGCAGCATGTATACCACTTTACAGAAAATACGAGGGGATCTGCATCCCACCAACTTTCATTCACTAGCAGTGGGCACAACCCCCCCCCCTTGGGGAAGGGCCCCAGCTCAGTGGGAGAGCAGCCACTTTGCATGCAGATGGTCAGTCCCTGGTAGGTCTGGGAACTATGCCTGTCTGTCCCCCTGAAAAACTGCAGGTGGTCCTGTGCTAAAAGGATAGGCAGATTCCTACGTCCCCAGGAAGTTGTCCTGTGTGAGCCTCACAGGAGGTTTGCAGAAACACACTGATCCAAATGCAGGTCTTGCTCAGCACACCACTTTATTTTACTTGCACCCCACTCTTCCTCCAAGTTATGCTCAAAACAACCCTGCAGGGTAGGTCAGGCCAAGAAGCAGACTCATTCAAAAGGGTTCAGCTCCAAGGGCCTTCTGGTCGTCCCTTCCTGTGAGAAATGAGGTTACAGAGAACCAGGCGGAGGGCCTCCTCGGTGGTGGCACCCGCCCTGTGGAACGTCCTCCCATCAGATGTCAAGGAGATAAATAACTATACAACTTTTAGAAGACATCTAAAAGCAGCCCTGTATAGGGAAGTTTTAAATGTTTTATATTTTTATACCTATTGGAAGCTGCCCAGAGTGGCTGAGGCAACCTGGTCAGATGGGCGGGGAACAAATAATAAAATTGTTGTTGTTGTTTAAACCCTGGTTCAAGTCCAACATGCCATCCATTACGGTGCCACCTTGTCTCTTGTGCAGGAGACCTTCCAGCAGGCTGCACCCAGGACTCAGAGCCCACCATCTGCCCCGAATGCCACCACACCTTGCCTCTTGTAGAAGGGGGTGCCAGGACAATACTCACACATGCAAGATGTCCTCCGTCACGCCCAGTTCCTTGCTGATCCCTTCTTTGCGGGGCTCAGGGTCAGGGGCCAGGGAGCCCAGCGCAATCTCGGCCAATGATGATGATGGGAAAGGGATCCTCAGCTCACAGATGTTGGGGGTAGCGATAAGGAGCATAAAATGTACAAGAATGTTTGTATATTTAGGTTACTGCCTAAACAAACAATGCAAAATTAAGAGGCAGTCCTATATATATAAAAGAAGTAAGTTTTTTGTTCCCTGTGGCAAGGAGTGCTAGGATGGGAAGCATCCATGTAATCCACCTTGTCTTAGACACACACCAGTGACCAGAGGAGCACCTTGCTTCATTTAGCTCTTAAGGGAGAGAGAGAGAGAGGTTGCATTGGAAGTAAGCAGGGACACCGCAGGGGCTTGAACCCCGTCCTGGAAACCAGGAGCGCCGACCACCAGCGTCTTTTGCTTTTTTTTGGCCAATGCAACAAGGTGAAAAGCAAAACCTGAGAGAACACTCTGAATACAGAATGTTCTCTCAGGAAAAAAGAAAACCCTTAAGAGTTATGAAGTTGCAGACAGAACACAATCGAGGTTTTATCCCTTGCCAAGCAAGGGATATTCACCTAGATGTGGTTAAGTCACAGAGTGCCATGCTGACTGCCATTAATTTGCAGGGCAGAACAGAGAGTCTGGTCAGTCTTCAACTCTGCCTTTATGCTCACCTTTTTGTTTGTCCCTCTGAAGTGTGAATCCATGGGCCTGGAAGTTCCTTCTGCTGGTCTGTGAAAAGCAATCTGGACTCATTAGTTTGTCCCCGGCCCTTTCCCGCCAATTCCAGAGAAATGTTTTTTGAACACAGCTGTTCTTACTGACCTGACTTCTGCAGGAAGAGCTGGCTTCACCTGAGGGTGGTGGGCTCTTGGGCAGAACTGTGAAGAGATCAAGCGGGGGGAAATGGAGAGGCCAGCACAAAAGGATTGTACTGAAAAAGATCACTGAAATTGGAGTGTGAAGTTCACTTGCCATTAAGTTTCCTGAAGGCTTGCAAAATTCTATTTCTCGTGTCCCTGAGATGCACCTGGAAGAGACTAGGGTCTTCAGCAGCCCTCCCCTCCAGACACAGGAGCAAAAACAGCCGGTTACCTAAAGCAGCGCAGTCAAGACGCAGGTGTCTCTCAATCCTACACTGCAGATGTTCACTTGATGTATCAAGAGCTCTGACACTGCCTCTTACTTGGCAATGGAGCAGATCTGCTTCCGGCACAGGTAGCTCTGTGAGGTCTGTAAAAAAAAAGAGCTGCAACAAAACAAGGATGGCTGTCCCACCAAAAGATGTACCTTATTGTGTGGTGGCGGCACAGGAAAGGGCCTCCCCTGCAGTGGTGTCCCGACAAGAGAAGTCCCTCCAGGTAGAAGCACGGAGAGCGACTGCATTAGGCTTTCGAGTTCGCAGCTCTTCTGAAAAAGTGATTGAAGAACCAACATGGCTCAATACAAGCTCTTTGGAATATTTAGTTTGCATATTTGATGTATTATTCCATTTAGAGCCTACCTTTTCTCCAACAGGCTCCGGGTGCTTGAATGGTCCCCCTCACTGCGACCTGAAAGAATCTTTGTACAAAGAGTTGCAGGCAGAACACAACAGAGATTTTCTCCTCAGCCAAGCACAAATGGACCTTCAGCCAGAAGACACACAACTGTATTAATGCTACAATTACGATACAGCATTTAGAGATTACTTGTTTGTTATTAGTGCCTATCGCCACCTCTGATAATTCAAAAGTTTTTTGAATAAAAGCTACGATTGCAGTTGAAGGTAACCCAATGAGAGGAAGCAGTTTGCTACACCAGGTTTTTAAATATATTGCCTTAGGAACAGAAGTACTGGCGAGGATCCAAATTTTAGTATTTGTTGGAAACCCAGCAACTCTCAACCCTATCATGAAAGTTTTCACCAAAAAGCCAATTTGGGTCAAATGAAATTTCTAATAAAGTCTCAGCATTTATGGATCATGTTCCCTGCATTAAACAGACATACCTGTCTGTACCCCAGGCAAAGAAAATTGGGAGCTACATGCCTCCTTTATCTACAGGATTTAAGGGTACAGATTTCTGTCCAAAATGTTTCACAAATGTGGGTTATTATGATTTTGTGTGCCCCGCTCTGGTCATTAGTGGAACAATCAGCCACCCCCTTATGTATGAGTCAAAATGGCCAGAGAGTCGGGATTCATAAGATTTCAAATATTTTGTCAGTCATTTCAGCCTTACCATTAGCAGACAAAATTTTCTGCCCTTTATGTACAGGAAAAAATGGTCAAGGCTCATCCTTCCTAATTCTGAATATGTTTGTGCTTAAACGTTTGCTGGACTTTTTCCCCTTAAAAATGGCCGGCAAAATGGTGAAAACCTCTACTCACTCCAAGGCCTCTACCAGGCCGCCTCTAACCATTGCCATCAGTAGACTCACCCTCAAAATGCCTTATTTGCTTTTTCACACTGAAATCAGCAAGGCAGCTGTTGCAGACAAAGGAAGCAGTTTGATGCATCAGCTTTTAAAATGGGTATTCTAAATACCTAAATAACCTTAGGAACAGAATTACTGGCGAGGATCCAAAATGCTGGCATGTTTGGAACCTTCTGGATTTATACACATCTGAAGGAACAAAAACTCAACAATATTTTGGTGACCCTCTTCTAGTGAAGGAGCTTATCTCTAGTCCCCAAGAAGCTATCACAAAATGGCTGCAAAGCATTTTTGTCAACAAGGCAACCTGAGCTAACATGGAATTAAATGGAACTATGTTGTCTTCTGCCCCTCTGCTTTGCTCTTTATCACATGCACAGCTTTCTTTCCCCCTGGATCCCCCTACCCTTCTCACTTCTAAGTCTTACCTGTGTTAAAATCTTACCAGTCTTGGTTTTTCCAACTTCTGGAGCGAGGTTCTGGAGCGAGTGGTCGCAGACCAGATCCAGGTGCTCTTTTCTGGATCCATTTCAATCAGGGTTTAGGCCTGCTTTTGGCACAGAAACTGCCTTGGTCGCCCTGTACGGTGACCTCTGTCGAGAGACAAGGGAAGCCGCTCAGCGACCCGGAGTGCCTTCCATCAGCTTCGGCTGGTGCCCCTGTCTGGATACGCCCCTCTCTGGACAGGGATAGCCTGACTACTGTTGTCTATGCTCTGGTAACCCGTTATTGGGTTGTTCTTTTTGCTTTTATTTTGTGTATTTGATATTTTATGTGAACTGCCCTTAGACCTTCGGGTATAGTGCGGTATAGAAATTAAATAAATAATAACAGTAATAATGATAATAATAACTTTAGCAACAGAAACGGCAGCCTTCTTTTTATGAAATGGCTTCTCTAGTTGCCTTTTAAAAGAAAAGCCTTCTATTTTCTGCAATTATTCTTCACTCTGCTTGAAGCAGACTTCATATCCACCTACCCTTTCCTCTGCTCCTTCGTACATCCAAAGACTTGTTGGTCGAAAGGTAAATAAACTTGATTTCGCCCCTCACGTTCTTTCATTTGTCTTAGTTTTCCCTTGGCTTTTCTAGTCATCAGGTGTATCTGCTTTTCTTGATTCTCTTTAAAATCTTCATCTTGGTATTTTTATGAGTTTTCAGTTTAAATTTGGCTAAGCTTTCTTTTGGGGGCTTTCTCAAAGTCCATCATATGTCCACAATCTACAGTCCCTGTTTTATTATGATTAATTCTTTGTTGGACTTCTATTTTCTTTCCGTTTCCTTTTAATTTAAAATGTATTGCCTCTCCTAACACTTTTTAGGGAGTTACTGAATTAAGCTATCTATCTATCTCTTTATCTCTCTCTATCTATCTATCTACAAGCAACATTGCCAACTGTGGCGATCACAAGTGAACATTTGTTGTATCTCTTTTTAAAGTTGTAAATAACAACTTCAGCTCTGACCAGTGAGAGGCTAAAACCAGTATTACAGCCAGGGACAGTCTCACTCACTAGACTCTGGCTCGCTCCTTCCACCACCTGTTGGTCATAATGGCACATTTTAAAAAGTCCCTCGGCGCATGGATACAAATGTGTTTGTTTTCAACATAGGATCCTTGCGCATGGGTGAGAAATTAGTACCGGCACCACTGCCTAATAACAGGGTTGCTGCGGTGCCAACTTGAATAAAATATGGGGGCGGGGGGGCAGTAAGCCCTGCCCTACATAGTCACATGACACGGCACACACCATTAAATGGCAATGCCCATCAACGTTGGGGGGCGAGTTTCCCGGCCCCCTCAAATATTTTTATTTTTGGTGGGGGGGGGCTTAAGAGGAGTTCGCTCCTAAGCTGGGGTATGTGTCATTCCTGGATCCATGTCTTTGCTTGCTTGGCTATGTGTAGCACCTGCTGTGCCTTTTAATGGCATTTTGCCCATGTATCGCACTGATCTGAGCATTAAAGATTTTGGTAGACACTGCAGCCTGAGTTTGAATTCTTCTTTGAGAGGGAGCCAGGAAACTCTCCTCCACAGTGTGCTTTTTTGGAGGTATTCCTTGTGGGAGGGGCCCCAGGGCCCCAAAATGGATAGCCTATCGCTTTAAGAAAATGCTAAGAAACTGTTAAAGTTATCTATCTATCTATCTATCTATCTATCTATCTATGTCTACTATGGATCCAATCCTTGCAGATAATGGTTAGCGATTGTGAATATGCTGACCGAGGCCCCCTTTGGAATCGGAGGCCCGAGCCAAGTGGCCCATATGACCTCCCCCTCTGTTTGGGCCTGGGGATATCCAAAAGGAAGGTGCAACATTGGATGGGGCGGGAAGGCAGGGGGAGGCAGGTGGATGCTCCCTTCCTTTAAAAAAAAAATAATTTGGTTTTTCAGATTAAGATTTTGCAGTCACATATCCAACATACAACATAAAAACAAGATTCCAAGGAATCTCTTGGACTTCTCTCCTCCCCTTTGTGGGTCCTATTGTTTTGTGTGGTTTTTTAAAAATAATTTTATTAATTTTCCATTAATAACACTCCAATTGGTAAGAAATCAAACCAAACCAAATCATAATACAAACAATAAAGCCAATTATACATTCCAAATTAATTTTTTTAGTGGGACTTCCCACGTTCTGGCTGTCATGAGAACATTCCTTTCACTTGTTCCTGAATTCTTCTCTCTTGTTTTTCCCCCAATTTCATAATTCCGATCTTAACCCTTATCTTATCATCACAATCACTGGTGTATAACTTTCCATCGTGTTTATTGTGGGTCCTATTGTTAATCACTTCCTGCTACATCTTTTATAATAATCCACATCTTTTACCTCTCCATTGTGTCAATAATTCACCATTAAACTTCAAGTGATATTCCAATCCTACTAACGATTTTAACTGCTTACAATGGTCTTTAAGATAAGTTATAAATTTCCCCCATCCCTTATTAAAATTTTTGGTCTTCCTGATTCCTGATTCTTCTGGTCATTTTAGCCATTTTGGTATAATCCATCATCTTAATCTGCCATTCTTCTCTGGTAGGGACTTTATCTCCTTTCCATCTCTGGGCCAATAACATCCGCACAGCCGTGGTCGCATACATAGTCTTTAAAAACATACAATCGCAATAAAAACAGAACCCTCGTTAAAAACAGTCAGTGCCTAAAAGTCACAGAATCACATAATTGTAAACTGGAAGGGACCCAAGAGACATCTAGTCCAGCCCCCTGCAATGCAGGAATCCTGCCCACAGCTTTCTTGGGTGAGCTTGAACCATCGGCCTTCTGAAGCAGAACACCACTAGTAATCACACTAGTAATCACATACAACTCCCACTGTAGCAGAACACCACTAGTAATCACATACAACTCCCAAATTAAAACAGTACAACGCATCATCAAAGATCTACAACCTCTCCTAGACAATGACAGTTCTCTTTCTCAAGCTCTGGGAGGAAGACCCTACATCGCCTACAGACAGCCACCCAATCTCAAACAGCTCCTCACCCACAATAATACTACAACAGGACTCAACATGGACACTGGTACCAGAGCCTGCAATAAACCCAGATGCCAACTTTGCTGCCACATAAACCCGGACAACACCATTACTGGTCCCAACAACATCAAACATACCATCTCAGGACTATTTAATTGCTCATCTTCCAACATTGTGTATGCAATCAAATGCCAACAGTGCCCTTCAGCTCTCTATATTGGACAAACAGGCCAAACCCTACGCCAAAGGATAAATGGACATAAATCTGATATCAGGAATCACAAGACAGAGAAACCAGTAGGAGAACACTTCAATCTCCCAGGACATTCTATAAAAGATCTCAAAGTAGCTGTCTTAATACAAAGAAATTTCAGAAATAGACTGGAAAGAGAAGTGGCTGAATTGCAACTAATCACCAAACTTAAAACCACGGAGAAACCTGGTCTGAACAAAGACATTGGATTCTTATCTCATTATACATAACAAAGCTATCTTTAGCCATCTCACCCCTTGCCTTTCCCTGCAAGACTAATTACAGCCGTTAAGAGTCGTCAACAGGTTTTCCACACCTATCAGCTGATCACCCATTCCCACCACCCTTCTGAGTAATACCCCTCCCCACTCCCTCACTATATTTAAGGATCTGGTGACTTCTGTTTCAGTGTATCTGAAGAAGTGTGCATGCACACGAAAGCTCATACCAAGAACAAACTCAGTTGGTCTCTAAGGTGCTACTGGAAAGAATTTTTGATTTTGTTTTGACTATGGCAGACCAACACAGCTACCCACCTGTAATCGGCCTTCTGGTTAACAACCGGACTCACTGACCCATTTTACACCACTTGAGTGTCTGCAGGAACAAGAAAGTGTTCACCTGCCGGTAGAAGGGCAAGAACGAGGGAGACAGGAAGGAAGTTCCAAATTTTTCCGTGCCTGTGAGAGTGGCAGTACCAAGAGAAGGGCCTCCCCCCAAGATCTCAGAACCCAGCAGGTTCAGAGAACTTGGCCCTATGCCGTATAGGGCTTTATAGGTTGTCACCAGCACTTGGAATTATGGCCAGAAACGGCCAGTGGAGCTGTTCCAACAAGGGAGTCGTATGCAACCTAGAACCTATCTATAACAATAGATTTGAGGGGATCACTGCCTCGACATCCTTGTTCAGACAAGTCAGTTTTGGAAGAGCAATGCTCTGGAAAGTTGGTGCTTAGTTCTTTGGGGGAGCATGACAGCAGGATGGTAGCTTGACTGTCTCTTCTCTCTCTCTCTTTTAATTAAGCAAATTAAACCACAGAGCCTAGGACTTGCTGATCAGAAGGTCGGCGGTTCGAATCCCCGCGATGGGGTGAGCTCCCATTGCTCAGTCCCTGCTCCTGCCCATCTAGCAGTTCAAAAGCACGTCAAAGTGCAAGTAGATAAATAGGTACTGCTCCAGCAAGAAGGTAAATGGTGTTTCCATGCACTGCTCTGGTTCACCAGAAGCAGCTTTGTCATGCTGGCCACATGACCCGGAAGCTGTCTGTGGACAAACGCCGGCTCCCTCGGCCTTCCTGGTGCAACTGGACTTCTCTGTGACCTTTCCCCTCTGCCAGGAGGTAGGACCAATTAGGATGGTCCGCCCCCACTACTTAATGGATCCAATGGGCTTCCAGAGAGTGGTGGGGGATGTTTTATCCCATGTTGATGGCCTTTCAGTTGATTCCCTGGTGACCCGCTGGAACGTGGAGTTAACCAGGGCTATTGACTGTCTGGCTCCGAAGCGCCCTCTCCGATTGCATGGAGCCCGGACAGCCCCGTGGTTTTCCCCGGAGCTGAGGGCGATGAAACAGTCGCTGAGACGGCTAGAGCGCCGGTGGCGGAAAACTCATTCTGAATCAGACCGGACACAGGCTAGAGCTCAACTTCGAGCCTACCAAGTGGCAATGGCAACGGCGAAGAGGACCTTCTTCACCGTTTCTATTGCATCTGCAGAAAACAGCAGCAGGAGACTCTTCCAGGTGGTTCGCAATCTAGCAGAACCACCTTCGTCATCGGGGCCTGGTAGGGACCCCAAGATCTCCTGCAATGCTTTTGCAAAGTTTTTTGCAGATAAAGTCGCTCAGATTCGGAAGGAGGTAGATTCCACCGTGGGAGCAGGGCCGGGGCGGGAGAGTGCTAGAGCTCTGTCTAGTCATGTTTCATGGGATCAATTTCAATCTGTTACCTCCGAGGATGTGGACAGGCTGCTTGGACGAGTGAAACCGACCACCTGTCTCCTTGATCCTTGCCCATCCTGGCTAATAAAAGCGAGCCGGGAAGGACTGGGCGATGGGCTCCGCGGGGTGGTGAACGCTTCCCTCTGCGAGGGAGTCTTCCCATACCCGCTGAAGGAGGCGGTCATTAAACCGCTTCTTAAAAAAAACATCTTTAGACCCGGCCAATATGGCCAACTATCGCCCAGTCTCAAATCTACCATTCTTGGGCAAGGTGATTGAGCGGGTGGTTGCGGAACAACTCCAGGCACGCCTGGAGGATGCGGACCATTTGGATCCCTTCCAATCGGGATTCAGGCCTCATCATGGGACTGAAACTGCCTTGGTCGCGCTGGTCGATGATTTTCCGTCTTACTCAACAACCTTCAGACAGTGAGACTTGGCTGGCGCCCGTGCCCATACGCACGTGGAACGCTAGCCGCTTTCCCCCTGCAAACTGGTACCTCGTGCGTGGGTAATTTACGCTCACGCACGGGGAGCTCCAGCACCGAACCCCGGCAGGTTCCCTCACTGCGAGAAGCAAAACTACAGGGAACCAGGCAGAGGGCCTTCTCGGTAGTGGCGCCCGCCCTGTGGAACGCCCTCCCATCAGAAGTCAAGGGAATAAACAACTACCTGACATTCAGAAAATACCTGAAGGCAGCCCTGTTTAGGGAAGTTTTTAAACTGTGATATTTTAAATGTATTTTAATGTTTGGTGGAAGCTGCCCAGAGTGGCTGGGGAGACCCGGCCAGATGGACGGGGTACAAATAATAAATTATTATTATAGAGCGAGATGAGCGCCACAACCCCAGAGTCGGACACGACTGGACCTAATGGTCCGGGGTCCCTTTACCGTTAACCCATACAATACCAAATCGATACAGTTTGGTGACCAAAGAAATGCACTGGAAATATTTCAGTTATTAAGGCAGTAGATACTGTGCATTATCCTAACACGTCCTTCCCTATTTGGCCATATAGATTGAATCTTCTCCTTTGGTGATCACTCGTAGCTTAGTAAGATTGTCTTCCATAAACATGGTTTTAACAATGAGTCTGTTAGTGACTGTGGAGGCCAATTCTGGACCCACACGTCCTTCCACAGTGGGGACATTGGTTCCTGGGCGGGAGTTGATCATGGTTAGGGTTTGCCAAGTGTGCCTTCCTCTTAGCACATTTCTCCATTTCGTCCTGAGTTCGAGTGTCTTCAAAGCCCATGACACCTTTGGTAAAGGCTGTTCTCCAACTGGAGTGCTCACAGGCCAGTGTTTCCCAGTTGTCAGTGTTTATACTACATTTTTTTAGATTTCCCTTGAGACAGTCTTTAAATGCTTTTCATTTTTAAGTTCGGAATAGAGTAGTTGCTTTGGAAGATGATAATCAGGCATCTGCACAACATGACCAGTCCAACGAAGTTACTCTCACCTAGTAACAAGAAAAATAAATAAATGGAATTGTCTCTTATTAGGACACTACTCAGAGGCTCATGTAATCAATCACCTTCCCACTAGTTGTCCCTTAACAAAAAATGTACCTCCATACTGGGTTCTTCAGAAGGTCCTTTTCTAAAAAGTCATAAGAACATCCTGTTCCGAACAGTAACCAACCTGATGCCTCTGGGAAACCCACAAGCAAAATTGTAGGTAGGGTGGTTTCAGAAACCCAGCTTTAATAATTTAAAGAGTTGTGTTGTTCTAGATTATAAACTGCCCTGGGATTTTTTGTTATTCAGTTTATTTATTTTTATGAAGGGTGGTTCGCAATTGCCTAAAGGTGGACTCTAATTCATTGCCATCTGCGGAGCACACCCATTTAAATTAATGGTCTTAAATCCATTGACTCCTATGCAACAAAGTCAGCCCTGTTCTGCTTGTGCAATGAAACTTCCCCAGCCTCTTGTCTTCCTTCACACCGCTCTCAGGACTGCTCCAGACAGTGGAGGGGGATCCCCACCAAAGACAGATTTGAGGGTGCATGAATGGAGGAGGAGGGGAAATTAGGTTATGCACACAGAGAATAACTGTTAGATGCAACTGTTCGATTTCAATGGGTCTGCTGTGATTGTTTTTGCTTAGGGTAATTGTCATACGAAGTGGCCACCTATTTAGAAAGCTAACTAACACTGTTCTTCCATAGGTTTAGAATGGATAAATTTTACTGAGATTTTGCAGCACATTCCTATGACAGTCTACTCAGAAGTAGTCTAATTAAGTTCAGTGGAACTTACTCCAGCGGCCTATAGGTTTACACAGCCTTAATAGTATACTTTTGACATTTGTCTATGGAGTTGAACACATACAGGGTATCCTATTTTATCTCACAACAGCTCTGTGATTTATTTAATTAAATCACTTTTTTATATAAAAAAATGCCTTTCTTCAGAACATCGATCAGCTAAAATGAACTACCATTAAAATGATGAAAAACCTAAAAACAGCAGAAATTTAAACAGTCAAATTAAAGACTTAGAAACAGCTTCAAAGGTATTTAAAACAATTAAGTGAGGGCTTCCCAGTGTGGCAAAAGAACATTAGAGAGGCAACAATTCTGCATTCCTTTGGGAGAGTGCTTCAAAGTTTTTTCAGTACAGAAAAGGCCCTCTTTCCTGATCAAGTCAGGCAGGTTGTTAAGGTCATTCAGTGAGTGTCATACCTGAGCAGGGATTGAATCCCACGGCTCCCAGATTTATTTAATGTGCCGGATTGGCTTCCATGGGTCTTGACTTGCGGAAAGCAATAAATGGGCAAGTGTTGAAAGAGCAGGAAAATGTAATCATTTGAGAGAAAGTGGGACTAGAACCAATTCTCTAACTCAGGGTGGGCTGGCAACATGCATCTCTGCAGGGGCGTCGCAGGGGGGGCGGGGGGGCCCGGGCAGCGCCCCTGCTTGGGGTGACATATTGGGGTGTGGCCCCGCCCACTGGGTTTTCTTTTACTTGTTTTTTTCCGCCCCAGCAGCGCCGAAAATAGCCCCCCCCTTCCAGCTGCGCAGCTCGGGATGGAGGCAAGGGGCGGGGCAGCGAGGTGGGGTGCCACCCCCTCCTCGCTGGCCCATCCCTCTCCCTGCCCCGACTTGCGCTCCACCAAGGGAGCCCGGGCGGCAGATTCGGGAGTCTTTGCACCCCGCAAAGACTCCCAAATCCGCCGCCCAGCACCCCTTCGTGCAGCGGCTGCTCATGCAGGCACGAGCAGCCGCGGCACAAGGGGTGCCGCCGCCGGGCAGCGGCTTTGGGAGTCTCCCGAATCCGCCGCCCGGCACCCCAGAGGCACCACGATGCCCCGCCCCAGGGGTGCCTCTTGGCTTCCCGCCCCCGGCAGCCAAGGGGCTAAGAACGCCCCTGCATCTCTGACTTCATTTGACACAGTGCCTGCAGCCTTCGGAAGCTGTCCCATTTCCCCATCCTACCAGAATTCCTTCCTTCTTGTTTGTTCTTTCCGCTTTCTTGCCTCTCTGGATCACTAAAGTCAGAAAGGAATGACTTTCACTCGCTTTTCAGAATAATAGCAGTGTTCGTCGTTTGCGCTAAGCAACTAACTAAAATCTCCTGTCTATTGATTTGCGAATAACCCTCTCAAACCCTTACTTTGGAGTGGACCTGCCTAGAATGGGGAATTCTAGATAGAGGTTTTTCATTTGAGTTGGCATCCATCTCTCTCAGGAGACAATGGAAGAGTGTTCCTTTGCGGGTAAAGTAAAACCGTCGGAGAGTTACAGCGCCTGCTGTGGCTGTAGAGACCAATACAGGAGACAATGCTTTATTGCAGATGGGGCAGGTGAAGGTGTCCACAGAGGCAGTTTTAGGGTAGCTGAACCAGTGCAGTAACACTGGGGGCCACCCTGCAGGGGGTGCCAAAACAATGCTGTAGAACTAAAATAATGCTATAGAACAGAATGAGAGAGGCGGGGGACACCGAATTTTAGCTGAAATTTGGGAGCCCCAAGTCTGCCAGTGGTGTCGTGTTGTGCTGACGCAGATGCACCATGGTGTTTATTCTCTTTGTGCTCTTCCCAGAAGACATCCCTCCTCTGACAGCCAGAGTGGCGTAGTGGTTAAGAGCTGTAGACTCGTAATCTGGTGAACCGGGTTCGCGTCTCCACTCCTCCAGTGGTGTTAGGAGGGGAGGCGAAGGGGGCACTGCCGGCGGGCCAGCCCCAGACGGGCTTGCTTGGGGCTTGCCCCGGCAGTGCGCCGCCGGCGGGCCCCGAGCAAGCCGCGGTGCAAGGCCGTCCCGCCTGTGGCTCGCCCACCACCGGTGCGCCGCTCCCAGCACGCATGCACAGCGTGCGTCCGGCGCATGCGTGCTGGGAGCGAAACCACACCCCTGGGTGCTTCCGGGTTTGCCACCCTAGGTAGCCGGGCAGCTTCCTCTGCCCCTGCGCTCCTCCACATGCAGCTGCTGGGTGACCTTGGGCTAGTCACACTTCTTTGAAGTCTCTCAGCCCCACTTACCATTTGACTTTGAATGCACTGTTTGTTGCGGGTTCAAGTCCAACACGGCAAACACCACATCGCACTGGCTCCATATCCTGTTTAATGGTAACAACTGAAGATCGGTCCTTCATAAGTACAGGACTTTTATTGTTTCCTTGCTGGAACAACAACTTCAAATTCCCTTCAAGGGGGAAAACAAAACAAAAAAGGATCTTTGAAGTGAGCTGTTGGTGATGCCTGGATATCATGTACACAGGCAAGGAAACCAGACTTGATGAAAGAATGTTAGAAGAGCTAAAATAAGGGGGAAACAGGTTGAAATTTCCTGAGAAGATAAATGAGCTTCTGTTTATCTCTCCCTGCCCTAAAGATGTCTGAGGGTTTGAAGTGCTGCCAGGACTTTTTCCCCTGCTCAAATATAAACAGACAACTGAAAACCATCTATCTTTTTTGTCTTTAAACTGATGGTTGATAGAGGGTAGGGTGGAAGAAACAAAACAAAACCCCACCTCTTCCTGCAAACAAACACACACACATATTTTTTCGTAGAATTGTAGAGTTGGAAGTTACCCCGAGGGTCATCTAGTCCAACCCCCTGTATCTGGAACTGGAAGACCAGTTACTGATTTGGCCAATTTACAATGCAATTCTGCATGTCAATGGGACTTGCTTCCAGAGAAGAATCAGGCTGCAGTCAAAGTAAATCACCATATTACGCATGGGCAGTAAATTTAATCAGAAGCAGATCTTACTCCCTAGTAAATGTGTCTAGGGTTGAAGCCTGATATAATTTTCTCCTACAAATGCTCAATTTCAGCAAGCAATTGGATTGTCTGACAGAAAAATATAACATATCCAGGTGCGGGAAAGACAATGCACCTTAAAAGAAAAATGCTAGCGCAAAAATCCAACAGCTTTCCTCATCACGCTTCCATACAAAAAGGAAGTTTTATCTGGTGAATTTCTGTATGCCAGAAAGGTTACTGTCAGAAGGACACTCTGTTTGTTGTTCATTTTTTAACTTTTTAGCTTTTATAAGACATTAGTAAAATATGTATACTTTTTTTAAAAAAATGGGACAGGAGCAGAGCAAATAAAAAAATAGAAACCTTAAGCTTGAGGAAAACTTCACTGAACCTTGAAAGCCCACATACTGCATTGTGGACACTGATTGGTTTTGATGAACTTTATTTAGAAGAAGAAGAAGAAGAAGAAGAAGAAGAAGAAGAAGAAGAAGAAGAAGAAGAAGAAGAAGCAGCAGCTCCCAACAGAACATTAAAAACACAATAAAAGATCAAACATTAAAAACGTCCCATAACATTTAACTTTTAGATTGTTTTATTGTAATTTAATTTTGCTCCAATAGACCAAACAGGGGCCTACTTTTGATGTGCTTGTTAAAACTTCGAAACAGAATTAAACAAAAATATTACTTTGGGATTTGTCTCCCATTTATAAAGGCCCCTTGCCTTTATACTGCAATAATTGCAGCGAGTGAAACATTGACTTCATTCAATGCATAAGCAGACATTACAGATGACTGCAGAATCTATTCAATTTCTAACAAGGCATGGGGTGGCCGGTCTCTTATGCACACTAATTATATTAAATTTTTGGTGGCCCCCACACGGCTATAAAAACCTGGCAAATGATCTCATGCAGATGCACTGGTCCTATTACACAAGGGTCAGTTATTGCATGTTAAATCTCATATATGTTAAGTAGAATCCACAGTTAATGAACAGGTATGAATAGCAGACAGAAATCTGCTAGGAACGGCAAATGCACTCTCCTCTATGCAGTACTTCTCATCTGATCTCTCATGAAGTGTTGGGGCTCTTCCAAACACTGCCCAGCGACTAATGGGAATTTGCATACATTCAGCAGGAAGCCTCGTGCAATTTAATAGTTCTCTGATGAGTGTACTTGCATGACATCCATTTTTCCCAGACGCTCCTTCTCATACCAATGGTTTATAGTTTTATAATAATGATTTTATTATCTGTAACTCACCCATCTGACTGGGTTGCCCCAGACACTCTGGACAGCTTCCAACATATATAAAAGCATAATAATACATTACACATTACAAAGCTTGACAAAACCCCAAGTGTAACGTGAGCAGGAACAATGAAATGTGTGAAAAGGCCAGCACAGACCAATCTTATGCATGTTTACCCAAAAGCCCAGGTAAGCATGCATAAGATTTCATTCATGTAGTATAACCCCAGGGACACAGATGGCGCTGTGGTCTAAACCACTAAGCCCAGAGCTTGCCCATCGGAAGGTTGGCGGTTCAAATCCCCGCGATGAGGCGAGCTCCCATTGTTCGGTCCCAGCTCCTGCCAACCTACCAGTTCGAAAGCACGTCAAAGTGCAAGTAGATAAATAGGTACCGCTCCGGCGGGAAGGTAAACGGCGTTTCTGTGCGCTGCTCTGGTTCACCAGAAGCAGCTTAGTCATGCTTGGTGCATGACCCGGAAAAACTGTCTGCAGACAAATGTCAGCTCCCTCAGCCAGTAAAACGAGATGAGCGCTACAACCCCAGAGTCATCCATGACTGGACTTAACTGTCAGGGGTCCTTTACCTTTTTAGTATAACCCTTAAGTATTTTTTTCTCGGGATTAAGTCCCACTGAGCAGGATTCCGACCTATTCTTTACCCACCGAACTTCTGAACAAACTCTGCTAAATAAAGTGGGATTTACTTCTAAGTAAACTTGCACAGTTTGGATCGCCCCAGAGCTGTAGCCGTAAACATCCTTATTCAGAAGGGGTGTCCAACGGGACTCACTAGTTAAATGGCTGAGGTATGCAGTCCTTGTGTACTTTGGTGGAACCTGCGAACTTTTGCACTGGGTACAATTGAACCTGATCAGATTACAATCCATCTCTTAACCACTGGTGTCCAAACTTTTTTCAAAGAGGGCCAGATTCGAGGAAGCGCAGGGCCATGAGGACCAACCAAGTTGTTGACCTTTTTTAGGGTTGAAGTTATTGAGCTTTTTTTAGGATTTTACCCCAGGAAATAAACTGCCACAGGAGCCGGATTAAACCAACCAGCGGACCGGATTAGGCCCACGAAACGGATTTTTAACATGCCTGCTTAAAACTAATCAAGTAAATCAGGGGTGCCACGAGAAATATATATAAAATCAGTGCCTGCTACAACATGCCTCCATTTGGAGGAACTGGAACATCAAAGCCAGGGCAGGCACCCCAACTATTTACAATTTTATTGAGGGCTTATAGACATTCTTTACAGAGTTATCATGCATAAAGCAACCATTCACGCCTCCTGAGCTCAAGGATAATTAATAGGATTCTCTACCCAAGTACTCCATAACGCCTGTATTGTGAAAAATAAAAATCATAATATAGTAAAATATTTTTTCTATTCATTTGCTACATACATAGCGTCTTATCTTTCATTTTAATTGTCTTTATTAGATTTTTATATCTTGCAGGTTGTACATAAAAACAATGCAATGACACAGCAACAAAAACAACACCAACTTTAATCGAGGATACATAATTCAACAGTATGTATGTAGGTAGGTAGGTAGGTAGTATTACAGTCGTACCTTGGATCCTGCATGCCTTGCAAGTCAAACGATTTGGCTCCTGAACGCCGCAAACTCGGATGTGAATGTTCCAGTTTGTGAATGTTCTTTGGAACCCGAAACGTCCAAAATGACTTTTGCTGCTTCCGATTGGCTGCAGGAGCTTCCTGCAACCAATTGGAAGCCGCGCATTGGTTTCTGAACATTTTGTATGTTGAACGGACTTCCAGGACGGTACCACTGTATTATTATTATTATTATTATTATTATTATTATTATTAAAATGTAATTACTATTATGCTGCAACAATGTGTAGCTTCCTGCAACCAATTGGAAGCCACACATTGGTTTCTGAACGTTTTGGAAGTTGAACGCACTTCCAGGACAGATTCCATCCAACTTCCGAGGTACCACTGTATTATTATTATTATTATTATTATTATTATTATTATTATTAAAATGTAATTACTCTTATGTTGCAACAATGTGTAGCAAAAACCATAATACATCAAGCATCCTTAAGCAGCTGCAATGTTTGCATAGGAGAGCGACCCAGATGATAAAGGGTCTTGAAACCAAGCCTTATGAGGAACAGTTGAGGGAATTGGGTATGTTTAGCCTGGACAGGAGAAGACTGAGAGGCAATATGATAGCCATGGAGGATGGAGCAAGCTTGTTTTCTCCTGCTCTAGAGGGTATGACGGGAACCAATGGATTCACACAAGAAAGGAGATTCCAGCTAAACATCAGGAAGAACTTTCTGACAGTAAGAGTTGTCTGGCAGCGGAGCAGACTCCTTCAGAAGGTGGTGGTCTCACTGGTCTGTGCTTCCTTGGAGGTTTTCAAGCAGAGGTTGAATGCCATGTATGATCCAGTTGAGATTTTGGGGGTTGCAGTAGATGTCTCTTGGGGTCCATTCCAACTCAACAGTTCTATTTTTCTCATGGAAAAGAAAGACGGGAAATAAAAATGGGGGAGGGAAAGAGAGGAAATGACACATCAAGAGGGAAGAGGGACAACATAACAAAACACTATAATTTTATTTATTAAATTTCTACACCTGCCCTTCATCTGAGGTTCATGGTGCGGTTTACAATATAAAAACATAAAAATGTACAGAATCAGGTCATCTAGTCCAAGCCTTCCAATGCAGGAATCTCAACATACCTGACCCTGCCTACCTTTGCAAATATGCAAGCAGTTTTGTTGCTGCGCCACTATAGTAAGGAACAAAAAGAATGATATTTGTGCATACACACACAAACACACACAAAAAACGGGATTTTAAAAGGCCATATTACACCACCTATGGACAAGCTGCAAAACCTATTTGCGGAAAATGAGGGTTATATGGGTTTGTTCTTGTTCTCATTATGTATTTTGTGTTTTTATTCTGTATTTTTATGCTGTGCACTGCTCTGAGATCTTCAGGTGAAGGGAGGTATAAAATTTAACAAACAAACAAACAGGCAGTTTCGAAAACTATTAAAAAAAAAAAAATTCCACGGCCGAAAACCAACCCGCACAACCTCCGCTAAGAACAGCATAGAAACTCCAAATTGCAACAAGACAAAGTTAATACATAAAATAAAAAGGCAAGCACAGATTTGAAAACCCTTAAAAAAAAAAAACACCAGCGAAAACAAACCCGCACCCTTCGCTAAGAGCAGCCCAGAAATTGCAAAACTTGAACGAAAAAAACAAAACCACCCCATCATCCCAAACCAGCAAAACTCCCGGTTTCTACTGCCCTTCCTTCCTCAGATCCAGGGCAGCCGCGGCGGCTTCAAGGCGCCTCACCGCGCGTGCTCGGCGTCCTCCCCGGCCGCGCATGCGCCCTACTGCCCCCCCCCGCGCGCGAGGCGAGGCGAGGCGTCGTGCGTGAGGTGGGGGGTGGGGGTGCGTGTGTGGATTCGGTTTGTGCCGCGGCGCGTCGTCGGAGCGGCTGTTGGCGCCGACTCCTTGGTTAAATCCCCTTCATGGCGGCCTCGGCCGGGCTGCCGCGCCGCTAGGCCTCGCTCGCTCCCTCGCCGGGGCGGCGGGGGAGCGGCGGCCGCGGCCGTCCGTCCCCCCGCCCTTCTCGAGGGAGGCGGCCATGGGGGCGAGCCGGGGAGCTCCGCTGGTGCTGCTGGCGGCGGCGGCGGCGCTGGCTGTGGTGCGAGGCGGAGGCTCCTCAGGGCTGCCCGAAGGCTGCAAACAGGACGGCGGAGGAGGAGGAGGAGGAGGCGGCGGCCGCCTCAGGAGCAGCAGCAAGGCTTCTCCGCCGGCCGAAGCGGCAGTTGGAGTCGGAGGGAAGGTGGTCTGCAGTAGCCTGGCTCTGGCCCGCGTCCCGGACCCCGGCGGGCTCCCCAACAGGACGGTCACCCTGTGAGTAAGCGACGCCGAGGAAAGGGGTTTGGGGATTTGGCGGGTGCCGCTTAGAGTGGGATGTGGTCCCTGCGATGGAGACTTCTTTATAAAAATCTTTCATTATTATTATTACTATTATTATTCGTTGGGATTTTCTCCTCCTCCTCCTCCTCCTCCTCCTCTCGGTAGTAGGGATTGATTCGGCCGTGCTCTTTCCCCCCGTGTGTTTGGCTCATTGTTTTATGATTCCTTCATGCCGCCTTTTCAGCGTGGTTTCGGGCTGTGCTAAAGGCGGCGTGCAGATAAAAAGGTGGTGGGGTGTGTGTGTGTGTGTGGAAGATGCCCAGTCTCCCTCTCGTAATTGTTTTTTTTTTTTTCCTTTCTCTCTCCCCTCACTCGGCTAATAACGCACAAACCCTATAACAGGGGTCAGCATAATTTTTTTCAGCAGGGGGCCGGTCCACCGTCCCTCAGACCTTGTGGGGGGCCGGACTATATTTTGGAAAAAAATAAATGAACGAATTCCTGTGCCCCACAAATAACCCAGATATGCATTTTAAATAAAAGCACACATTCTACTTAGTAAAAAGACGCTGGTTCCCGAACCATCCGCGGGCCAGATTTAGAAGGCGATTGTGCCGGATCCGGAAGGCGATTGTGCCAGATGCGGCACCTGGGCCTTAGTTGGCCTACCGATGCCCTATAACAGGCATGTCCAACCAGTAGATCGCGATCTACCGGTAGATCCCCAGCTGATCCTGGTAGATGGTGAGGACCCTTATCGATCGTGGGATTAAACAAAGTTTATCAAAAGTTAACAAATCTGAAGATTTTTGGGCAATCCTACCCCTCAAAAGCTTAACAACTCTGGGCAATCCACCCACCCCATGCACGCCCCTCCTCCCTCCAATGACAATGGGTAGATCACTGCCAGTTTTTTTATACTGGGAGTAAATCACAATCTTTTGGGAGTTGGACATACCTGCCCTATAACAACACCATAGTAGCTGGGACGGAGCTCCCCTCCATTGCGAGGATTCGAACCACTGACCTTCTGATCTGCAAGCCCAAGAGGCTCAGTGGTTTAGACCACAGTGCTACCCGCATCCATATGAATCCTCCCAACGGAGGGGAGCTCCGTCCCAGCTCCTACCAACCTAGCAGTTCGAGAGCACCCCAGCGCAAGTAGATAAATAGGTAGCACTGCAGTGGGAAGGTAAACAGCGTTTCCGTGTGCTCTGGCTTCCGTTACAGTGTTCCGTTGCACCAGAAGCGGTTTAGTCCTGCTGGCCACATGACCCAGAAAGCTGTCTGCGGACAAATGGCGGCTCCCTCAGCTTGAAAGTGTAATGAGCGCTGCAACCCCATAGTTGCCTTTGACTGGACTTAACTGTCCAGGGGTCCTTTACCTTTTACACACACACACACACACACACACACACTGATTTATTTGCTTTTTGAACTTAAAATTTTACAGAGATACATCAAACAACAATCATAAAAACAAGATTCCAAGTAACCTCCTGGACTTCCATCCTCCCCAATGTGGGTCCTATTATTAACCAGTTCTTCCTGCATCTTTTTTGATAATCCAAACCATTTACTTCCATTATGTCCAGAATTCAACTTTAAACAACAAGTGCTATCCCAATCCTATTAATGATTTTAATTGTTTACAGAGGCCTTTAAGATAAGTTATAAAATTTCCCCATTCTTTATTAAAAATTTGGTCTTCCTGACTATAACAACACCGTCTATTCTTTCCTCCTGTTTCCCTCTGGAGCCTGCTTTCTTACTATGGAAAGGCAGCATGCGGATAATGCGAAGTATATGGATGTTAGGGGTTGTCCTATGTACATTTTTTTACAGGGCGCGTCCTCTTTTTCATGGGTATGTAAAATGAGAGCCGTCATTGCGATCCATAGTTAAAAGTAGAAGTCGGCAAATGTGTCTTTTTCTCTCTCTTCGAAATATGGCAACCCTAGGATGTGTGGAAGATGTCCTGTCTCCCTCTCGTAATTGGTTTTTGTCACTGTGTAATAGCGCTCTTTCTCACAACCCCATAACACCATCTTTCCGTCCCTCCTTCCGCCTCACACCATATCATGGCATTTTAGCTATGGAAAAGTGGCATACAGGTAAAGCGATGTGTGCATGGCATGGAAGATTCCTGGTCTCCCCCTCATAATTGTTTTTTTGTCACACAGTGTAATAATGCTCTTTCATGAAAGCACTTTGTAAATAAAGTAAATAACAACTTCTTCCTTCCCACTTCCCACTTGAGCTTGGTTTCTCACTATGGAAAGGCAGCAGCATACAGGAAAAGGGATGTATGGAAGATGCCTGGTCTCCCTGTAGTAAATGGTGAAGTAACACTCTTTCGCACATGCACTTTGAAAATAAAGTACATAACAACATCTTCTTTCCTTCCTTCCTCCACACCCCACCCACAGTGCTTTTGGGGAAATAATGGCTTTCCTGCAGGTACATGGGCTGCATGAGCATTCTAAGAAAGCCTTCGCCTATGCTGAAACAGACCAAAAGTACCATCCAGAAACCTTTTGTTCATTTAAAAAATATTTATTTATTTATTTATTTTTTAGTTAGTTTGTATAATTTATATAGCACTTGATTGTGGTGGTGGTGGTGGTGGGACCCTCTCAAAGCTGTTTACAAAAAGGAAAACAATTAAAAAATCAACCAAAAACATTTTTCAACCGTAATTTGAAACATGCAAATAGTTAAAAATGCAATAGAAATGGACTAAAAAAAATTAAAACTTGTACAGTTTTTCTAAATATCTGGGTAAAGGTAAAGGGACCCCTGATCATTAGGTCCACTTGTGAACGACTCTGTGGTTGCATCGCTCATCTCGTTTTACTGGCCGAGGGAGCCTGCATACAGCTTCCGGGTCATGTGGCCAGCATGACTAAGCCACTTCTGGCGAACCAGAGCAGCACACGGAAACGCCGTTTACCTTCCCGCCGGAGCGGTACCTATTTATCTACTTGCACTTTGATGTGCTTTCAAACTGCTAGGTTGGCAGGAGCAGGGACCGAACAACGGGAGCTCACCCCGACCGCCGACCTTCTGATCAGCAAGCCCTAGGCTCTGTGGTTTAACCCACAGCACCACCCGCGTTCCTAAATATCTGGGTAGGCTCGAATAAGAATGTCTTCAGGCACCAAAAAGAATACAATGAAGACACCTGCCTGATATCAATATATTGCCATATATACCTTTGTCTTGTTTCTGTTTTCCCATTTTCTCCTTTCTTCTTTCACCATCTTTTCAGTTAAAAAAGAAAAGCAAATAAACAGAGATGTCACTGGTGTGACTCACTTAATGTTAGAGCACAACCCCCCTGTTCGTCCCAATTACCAGCTGAAGATAAATGTGTGACTAGAATGTTTGGTAGCTTACCAAAAGGATATGATGATGATCACCAGTCTTCTTTAGTTTGCCACCAACATCCAGAACTCAAATGCATACCTTCTGAACATTTAAGTATCACAGCATAATGGCTATAATATGTCTAACTACCTCACAGCATTCTTGAGAGCATAAAAGAAAGGAGACAGCCGCAATACTTAGAATAATCAGAAGAATTCCAATATATCCTAAATTTATGAGGTTCAAAAATGTTTGGTTGTTTAGGAGTATATTGACTATCTTAATTAAGGACAACAAATTCTATGGTTATGCATTTTTAAAAAACTTGGTATTTTTAAAAAAAGTTTTTTAAAGTTTTAGGATAAGAAAGATAAATGAGAAAATATGCATGCTAAGGTTTTGTCAATTTTATAAACATTGTTTATGCCACTGGTCTTCAACTGATGGATCAGTACCCACTAGTGGGTCACAGCCTATTCCAAGGTGGGTCACAAAAGGAACACTACCAGCATGCAAATATATGGTAAAAGGTTAAGAATTGGGTCCTCAAATGCACATTGGAGTTAAAAGTGGGTCCTGGGTCTGTAAAGGCTAAAGAGACCTTATCTATGCTATATACTTGTTACATCACAGTGAATATTACCGGTATTTTAAAACATGTTGATTAGACCATCTGTTTTAATATTCAAGTTATTATTTTTTAAGTGCAAGTTCCATTTCAAAGAGGCAGTATGGGATATTATTCCATAACCAAAGAAAAGTCAGGAGCTATTGGAAATGTTTTAAGTTATAGGTAATAACATATAAGCAACATCTTAACACTGGTAACCTTTACAGATCTATTCATTACAGTGACTACCAGAATATCAACTTGGAATTTACATCTTATATATGTGTGTTGAGGGGACTTGGCAGGCATAGGGAGGTGGCATATGAAGTAAAATGATAGTGATTTAGCTCTTGGCAGCTAATTTTTATGTTCTATGCAGAACAATGTAAGTTCTGTATCAAAGAATCTCCATAAATCATGCAGAAAGAGATTTCTGTGTCCATTACATCTGAAATTACATTTCATACCAATTTGAAATTTGGCCAAATTTAACACTGTAGTAATGACAACATTTGGTGTCTGTTGCTATATATTTGTGGCAGAAAAATACAAAGCTTACCTTACTTGCCTGAATGCAATAGGGCATCCAATAATTGATACAGGCATTGTATTGGTCATTTATGTTGAAAGGTTGATTGTGTTAAGTGCAACTCTTTATGGCAGGAGGAGAATGGCACTGTAATAAAAATGGTTTTGGAGTGAATGGTATGAACTACTAGGCATTTAAGTTTTAAGATAATGCCTATATTTGTACACACTACTAAGAAAATCAGCTCCTGAGCGAGAGATACATTTGGAATATATATGGTGTGTGTAACTTGTTCAGAATTGGGAAAGACTGCCACTTGTTTATAGGATTGCCTAGAGGATGGATTTCATTGTCAGTTCTGGCAAGTGTTCCTGCTACTTTGGTAATGCTTTACAAGACACAACTTTTAGGTGATCAAATGACTGCTAAGGCTTGTAATATACTGTACTGGGAAAGAAGGAACGGTGTAGAGTGTGAATGAGTTTCTCTCTGAATAATAGAATTTGAGACATCAAATGGAACTGTTTGACAGTAGGTACAGGAAAGACAGAGGGAAGTACTTCATATAACATATAATTAACTAGGGGAGTTCATTGCCACAGGATATAGTGAAAGCCGCAAGCTTAAATGGCTCTAAAAAGGGGGATTCGACAAATTCAGAGAGAATAGATCTGTCAGTGGCTAGATTACAATCTGTATTCCCGGAGTACTGTACTGTATGGTGGAGACAAACAACTGGATACTTCCCTCCATCGTACTGTGTAAGCTTCTGAAAAGTATTTGGTTAGCTGCTGCAGGAAATTGAAGGACTCTTGGGATTGATCTAACAAAGCAGCTATTGTGAAAGAACCATCTCCAGTCACTCCAAAAGATCAAATTTCAGAGGTGCCAAACAGTTCTGCCAGCACAGTGGGGTGGCACCCCTGCTCTCCCCAAATTGAGTCTGGGGTTTGGTGGGAGAATGCCCCTAGGGGAGCGAAGGTGAGATTGTTTAACCAGGCAAGCAGAAATACTTGCATTGACAGTACATTCGTAAAGGCATGGTGTTAAATTCCTCCTCATGTCTTGAATTTTCTTCATAACAATTCTGTTCACAAAACAACCCAAAATATATGGATAGATGACAATGAATTTAAAGAAGGTTGGAAGGATTTTATTGCATATATACAGAAGCAAAGTACACAGGTTAATATAGCAGGATTTTAAAAATACTTGTAAAGATATTATGATTGGACAATAAGTAATTTTAATGATTTTATAATTTAAAATGGACATGCAGTATGATGATAAACAATGGAACCAGGGAAGGGAATAGGGGGAAGTCAACTCTTATTTTCCCCCCTATGTTTGAATACGTATTCCAGTCTGAGCATTCCACAAACATACAATCACCAGCAGATGCAAACCTTTAATCATCTATTGGCACTAGAAACCGCACTGTATCATAACCTTTCAGCACAAGCAGCTCAGTGTAGGGATTTTGTGTTTGTTCTTCGCCAGTGGTCTGTACGGATTTCTTGGCCAATCCCTGCAGCTTGTGTCCCCCTCCTATGAGCCACCGCAGCATCGAGAGAGGTGGAGTCAGGGCAGCCCTCCCTGACGCACCCTTGCCTCAGATTGAAGCCGTAGCCCTCACCCCGTGCGCGGCTCGAGTCAGTCAGCTGACGCTCTTGTTCAGGACTCGTCCCTCGCTTCCGTCTGCCATGCCCCGCACGATGTAGCCGCTGCTGGACTGCGCGTGCCACCCAGTTTGAATATTGTTGTTTTAATTTTTTGTCGTTTTGGGGAAATATAGGGATAGAAGTAGGTTCGAAGCATGGTGCTACATCCCACTGCAACTGCTCCAATGGCTAAAGCAGCATTCCAGGAAAGTGAAGCAATGCAATTGCTGGTATTGGAAAGGCAAGATGAATCTGGTGGCCCTTAGGAGGTGACCTGAAGCTTTGCCACAAATGGGCTTTCCTCGAGTCCTGATGCAACTTAAGGCTTTAGCAAGAGGACAAGGTGCCTATTTGTGCCAGCACTCAAGCTCTCAGTCCCGCAAAGCTACATGTTCCCTGTAGGATGGCTGATAGCGGGATGGAGGACAATTTAGTTTGGGGAAACATCATGGAAGGAATTTTTGTGTGTGTGCACCTTGCTGTAGTTTCAACTTAATTTTTAGGATCTCAGAGCTACTTTTAAATACTGTACAGTAAACATAGAATCATCAAGTCCTTTATGTGATCTATCCTGGCTCTGAGCTTTGTGAATGAATGAGGATTTAAAGTTGTACTGTATCTTTTAAGTGCAACATAGTTTGTTTTGCCTGGAACCAAATACTCAGGATGACCTGCAGAGGCCTTGTTTGTATACCTTTTTGCAGCTTTGTGTCCTACCATACTTTTATGGTGCCAGAGCTGAACCAGTCTTCCTGTTTACCTTCCAGAGTAAGACAACCTCTCCACCTTTTAAGGGTGGAAATATCTGTCAGAGATCCTTACATATATAGTGAAAAATTCCTTTTGTTTTTCCAGCATCTCATGGTGTTAACAATCCTGTCTTTTCCTAACTACTGCTTAAGAGGCAGTCCACTATCAAAACTGAGAAATGCAAGACTTTTCTTTCCACAGCTATATTATGTGTGTGCTAGCCACTCATAATTCAATTATGGTTAGTATTTTTTCCATTGTAGAATCTTTATATCAGTAGTAATTATAGTAATAAAACCATATTTGCATTTCCGTTCTCCACAATTACTTTTGAGTACTTCTTTTTTTTTTTTTAGTTTGCTATGTGGCTGTAAAATGTTCAAACTTGTAAAAATAAAGCCAGTTTATTTGCCTTGCCAAAAGAAATAAGCCAACTGGAAAAGGTTGGTGGGTATGAGGAGGCAGGATTCTGCTGTCTGTTTGTGGTTTGATCGTTTTGAGGTAACACACTACCAGTTAATTTAAATGAACTTTCTGCCTTTGTTATTGAGCAGTCTGTCAGGATTTGTCAGGTCTTGGCCTAGGTTCTAGACAGGATGCAACTGGTGTTAAGTTCACATTGGATCAGGTGAACTAGGAACAAAAGGCAAGAGACAATAGACAGATAATAATCAAAAGGCCAGAGGCAAGTGCAGAGTCAGAGCCAGACAGAAAGCTGACTGACTTGGGCTAGCCATTGTGTCTCAGCCCATCTCTATTAAGCTTTGTAGTTAGGCAGAGTAGTTTTGAGGCTAAAAGTGCAGAACAAGGGAATTGTACACACCATCTTAAACTGCTTGGTGGAAAGGCAATATTAAAGTGTAATAAATAGGCCCCACATTTTAAAATTACATCTAATTATGCTCTGTCAATATTTGCTTGCATTAATGCTATTAATCATACTGCTGCAAAGCCTCAGCATAAAGTTGCTACTTAGTTGGCTCATGAAATGCAGATAATAAAAAGTGAATCTTGTACGTTTTCAAAGGTCTCATTAAAAAGAAATAGTCTTCTACTTTGTACTTTATTTTCTCAGTGTGTGATGTATAATCCCCCCTCCCCCGGGTTGGAGGCTTCAGTGCTGTACAAGGTGAAATGTTCAGCAACAATCTGTTGAAAATATATTACCGTATATATAAAAGTACGTTGACAGAGGACGGAGCTTAGAACAGTTTATACTGTCAAAACATCTGCAGATGGTGCTTAAAGCAATACTGTGCAACTCTTTGAGGGTTTTTCTTTGTCGAGTGTTTCTTTCACAGTTTTCCCTGGAACTTTCCCCAGAAAAATATTTACTTACACTTCAGAAAGCTTTCAGTGTGGCCACTGGAAAGATCTTTCATGATTGTACAGATGGTAGCATATCCTCTTAGGATAACCTTTTATATTATGATGGGAAGTATTTACTGTTATTAATAATGGCTGGCATCCAAAAAGCTTGTTTGATTCACACAAGGGAATCTTATCAGTCATACAGAATTCTTTTCCCCCTTTTAAGCAGCTGATGCCTATGTCGCATCACAAACAGTGAACATAGGCAGACTATTAAACATGTTTCAGTGTTTGTATGAATCATAAGGGGGTACTTCCTGAGTGACCAATATCATATTTGCAAGTGTCTTTATATACTGTTTTGTGTTAGCTAATATTATTTGAACTCCAATTAACATTGAACTGTTTGCATGATAACTGGATAGATCTTGCCTACAAAAATAGTCAAGATGTTTTCCCAGATAGTTTAAATGCTTTCTTTTTATTGTGTTTATAAAAAGCAGCAGTTAGTACTTAATGCTGTAGTACAGTGAGACCCTGTCAGCCTTTTGACACCTCTGCTCACTGGTTGCCTCTTTGCTACTGGGCCAAATTCAAGGTGTTGATAGATATAAAGAGCCCTTAACAGCTTGGGACCAGTTTACTTGTGGTATTGCTTTGCTATCTGCAGAACTGGCACTGTTACAGGTACCACATATGACCCATTCTGCACTTGTAAGAAATTGATCGTTTAGTGTGGCAGCATCTACACCAGGGTTCCCCAAACTAAGGCTCAGGGGCCAGATGCGGCCCAATCGCTTTCTAAATGTGTCCTTTTATTTAAAATGCATCTCTGGGTTATTTGTGGGGCATAGGTATTTGTGGGGCATTCATATTTTTTTTCAAAATATAGTCGGTCCCCCCCCCAAGGTCTGAGGGACAGTGGACCGGCCCCGTGCTGAAAAAGTTTGCTGACCCCTGATCTACACTTTAAAACTCCCCCTTCTCTTGACAACAGAAAGGCTGTACACTTTGGGGCACTTGCTTAACACTTTCGTCCAGGCATGGCCAAACTTGGCCCTCCAGCTGTTTTGGAACTACAACTCCATTGGTCAGGGATGATGGGAATTTTAGTCCCAAAACAGCTGGAGGGCCAAGTTTGGCCATGCCTGGTAGGCAAACCTATCCAGACATGTAGAAGTTACATCTGTTTTATCTCTTTTTAGCTGTTGTTAGCTTTTATTTCATATATTGAATGCTTTATATACTTGTTTTTTACTGATAGTTTTATTGTTTTGTTATTTTTGTAACTGTTTAGAGGTTTGTGGGTTGTTGTTGTTTTTTACAATAAATCACTATATAGATTTAAAGAAAAAAGTGAGGGAGAGAGCACATTAATGGTAAGTCAAAGTACAATTTACCATTAATGTGTGGGCTCCTGAAGATTGCAGCTTCTTTGCTCCTCCAGGGATTCTGTGAGCTGAGCTGTGGTTTAGCCTAGCATGTCTTCTGAATCCAGGCTCAGCTGTCACCAAGATTTGCCACTTGTGGTTTGTCTGGAGGAGACAAACCACAAGTCCAGGTTCTGATGACACATTAAGCTAAATCAGTCCAGAGAACTGTCACTCTCATGCCCTCACACTAAAGGTAAAAGACCCCTGGATGGTTAAGTCCAGTTGAGTTTGGCTATGGGCTGTGGCACTCATTTCTACTTTCTGGCCAAGGGAGCCAGCATTTGTCCGCAGACAGCTTTACTGAGTCATCTGGCCAGCATAACTAAACTGCTTCTGGTGCATGGGACACAATGACGAGTACCAGAGTGCATGGAAACACCATTTATCTTTCTGCTGCAGCAGTACCTAGTTATCTACTCAAGCTGGTATGCTTTTGAACTGCTAGATTGACAGGAGCTGGGACAAAGCAATGGGAGCTCATTCTGTTGTGCAGATTCAAACTGCCGACTTTACAATTGGCAAGCTTGGTGGTTTCGACCACAGTGCCACCCATGTCCATGGTCTGCCTTGGCACTATATGTGAACGAGCTCATTGAGACCCAATGCTCACAATTTGTCTACCTGGTTTTCTCCTTATTTCTTGCACTGTTGAAAAAGGGCTTACTTGGAATTTTCATTTTGATCCAAGGAACTATTGGTATATCTAATGCATGCATATCTAATATAACAGACTAGGGTGTGTATGAGTTTTGGCAGCTTTGCTTCAGGACAAATATCTTAGGGGGCCAATTCTGTAAAGCAGAGCTTTCCAAACTGTGTGTCATGACAAGATATTGTCACTGCAGTGTATAGGTGTGTCTTGCAAACACTCCCCGTGCTCCTCCTGGGGCTGGAAAGGCATTATTTTAACCTCTGGTTTGCTGGTAAAACTGAATTGCTGTGTCACAAAATGATGCATATCTAAAAAGTGTGTCACCAATATGAAAAGTTTGGAAAGCTCTGCTGTAAAGCATTATTTTAAGCAGCGTAAGATGGAAAACCACAAACATTTACTCTAATGCTACAGCAATTGTTTGAAAAGGGAAATATTGTAATGTTTTTACATTATTTTGTTTTATAGAATTCTGAGCAACAATAAGATATCAGAATTGAAGAATGGTTCCTTTGCTGGATTAAGCCTTCTTGAAAGATTGTAAGTCTCCCCCCCCCCTTATGTTTTAAGTATTATAAAGTGGAAGGAGATGTAATGGAGGGGAAGGAGAATTCACCTCTCTAACTCTATTTGAGTTTTTATTTTTTAAAAAAAACAACAACAACAACACTACAACATTAAGATACTCCAGAAGTTAATATACTTGGATGAATAGTTTTCCTGCTGTACATATAATAAATACAAAACTAATTGCTTCAAATGTAATAAGAAATAAGGAAGATATTTCCATATAAGTTTAGCATATTATTCTATCAATGCTTACTTATAAATAAATTGCCATGATGATGATGCCACCCATCTGACTGCATTGCCCTGCCACTCTGGGTTGCTCCCAACAAAAATAGTTAAAACACAGTACAACCTCACACATTAAATTTACTTTCTCTCATGGAAATAAATTTACAGTATGTCTACAATTCCAGTCATGTTTGCTAGTTTTAGGTGCAATATAAATAATAGCAATGATTTAAAGAACTTTTGTTAGGTGCACCCAAGGGCTTAGGTACACCCAGCTAAATTTTTGTTTTCTGAATGGTAGGGCTGCATGGCAAATCACAGCCTACTTACAAAATTCCCTAGAGTTTTAAAAGTAGTGTGCTGTGCAGTGCAGTGAGGGATAGCCTTTTTATTTTTTTATTTATAAACAAATGTTTAAACTTTTCTTAGACACATAGAATAGTCACACAGTGAAACTATGCTGTTGATGATGATGCCTTCACTACAATAGTAATAACAAAATAACAAAAAAAATCCTTCCAGTAGCACCTTAGAGACCAACTAAGCTTGTTCTTGGTATGAGCTTTCGTGTGCATGCACACTTCTTCAGATGCACACGAAAGCTCATACCAAGAACAAACTTAGTTGGTCTCTAAGGTGCTACTGGAAGGATTTTTTATTTTGTTATTGGCAGACCAACACAGCTTACCTGTTTTGACTATGGCAGACCAACACAGCTACCTACCTGTAACTACAATAGTAATGTGTGTGTGTGTGTCACGTTTTGAGTGTGTTAACTTTTTGAGAAATCGGAACAGTTTTTCTTGCAGTGCAAAAAAATCTAGAATTCTCTTGTACTGCGTTTAATTAAGGTTGTAACTTAAAAACTTTAAATATTCCAGTAATATTCCTAAATGGTAAAGAACTACTCTATTATTTTGATTTTCTTCTTGGGTAGGAGTGGGGGAAAGAATTCGGAACATAAAGGAAGAATTTGTCTAAAGTGATTGAGGACGGAGTGAGCATTGGGAAGACAGGTTGCAGACAGATAGGATTGTTTTAATGTTCACTGCCTCCTAAGGCCCTTTAGCAGTACGGAAATGCTGCTTTTGTGCAATGAGGCTGCAAGTGGAATTCTGACTTTGGATTCACACTCACCTAAAAGTCGTATTTGCTGCAAGTTTGTAAACCATCATCCCCACAGCAAAGCAAAAGTAAGTGGGCATTATTGAGCTGGGATTGGCAATGCAAAGAGATCATAAATACATTTACTCAAAAGTAAGTCCTATTCTGAATTACACCCTTTGGTTAGCAATGTCTTCTTGTTTAATGTTGTTTAAAATGGCTCCTAATCTTCTGCAGCATTGCTGAAATTGCTTTTTAATCACTCCCTAAAACAATTTTCAATTCAGGATGCTCCCATTTAAAGCTTTATTCAGTACACATTTACTTGGATTCATTGAGGCTAACTCCCAAGCTTCAGTTGATGGGCAAGGCAACCTGCTCTTGCTTTCCTGAAGCCAAAGTTAAGTCAGGTGTACAGATGGAGAAATGGTCTATCATTGCACAGGACGTTTAAGTACTTAATTAGCTATTGCACAGAATGAGACTTTGTATGCACCTCCATGTGCTCTCTTCAAGATCCTGCCTCCATGTTCCTTGAGCTCCTTATACACACAATAGCCCTACTTCTTTCTATTCATTAGAACACAGAAAGCTGCTTTATATCAAGTCAGATGACTGGTCTTTCTGGTTCAGCATTGTCCACACTGAGAGGTAGCAGCTTTCCATGGTTTCAGATAGAAGCCGTTCCCACCCCTAACTGGGATTGCCAAGGGTTGAATCCAATACCTTTTGCATGCAACATATCCCTGTAGTCTCTTTATGCAGTTCAACAGGAGCTGAAAGGTTTTTGAGGAAAGGATTTAACATTTCCTTCATTTTGTGTTCATCCCAAATACCACATTTTCCTGAGAACCAGAAAGTAATGTAGAACATAAATAAATACGCTGGTGTTTTGTGGCTCAAACATGATGAGCATAATCAAGCACAGAGCTATGCACTTAAGACCCTTCTAATCATTGAGCTTAGGCATGCCTAATGTTGTGTTGAATTGTAACCAATGGGTATAAATGTGGCATTTTACAAACTTTGGCAGTTCTAATGATCTCTTTAGGAGCTTATAACCATATATCCAGGAGTTTTCATTAATTGATTGCCTGAATACATGTTGCTTCGCTTAGTAACTTGTTCAAGTGGGAAGTGGCTGCTATCTATTTTAGGAACTGCAGCAGTTGCTGAGAGAGACTGTAAACCTGCAAAATGCATCTTTGTAGCATGTCAACAGATGTTTTTGATGCAGAATACAGTACTAATCTTAAAATGTGTTATTTGCTATGGTGCTTGGGAATTTGTATGTTGTTCCAGGCTTGATTCTCTGTGGCCCAGGTCAGCATTTAGATTCACTTTTCAAGAAGCTGTGTCCTAAGGGCACAGCTTCACAGAGCCCTTTTGACTCTTAGTTGGCAAGTTTGGGGTCAAACAGCATCCCCAAAAAGGCTGTATTTGGGTAGCCTTGCCAGTTATTCATCCCAGTCTACTTCAGTTCTTCCTGAAGTCCCAGTTGAGTTTTTATTGAAGAGTGTTTGTTGTTGTCATGCTTTACCATCATTTCCCCAAAGCTTCTATTTACTATTTTGCTCTCTCTGATAAACTTTACTCAATATTTTGTCTTGGGGGTGAAACTGACCACAGTATAATGTTAAAGATCACTATCAAAAGATCATCATCATCATTTATTAAATTTGAATACTGCCCTTCATCCAAAGATCCCAGGGTGGTTCACCACAGAAAAATATAAAATAAGAATACAAAATACATAATTAATTAATTAAACACAAACAAAAAAACCCTTTCCACAAACACATTTAAAAAGCTAACCCATTCCTCTGAATAAAATATTTAAATCAAGAAGTAGGTATTTAATCCCCCCCCACCTATGTTATATTATAAAGCGGTTATCTAGCTTGTAAATTTAGTCAGAATACTACTTTTCTATCGTAATCCGTACACTTTGGAAATTTTCTTTTTCTTTTTTTAAACAGGGACCTTAAGAACAATCTCATTAGCACTATAGATCCAGGAGCTTTTGTAGGTCTTTCATCTCTAAAAAGACTGTAAGTATTTACATTTGTTAACCTGGAATTAAATGAAATGTCAGAAGGTAGCAATTTAAATGTAGTCTGAACTAAAGCTTCTCTGATCGTTTAAAAAAGTCCTTAAGCCATAGGCACAAGGCCTCTTACTTTTCAATGTCATATTACTGTTGTTTAAATCTATACTGTTGACTGTTCTAGATTACTGTATGCAGTTCTTGTTGCCCCATCTTTTTAAAAAAGTTGATCTGGAGAAGGTATAGAAATCATAAGGTGCTTGGGCATTTTATTTTATTTTTTAAAAAGAAAATTATGCAGTGCTCTTCTCTCCCTTCATTATTATATCCAGAAAAATTGTGTGTTTTAAGACATACACACTTACCTAGGAATTGGCCTGAGTTAACTCAGTGGGACTTGCTTCTGTATAGATATTACTCTTCCCTGCAAATCTGACTTACTGAATGACCAGCACTTTTGTATCTCTGTCATTTTAGCTAGGATTCAAGTGGACACCCCCAAATTTGGTGCCTTACAGAGCAATCCAACTAAGTAACTCATATTGAATTCCAAGGGGCTTGCTTGATCAGTGTCTAAATTCTGGTTTCGATTACTGATTTTTTTTTGGTTGAATTAAAATTACTTGAATTAAATTATGAGTTACATGTTACATGATGAAATGAAGCATTTCAGGGGTCTTTTTTCCTTTCTGGCAGAGACTTAACAAACAACCAAATAGGATGCCTGAATGCAGATATATTTAAAGAACTTGCAAATCTCGTTCGGTTGTAAGTATCATTCTGTTAAATATTATTTTTTAGCATTAATTTGAATTAAGCTTTTAGTAAACTCCTTTGCTAGCTAAATTGGTAGTCTATTGTTCATATAAGAATTTCAAAATCCTTATCTGGAATTCTGTTTTACAAACCATGTATTCCTAACTTAAAATATACATCCCCCCCCAATTATAAGCTTATGTTCCACATAATTCATCCAAAGGGTCACCTTCCCCTGCTGCAATTGTTTGGCCAATTACACTGTAATACTTTTTCTCTGAAGCTGACCAAACACTTGCTATGTACTAATAGCAATCTCAGTCTTCCAAGTGCTGATCCAAAAAAGCACCATAAGGGGAAGATATCAGGTGGCTTGGGAGTGCCAAGGTTTGCAGAAATACAAAATACCTTTAGGTAAAATATACTGGGGGGAGGGAGAGATAAACTCCCCAAAGCCAGCTAGTAAAGATTGAGTTTGCTCTGTGGGCATGGAGTGCTCACAGTTGGGGAGGTTGGGCATGGAAAACAGGGGAGGGGAGAAAGAATTAAATCCTGAATAACAACACCCCACACTGCAACAAGTTTGTTGTCAGTCCCACTTGTACGTATCTAATGTCACTGTTTTAAACTTTCCTAGAAATCTTTCAGGAAACCTGTTTGCGTCACTTGCACAAGGAACCTTTGATCCTCTTACATCACTGAAATCTCTGTAAGTGTGAATCTGGGTGAGGGGTTTTTTGGTGTAATTTTGAAAGCTAAAAGATAATGGTGTTAAGATTAAGTAGAGAACATAACCAAATTCGATTTCATTTTATTTTACTGCAAAGCCAGTATTGCCTCAGGCATTATGATGATGATGTTGTTGTAGTTGCATGTTGTTGTTGTTGTTGCTGCTGCTGTTGCTGTTGCTTAAAACTACAAGTTGTACTGAGCAAGGTGTCCTGTGGCATATAAGAATTCCTTCCAGATAACCAAGTGTGAAAGTTTTGGCAATGGAAGAGTTGGTGGCTGTTCTTTAGGCCACTGTAATGTTACAAGTGACTTAAGAAAGTATGCATGGACAAATGAGCTACTGAATTTATATGACCAAAATACCTAGTTGAATATTTTCAGTAATGAAGAGTTGGGCTGCTGATGGATTACAAATATTTGGAAATAGCTCAGCTATATATACCAAATTTATACAGGTTTCAACGGGATTTTGCCTCTTTAAAAAACAAAAATCTGTCTTTTGTTTGTTCCAGTGAATTTCAGACTGATTATCTGCTTTGTGACTGTAATATTTTGTGGATGCAGCAGTGGTTGCAAGAAAGAAATATAACTGTTCGTGAGACCAGATGTGCTTACCCCAAGTCACTGCAGGCTCAACCAGTTTTGAGTGTTAAGCAAGGTCTTCTAACTTGTGGTAAGAACATTATAACAAAGCAACGCTGACTCTTAATAACTATTCCCAAAGTGCACCTTTCCCTTCTTCCTACTCTTTGGTACTTTTGCACTAACCCCAGGGCCTAAGTGTTCTTTCTTTAAAAAAGGAAAAAAAATAAGTTTAGCTCATTTCCCCCCTCTGTCTTTTTGGACAGCGATAGAAGGCCCCAGGAACAATAAACATAATACATGAAGTTGAGCTTTAGACAACCAGTGTGATGTGACATACCACTTTAGGCGTTATTCTTGTATTTAAATGAATATTTCCAATATAAGACCAGGTTTGCTGGTAGTTTGTGAATCTTTAACTTGCAGTAAGTGCTGATATTTTGTAACTATCATCCCTTTTAGGCTGATGTTGCTTCTGGTAATATGACATGGCAATTCTCTAAAAGAAATTTTTATTTTACATTCAGTAAATACATTATATTTATCTAAAACATGGTGTTTTGTTTCAATGGAATACAGACCCCCCTCTGGAATTACCATCTTTCTACATGACTCCCTCTCATCGTCAGGTTGTATTTGAAGGAGACAGCCTGCCTTTCCAATGTATGGCTTCGTATATTGATCAGGACATGCAGGTTCTGTGGTACCAGGATGGGAAGATAGTTGAAACTGATGAATCCCAAGGCATTTTTGTGGAAAAAAACATGATCCATAACTGCTCACTCATTGCAAGGTGAGGATTTTGGCTGTAGTTTCTTCTAGAACAGGTGGTCAACTTGCGGCCCTTCAGATGTTATTGGGCTCCAACTCCCATCACCCCTGACCATTGGCCGTGTTTCCTGGGACTGATCGAAGTTTGAGTCAAATGACATCTGGTGGGCCTTATGTTTGCAAGCTCTATTCTAGTAGATACCTTTGGCAAAGCAACTCCGAGACCAGAGGGAGGAGAAGGTGCAAGAAGATTGGAAGAAATTTAAAGAGTATTTTAAAAATCGTGAAAAATTAGATATTTGAAGCAGAATCAGTGTATATAAGTGGCTTTAGTTATAAGATTCTTTCCAGTAGCACCTTAGAGACCAACTGAGTTTGTTCTTGGTATGAGCTTTCGTGTGCATGCACACTTCTTCAGATACACTGAAACAGAAGTCACCAGATCCTTAAATATAGTGAGGGAGTGGGGAGGGGTATTACTCAGAAGGGTGGTGGGAATGGGTGATCAGCTGATAGGTGTGGAAAACCTGTTGACGACTCTTAACGGCTGCAATTAGTCTTGCAGGGAAAGGCAAGGGGTGAGATGGCTAAAGATAGCTTTGTTATGTATAATGAGATAAGAATCCAATGTCTTTGTTCAGACCAGGCTTCTCCATAGTTTTAAGTTTGGTGATAAGTTGCAATTCAGCCACTTCTCTTTCCAGTCTATTTCTGAAATTTCTTTGTATTAAGACAGCTACTTTGAGATCTTTTATAGAATGTCCTGGGAGATTGAAGTGTTCTCCTACTGGTTTCTCTGTCTTGTGATTCCTGATATCAGATTTATGTCCATTTATCCTTTGGCGTAGGGTTTGGCCTGTTTGTCCAATATAGAGAGCTGAAGGGCACTGTTGGCATTTGATTGCATACACAATGTTGGAAGATGAGCAATTAAATAGTCCTGAGATGGTATGTTTGATGTTGTTGGGGCCAGTAATGGTGTTGTCCGGGTTTATGTGGCAGCAAAGTTGGCATCTGGGTTTATTGCAGGCTCTGGTACCAGTGTCCATGTTGAGTCCTGTTGTAGTATTATTGTGGGTGAGGAGCTGTTTGAGATTGGGTGGCTGTCTGTAGGCGATGAAAGGTCTTCCTCCCAGAGCTTGAGAAAGAGAACTGTCATTGTCTAGGAGAGGTTGTAGATCTCTGATGATGCGTTGTACTGTTTTAACTTGGGAGCTGTATGTGATTACTAGTGGTGTTCTGTTATTTTCTTTTTTGGGTCTGTCTTGCAGCAAGTTCTCTCTGGGTATCAGTCTGGCTCTGTTGATCTGTTGTTTAACTTCATCAGGTGGATATTTTAGTTCTAAAAAGGTTTGCTGTAGATCTCTTAGGTGAGAGTCTCTGTCTGTAGAGTTGGAACAGATGCGGCTGTAACGTAGGGCCTGGCTATATACAATGGATTGTTTGGTATGTTTGGGATGGTAGCTAGAAGCATGTAGATATGTTTGTCGGTCAGTTGGTTTACGGTATAAGGTGGTGTCTATGTGTCCATCCTGTATTTTTATAGTAGTGTCCAAAAAGTGTATTTCTTGCATAGATTGGTTCATTGTTAGGTTGATGGTGGGGTGAAAGTCATTGAATGTCTGGTGGAAGGTGTCCAGGGTCTGTTGACCATGTGTCCAGATAATAAAAATATTGTCAATGTAACGCAGGTACAAGAGAGGTTTGAGTGGGTAGGAGTTTAGGAAACGTTGTTCTAAATCTGCCATGAAGATGTTGGCATACTGTGGGGCCATGCGGGTGCCCATTGCTGTGCCGCTGATCTGAAGGAACAGATCCTCACCAAATTTGAAGTTGTTGTGGGTAAGGACAAAATGACAGAGTTTGGTAGCAAAGTCCGCTGTGGTTTTATCTGAAATGGTGTTCCTTATAGCTTGTAAACCATCGTTGTGTGGGATGTTGGTATACAGAGATTCCACATCCATAGTGACTAGAATAGTATTGTTAGGAAGGTTATTCAAAGATTGTATTTTTCTCAGAAAATCTGTGGTGTCACGTACGTAGCTGGGAGCACTGATGGCATATGGTTTCAGAACAGAGTCCATATATTTTTAGTATATATAGTACTGAACGCAGTTGAGAGAACGGGGGAAGTCCCCATATAAGATTTGAAATTAGATACAAACATTAAGCATATATTGTTCCAGTGTTCGTGTTTTAGGTATGTATAAGTTTTTCTTTTCTTTAACATTTATTTTTATTTTAGTTTTTTATTGTATTTGTAGTGTTTTTATTGTGTTTATGTGATTTATTGTGATGGTTGTTTAATGTGGAAAATTAATAAATTCTCTTTAAAAAAAAGATACCTTTGGCAAAGCAGGCATTTATTCACCTTAAAAAAAAATACTTGCTCTTGAATGCTGGTTTTGCCTTTTACCTTAGTGCTCTGACCATCTCAAACATTCAAGCTGGATCTACTGGAAACTGGGGGTGTCATGTGCACACCAGACGCGGGAATAATTCAAGGACTGTTGACATAGTGGTATTGAACAGCTCTGCGCAGTACTGCCCGCCGGAAAGAGTTGTCAACAACAAAGGCGACTTCAGGTTGGTGATGACAGCTTTGAAGGAGAATGTGCCTGCTGCTCTTGCAGATTGCTTTTGAGTTCAAATGTTACGACTCTCAGTTGCATTAGATAAGGAAATGAAGAGCCAGTGTCTTATTTATTGGGCCTCCTTGTTGGGAGAAAGCCATCACAACTCCTTCAGATTAAAAATAATCAGTTAAAAGTACAAAGATGGGATTAATGTAGAATAAGTAGCCTTGATTTAATGTTTTTTAAAAATAAAAAGTTGCTGAGGTGGACTGAAATATAAAACTTTATCTAGAAACACCACTTAGATTATTTAAGGGGTGGAAACCTCACATGAAGAGGCAAAATCCAACCCTCACGGCCTGTGCGTGACTCTTCAGATACTTCCTATGGCACATCCCTTACTTTATACCAGTGGCGGACCTTGGGATCTCATATTTCAGCAGCGCCCTGTACGACGCCAAAATTTGGTGCCTCTTGTTCTCCATTCTAAATAATAGTTGCTGCATCCTCTGCAGCACCCCCAAGTCTCTGCGCTTCCCTAAATCTGCCTCAGTTCATACCCTCCTTATGTGTTTTTGCCTGGCTAGAATGTGATCACTCTTCCTGGTTGCTTTAATGGAAGATAGAGAGAAGAGTCCTGTACAAAGGTAAAATGTACATTTACCTCTTTGCCCAGCTTTGCCTCTGGCCTTGCCCCTAGAAGGTTGCCCAGATGAGAATGTGGCCCCTTGACTGAAGAAGGTTCCCTGCTCTTGGTTTATTTGTTCAGTCATTTAAAACCAGTTTGCAGTGTTCAAGCAATAAGTACAATAGATGTAACAACCACTATCTGTATCTAGGCGTTGTTACCTACTGTTGGATATGGCACACACTCATCTTCATTTTGCACTTGTTTCTTTCTTCACCTTTTCTGACCTCTTTGTTGCTGGTTACACTAACAGCACATTGCCTCTGGAGGTGCCAGCCATAACAGTTAGAGTCTCTCTGTGTAAGTTAACACCTTTTCTAACTTATGTCTGTTGAACTTTCTAGCACTAGTACGTACTGTGAAGTGAAGTAGGTCAGTGTAGAGGCCATTTGTCTTTTGATTTTTGTTAGCCTGTCTCTGTCATTCCCTCTCCCCACCTCCAATTCAGGATCACTTTGCATAGGATGATTTCTTACGTGGATATCACTTCCATGTGGGGGAAATATACATATACTATGAACTGCAGGATACAAGACTGCACCACTTAGAAGCCTTTTGTCAAGCGGTATATAAACCTTGTCAAGTAAATGAATAAAATGCCTTGATTTCAAGTTAAGGCATAATACCTTGCATGTATAGCCTGCAAATCGTTTATTAGCTTGTTTGCTTGCTTATCCCTATGAAAATCATTTGTGAGACATTGACTTGGCTTGCCTGTCATATTAAAACATAGGTGAAGTAAACTATGCTTTAAGCTGAATGAGTAGCATGCTGCTCAGATATTGTTGCTTCAATCTTCTCCCCTGCTCATGCTGCACTGTGAAGGAAATGGTGGTTGTATGTGAACCTGGGCTTGTGGTTTGTTTCTTGAGGGAAACCAAGATTTGTTCTTGGCTTAGCACTCATGGTTTGTTTGAGGGAAATTGTTCACACGTAATGACAAACCAGGCTCTGACTTGTTTCCTTCCCAGCTCAGTCCTCACAAGGCTTTGGTGCTTATATCCTGGTCCATTTGACATACAAACTGGATTGATTGTTCAAAAGAGGGAATGAAAGACCCCCTTTTGCCTGTTTTACTTTCAGGCATCTCTCGCTTTTCAGAGGTGACTAGGTGAGTTTACAGGAAGATATGCCCTTAGGAAATGGTGGCCTTTAAATGCTCAAACTATATGTTAGGTTTGCATTGGTCACCTTTTCAGTAAGTCATGGATCAAAACTACACTTAATTCTGTGTATCTAAGGGAGATTGGTACTTTTGGTTCTCCAACCTTCAGTTACCGCATCACAGATCTCTGTTGAAATTGAGATGTGCTTTAAAGGCAATTTGTGATACAACATTTGGAGGAAGCGGCCTGTGTGTATGGTATTACAACAGTTCAAAGAGGGAAAGGTGTAAAATTTCATTAGCCATCTCCAGGCCCTTAAATGCCTCAAGTAGTTCTTTGGAGCCAAGCCATGTCCGCCCTTCTCCTGTTACTTTAGTCCTTTCCCTGGTGCAGCCTTCTTCATTTTTAGGAAATGCTGTGTTGAGTTGAGAAGATAAAAAATACAAGAAAGTTTCTGGCAGTGTTTATGAAAAAACTTGCAGAGAAATTTAAATAACTTTTAAAATACAATTGTGAATTGTTCGTTTTTGGACTTGCAATTAGAGGTAAAAACAGATGGCAAAGCTTGTTTTTTGAGCGTTCTCTATTAAATTAACCTGTGCTTAGCAGTGATTGTTCAGTTTAATAGGATTTTGCCTCTCTGGAATTCATTGGAAGGAAACACAATTTCTGGAAACATTCATTTTATCAGGAGGTTTGCTAGAGTTGGGTTTACTGCAAAAACCTTCTATCTGTGGTATAGAAAAAGCAATAACAAAGCTATATTTCACCTTTTGAGGCCATACAGAAAGCAGGCTCTGACTTGTAAAGAAAATTATTCTGAGCAGATGGCTGTAAATGCACCTAGGAACATTTACCTTTATTGTTCTTGGTTTGGACGGCTACAGCATAGCTGGAAGTGTCTATTTTGATTCTGCTTAGAAGCTATTTCATACTGAAGTAGAAGAACTTAAATGCATCTCTTCTCCAGGGAGAAAATAGTATATTCAAGCAAAGAAAGAAGTACATATGTATTAGCTATACTTCATTCATTTCGGTTTGATTGTCCTTTTCAAATTGAAAAAAAGACTAGCTCAGTATTTACGCAGCAATATGCTTTTCTACAACTGCATTTATTTTGCGCATCATGCACAAACAGAATCCAGTTAGTTCTCACCATGGCAAAATGTAAAATAGCAAACCAATTTTGAAAAACCATTCACGTTTATTTTAGCACATCTTTCTTTCAGGATTTTTCTGAAAATAGTTAAGAACATAGCAGCTCTGGTGAATCAAACCAAAGGTTCATCTAGTCTAGCATTCTGTTTTCAGCAATGGCCTGCTGAATATTTCTGGGATGCCTACAGAAAGGGCATGAAGGCAAGAGCTGTTTCCCGTTTGTTTTCCCCAGACTGTTTCACAGTTCACAGGCTCAGAACATAAAAAGTTCCATTTTTGGTTAAGGCTAATAGCCACTGATCTATTCTCTATGAATTTAACTGCTTCTTTTCTGAAACCCACCTTAGCCTTTGGCACTCATTCAGTTGGTAGGAATGTGTGATAGGGTTTCCGCATGAGATGCCTTCTTGCATGAGATGCCTTCTTGGGAGATTTTTGTGGTCTCTCTTAAGGCTTCTCTGCACAAAACTGAAAACTTTGTTGTCCTGGCAGACCTCTGGCCTGTAGGTGTTTGGCATAGAACTGTTCCTTTGCTTGTTTTAGCTTAGCTTGAGTCTCTACTGCTGTTTGTTTCTTCAATTTTGTTTACTGTTATGTGCTGTGTGTTTAATATTTTCACAAAAAAATATTGATTGTGTGGTGTAAGCCATATTGAGTGCCTCAATTCAGGATACTATGTTTCAAATAACATCCTTGTGGCAGTGAATTTTGCAAGTTTTTTGAATTTTCTGTTCTGAACTTACTACCCCTCAATTTCATTTAGAGTCCCCAAGTTCTATCATTATATGCAAGGAAGAAAATTTATATTATAATCTCCACCCTGTTCATAATTTTGGAAACCTCTATTGTGTCTTTCCCTTAGTCCTTTGTCTACACCTAAAAAGCTCCAAATGCTTTTTATATTTTCCTTGTAGAGAATAGAGAAAATTTTCTACTATTCCCTTGATCATTTTCGTTGCCCTCTTCAAAATTGTAAAGCTGACAAAACTGGTGCAATTTACAGTTTTTCTAAAGGTTTATAATAATGAATCAATATTGTATGTAAAGGATTGTATTGGTGCTTGTCTAAACATCCAATAAACACATGAGTGTTTTCCATTGTTACTGTTTATCGTCATCAAAGATAAATGGTATCTGTTTTGAGGTCTTAAAATCTTCCCGAAAGACAGTTAAGATTTATACCTAAGGAATAGTTAAACCTGCAGTTTAACTGATTCACAGGCAAACTCAATAAACAAAGTATCAGTAGTTGCAAGAACAGTGTTTCAAGAAAGAAAGGCAGACCTATGTTAGTTCTTTAACTTTGTGGACATATTAGGATTCAATTTCTTACTGTATACATTTCTGTAGAGTATCTTGAAGAATATCATTGAATACTTTAGCTGAACTTGTATGTTAATACATAGAAATAATAATTTTCTCAACATGCTCAGATCCGAAAGGGGAAAATAAAAGCATTACCCCCCCCCCCAAAAAAGATAAATTCTGGGATTTGTAGGTTTCTGTGTATAACTTATTTGGGGGTTGTGAACCGTCTGGTACATCAACATTATGTGAATTTGGTATAAACATATGTAAATTAGATACTTTCCACAAGGGCCTAATTAATAATGTAGTTAATTGGTTGATCATTTTCATTGGTTTATCAGTCCTCTAAAACAATCCTGTGCATGTTTATTCAAGAATAAAATGTACAGATTTCAGTGGGAGAGATTTCAGTTTGTTACTCCCAAACAAGAAAGTGTGCAAAAGATTGTAGCCTTTATGTTTAAAATACAGTAGTGTTTAATATCCTTCATCTTTATCTCTGGTTACCTTTATTTGCCCACTTTACTCAATACTCTTATTAAACAAAAAAGACAACAGGGGTAAGATGAAGTACTCATTGCATCTCCCAAGTAATTTAATTAAGTTTCTGTATTATGGCATTGAGAGATTAAAAATATTTTCCACAGACTTTTTAAGCTCTTTAACATAATCCCTTGAATAATATTACTTGTTCTAGTTCTGTTAAAAGTCAAAGTGTTTGATACTTTAATTGACAAGTGCAATTATTATTCTGAGTTGAATTGCAGAGCTGCCTCATTTCACTTTTAAATTATAGCCAAAATGAGAGAAGAATAGGATAAAATAATTCTGTTGCTCCCCAAGAATTGTTGTCTTAAACATAAACTTTTACTTAACTACAGGACACAGGACAAACTTTATTTATAAATGTAGCCTGTTGCTCTTCTATTTTAGTTGCAATGCCAATATTCTATAAACTTTTGATAATTACTTTTAAATTAAAATGAAGAGTTCATTTTGACTTTGGGTGGAAAGTTGCGTGTAACTTCTTTGGTGATTTGGTGTAAACCCCCCACCCCCATTTGCCAAATTGTGGAAAAGTCTAAACAGTAGGATATGGAGATTAAAAGGCTTGTAATGTTAACATATGAAGAGCATGGCAATGATGAGGGCTAGCCAAGTTGAAATTTTATGTGGTTTGCATATATGTAGATTAAAAGTGTATCTCATTTTGTGATCCAGTCCTTATTTCTTCTGTTTACTTTTATCCATTGTGGCCCTGAAAATTTGTCTTTATCTTTTGCCTTTAACTCTTTAGGTGGCCTCGTACCTTGGCAGGCATTACTTCATACCTGGTGTGCACTCGTTACTCAGGTGGCAGTGGAATATATACAGGAAACTCTCAGGCTGAGAAGAGAGCTTGGCGCAGATGTGATAGGGGAGGATTTTGGGCCGAAGAGGATTACTCTCGCTGCCAATATACAAATGATGCCACTCAAATCCTGTATATGTTTAATCAGGTTATTCATTCTTCCTCCCAATCTTAATGTAAAATGTTTTGCAAATAAATTATTGTAAGATTTTTCCATGCTGTTTTTATTCTTCCATCAAGAAGAGGGTTTCCTCTTCAGTGAAGAACACATGTTTAAAGTGTAATGTGTTATGCCAGGATCCAAATTGCCCTTTTTGTGCCCCTAAGTAAATTCTGTCTGTGCTTGGATGGGTTGCTCATTTCTTTATCCAGATGTAGTTCCTCATCCTTTATCAAATTCTGCCTGATAAGGGTGTTTGATCTTCAGGTGCAGCTTTTCTGGAGTAGGTAGCTGCAGTATGAAAGAAAGGCCTGAAAAGTCTCTGTGTTCATGCAGCTTTTTTCAATTTTGCTTGTTCATAAGTATGCCTAGGATACCTGAGGCCCAGTATTAGATCATAAACAGGTGGAAAACACATGCTCTCGTTATATTTTCTTTTTGAATGGTAAAGATTTTACTAGCACACAACTGAATGAAGTAGCTGCTTGGAGGGAAGCTGAGTTTTAACATAAAAGCTTGCATCTTTGTGCAGTGAACTATTAGAAGTTGGTTTTTAAAAGTAAGCATGTTTGTTGCAGCTTATTCTGCAGGATCAGTTTCGTATTCATTAGGTCTTCTATCTCACATTTTGCCTATAGTCCTAAAGTGACTCACAATATAAATACGTAATATGTGCAGCAAGATCCTCATAAAGGTAAAGGTACCCCTGACCACTAGGTCCAGTCGAGGATGACTCTGGGGTTGCGGCGCTCATCTCGCGTTACTGGCCGAGGGAGCCGGCGTACAGCTTCCGGGTCATGTGGCCAGCATGACTAAGCCGCTTCTGGCGAACCAGAGCAGCGCACGGAAACGCCGTTTACCTTCCCGCCAGAGCGGTACCTATTTATCTACTTGCACTTTGACGTGCTTTCGAAACTGCTAGGTGGGCAGGAGCTGGGACCGAGCAACGGGAGCTCACCCCGTCACAGGGATTCGAACCGCCGACCTTCTGATCGGCAAGCCCTAGGCTTTGTGGTTTAGACCACAGCGCCACCCGCGTCCCTAAGATCCTCATACTTGGCTGTTATTATCAGCTAACATCTGATTATCTTTCTCTCAGGGGAATGGGTGCTAGATAGCTCTGTGACAAGGTCGATTACTGATCATTGCTCCCAAGTTTTTAGGAAATCAGAATTTGCTGCTTTTTTTTCCTTTTTTCACTTTGCTATGCTTATTCATATTTTTGCTAAGGTAGACTAAGGCTGCAATCCTTAAATTGGCCCAAAGGAAGCTGTTGGAAAATTCTGTGGGCATATACGTCCTGCTGGCAGCAATCCACCATGGGCCTAAATGGGGCCTATTGGGAAAGCCATGAAGTTGCATGATCCTGGCTTACTTTATTTCCACGAAGTGTTTCCAAACAGACTGTGAAACAATGCCACCCCTGACTGGTGCTGTCAGTTTCTTCCCATTGCAGTCATAAAAACTTAGGAAGCTGTTTAAACTTTGTCTGGTTATTGTTTCATCTCGGTCACATTCAGCTACTTTCGTTGACTGCAACTTTCCAGAGCCCCAGCTAGGAGGTGTCAGGGGTTGAACCTGGGAACTTTTGCATGCCTTTTACCAGAAATGGAGGGGGTGGGGTTGCGGAAGTAAAGCCAGCTCCCACCTTGGATGCAACTAGCTGGCAATTACTTGGATGTGACAATTTGGTTTGCCATAGAGTCTCCCTCACGACGCTGCACACAAGCAATAGAACTGCTCTGTTTTGTAAACTGGTTACATTTTAAACTTCATAAACAGGTACCTTTATGACATATGCTAATGTGAATTGGCACTATTGTTTTGTCTTGGTTATGTAATTTATACAATTATTATGCTCCATACAGATGCCGCTGAACCTTACCAATGCTGTAGCAACAGCTCGACAACTGTTAGCTTACACTGTCGAAGCTGCAAACTTTTCTGACAAAATGGATGTTATTTTTGTGGCTGAAATGATAGAAAAATTTGGAAGATTTGCTGAGAAGTACAAAGAGGTAATTATGTTTTCCTCATTATCTCTTTTTAAAAATGCCCTTGCTAAAGCTAAACTGCGCTATCGGTTAATATCCAAACCTCTTAAAAGCCTTAACTATTTATAGAGACCAGCTAAATTAGAGAAGTATTCCTCAAATAGCCTTTAAGGGTAAATATGTTCCTGTGGTTAGATGCTTTCCATTTCACTGTTGAACTTTATTGATCTTTATGTTTAGGCACATTTGAATGTTGGAGACCACAGTGCACTAAATATCTGCAGTGCACTAAATATCTGCAGTCAAATCAAAAAGAACCTGGGAACAAATGTTTAAAATTATTCTGGCAAGAGCTGTAGTATTACAGTGTCATGGACTGTGGTTGTGGAGCAATCCAAGTTGTTCATTAAGTGACTGATTTAATGTGACCTAAAATATGTGTAGGCCATGGATTACAGGTTGATTTATTTCATTATAAGGATGTTGTTTTTCCTTCTGTGATGTATGAGGTCCAGATTGACACAATCTGACACTGTTCTGCCACTGCTTGAAGGCAATAAAAGCTATAAAAATGCCAGACAGAAATTCATGAGCAGTGTTTGTCATAGTAGAGTAAATGTGGTAATAGACAATGCATTCTTAACGTTACTTAGTGAAACCCAGTTTAGTCTTGCTTTGCTCAGCCATAAAAATCAAGTATGCTAGCTTTCTATTTAACCATAAATGTTCAGTATATTACACAGTTTACATAGAAGTAAAAATAAGGATTAATGAATTGCACTTGCGGCATCCATTTGTTGTAACACAGCACTTCTAGGTAAAATTGGGACCTAAAAGCTATATGGCAACATTATCCATAGTTCAGAGCTGCTTCCCACTTCTTTATTGGGATTTGTCACAACTGTTTTGGCTATGCAGGTGTTTATTGTAACAAATATTGTGAAGGGTAAATGGCAGGTGCTAAATCCTCAGCACATCCCAGTATGTGTGTCCCTGAGTGTCTTAGGAAGCACATGTTTTATTTATTCATTACAGTTTTTAGCCTCGAATGAAGTTCATGCTGACATACATAAAGGCTTGACTCATGAGTACCATGAGCAGAAGTCAAATAGGGGCCTTTCTCATCACCTGTTCCCTCCAAAAATCCTCTCTAGAGGCATCTGCTTGGGTGAGGTCCCTTTGCTAATTTTGGCCAATGCACACCTACCTCCCCAAGCAATCTCCCAAGCCCCATTCTATACTATTCAAGAGGGGGGGCAACACTCTAGAGAGGCTTTGGGGGTACAGGTATCTGCAGAAATGGGTGGGGTGTAGGTGACAAAGTCCCTTTCCGCGAACAGCCTTCCATTCCTAATATTCAGAATGCATGGGAGGGTTCTCATACCAATTTTCCATCCTGAGCAAGCCTTCCAAGTTTCAGCAAATTAGCTTAATGAGTTTATTTTGTTCCTCCCTTAATCTCTCTAGAAAGCATTTCTGTAAATAATGAAGGCACTGGACACTGGGAAAACTTGATTTTAGGGGCAGGAATATATATACAGTGGTACTTTAGAAGTCGAACGGAATTTGTTCCGGAAGTCTGTTCAACTTCTGAAAAGTTTGGACGAAGCGTCGGACGTTCAGGTTCCAAAGAACGTTCACAAACCGGAACACTCACTTCCAGGTTTGCTGCGTTCGGGAGCCAAAATGTTCGAGTCTTATTTTTGATGATTTACCCATTAGCCCATGACGAGGGTATCAAGAAGCTATATGGATCATTGAAACCCCAGCACTTGATGCCTTAGTATCCTGCTCACCCCAGCTTAGGTTTTCAAATTTCACTAGGCTCTGGCCATGCATTTTAAGGTTCGTTTCATCAGCAATATAAGAAGGAGATTGCTTTTTAACTTTTCCTTTCTCAGTTTTTGCTCATTTAATAGAAAAACTAAAACAAAATAAGCATATACATCAGACTGTCTTAAATTCCTAGTTCTACTTCTAAAAACACAAATTTCTTTTGTGTCCTTATTATGAGGCCAGGCAGGCACGTTTTATTGATTGTTGTACTAGGAGCACTGTAGAATTTGCTTTCTTAGATCAAATTATAAAGACCAACTACTATTAGTAGAAAGGCATACATGTGGGCGGCAGACTCTTCTTTAATGTGAGCTAGTGAACTGTAGTTGAAAAACTAACTCTGCACATGGGAACTTAAATATATATGTTTGACTGGGGAAAGCAAGAGTACTATGAAAATGTCCATGATCAAAGAAGAAAAATCTCTAAAACACATTCATGAAAAATAGGAAATGATGTAGTATGGAAATAGGTGTGTGTGTGTGTGTGTCCATCTCTCTATAACAGGGGTCAGCAAACTTTTTCAGCAGGGGGCTGGTCCACTGTCCCTCAGACCTTGTGGGGGGCCGGACTATATTTTGAAAAAAAAATAAATGAACAAATTCCTATGCCCCACAAATAACCCAGAGATGCATTTTAAATAAAAGCACACATTCTACTCATGTAAAAACACCAGGCAGGCCCCACAAATAACCCAGAGATGCATTTTAAATAAAAGGACACATTCTACTCATGTAAAAACACACTGATTCCCAGACCGTCCGTGGGCCGGATTTAGAAGGCAATTGGGCCACATCCGGCCCCCAGGCCTTAGTTTGGGGACCCCTGCTCTATAATATGCCTCAAACAGAATGATGGATATTACAGAGTTAAGTTGCAAACTCAAAAGGGTTTAGTCTTCTGCTAGTTATGATTTTAAAAAATAAATTTAAATAGGCATGTTTGTTGCTTAAAAATAGTTTCTAAATTAGTGTACTTGTGGTTAATAAAAAGTGGGTGAGGGAAGAACTGTGTGTACTGAGCTCCTTCAGTACATGGAAATGGTGGAATAAAAATGTAATAAAGTGCCGCAGGACAGGGAGAATAAGATCTGTATTTTTAAAAACTGTAAGAAAAATGGTACACAAACATATATGTCAACCTTTCTGATCTCTTTCCTCTGTTAGCTTGGTGACGTGATGGTTGATATTGCAAGTAACATAATGCTAGCTGATGAACGCATTCTGTGGATGGCACAGAGGGAAGCTAAAGCTTGTACCCGAATTGTACAGTGCTTGCAGAAGATTGCTACATACCGGCTAGCTAATGGAGCTCAGGTTTATTCAACGGTAGGAAATGACTCTTTTTATTCATTGATAAGCACTCTTTATTTAAATACAGTGGTACCCCAGGTTACTTACGCCAACGAACCCGGGTGTACGTAACGCGAACGAACAAAACAAAACAAAAAACCCCGGAAGTTCACAGGTTTTTGCACTTCGGCACATGCGCAAAGTGCGCAGAACGCTTCTGCACACCCGCACACGCTCCGTGGAGGACTTCCAAGTCGCGCGGAGGAGCGTAACACAACACAAGGTAGTAGGTTTTTTTTTTAAAAAAAAATCAAACCATTTTTAGTGGAAGCTATTCATCTAAGTAGGGTCAGAATATTTGGAATTTTGAAAGGAAATTATGTGCTTCAACGTATTTAAATTACCAATATATAACAGGTTTCAGACATATCTCTCTATGTGTATGTGTCAACCTACCTTATCAATTGTCTGTCTATAACTATCTGGAGGCCAGTTCTTGCTTCTGTAGTACAGCATTTGTATGTTTGTTTTCTACAGTATTCTCCAAACATTGCCGTGGAAGCGTATGTAATAAAAGGAACTAGCTTCACTGGAATGACCTGCACCGTGTTCCAGAAAGTGGCGGCAGCAGACCGCACAGGACTTCCTGAATACGGACGAAGAGATCTGGATGGAAGCCTTGATAAGCAACTGGGCTTTAAGTGCAATGTCTCAAATACATTGTCAAGCCTGGCACTTAAGGTTAGATTAAGTGTGTGTGTGTGTGTGAGAGAGAGAGAGAATGTGTGTTTGAGGCAATTTATATATTCAGCAGGAAAGCTTTATTTAAAATATTCTACTTCATGCTCACACACAAACGTACACTATTTGGGGGATAGGCCTAGGCCAAACCCACTCCCCTCGGTTGGCTAATTTTCTTTGAGGAAGGCCCCCCCATCCCTTTTGCAGACTGAAATGTACAGCTCAGGAATAGTTTGTTCACTTGATTCTGTTGAGTATACAGAGTTTTTATTTGATGCTTGCTAAGCTAACCCTAAAGAAATTATTTTGTATAGATGAAGGTGTCCATATAGCTCAGTATTGTCTCTTCAGTGAACGGCAGTAACTCTCCATGGTTTCAGATAGGAGTTTTTCCCAGCCCTGCTTTGAGATTCCGTAAAAAGTGTTTTTTGAGATACAGTGGTGCCCCGCTAGACGAAAATAATTCGTTCTGCAAAAATTTTCGTCTAGCGGGTTTTTCGTCTTGCGGAGCGGCAATGACAGCCGCGCTCCGCAAAACGGAAAAAAAAGACGAAAATTTTTCGTCTTGCGAGGCAGCCCCATAGACTTTTTCGTCTAGCGGGGCAGCCTTCCGCTAGACGAATGCCTTCGTCTAGCGAGTTTTTAAATTTTTCGTCTGGCAAGGCATTCGTCTAGCGGGGCACCACTGTACAAGGATTTTCTTCCACACTGTCTATGGAATTCTCTTCCTTTATTCTTTACCATTCCTTTTGAGCTGGAAGTGAGAGGAGCTATAACTGGCAACTACTATTCTCATTTTATTTTTCACATCTACAATTGCTTCCCCTAATTTAGTAGAATATGTGGATAATTTATTTGAATTTGGTTAACCCTTACATGTATTCAGGAGGATTCAGACATTACTTAGGTCACAGCAAACTAACATCATGGAAGCAATTCCTCACAAAAGGAATGATGTTTTGACAGGCACACCCCTGAGCACACGTTAAGAAAAGGAACTCAGTGCTGATGGAGGGAGGGAACATCATCTCAAAACAGGAAGCATTGTCTTTTGTTTCAGTATTAACACATGTCTGTTTTGCAGAACACAATTGTGGAGGCCTCAATACAACTTCCACCTGCCCTTTTTTCACACAAGCACAAAAGAGAGATCAGGCCAGCAGATGACACTGTCTACAAGCTTCAACTTATTGCATTTCGCAATGGGAAACTTTTCCCAACAACAGGGAATTCAACAACTTTAGCTGTGGATAGAAAACGCCTTACGGTGGTCACACCGGTTATCCTCACCAAATTAGGTGTGTCAAGCTTCTAACTTATTGCATTTCGCAATTAGGGAAACTTCTGTTCAGGGAATTCAACAACTTTAGCTGTGGATAGAAAACGCCTTACGGTGGTCACACCGGTTATCCTCACCAAATTAGGTGTGTTTCTAGCAAATTATCTGTTCCAAGAACTTTCGCCTCTGTCTTTGTCTTTACTCATAAAATGTCGGTGCTTCAGTTTGCGTGTAATAATATAAAATCCCATTTTCTTTCTTTATAACCAAACAAGATGGCTTGAGTCTGCCCCATCAACACACTCCTATTAATGTGACATTGCGGCGCATTGCACATGGAGCAGATGCTGTTGCAGTGCAGTGGGACTTTGATTTGCTTAATGGGCAAGGAGGATGGAAATCTGATGGATGTCACATTCTTTCTTCAGATGAAAATGTCACTACTATACAGTGCTACTCACTCAGTAACTATGCAGTACTGATGGTATGTGAGCTGTTCATGTTATCCAAATTTATGTGGTTAATATATTTTTCTATCAAAGGTGAAAAGTTTTCATTTATTTAAAGAAGTTCCATGCCTCCTTTGGAGACCATGCCTTCCTAAGGTAAGGTTACCAGATTTTTTTCAATGAATCCGGGGACACTATAAATAGATAGATAGATAAATACTACATGTTCGGGACATTGATGCTGCAGCGATGGCGGTGGCAGAAGGGCGCCCGCCGCCTTGAACTCAACTGCCATGTTTTCCCTTCCTCTGAGGCTTCTATCTCCGTTCCCCATGAGCCTGGGCAGCCCCTGAGTTGCTGGTTCTTCGGTAGTGGTGGTGCAGAAGCAGTGCACGGTGGGTCAGGCATGGAAGGCAGAGAAGGAGGGCCGAGAGCGGTGGTGGCGAGGCTCAGGCAGCGCAATGCCTCCCTTCCCATCGGAGCAGCCCCAATCCCAGGAGGGGGCGGGGATCCCTCAGCTGGGAAGGGAGGCTTCCCATTGCCTAACTGAGAGATCCCTGCCCCCTCCTGCTTGCACGCAAGTAGGAGTTGGGAGGCTGCTCTGATAGGCAGCATGAAGCCTCCCTTCACAGCTTAGTTGCTGGGGTCAGGGAAGGTGGAGGCAGCCCGGAAGCTGCATCTTAGAGCCCCTGCACCACCATCATATGGGGACTTCCAAGCAGCTCCTGAAGCCAGCCAGAGCCAACTGCTCCGGGCTGCTGGACTGCCACTTCTGCATTTCCTGGGGACATTAGATGAAATCCGGGGACATTTCGGGCATGGAATTTGTCCGGGAACTTATCCTTAAAACGGGGACGTCTGGTAACCCTATTCCAAGGCAACTTAGAAAACATTAGTTTCATAAACATGGCAGAAATAGTTAAACATTAGGCAATAAACATGGCAGAAATAGTTAGGTGATCATGGACAAAACACAGCCCAGCCTTTGCAAATTGGAAGAAGGGTTATCTTTTTCTTCTGTGGGGCAATCTGTGCTACAATTCACTGACATGGGAATGTGTGGACAAGTGAGTCCCTAAAATATTTGACGGCCACTAGCTCACAACAAACTATTTGCAAGGCTGCCCTCAGTCTTAACATACCTTAACCAAGCTTCATGATAATTAAGAATAGAATTGTAAACCAGTTTGGACACTGACACAACTATTCTAACAACAGATAACGAAGAATGACCGGAAGAATCGGAAATCAGTAAGACCAAAATTTTAATAAGGAATGGGGGAAATACATAATTTTTCTTAAAAACATTGTAAACAGCTAAAATCATTAATAGGATTGGAATAACACTTGTAGTTTAATGTTGAATTTTGGATATAATGAAGATGTAAAAGATATGGATTATTATAAAAGATGCAGGAGGAAATGGTTAACAAAAGAACCCACAAAGGGGAGGAAGGAAGTTCAGGAGATTCTTTGGAATCTTCTTTTTATGTTGGCTGTTGGATAATTGATTGTAAATTTTAATCTGAAAAACTAAAAAGTTTAAAAAACAAATAAGGAAAAGGAAACAATAAGTTTACTGTATAAGTATCCAAGTTCTTTATTAAGATTGTGATTATGGAGTATATCTTATATTTTGTCTTTGGATACTCATTATCAGTGGGTCTCATAGTTTGTGTATAATAGTTTTCTCTTTGAAGCCCTTACTTAAGAAAAGATAAAAGAAATCTATTTTTGAACTGGTGGTATTGACAGGTATTTTTTTTTTAAAAAAAAGTTAAATCAATATAATCCCACAACTGAACATTCTTACTCTTTGATTCTTGCAATTACATCTAATCCTTCTATATAAAGGAACAGCCTGCTTGCAAAAAGAAGAAGAAAAAGAAAGAAAGAAACATTTCCTAATGTTCAGTTTATATTTAAAGAGGGAATCAGTTTCAAGTAAAATATAACTGCCACCTGGAGGAGCAAAAATAAATATTATGTTGCCTTCTCTGACAAAGATCCATTCATATGAATAAAATTTGACAAGAGTGTTAACCTGGTTAATTTTAGGAGAATGTCAGCTATCCCTCAGTTGTTAGCATTACTTCATAAATTTGGCTGTTATATGGTGCTGAGCGACTCATGCAGCCTTAATAATTCCCCCCTTTATCTGCACTATGAACCAGTCTTCTCTTTAAAGACTCCTGATCAAGGACTAGAACTGAGAACTCCCAAAGGAGCTCAAGTGGGAAGAGCTCTGTTCTGACTGTGCCCAGATGTTCTGCTGTTCTTTTAACGGTTTCATGGGGCTGATAGGGGCAGTCTGATTATAACAATCCTCACACCAAATACAGATATAGACATAGGTATTAATAATTTGCATTGTCCTTGTCTTTCAGGATTTGACAGGGTATGCCCAGGCAGTTGACCTCTTACATCCAGTTATCTATGCCTCAGCTGTGATACTCTTGATGTGCCTCCTGATGATCAAAGTTAGCTACATATACCATCACAGGTATCAAGATTTTTGAATTCATACTGTCCCTATCTAGACAAAACGCAAGTAATTAGTCTCGGTTTGCTATATGTACACAGCAGTCCAGCACCAGAAATATAGACTCTATGTTAAATTAGTAGGCGATGTCATGTCGGTTAGTTTGATTCAAAGTATGAGGCAGCTGGATAATGGAATGGCATGCCTATCAACCACCTTTTCATGAGTTCATACCAATAATAGTAGAATCTGGTCCAGATTCATTCTCAATCTGTGTTATATATTTCAATTTGCAGGGCTGTAACACAGTAACATTTCAAACAGCTTTGGTAATCTATGGGGGCGCCACCCTTTTTTGCATTTACATGTATTGCCTGTTACAATCTACACTTAAAGGTGTTGTTTTCTTTAAGGGGTTCAAATCCCCCCCCAACCAAAACAAAATGAGTAATCTGTTACTTAAACAACTTCCTTACAGGAAGCTACTGCATTCTGGGCCGCCGCTAGATGATGTAGAAATTAGTGGGGCAGCTTTTTCACATGGCTCAACAGAACTAAAACCCAATAGCTTACCAAATAGCAGGCAAATTATAGAACATAGATTAACACCGGAATGGTAAATTTTCTGATCTATACTACAATTCTAATAATTTAGCCCAGTGTACTTAAATAAGCCTTGGGGTTTCGTGGAAAATTTAGACAGATCTCAGTAAGAGAGTAGTAATGACAAGCAAGCTTCATGAAAGTGCAGCTGTTAGCTGCATTTAGGGAGCACTGTTCACATTGGTTGATAAGGCTGAATAGATATGGTGGCTGTGCAAAGTATTTAAATACTGATTTAGCTGTTAACGCTATATCCAGATATGTTTCCTTCTTCCAGATGCATTTCCTAGGGAGGGCATTCTGTGATTTGGCATTGCTGAATTCAGTTTTCATAATAAAGGCCCACATAGATTCAGGTTGATGCAACTTGCATGATTCTGGTTAAAAATAATATGCTTGTATAATTGAACGTTTGAGCATTTGTATGAAGAATTGCTTTGCTTCTGTTGTTTAACAGTGTCATCAGGATCAGCCTTAAAAGTTGGCACATGTTAGTTAACCTCAGCTTTCATATTTTCCTGACATGTGTGATGTTTGTTGGAGGCATTACCCAGAGCAAGAATGCTAGCATCTGCCAAGCAGTAAGTTAAACTGTGTGTTGAGAAAACTAAGAAAAGAAATAGCAATAAAGAGCTCAGGGGTGGGGGCAATGATTTTGTCAAGAGTTGCTGGGCTCTTTTCCATGGAGAAAAATTAAAATTTGACAGTTGCCTATTGCAGAAACAAAATCACAAATGTACTATTCTGGAATTTTGTTTCAAAGTATAATTTATTGAGGAGTGCTGATATCTAGACCAGTGGTTTTCACATTTTCTCCCCTCGGAGAACTTTTCCCATATAAATTTATCCCCAAATAATTCCTGATCCCTACAGAGGATTTGGGAATGTGTTCAAGAATGCACACCCAGTCAAGAAAACACAAGAATATATACATTGCAGGGAAAGCTGCTTTCAAGGTTTTCCATTTGCCGTTTCTGAGATTATTGAGGGCCCCTCAAGACACCATCCCAGTGATAATAAAGTTATAATCACTACAAAAAGCTCGTGATTGCAAAGCACTGATCTAGAATTTAATCCAGTCAGGAACCATGCCCATTAGCATTCCAGGTAAGTGGCTTCAGAAACTCTACATGAAGCAATTTGTACTTTAGTGCTGATATACAAACACAACATTGCAAATGCACTTTCCCATGTATACCAATATAAATTAATGCAAGTACCAACTTCGGCAAAGCAAGACATAGTTTGAAGTAAACCCATCAAATGGTTCATTAAAGTTAAATGAGAGGGTGGCCTCTCAGAAACTGCAGCCTTTCAGCCAAATTGTATGTTTCCTAGGAATTATATGTTATGTTTTAAACAGCCTGTTTTCTTAACGAATGGGGTGTGTCGTTGTGGTTCTCTTTCTTACTAGCGGTTATAAAGGCAATAAACAATCATTACAAAACAAGTTGTCCAACCAAGAGTTGAAAATTAACTAGCCATAATTAAGCAAGTAGGTATTGGTTTAAGTTGGTAAGTAGGTTGTGGAAGAAGTGCTTGAGTGCCTGTGTGTTTTAAATATACAAATAGGCTGTATCTCTCGTAAGCGAATGCGTTAATTGTCTTATTGTATATTTTTCAGGTTGGGATAATTCTGCACTATTCTACACTTGCCACGTTACTGTGGACAGGAGTCACTTCTAGAAACATCTATAAGCAAGTCACTAGGAAGGCAAAGAGGTGTCAAGATCCTGATGAACCGCCCCCGCCTCCTAGGCCAATGCTTAGGTAAGAAATATTATTGTTCAGCTTCTGCTTAAATTAGTGTGTCGTTCTTGGGATTTCTCTACTTTGAATGGAACTCAGCAAGTTCTAGGTGAATATTAGTGAAAAACTGAGGAACATAAAAATGACCAGCATGCTTAGAGCATCTCCATAGGTGCCAAGCTTGGGGTATAACGGGGGGAGAGTAGCTTGTTGTTCTAGTGGTGGTGAAGATCAGAAAGCATATGTAAATATTTTAGGTTGACTTACTGCTTTCAGTATTTATGATTTACAAGCTAATGAAGATTATTTTTATTTATTTTAGAAGATTTCAGTTCCAGGATAGTGTTCAATCAATCAATAAGTGAAACACTACAGAAATAGGACAGTAAAAGGAGCAGTTAAAATAAAGCCATGAAATTAAGCAGAACGGATAAAACTATATTCAAGCCAACTTCAATTATATGATAAAACAGGTTGCAAACTGGATAAACTCTTGGTGTGCACTTCACCAGAAATTAGGTGTTTTTTGGGGGGGAAGCATATTCACTTTCTTCCAGCTTTAATTGGGGAGATCACCCAATTTGCTTCAAAACCTATTGGCTTCAGTAGAAGACTTTGCAGTCTGTTTGCAGCTGAAGGGGCTTTGAAGGTGCTACAAAGGGCCTTACTTTCTTTTCTCATTCAGAATCCCTTCTGCCAAAGGTTCAAAATGTGTGTTTAATATTTCATGCTGATGTTTCAACCATTGTCCATTAAACTAGTATAATCTGGCTTTGTGTCCACAAGGTGGCAGAAACTGATCAGTTTCCCCCCCAAACTGAATGGAACTTTACAGCCTCGTGTTAATTTGTCATACAAAATATTTTTTTCTCTTGCATGCCTAAGAGAGCGCAAGAAGTGAAATTCATTTGGAATATTCCTTGTATAGCCCTGCTTTTGAAGGAGCTGGGGCAGACACCTTAGCTCAGTAGCAGACCACATGCTTTCTGGGCAGTGTCAGGAAGCAGGTGATGGGAAAGGCTGTCACCTGACATCCTGGAGAACCACTGCTAGTCAGAGTGGGCCAGTACCTGACATTGGGTGGAGAAGGTTCTCGCACCAGAAGGCAATGAAAAGGTTACCTTTACACACACTTGCACATCCCTCTATCCTGAATCTAGGCAAGCGAGACGCATTATCAGAGTTTGATACATGCCAGCCAGCCAGAAAAAACCCCCAAGGAAGGTGCAAAGCAGAGTCAGAGAGCAGTGAGGGTGGAGAAAAGGAGGCCTGCTATTCACCAGCAAGTCTGAGGTTCCCTAGCCCTGGTCTAGGAAAGCCAAACCCCTTCTCCCAACCCCATCCTCTCCCGGCCATGCCTTGAGACTACACCGATGCATCTGTCTAGCTGGTCCTGCACGTGGCTCTGGTAGCATTTCAAAACCACTACCTTGAAGTCCCTGCCTTTCAGCTTTCTACTGAACAACCACCAGCATTTAAACTTCTTTTTGGGGGGGGGTACTGCCTTCCATGTGCTATCCCAGCCTAGCTTTCCAATCGTACTACGGATTTGGAGTGTGCCTTTAATTGTTGTAACTGCTAACTACCATTTGCTTTGTTTTTAAGGTTCTACCTAATTGGTGGTGGCATCCCTGTGATAGTCTGTGGGATAACAGCTGCTGCAAATATAAGGAATTATGGAAGCCGGCCTCATGCAGCATAGTGAGTCTTGCCTCCTTGATAAGTATTTGGGTAGATATATTTAAGTGAAATTATTATTAAGAGTAACATGAAAACAGATGCCTTTCTCACATTTTGCTTTTTTGTCTTATTGCAGCTGTTGGATGGCATGGGAACCAAGCTTGGGAGCATTTTATGGACCTTCCAGTTTCATTATTTTTGTCAACTGCATGTATTTTCTCAGCATATTCATACAACTGAAGAGGCACCCTGAGCGTAAATTTGAACTTAAAGAGCCAGCTGAGGAGCAGCAGCGTTTAGCTACCAATGAACATAGCGACCTCAACCACCAGGATTCAATGTCTGTGTCGCTAGTTTCCACTTCGGCTTTGGAGAATGAGCACAGTTTCCATGCTCAGCTTCTGGGCGTGAGCCTCACTTTATTTCTGTACGTGGCCCTGTGGATTGTCGGGGCCTTTGCTGTTTCTTTATATTACCCCTTGGACTTGGTATTTAGCTGCTTTTTTGGAGTTGTGTGTTTAAGTCTTAGTGGTTTCCTAATAACACATCATTGCATCAATCGGGAAGATGTCCGACATGCTTGGATCACAACCTGCTGCCTTGGAAGGAGCACATACTCGGTACAAGTTAACATTCAGCCCTCTTCCAGCGCGAGCGGGGCAAACGGGGAACCTGCCAAGTGCACCAATAGCAGTGCAGAGTCGTCATGCACTAATAAAAGTGTGCCAAGCTTAAAAAATTCTTCTCCGGGCTGTAAGCTAACCAATATACAGGCTGCAGCAGCTCAGTGTCCTGCAGGCCCCTTGGCACTGAACACAGGCCCTCCACTCGATAACAGCCTTACTGAGCACTCAGTAGACAATGAGATCAAAATGCACGTGGCCCCTTTAGAGGTACCTTTGCGGACAAATGGGCACCCAGGTCGCCATCACAAAAACAGGAGTAAAGGGCATCGTGCCAGCAGGCTAACAGTCTTGCGGGAGTATGCTTACGATGTCCCCACCAGTGTGGAAGGAAGCATCCAAAATGGCATGCCCAAACCTCGTCAAAGTATCAGCGAAGGGCATTCAAGGAGCCGAAGAGCTTATTTGGCTTACAGGGAGCGGCAGTATAACCAGTCTCAGCAAGACAGCAGTGGTGATGCTTGCAGCACTCTTCAAAAAGGACATAGGAATACCGAAAAGACAGTGCCAACAAACTTCAAAAAGGATGTACCTAGGAAGCCCATAGTGGCCGAGCTGGAAGGGCAGCAGAAGTCCTATGGCTTAAATTTGGCTGTCCAGAATGGGCCACTAAAAAGCAGTGCCCAGGATGCAACATTGCTGACTGCTGACAGCACTGGCAATATCAGGACTGGGTTATGGAAACATGAAACTACTGTGTAGTGCCACTGGACATTATCCTTGAAAGGATTTAAATGGAACTTTTCTTCCGTGCTATGAATAATTTTCCACAGTTTACAGACATGGGTACGTTGAGCAGGGAGAGTATTGGGTAGGAGAGAGCTGCCATTTTAAAATATTTTATACTTTTTAAAAGTATATCTGCGACATTTTTGCAGAAGATCTGTTACTCCTCTTTGAATCTCATTGTAAGATTCTGTTTTGAGATGCAGAATTGGACAGTATTTTTTTACATGTTAACATTCTCTCTCTTAGGTATGTCCATCACATTTCACTTTTATATTTAAATGTGTAAAATAAATAACTTTCTCTAAAATCTATATGCACCATATTGGTTCAGACGGTCGGGTGGTGGGGTATTATGCCTAAAACATGACATTCCAGTTGCCGAGAAAAAGACACACTGCCAAAATGGTAAGCTCTAGGCTTGTGCTTCTATCCAGGACCTCCTTGCACACACACACAAAAGTTGTGTGTGTTCTGTTAAATTTGTACTGCCTCTCCCTCATTTGCAGAAGACAGCCAGAACTCATGTCATTCAGCACTTCTACTTGACAAAGTGAGTTTTTATTCAGGCTTCTTGTGTTACAAGGGTGTGCAGGTATTATTTAATTATTTTCACACCTACAGCAAGGCTGTGTACAACCTTACACAACATAAAAATAGTGCAAAAACAGTAAAAAAAAACAACAACAACACATGTGTGACATGTCAATAAAAACACCAGTAACACATCAATAAAAACTGGCTGGCAAATGTTTAACATTCAGATTTCCCCTTAGCAATAACTTCAGAGTTAATCCTGGAGTTGTTGGTGAGTGATGTTTTGAAACTTGAAGTCTGGAACTTGAGATGTTAGCATGATCTACGTAAAGTTGGGATCCAGAGAGCTGTTTTATGCATACCAAAAGACTTGGACATGCCTAGAGGGGTTTTGACATTTTTCCTTTCCATGACAGTTCAAAAACCACCCCTCGAGAGCCAGTGTGGTGTAGTGGTTAAGAGTGGTAGACTCGTAATCTGGGGAACCGGGTTCGTGTCTCCGCTCCTCCACATGCAGCTGCTGGGTGACCTTGGGCTAGTCACACTTCTCTGAAGTCTCTCAGCCCCACTCACCTCACAGAGTGTTTGTTGTGGGGGAGGAAGGGAAAGGAGAATGTTAGCCGCTTTGAGACTCCTTCGGGTAGTGAAAAGTGGGATATCAAATCCAAACTCTTCTTCTCGATTAAAAAGGTTGTTTACTAAAGTGCAAGGGGACCGCTGTGCAAGAAACAGAAGCCCCAAATGTTGGACCTTATTATTTTAATTCTTAAATGCACCCCTTCCTGTCATGAGAGTCTAGAATAGCTAAACAACAACAATTATTATTTATACCCCGCCCATCTGGCTGGGCTTCCCCAGCCACTCTGGGCGGCTTCCAACAAAATATTAAAATACAGTAATCCATCAAACATTAAAAGCTTCCCTAAACAGGGCTGCCTTCAGATGTCTTCTAAAAGTCTGGTAGTTGTTGTTCTCTTTGACATCTCGTGGAAGGGGGTTCCATTTTTAATCTAGCATTAAAAACAAAGGTAGAATCACAAAATGAAATACAACACAGTAATGACAATATATCATGTTTCCTCATTCTTCAGCTCCAAAGCCAGTTAAGATTCCAGTTTTGCTTCATTTTCTGTAAAAGTTCAGTTCCAGAGGGATGTCAACACTTTTGAAAGCAGTAAAACAATTTTAGTAAGCAGGAGGCTTTGCCGTACAACGTCTTCATTTTGTCAGTAATTTTGTGATGCACGTTGGTGATATTTCCATTTTACAGAGCGAAAACTGAGGTTAAACACAAGAATGCTCAGTGGCTGAGGCTTTCTTTGATGAACCTAGAGAGAAAAGCTAACATTCTGGGCCACACTGATGCTCTCCTAATGGATGTAATCCATTTCTATTGGAGCCACTTCTTCACTTAATTGAAGATAATGCATTATCTCTTTGTCTACCACCCAACCATCCATCAAAACCTCATTTTTAATGACACTGTTTTACCTGGCTAAAGTGTGTGTGTCTTTTGGTTTGAAAATGGAACACTTTTCATATAGCTCCTTTCTGCAGTAAAAATTCTGTTAACTGGGTCTTTCTTTTTTAGTCAGTTAAATCAATTTTGCAAGTGACCTGCCTCCCACCTTTGCAAGGACAAGTTAGTAATGAATTCCCTCAATTCATATCCCTTCCCTAGGTCCTTTTATGTGATCTCGGCTGAATTCAGAGTGCCTTTTTGTGTCTGTTCAGGGGAGCCTCTTGCTTTCATGGTCCTATCACATTGGGAGTCTTGGTTAGTTAGCAAGTCATACAGCATGCTTTCGTTTTAGCTCACCTGCATTTCTTGTTGAAATGCGCTCCTTTGCCTCTAATTATAGTAGGTACCTATGACCACCATTATTTTATGGCGTAAGGGTTCACAGATTACAGTCCCACTTCATCAGAAGCATTTTCCTGAGTTACACATGGAGGTGGGGTGAGAGTGTAAATCAGGAGTGAAAAAACAGATCTGAACAGATCCTTATCCTTCCCCCCACCCTTGCAGGCCAATTTTGACAAGTGGGCAGGGCCACCGGCCAAAAGTTTGAAGGACCACAAATTAGTGGGCATCATCTATGATGTCAGAGGTACAGCAGGTGTGAATTTACAAGGTAAATGATGAGGCCAGGGGAAAATGAAATGCATCAAGTACTGACCATGCTAATTAGGTTATTAACTGGCTATTCAGAGAACAGTTGGTGGTAGCCCAGGCACGATTTGTGTATAATTAACTTCTAGTTGGCCTACTAATATAGCTTGACAAACATTGTAAGTTCTCTTAAATAAGCAAACTGCCACGAATGAAAGTATAAAATAGTAAACATATTTTTAAAATATTGAAGAAACGGTGGTTTTGATCCTGACATGTGGCTTCCCTCTGCAGCTGTCTGCATCCTTCCCTGATCCTTCTCACATAAGGGGTGCTACAGCAGAAAAGGAGTGATGGCAATAACCGGTTATGGGGGAGGCTCATCCTAAACACATGTAACTAAAGGAATTCTTTCTTGCTCCACTTATCCCTGCCTCTGTTCTGTTCTTCCCTTGATTCTCCTATGGTGAAATAAAGATAGTAAGCCTCTCGGCACAAAGATCTATTCTCTCATCTGTACTTCATGAAACACCATGGCACAAGGGGTACTGCTACATACAGGTGAAACTCAAAAAATTAGTCAAAACAAAATTAAAAATAAAAAGAAACCCTTCCAGTAGCACCTTAGAGACCAACTAAGTTTGTTCTTGGTATGAGCTTTCGTGTGCATGCACACTTCAGAAGAAGTGTGCATGCACACGAAAGCTCATACCAAGAACAAACTTAGTTGGTCTCTAAGGTGCTACTGGAAGGAATTTTTTTTATTTTTGTTTTGACTATAGCAGACCGACATGGCTACCTACCTGTAACTCGAAAAATTTGAATATCGTGGAAAAGTCCATTTATGTAAGCAATTGTTTTCATTAGCTACTGGAGTTTAATATATGAGATAGACTCATGACATGCAAAGCGAGATATGTCAAGCCTTTATTTGTTATAATTGTGATGATTATGGCATACAGCTGATGAAAACCCCAAAGTTGAGATTGTTAATTTGGGGTTCTCATCAGCTGTACGCCATAATCATCACAATTATAACAAATAAAGGCTTGACATATCTCGCTTTGCATGTCATGAGTCTAATCTCACATTAGTTTCACCTTTTAAGTTGAATTACTCAAAGAAATGAATCTTTCCACAATATTCTAGTTTTTTGAGTTTCACCTGTACTCTTTCAAAGCATGCTTAAAATGTGTAGTAACCACAGTTCATAACTATTTAGAACAAAACCCAATGCAGACACACCGGTTTGGAGTCCAGAGTTTTGAGTTCTTTGACCTGCTTTGAGGTAGGTTCATAATAACAAATCTGGACAAAAAAGCCCTGCTCTCTTGTTCCATTTTGCTTGAGTGAGGCAAGTGCATCAGTCCTGAATCCACAAACCCAAAATACGGTAGGTTCTGTCTGGCAGGAAAGATTGAGAAATCCAGTGGCAATTTCCACCAGGGATAAACCATCTTTGCCCCCAGAGGATGCTGGCCAACTTCCCAAGTCTGGCCAAGGTATCACACTAGTTACCTCCCAGGTGTGACATGTGCTTGGATTGGTCAAAACGTGTCAGCTGCCACTCAATCCAATGCAGGTAGGAAACCCTCCAAATTGGACTCTTGTCCTTTACATTCTGTCATGAGGTTCCTCACCTCGGGGTCCATCAACCATAGGAAAACCATGCAATCAACCACCTATGGTGTGTTAAGACCATAAGCCTGTTTGTAAGTAGCTAGGTCAGCCTAGGTAGATTTGAGCCAAAGAGCTCCTGTTATTTTCCAATCTACTTCTGTTCACCTCACTTTTAAAACTCAATAAAACTTCATATAATTTGGTGTCATGCGTCAGGAGTCAGCTTTGCCTGCTGAACAGCAGCCTGAAGGGGGAAGGACTCCACTTGCAGCTGATCAGCTTTCAAGGACACAGGATAAAGTGCTGATGAGAACCAGCTGGCTTCAACCTTTAGCAGAGCTTCCAGCAGTACTCAGATGCTGGAAACAACACTTGTAGTTTCTGGTCCTACTTTGCTGCTTTCTGCTCACCTTGGCCCCTGACCTTTGGATTCTCTGACCACGTGGATTGCCATTCGCCCGACACTACGACTGGACGTGGCTTTGGATACTGACTGCCTCCAGGCAAGTGCATCTCAGATACTCTTAGGCTGGCTCCCACTCCACTGAGCTTTGCACATTATTGTTCAGCATGAGGCTATGGCATTTGGCTACTGGGGTCTGAAGTGTGTTCCTGCCTATCTCTAGGATTCAGGTAATCTGCCACGTGTCTTACCTGCTGGGTGTGTGCTATCAGAGTAGGGAAGGCAGTTGGATGCTAGGTCTGGGCAACATATTGATACATCATCCAAAACCGATTTTAAGTCCAGACCGCAATAACGAGTTTCATAAAGGCAGATTTAAGAATCTCTTCAAAATCTCTCTAATATCTCGCTCAGCTGGCATGTATTTTATTTTCAGCATGCCAATATTTTTCTTTGAAGTAAATTCTGTAGGACACAGCCAATGAAGTTTTACACTGGCCATTGAAATTTACAGGCCTAAATTAATCGCATCCATTAATTTCAGTGGGTCTGTAATGTTGGATGCTGCCCGATGTTATTGTTTAGGCTTAGTGATTTGCTGTCTTGAGAGCCTCTTAAGTACAAATAACTCTGTGTTGGTTTGGAGCTAGTGATTGTGCAAATGCTGGCAGACTGTACCATAGAGAGCATGTTCAGGGATTGAGTAATACAAAGAGTTTGAGATATGGGCTCCACCTGTAACTATAGTTGCCAAAGATGGTCATTTAAAGATGCACACTGAAGTTGTCATTTCATGTTTAACAGTATTAGTTTTCCCAAGCCAAGGCAATCATTCAGGTGTGCAGAGCTTAAAGTCATATATGACATCAGGTATAGGACAAGTGGGTGTAGCTTGGCCAAAATGGCACCATGGGCAAAAATACGGCTCCAAAGTTTGAGGTTCTCCACCTCTTGCTGAAATTCACATTCAAGAAACTTCTCAGGCCACCCTTTGTACTTGCCTGTTTTGTGGCCCGAAGACATAATAATTCCTAGAAAAGCAGTTTGACGTGTATAATACAATAACAATAGAGCCACTAGATGGAGCCATCAGGAAGCACTTAGAACATGCAAACTGAGATTTGACAAACATTTCAGAGATATTTTGGTCACTTCCTTCCTAACGAGATGAGCATGATCCCGCCAAACTTAAGCATTACTCAGTCTTGCCGGTTTCATTGGGAAATGTTTTAAGTGTCTGCAGAATTCTCCCATTAACTGAAGTTGTTGAACATGCTTTGAGTGGTCATGGGCCACAGAAAACTGCCTTTCACTGATCCTGACCAATGGGTTCGTCCAGGGCAGTATTGTCTAGTAGGCAGCGTTTCTCCTTTCCCCCTTAGGGGCCATAGATGAGTGGCAGAGCATTTGCACAGCATGTCAGGGTCAACTGGGTATCTGCCTGAAATGATTGACGGCGAATAGCTGCCAAATGGTGTCAGTTATACTTAGCTAGATGGACCCAGTGGTCTGAGTTGGTATAAGGCAGCTTGCTTTGCTCCTAGCACAGAGCAAATCGCCACAATTGCTGAGGGCAACAGCTCTCTCCCCACTTGAGATTCCCAACAACTAGCATACATACAGAGACTTGCTGCCTCTAACACTGGAGGTATAATGTAGCCGTCCTGGCTAGTAGCCGTTGATAGCCTTTTTTATGAGGCAGGCAGGTGTATCAAGAGTTGTGGAAGTGGTTTGATTACACACGGGTTACTGGTATGAATATTGAGCTGTAAAACACTGATAAGACCATAGTTCAGAAAAGGTCAGCAACAAGGGAAAGGCCACTGAAAATCAGGCCTGCTTTCATTCTTAGCTTCTTTCTCCTTAGTTATCTCTTAATGGGTTGCTCTCCAATATGGATTTTATGATCTGCAATTAGGCTTTCTTTGCTCATGCCTTCTATGCCTCTCCTGTCCACTGTACCTAAATATCCACGAGCAGACTATCCCCCAGCTGGGAAAACAAGAAGCTTTATCAGAATCCAGGGTCATATTTCAGCTTTGCAAAAATACTCGAGGAGTGTGCAAAGCAGGGCTGGTGAGCCTAGGAAGAGTCCCAAGGGCCAGGTAGAGGGCTGTATTTGGCCGCAGGGTCCTACCCCTGTGCCAAAAAAAGGGCAGGTGCTATGAATGTCCATTCTTAGATGTGATGTACTAATGATGTACCTTGAATCAAGCAAGGCATTCCTCTCCATTTTAGAGGAAAGGCTTCTGATATTATTTCTTTGAGAAGGACTTCAGAGTGTTGTTGCCAGTCAAATGTTTGGGTTGTTCCTGAGGTTATAAAAGGCAGCTCATTTATACATAAACCCTTTCTGGAAGGGTAGCTGTGTTTGTCTCAGTATTCTTTCGTTGCTTGTAAGGGAGTAGAAATCTTTACCATTTCATCATCATCATCATCATCATCATCATCATCATCATCATGTTATCAAATACATTCCTAGGAACAAATGAGAAAGTGTGAACTAAACCAAACAGAAACTGTCACACCATAATCCTCATCAGTGTGCTCTCATTAGTTTAGCTGGTGATCCTTTAAAGATGTGAGCAACAAAATGTCATAACCGGCCCATGTAACAGAATAGCTGTTCCCAAACTGTGTGTCACGACATCGGCTGCAGTGTGTCGCGCAAATGCTCCCCACACTCCTCCTGGGGCTGGAAAGGGGTTAGTTTAACCTGAATTACTTTGTTGCGGAATGATGCATGTCTAAAAAGCGTGCCACCGACATGAAAAGTTTGGAAAGCTCTGATCTAATGCCTCACTCTGAGATTTATCTGTGGGGACCATTAAAATGATATACACTGTAGCAACATAGTGTTATTTACAGCAGTGGTTCTTCAGAGATGTTTGACCTACACACTCAGCTCAGTTGGTAGAGCATGAGACTCAGATTAATCTCAGGGTCGTGGGTTTGAGCTCCACATTGGGCAAAAGGCTCCTGCATTGCAAGGGGTTGGACTAGATGATCCTTGTGGTCCCTTCCAACTCTACAGTCCTATGATTCTATATAAATTGCAGAGAGATGGTGGGAAGTTAAACATGGTTTGATTTGACTGTGTGCAGCTGCAGCTGTTATTTCAGAGGGTGCAACAACATTGGTTCGTTAACCATTTGCTTTAACACGGTTGAGTCAGCCGTTTGGAGTATGTAGTTTCTCAAACTGACACAGTCGGTGGTTGTAAAGCTCAGGAAGTAAGTCATTGTAATTACCCAATTTTGATTGTGTAGATGGCTCAGGCAATGGGATAGTTTCCTGGAGTTTATTTAAGTGTCCTTGAAATAGTGTGTACATTTAAAAAACAAAAACAAAATTTGAGGTGTGTGTTTGTGCTGCTCCCTTCATCCATTCAAAAGTGGACAGAAAGTGGCTGAGAAATGCCAGGGTAACAAGTTGGGACCCTGCAAGAAATGGAAAAAAAAGACTGTCCGCAGTGAGAAAGCCTCCCAGCTGGGGAAGGGGGGCAATTGCACCTGTTTGCTCCCTGTTCCTTTACAGGTGAAACTCGAAAAATTAGAATATCATGGAAAAGTCCATTTATGTAAGCAATTGTTTTCATTAGCTACTGGAGTTTAATATATGAGATAGACTCATGACATGCAAAGCGAGATATGTCAAGCCTTTGCTTGTTATAATTGTGATGATTATGGCGTACAGCTGATGAAAACCCCAAAGTTGAAATTGTTAATTTGGGGTTCTCATCAGCTGTACGCCATAATCATCACAATTATAACAAATAAAGGCTTGACATATCTCGCTTTGCATGTCATGAGTCTATCTCATATATTAGTTTCACCTTTTAAGTTGAATTACTGAAAGAAATGAACCTTTTCACGATAGTCTAATTTTTCGAGTTTCACCTGTACACGCTTTACACAAGCACAAATGCACACATTTTTCTTTTTGTTGTTAGGAGGGGGGTTACCCCCTTTATATAATTTACTTCTACAAACCACTGGGTTTCCTAGAACATTTTGAGACTTCCCTCTTGTGTGTGAAAAGCATGGTGGCATTTTGGCTACATAAAAAAAAACCATCAGCGTTGCATAAACATCAACCATTGTGTATTTTGAAAGCTGAACATTTTCCCTACAGATTAGAAATATTTTTAAAAGCTGCGGCACTGAGAGATGCTCCTGTCTGACTGTATTGCTCTTCTTCAAATGCATAGAAGGATTGCAAACAGCTGCTTGCTTAGATTGTTAGGTACTTTGAGCAGCAAGCACAGGAAAAGCAGCGCACAACTGGAAAGAATGCTGGTATAGTTTTGAAACAAAGCCTTTTTGTTAAGAGAGGAGGATTGGGAAATAACCACTATTTGAAAAAACTAATCTTTCCAGTAGCAGCAGCAGCAGCAGCAGCAGCAGCAGCCGTTTGTTTATATGTATCTATACTATTCTCTCAAGTGGGAGCGTTTTTTCCTTAGGACCATATGTAACAAACTGGAAGAGCCATAGCACAGTGGCAGAACATTTGCTTGGAATACAGAGGGTTCAATCCTTGGCACCCCAAGATAGGTCTGGGAGAGACTCCTGCCTGAAACCCTGGAGAGATGATGATGACCCAATAGTCTGACTCTGTATAAGGCAGCACCCCGTGTTCCTAATTTAAAAGTAAATGGGGTGTCTTTTAAGTCCTGGTGTGGGGTGCCACCACCTCACTTCCTGCCGAGGATGGGGAAGAGTTCACCTGAGTAGAAGAATTTATTGTGCCTCTCGAAAAGCAGGGATGTCTCTCTCACGCACGCTCTAAAACCAGTTTCCCATCGGCGCACCATGCTGGCATTGTAAGAAGTGAAAGAGAGGTTGGCTGTGCCTGCCATCTGCTCTCGCCCTTGGTGGACTTTCCTCCTGGGTCAGTAGCTTCCCATGGCCAAAAGGTCTCAAAGACTCAGGTCATGCTTTATTTTTGAGTCCCCACATGAGAAAAGAGCACACTTAAGACTCGTGCACACCAAACCTTGCCCTTCCTTTACCACTCTGTCTGCCTTAGCCCTCCTCCAGACAATCTGTTGTGCATTCGTCCTGATTTGCTTGCAGAAAGCTGACATGGAGGTTAGACTGCGCCCAGTCTTTACTGAGCAGTTTTGATTTGTTTCCAGGGAGGTTATACGCACAGCAATGGGCATTCATCCTCGTTTGCTTGTGTGGTGTTTATGTCTTTTCTGTTAATCATCCCACACTTTTCAGAGCATCTACCTGGCCATTGCCTTACTGCAAGGAATCCTCCCCCCACCTTTCCAAATGAAGAAAATTTGGCATTGAATAATACATTGGTTGGGCATTTGGATGAAGCTTCGTTAGATGCAGTATAATGTTGTTGTTGTATATGGAAGCAGACCAAAATAGGGCAGGGAGGAGAGGGAGGGAGGGAGGGAGGGAGGGAGAGAGAGAGATGAAAGTGTGCCTGTCATTTTGAGCCTTTTTATATTTTGGAAAATGAACATCAGGTCCTCACACCCAACCCTCTCTTATTTTCACCTGAGCAATTTCATATCAGGCCTGGTAGGTGAATTGGCTTGGTGAATTGATATGCAAACAGTTCCCAGGATACATTTTTTTCTGTGGAAAGTCCTGCCCTGCCCCGGGCTCAGTAATTCTGTTGCAAAACAACAATATTCTTAGACTTGTTACATAATGTTTGGTAACCTTTTGGGGGGCGAAAGCAAGGGAAGTGCTGGGCTCCTCTTTCTCAGATGCTGGCTAATTGGCTCCCTTAGCAGATAACTTTTGCTATCCACAGCCTCCTTCCTTTTTCCTCAGGGTCTCCTGGGCATCGTGCTTTCCTGAAGAAAGATGGGCAAAAATCCATCTCAAATGAGACTCTTCAAAATTCGTAGTATTTTCAGCTCACGCAATTCCTCCCATCTGCCATTCACTGATGTAAATCTGCACTTGGGGTGGGAGAAGCAGGAGCTTTCAGTATAGAATGATGGTGACATTTATTGCTTATGGCACTGTGTTTTTGGCGTATGCGCCGCATATGGATAAAAAAAGAGAAAAAACATTTTCTGCTGCTGTGAATCTCCCCAACTGATACAAGTAGTGCAAGTACCGTATTGGCTCAAATATAAACTACACTTCCTCCCCCCCCCCAAAAAAAATTCTGACCATGAAAAGTTAAAGTGCAGCTTAAATTCGCGACCTTACAAAAATAGGCTTTTGCGACATCGCTTCTGAAACATTTGCCATTTACAGTTGTCAGTGCCTGCAGGATTTTAAGGGAGCGGCATATATTTGGGTATTGTCTTTTTTTTCCACCCTCCCCCTCGAATTTTAAAGGTGTGGATTATTTGTGGATGCGGCTTATATTCAGGCCAATATGGTGATACTGTGGACCACTTGTGGAAGATGCAAACTCTCTTATTCACACAGAACAAGCTTTCTCTGAGTGATACTGTGAGAGATCCTATTCCCTCCCCTTTCAATACTTCCCCAACAGTGACTCTCCCTAAGTTTCACTGACAACTAGGATGAATCCTTCATATGGGAGTTGTCTCTGGGGTACCTCAGGGCTCTACGTTTGAAAACCTCTTGCCACCTATGGGATCTCCCTACCAGGGTTCCCAACTACTGCAGTTTGCCTTCCCTTTAGGCAAATAAGTGGCACACTTGGCTTCACTGTCCAGCCCTCTGTATGACAGGAGAATAAGCAAACAGTTTCCTCTTCCACAGGAAAGCTTTGTTCTCTCCTCTTAGTCACACCTCTTAAGGTACTGATACACTGCCAGAGTCAACGAACGTTTAAGCACATTTAACTTTATTAGGTAACTTGAAAACATGGATGTCTCGGGTTATTACTGGTACAAATCTTCTTCTCATGTAATTCAGCTTTGTTATAATATTTCCTGCATCCCTTTAGCAATGGTAATGACCTTTCCTCGCATTCCCCAAAGCCTAACCTCTCCTTTTCTCTCTCTAACCCTCCACCCCCAACTGCCAAACCCCCAACTGCCTTTCAACGGTTGTTCCCCCTCCTTTTAGAATGCCAACTAGCTCCGCCTCCCAGGGAACACCTACCTAACATGGGAGTGATAGGTTAACCCATGATGAACCTGAATCATCAGCAGGCATTATTCCGCCACAGATACCAGAGACGCCCCATCTCTGTCCTCCCTTAAAGAGGCATTCTCAAACTCCTCCTTACTAGATATAAATATCAGAGAAGTAATGCAAAGGTCCTATCTTTCGGTCTGTCCCTTGCCACTACCTGCACACACTCCTGAACTGTTCTTCGTTGCTCACTATTGTACTGGCCAAAAAAAGGAATCCATAGGTTTGCATCCAATGCTTCTCCTACATGTCGTAGACCCACTGGTACTCAAGGACATGGCTAACTTAGGTTCATGACTTTCAGTGGACCTACGCTGTAGTAGGGGGACGACCCATAGAATCCGTATAAGACAGGCAACATCTTTTATCAGCCCATTATCCCAGTAATCAAACAGCAGCTTTCCCTAACCTGTTGCTTTCCGTATACAGTCCCCATCACCCCTGACCATTGGTCATGCTGGCTGGGGCTGCTGGGAGTTGTTGCCAAAACATCTAGAGAGTGCCAGGTTGGGGAAGGCTGAAATAGAGGCGAGGCAGCCCAGCCCCAGCCTACGCCAGTGGAGAGGGCTAGCTCTCACCTCAGCTTCCGATACTCTCAAGCGCTGCTCCAAGTCAGTGTAGGAATAGTCAGTACTGAGCTAGTTAGGCTAATGATCTGACTCTGTGTAATACAAAATAAAACATTAAAAAAAAATCCTTCCAGTATCACCTTAGAGACCAACTAAGTTTGTTCTTGGTATGAGCTTTTGTGTGCATGCACACTTCTTCAGATACACTGAAACAGAAGTCACCAGACCCTTATATATAGTGAGAGAGTGGGGAGGGGTATTACTCAGAAGGGTGGTGGGAATGGGTGATTGGCTGATAGGTGTGGAAAACCTGTTGATGACTGTTAACGACTGCAATTGGTCTTATAAGAAAAAGCAAGGGGCAAGATGGCTAAAGATAGTTTTGTCATGTAATACAGGCATAGACAAACTCGACCCTCCAGATATTTTGGGACTACAACTCCCATGATCCCTAGCTAACAGGACCAGTGGTCAGGGATGATGGAATTGTAGTCCCAAAACATCTGGAGGGCCGAGTTCGCCTATGCCTGGTGTAATACAACTCCCTGTGACCCTACTGTTTTCAACACAGATGGTTTTAAAATGCAAATCCTTGAGCCCTCTGCAATTTTTCTGCTTGATGGGAGGGAAAGATTGAACTCCTGCTATTAGCTTGCCTTCCCTGGGCACCTGACTTCAGCATGTTGGTTGGAACTTGAAAGTACAGTGGTACCTCGGTTGTCGAACGTAATCCGTTCCAGAAGACGGCTCGACTTCCGAAACATTCGACAACCGAGGCGCAATGGGAGGCCTGCAAATTCCATTGAGAAAACGGAGAAACGCACCTTGGATGCCGTTCGACTTCCAAGGCACTTTCGAAAACGGAAGCGTTCACTTCCGGATTTTCGGCATTCGAAAAACGAAACATTCGGCTTCCGAAGCATTCAACAACTGAGGTACCACTGTAACAGGTTCATGGTGACACCTAGGCTCCGGCTGCAGTTGTGTCAATACAGCCCATTGCTGTACCCCTCACTTGTTCCGCTCTATTGCCGATATAATTTGAGATCGTGATTCTCCTCCCATCCTCGCGTGTAGAAAATAATTCTTCATCTTGGGACCAAATAACAAGTTACATTATTTGTGGTTTTGAAAAGGTGGCCACTTTGGGATTTGTGGTGCTTTTGAAGGGCGCTTTTCAATCGTGAATAAACAACCGTTTCCTTGGTAACCATCAAAGTGGAAGGAAGACTTCCATAGCGATTGTGTGCTACTCATCTATGACTAGATGTTGTCTATCCTCTCCTATAACTCCTCTACCAGAGGAGTGGAGAAGCCTGAGGGAGGGGAAGACACATTTCCATGTGCACACTTTCCTTCAAGTATACATGCAAATACAGCGGGAGCATCTGAAGGCCTTACCTTCTGCCCCAATCTTGTTTGCCACCTCTCCCCACCACCATGCCCTGTCTGATTTGCTGATGTACAGGAATCCAGCAGGTGAAGCTTCTCCTGCCATGCACAAGAGCAAAGCTAGTTAAAAACAACAACACTGGCAACCCTATCTATTACCCATGTCAAAACAAAATTAAAATTAAAAAATTCCTTCCAGTAGCACCTTAAGAGACCAACTAAGTTTGTTCTTGGTGTTATACTTTGGCCCAGTGTTATTTTTTTCTAGAAGACTCGCAACGAACACTTCCTTTATTCCCTTAGAATGGCAATGGAGAAGTGCTGGAACTGTGTTCTGGTGAGTTCCAGCTGGGGAAAAAGCCCTGCAGCTTCACAAAATATCCTGAAGCTTCACAAGAAAAACTCCTGTTTGGATGTGTATTGTGTGCGTTACCTGCAGTCAAAATGACAAATAAAGCATTAAGACTCAACAAAGTACCTGTACTCCTAGAGAAGACAGATCTGTGTGGTATCTTATCCCCTACTTTTGGTAACAGGAAATAGGACAAATGATCATGATCTTTTCTCCTTCCTCCTTGCCTCAGTCTCTCTTCTTTTCAAGCCAGGGATGTGAGCAGATGCATGTGCCTGGCCTCTACTCAGAGCCCAGACGCCATTTTGGAAACTTAATTTTGTAACTAAGAAGCATTTTTACCTGAATATTACTTAGAAGTATTAACTGCTTGCATTGAAATGTAAGTAACCCATTTTTTTTTTAAACTAAAACGTTTGGTTTATTCTTAGCAACAGGACGAAACAGGGAAAGGTCAGCAGACCACAAACCAACAGGGATAAAAAGGCATACTTGCCTAATTTCTACCTTCCAGTAAGCTGCAAAAGGGCACAAGTGTTTTCACTCTGCTAAAAAGGGCTTCACGGCCTGATTACTCTCACATTTCTCCCACACACCAGGGCAGAAGGTTTATATTTTAATTTACAGATTGAATCCTCAATCCATCGCCATTGCCATTACTAGCTCCCATCCAATTTGAAAACGTAAACCGTGGTTAAGCTGACAGAAGATGATGACATCATTGACTAGGAGTTTTTTGAGGGAACTTGGAGGCTCAGGGAAACAGAGCAGGTGATATTGGTGAGGTAAAGGTAAAGGGACCCCTGATTATTAGGTCCAGTCGTGGATGACTTTGGGGTTGCGGCACTCATCTCACTTTACTGGCCGAGGGAGCCGGCGTTTGTCCGCAGACAGCTTCTGGGTCATGTGGCCAGCATGACTAAGCCACTTCTGGTGAACCAGAGCAGCGCACAGGAAACGCTGTTTACCTTCCCGCCGGAGCGGTACCTATTTATCTACTTGCACTTTGATGTGCTTTCAAACTGCTAGGTTGGCAGGAGCAGGGACTGAGCAACGGGAGCTCATCCCGTCGCAGGGATTCGAACCGCCAACCTTCTGATCAACAAGCCCTAGGCTCTGTGGTTTTAACCCACAGCGCCACCCGCATCCCTGGTGATGGTGTGTACAACCATGTAAAACATGCCATGAAATGCAGAGGGGACCTCACTAATGTGTACATGCAGGGCCAGATTTAGGTTTCATGAGCCCCTAAGCTACTGAAGGTAATGAGGCCCTTTATATGTCCAGCTGTCCTTTGTCAACAACAAATTGTCGCTGTTTTTTGTGTTGAATATATGCTATATGGTAATTTATGGACCTAATAGGTATCTAAAGCCATTTGCACATAACAAAATATGTATTTTATCAAAGTAATTGTTGAACTGAAATACAATTAAGAAGTATATTAATAGTGAAATACAATTAAGAAGTATATTAATAGTGAAATACAATTAAGAAGTATATTAATAGTGAAATAATTATTAAGCTCTAACTTAAAATGATTTTTATTCATAACAAACTTAATAATGCAAACACATTGGCATTTGGCAATAACGAAAGTTCCTTTAGAAACACAATTTACAAAGACTCATAATCTAGCCTCTAGAAACTTGCTTTAACATGAAATAATAATTGTAGGTTTTTTTATTTGTTTTTTATCTTATATTTTGGAAATGTGCATCCAGGTTTTTTCCCCTTTAATTTATTTTTTGGGGGCCCCCAAGAGTGTGGGGCCCTAAGCTATAGCTTGTTTAGCTTATATGTAAATCCAGCACTGTGTACATGCCCTCAATTTAGGAGCAGCAGGAGGGGTGTTACTCAGCCCTCTCAAAGGAACACATGAGGGGGTCGGGGCACTGCCCTGTGCCACCTGGAACCTGTTGCAGGCACATGTGCGCAGGCCATACCTGCCAGCAGCCATGCACTTGGCAGCTAGGTGAAGGAGTTGTACACATCTCGGCTCATGATTTCCCCTCATGTGTCCTTTGCACAGCCATTCAACACCCAGGCAGCATACATGCTGACAGTAGAGGGTGGGATCCCACCACAACCGCACAAACCCCCTCATGTGTTGACTTAACATGTGAAGAAGAAGAGGAGGAGGAGGAGTTTGGATTTGATATCCAGCTTTATCACTACCCGAAGGAGTCTCAAAGCAGCTAACATTCTCCTTTCCCTTCCTCCCCAGAACAAACACTCTGTGAGGTGAGTAGGGCTGAGAAGAAGAAGAAGAAGAAGAAGAAGAAGAAGAAGAAGAAGAAGAAGAAGAAGAAGAAGAAGAGTTTGGATTTGATATCCTGCTTTATCACTACCCGAAGGAGTCTCAAAGCGGCTAACATTCTCCTTTCCCTTCCTCCCCACAACAAACACTCTGTGAGGTGAGTGGGGCTGAGAGACTTCAGAGAAGTGTGACTAAGCCCAAGGTCACCCAGCAGCTGCATATGGAGGAGACGCGAACCCAGTTCACCAGGTTACGAGTCTACCGCTCTTAACCCCTACACCACACTGGCTCTCATGTGAGGGGGCTACAGTGAGTTCCTAGTTAGGTAACTCACGAGACCGCCATTGTACTAACTATTCAGATTGGCTATTTGAAAAAGTTACCTTACTAGTCAGATTTGGGGTTTTCTGCGCTGTCATTTCCGCTCTGTTATACTGTGGGGCTGCCTGTTGACTTGCGCGCAGAAATTTAGCTGGAGGAGCTTTTTGGGCCACGGAAATACTGACAGGAAAAGTTTTTAGATGCTTACTGTCGGCTGCCATCAAAGGCAAATGTATCAAAGGGGGATAAAACAATATTGTCAATTATTTTTAATAGGGAAGGTGTTATTAAAAATGTATGCTCACCACCTGAGCACCCTGCCATTTTGGAGGAGTCTTCGACTGAGCATAGAATCTTGAACCACTTTAATATTAAACTCTCATTCTCTTTGGGTGGTTAAAATGAAAGTATGATGGTTCAAGCCAGGGGTCAGGTGGGGTGAGGGGTGCACACCGCCCCTGCCCCTGGGTGTGCCTGAAAGGTTGTCTAGCATGCTCCACTGGATGTGCTTAGAAATCTCCCCAGGATTAGGAAGCCTGAATCATGAGGAAGCTTCTAGGTATGTTCAGTCAAATGCCCCCAACATGCTCTTTTTGCATACTGAAAAGGTGTGGGGTCTATTTTTCTTTTTAATGTAGCAAAGTATATTGTGTATTGAATTATCTCAACAAACAACCGGCAGTCCTTTCTAGGGGTTTCACTGTAATCCCTCTCAAGATAGTCAATTTGTTACTGATTTGGCTATATAGAATGGATTTGCCAAAGAAAATGTGGAATGACTGCTCCCCACATCAAATGGGGGGAGCCCCCCAGATCCCAATGTGGTTCCCAGTAGTATGTGCTGGCTTTGCTCTTCCCAGGCTGGATACCTGGAGGTCTCTGTGTACCTCAGCCAATCGCCCAATCCCGCCTGGGGAGGCGTTGCCAGGGGATCGGCCAGGTAGGGGGAGGGACAGCCCTGCCCACAAAACAGAAGGTGAATCTTACCTGTGAAGCGTCAGTCGGCTCCAGAGCTCCCACCTGCCCTCCCTCAGTTAAGCCTTCTTTTGCAGGTTAACCTCTTCTCCACAGGTACGCAGGCGCTGCTACGCCATGGTTGCTGTTGAAGAGCTGGAAAGGAATTTTCCTGCATTGGCAGGTTTTGCCTTCCCTGTAGCAAAACGTCACAACTTTGGCGGTTTCAGGCCTTGGGTGGAATCCTTTAGTCTATCTTCCCTAAATTGGGGGGAGGCGTGAAGCGGTGACCCACACCCTCTTGTGGCGGTTATCCCAGGGTTCCCCGTTAAAGGGGTCTTGAAGGGAGGCATTGGCCATACGCCGAGAAGTTGTCATTGCTCTCCCCTGCGGCGGTGGGGAAACGGGGGGCGGGCTCTCTGCTTGAACATATGTTCTCCAGAGCCAGCCCAATCCTGACACATTGTGGATAACCCTGATGTCCCCCAGATCCCTGGCTGTGGAACAAATGCCCAATGCCTGAGCCAAGGTCTCCCTACATCTGAATCTTAATAAAGTTGTGGCCAATTTTAATCCCATAGCACGTTGTCTTGAGTCATAATTCCACTTGGGAGCCACTTGGGGCCTGACCACTCAAATACCCATTGCTGCTGGAGTCAATAGTTTGCAAGACTCAGTATTAAGTTTTGAGTTTTCGTTGCAGTTGCAATTATACAGTGCAATTATACAAAGTCCAATTTTGCCTTTCTAAATATGTAATTCCAGTGCCTGGTTCTGCAGAACAAATAAAGTTGCTGGGAAATAATTAATGCTGATCCTGTGGGCAATAAGCAAAACATGAGTAGGCTGTACCAACACATTCCAACGTATATGCAACTAGGTTAATGTTTGCTATTAAGTTGCTAATGAGGCCCTCCACCCACTACCGGAAAACAGACTACATCAAGGAATGTTAAACAACTTTGTGGAATCCCTCAAGGGAGACAGTTGAAATATTTATTTTTTCTATTGCAATCTGTTTATTTATTAATTTTTGTTCGTACTGTGCAAAACTGTTTCTAAATACTAATGGGAGATTTCACTAATTGGTGAAATGTTTCAGAGTAGCATGATGCTAAAATTATGCAGAATTAGATGAGGGATGAAAGGAATGTCCTCCTTCATTAGCAATTTATAATGGATGAGCGCTAAATCAATGTTTCTTGGTGCTCATCCTCATTCCGGAAAATGGAAAGCTAGAAATGAATGCATTGCACACACTAGGCTAGCCAAGTCACGCGTTCCTTCAGCAGGTTACATTAGAGGAAGAAATTCAGTTCGGACAGCTGTTCTGTTCAGTATGTCTTCAAGTTACTGTTTTTGTTTGGTACAATGGTATGTAACAGTAGTGTTGGTGCTGACCTTTAAAGCCCTAAATGGTCTCGGCCCACTATACCTGAAGGAGCATCTCCACCCCCATCATTCAGCCTGGACACTGAGGTCCAGCTCCGAGGGCCTTCTGGCGGTTCCCTCACTGCGAGAAGTGGGGTTACAGGGAACCAGGCGGAAGGCCTTCTTGGTAGTGCCACCCGCGTTGTGGAATGCCCTCCCATCAAATGTCAAGGAAATAAACAACTACAGTGGTGCCTCGCAAGATGAAATTAATTCGTTCCGCGAGTGCTGTCGTATAGCGAAAATTTCGTCTTGTGAAGCATGGTCGGAGGAAGCACGGCTTTACAGGGGGGAAAACAAAAAAAAACCGCAAAAAGTTTTCGTTTTGTGAGTCGCGCCCATAGGGAAATTCGTCTTGCGAGTCACCCTTTTGTTAGCGAATGCCTTTCATCTAGCGAGTTTTTCGTCTAACGAGGCATTCGTCTAGCGAGGTACCATATCTGACTTTTAGAAGACATCTGAAGGCAGCCCTGTTTAGGGAGGTTTTTAATGTTTGTGGACTTTTTTCAGAAGCCGATCTGTTTTGAGTGCCACACTTCCATTTTGAGTGTTACGCTGAGGTTTGTCTGTTTTTGCTATTTATTTTGCGTTTTTGTTTTTGCGGCTCTTTTGTGTGTGTGTGTGTGTGTGACTGTGTGGAACCCAGTTTAGCTACTGACTGATTGATTGTATGACTGCAGTACACTGTTTATTGCTTTCATTTCATGGATCAATGGTCTCATTAGATAGTAAAATTCATGTAAAATCACTGTTTTAGGGGCTGTTTTTAAAAGTATGGAACGGATTAATCTATTTTGCATTACTTTCTATGGGAAAGCATGCCTTGGTTTTGGAACGTTTTGGTTTTGGAATGGATTAAGTTTGAGAACCAAGTTTGAGAACCAAGGTATCACTGTATAAACAAGCACACTGTGGATGAGGTTTAATGTACATGCATTTCAAGTGATAGGGATTCGTTGCCACAAAGAACTCTGGCATCCTACTGCCTGTTGAAACATCACAGGCACAGTCCAACAGAAGTAGGGTAAGTCCCACTGCATGCAAAGAAATAATAATAACTAAAAATAAATCAGGACTCACTGACTTATCCTATGCGCACTCACGAAGTGTGCTTACGATTCCAGCCTCAAATAGGTCAACTTTGTGGCCGCTGGTTTTAATAGTACATGGCTGTGAGTAACCATTCTGGAACTGTGCCCCAGGTGTGGGATGTGAGACGAAAGTGAGGCAGCCAAACAAGAGCCCTAGCAAAAGAGGGACACAACTGCTTGGTGATATTATTATAGAGTTGGAAGGGATCTCAAGAGTAGTCTAGTCCCTGCAAAGCAGGGATCTCCACTAAGGTATCCATGACAGGTGGCCATCTAACCTCTGCTTAAAAACCTCCAAGGAAGGAGTGCCCACAACCTCCCAAGGGAGACCGTTCCACTGTCAAACAGCTCTTACTGTCAGAAAGTTCTTCCTGGTGTTCAGTCGGAATCGCCTTTCTTCTAATTTGAAGCCATTGGTTCAGGTCCTACCTTCTGAAAACAGCACACTTGTTCCAAACTGGGCAGAAGCTTTGTATAATGATTCTGTAAAGGTAAAGGACCCCTGACAGTTAAGTCCAGTTGCGAACGACTCTGGGGTTGTGGCGCTCATCTCGCTTTACCGGCCGACCTTCCGATCGGCAAGCCCTGGGCTCAGTGGTTTAGACCACAGCGCCACCCAAGTCCCTAATGATTCTGTATATGCTTCTTAAACATTTTTTTTTATTTTTTATTTTACTATTTTAGAGGGAAAATAGTAACTGCCTCACCCATAGTAAAGAGACATGAGAAATGTGGTAGATATGTCCATGGGTTTTTAAGTTTTGGACCTTAGTTAATATTGAAACGATGAAAAATTTCACAAGCACAGATAAGTGCCAGACACTTTAACGTTTGGTGGCCTTTTATAAGTTGGCGGGGTGTTTTTAATAGATTTACTTTTCCACTTGGTTTTAATATATCTATGTTGGGCGTTGTTTGGTCGGTTGGTTGCAAGTTGCTTTGGCTTGCCCTGGGCAAAATAATGCAACTAACAAATTCAATAAAATAAACGAAGAAAGGACATGAGGGTTGTTGTGTTGCAATTGGGCAATGAAGCAGGTGAGAGAGGCTGTCTTGTGTGTCTCCTAGACCTGTCCTGGTTGCTGATTTGATCCTGGAATGTCCCGCTTTTCCTTAGGACGTCCCGATTTTCATCATATAAATGTTGTAGGATATGGGCATGTGACCCCCAAGCCAAGGAGATAACAGTACAATCTTTAGAAGATACCTGAAGGCAGCCTTGTATAGGGAAGTTTTAATGTTTAATGTTTTATTATGTTTTAATATATATTGGGAGCTACCCAGAGTGGTTGGGGCAACCCAGTCAGATTGGTGGAGTAATAATAATAATAATAATAATAATAATAATAATAATAATAATAATTTATAATTTATTAATGAATAGTACATCCGTAATTTCATGGGAGAAATGTCAAAGGGTTTGATTTTCTGAAGTACTGAATCAGGGTCTGAATGAATATGGTGGTCAGGGAGACCCCTATCCCACACCCTTCTAAAAACAGTTAAGGTTAAGTTAACAGTAGTCAAAACAACAGGTAAAGGGGTGTCCCATTGCAGGCCTCACTCTAATTCAAGCAGTGGGAACAAGGAACTGCGACCAGGAGCCCTTGTGCTCTGGCATAAACCTTACAGACCTCTCCTTCACTTTACTCCAGAAGCATAAGGGCCAGTGCTGTATTTACGTATAAGCTGAACAAGCTATAGCTTAGGGCCCCACTCTCTTGGGCCCCCCCCCAAAAAAAAATTAAAGGAAAAAACCTGGATATACATTTCCAAAATATAAGATAAAAAACAAATAAAATAAAACCTACATACAGCAAATGGCTTTAGATACCTATTAGGTCCATAAATTACCATATAGCATATATTCAACACAAAAAACAGCGACAATTTGTTGTTGACAAAGGACAGCTGGACATATAAAGGGCCCCATTACCTTCAGTAGCTTAGGACCTCATCAAACCTAAATCTGGCCCTGATAAGGGCTGTCATCCATACATTGCACATTCAGAATAAGCACAACCTGCCCTTTTAAGGGCTTGTCCACACTTCCATCCCCTCCCCACTGACATCAAAGTCAGAGGACCAATAAATTAAGCTGTGAATAAACATTTCCCTTTCCAGCTAGCATTCAGTGAATATTTCAATCTTTTGTGTTACCCTCAACTTTGATCTCATTTTTAATCCTGCCCGGTGTAACTAAGGCTTTGGTTTCATTATACAGAGAGCCCTTTCAATTTTTTTATTTGCATAGTAATTTCAGAGGTTTCTTTGGCCACCCTTAATCTGGTGTGTTTTGCCTTTCCATTTGACCCAAGCTGGAGGGAAGCGTCATTATCTCGGTTCTTGTGTCCTATTTAAATTATCGCTGTGTCTGTTTGAAAACAGAACGTGCGCTTTATTTTAATTTATATCTAGTTCTGATCAGCTTACATAAATGTTTAAAACTTTGCATTCTTTTTCAAAATAATAATAATATAATAATAATATTTATTATTTGTACCCCGCCCATCTGGCTGGGTTTCCCCAGCCACTCTGGGCGGCTTCCAACAAAAATCAAATACAAAAATATCACACATTAAAAACTTCCCTAAAAAGGGCTGCCTTCAGGTATTTTCTGAATGTCAGGTAGTTGTTTATTTCCTTGACCTGTGATGGGAGGGCGTTCCACAGGGCGGGCGCCACTACCGAGAAGGCCCTCTGCCTGGTTCCCTGTAGTTTTGCTTCTCGCAGTGAGGGAACCGACAGAAGGCCCTCGGCGCTGGATCTCAGTGTCCGGGCTGAATGATGGGGGTGGAGACGCTCCTTCAGGTATACAGGACCGAGGCCGTTTAGGGCTTTAAAGGTCAGCACCAACACTTTGAATTGTGCTCGGAAACGTACTGGGAGCCAATGCAGATCTCTCAGGACCGGTGTTATGTGGTCCCGGCAGCCACTCCCAGTCACCAGTCTAGCTGCCGCATTCTGGATTAATTGCAGTTTCCGGGTCACCTTCAAAGGTAGCCCCACATAGAGCGCATTGCAGTAGTCCAAGCGGGAGATAACCAGAGCATGCACCACTCTGGTGAGACAGTCCGCGGGCAGGTAGGGTCTCAGCCTGCGTACCAGATGGAGCTGGTAGACAGCTGCCCTGGACACAGAATTAACCTGCGCTCCATGGACAGCTGTGAGTCCAAAATGACTCCCAGGCTGCGCACCTGGTCCTTCAGGGGCACAGTTACCCCATTCAGGACCAGGGAGTCCTCCACACCTGCCCTCCTCCTGTCCCCCAAAAACAGTACTTCTGTCTTGTCAGGATTCAACCTCAATCTGTTAGCCGCCATCCATCCTCCAACCGCCTCCAGGCACTCACACAGGACCTTCATGGCCTTCACTGGTTCTGATTTGAAAGATAGGTAGAGCTGGGTATCATCCGCATACTGATGAACACCCAGCCCAAACCAGGCTGGGAAGAAGTAGCAGAATGCCCTAAATATTACAGGACTTTAACGATTTTGCCAGCACCAACTGACCAGGGCCCTGTGATAATTTTTATGTATATTCTCGTGAGGAGGAAATTCCAGCAATTTTTTGTCAAATTGCCAGCGGTAATTGGAGTTGGATTACCTTCCTTCTTACCTTCATCAACCCAAGATGAACTAAAAGTATGACAGATTTCTCTGAGGCTGCATATACACTACACCTTTAAAGCACTTATTTCCCCTCAAAGAATTCTGGGCACTCTACATTGTGGTAGAGCCAGTGTGGTGTAGCGGTTAAGAGCGGTAGACTTGTAATCTGGTGAACCGGGTTCGTGTCTCCGCTCCTCCACATGCAGCTGCTGGGTGACCTTGGGCTAGTCACACTTCTTTGAAGTCTCTCAGCCCCACTCACTCACAGAGTGTTTGTTGTGGGGGAGGAAGGGAAAGGAGAATGTTAGCCGCTTTGAGACTGCACAGTTTCAAATGCATGGGAACGGCTCTTTAAAATAAGCTACCTCATTTTTCTGTGTATAAGACGCCCCCATGTATAAGACGACCCCTATTTTTTTAAATCGAAAATTAAGAAAATGCACTATGCACTGTCAGTGTATGAGACGACTTCTTATTTTAAACTTCAAAAATTTAGGAAAAAATATAGTATTATACACGGAAGAATAAGGTACATGTAGACAGTGATTAAGAACAGCATTACAGTACAGACTTATCCGCTGCTTACAGTTAAGCCACTCAGTTCCACAGTCAAAACTGGAATGGTTTTTTTTCTCCAATTACCAGCTTTTATTCTTGGGCTATAGCTAGGCAGCACTATTCGGATCTTATGGCTTCCCTCTCACGGGATCACACACTTTATTTAAACAGTAACTTAGTTAACTCATTTACAGGTGGGTAGCCGTGTTGGTCTGCCATAGCCGAAACAAAATAGAAAATTCTTTCCAGTAGCACCTTAGAGACCAACTGAGTTTGTTCTTGGTATGAGCTTTCGTGTGCATGCACACTTCTTCAGATACACTGAAACAGAAGTCACCAGATCCTTAAATATAGTGAGGGAGTGGGGAGGGGTATTACTCAGAAGGGTGGTGGGAATGGGTGATCAGCTGATAGGTGTGGAAAACCTGTTGACGACTCTTAACGGCTGCAATTAGTCTTGCAGGGAAAGGCAAGGGGTGAGATGGCTAAAGATAGCTTTGTTATGTATAATGAGATAAGAATCCAATGTCTTTGTTCAGACCAGGTTTCTCCATGGTTTTAAGTTTGGTGATTAGTTGCAATTCAGCCACTTCTCTTTCCAGTCTATTTCTGAAATTTCTTTGTATTAAGACAGCTACTTTGAGATCTTTTATAGAATGTCCTGGGAGATTGAAGTGTTCTCCTACTGGTTTCTCTGTCTTGTGATTCCTGATATCAGATTTATGTCCATTTATCCTTTGGCGTAGGGTTTGGCCTGTTTGTCCAATATAGAGAGCTGAAGGGCACTGTTGGCATTTGATTGCATACACAATGTTGGAAGATGAGCAATTAAATAGTCCTGAGATGGTATGTTTCATGTTGTTGGGACCAGTAATGGTGTTGTCAGAGGCCCCAACTTCTATCAGCCTCAGTCAGTGTAGCATATAGTCTGTTATAGTGTCCACTATGGGGAAGAACAAGTTCTCCATCCCCAAAGAAAAGGTTACACAGGCAGGCTTAATATTGCCCAACACCTAAGCCACCCCAAGGTTTGACAATGTTTTTAGGATTAGGAACTATCTGACAAGATTATAACATGCAAAGCTTTGCCTTGGGGGAGAAAACAACAAACTAGCATGTGGTTTAACTTGTTTTATTTCACTTTGCAAACAAAGTTGTCTTCAGTCCAGCTGGACTTGTGAGGGAGCAGAAATTGAAACCCAATAGAAAAGCAGCAGTAAGTCAGGAGCACAAGGATTACAGGGGACTAACCCCAGCTACAGAAGGAATGGTTGATTGTTAAGACAAAAGATTTTTATGACAGCTGCCCACAGTCAGAGATGGTGATCTTCTTCCTTGTCTTGCCGTTCCTTGACCCAAAGTGCTCCATGCTGTGCCAGTAACAGCATCAACATTATCATATCCAAAATATATTCTGTCTTCAAATATATGTTACCTGTCTTCAGATATATATATTTCAGCAAACTCCAATGCTTTAGTCAAAACAAAATAAAATAAAAAATTCCTTCCAGTAGCACCTTAGAGACCAACTAAGTCTGTTCTTGGTATGAGCTTTCGTGTGCATGCACATTTCTTCCAATGCTTTAGTCTACCCACAGTTCCTTAAGAAAGGCCTGATGTAACTTTGTCTGGTTTTTGGAAATCCTGCAGGCAGGTTTTGAATTTTAAAAATTGTGTAAGACTAAAAGGACAGCTAATATCGGTGTCTAGTCATGAACTAAAAGATATTGATTAACACATCACACACTTTCAAAACGAGCTCTGGCCGCAACAGAGGCTTCTTCAAAAGGCAGAGAATTCAGAATTAATTTTAGTGCATATTCTCTTTCATACAGTAATTATATTCACTGATTTATCTCCGCTAGCTGGCAGCTAAAAGTCGGGGAACTCTGCCAACTTATTAGATTGTGATCAATGAACCTGAAGAACTAACCCAATTACACAATGGCCCTGGAAGATTTGTAGCTTAGGACAAAGTAGATCATACCTCATAGCTTGGCTAGAGAATGATAAAATAGTAACATTAACCTTGTTAAACAAACAGGCCTATAATATGAAATACAGATGAATGGGGAATGCTGTATAAATGAGAGCTCATCTGAGCTTGGAGTCTTTAAATATATAACGAGGTAAATCTTAAGGGATAGCTCTGGGGATACATCTTTTCCTGTTATAAATGTGGATTGATATAACATGGTTTATTGTTCCACAGGGAACTGCCTTATACAGAATCAGAACATTGGCTCATCTAGAGTATCCTCCAACATTTCTCAGATGAAAATAGGGACGTCATTGGGATCGAATCAGAAACCGAGGTGGCTTCTATAAACCCAGGACTGTCCCTGGAAAAGAGGGGCACTTGGGGGGTCTGCAAACATCCCCAGTCCTACCTGGGGGTTGAACCTGGGAGCCAGGCACTCCTGTCTTCCACTTGCTCCCGCAGTTTGGTCAAACTCATGTTAGTAGCTTTGAGAACACTGTCCAACCATCTCGTCCTCTGTTGTCCCCTTCTCCTTGTGCCCTCAATCTTTCCCAACATCAGGGTCTTTTCCAGGGAGTCTTCTCTTCTCATGAGGTGGCCAAAGTATTGGAGCCTCAGCTTCAGGATCTGTCCTTCCAGTGAGCACTCAGGGCTGATTTCCTTCAGAATGGATAGGTTTGATCTTCTTGCAGTCCATGGGACTCTCAAGAGTCTCCTCCAGCACCATAATTCAAAAGCATCAATTCTTTGGTGATCAGCCTTCTTTATGGTCCAGTTCTCACTTCCTTACATCACTAAACCAGCCATTAGGGGAAACAATTACTGAGCACACAAACCTTCTCACCCTCTTCTCCCTCCCATTTCCCTTGCTTCCCCAGAGTGGTGGGCAGCATATATTCTGGGGGCCCCATCCCTGTTTTACCCTTTGCACACTTATGCCGACAAACAGCAACTGGGCCCACACAAAGGGAATTCACAATGACAGTGCAAGACAAAGGTATACTAATAAAAAACTCTATAGTCATAAAAAACAGCTGTGCCTAAATAGCTTAAAAGAAGGAAAGAAAATTATTTAAAATGAAAACAGAGAATTCAGGCCAAAGACAGGCTATTTAATTTTCAAATGTATTATTATTTCAGTAGTATTTCCTTTTAATTTTGCTCTGTCAAGAATCTCAACAACCGCCGCCCCCCCAAATACCCTGTGTCAAGTAGTCATGCTAATTTTAGTTCATAATTTTGCAAGTCTGAGCATCTTGAAACGGAGAAAGTTCCAGGACTGTAAATCTCTCAGTGTTAAAATTTGAAAAGTGCTCAGGGACAAATTAAGTGGATGAGAGCACTTTAATTCTTCATTAGCAACCAGAGAAGCACCCAGGGATTGGCAAAAAAGCTAACATGACTCTATTATAAAGGGACAAACCAGGAAAGGGTAGGCCGGTGTGTATAATCTTCACACTGGGAAAGATTCCAGTTTCAGGACGTTGGATGCAAAGAGTTCTGCAAGTTCAAAGAGTCAGAGTATAGATTTTATAAAGATCAAAGTTATACATGACAAAACCCTGCTTTGTTTGAGTGAGAGTATACTACTTTGAGGAGTCAGAGGGAGTCAAAAACAGTTGCTTTATTCCCTAATAGTTCACTGTCTGTGTGTGGATGTTGCTTTGTTCTTAGTGCTGCACTCCTGATAATATGGTGTGTATACAAATATGCAATGCCAGAATGGAAGGGCTGGGTCCAAGAACTGGGCTGGGTGGTCCTCAGTACAATGCTTGCCAGTAAACCCCCTCCTCTATAACAGGATAACAGACTAGGTAAAGGTAAAGGGACCCCTGACCATTAGGTCCAGTGGTGTCCGACTCTGGGGTTGCGGCGCTCAACTTCTGGGTCATGTGGCCAGCATGACCAAGCCGCTTCTGGCAAACCAGAGCAGCGCACGGAAACACCGTTTACCTTCCCGCCGGAGCGGTACCTATTTATCTACTTGCACTTTGATGTGCTTTCGAACTGCTAGGTTGGCAGGAGCTGGGACTGAGCAACGGGAGCTCACCCCGTCACGGGGATTCAAACCGCCGACCTTCTGATCAGTACTATGCTTGCCAGTAAACCCCTTCCTCTATAATAGGATAACAGACTACTTGATCTCTAATAGTTGCTGCATTTCTGTTATTGCTCCTCAGTGCTGGTCCTTGTTCTGCCTATTTGCTTGCTTGCCCTCTGATTCTGTTCTTCGTTCTTGGCTCCTGGGGTTTGCTCCAGATTTCCAGCTGTAGCACAGCCCTGACGTACTCTGATACTCTGATGTGCAGGACCTGAAATGAAACTCTACCATTGAGTTGGCTCTGGGTCAAAAATCTCATTCAAGTGTAGGTGGGTTCCCACGAGGCAAGGCACAGTGATAACAGCAAGAACCTTTATTAAACTAACAGAACTGTACAGCAGCGGTAAACCAACTGCTTATATACATTTCTGAAGGCCTGGGCCACTCCCACTCCTAACGTGATTGGCTGCCTAAACTTCCAAGCTGCGAATCACGACTCAGAGTTTAAGGGCCAATGGCAGAGGCCCAAATCTTAAAATGTTCTGTGATTGGATAGGATGTATCGAATCAGAACACAGGGGCTCAGAATCCTTAGTCCAGACTCAAGCTCAGGCAAACCCAGACCACTGAAATAACACTCACGTAATATTTTTTTTTGGGGGGGGTTGACATTTGTGCCCCCAGATCTTTCATCACTTTCTTGTTGTTGTTTTGTACTGAAGTGCCATGCCTATGGATGGGATGGCACACAATGTACATTTTCAGTTAACACATCATGTGCTACTGAAGTGGCTACAAATGATTTTTAAAGTAGGGTTGTGGCAAGACCACCCCATTCCAATTTAGCAGGAGTGCTGACACAAGTGTTCCTTTAAAGGAGCAACTCTTCCGGGCTGAGTGCATATTAATGCAGGAGAACTCAGAGTTTTATTTGAACCTAGAACACTACATGTTGAGGAGAAATGGAAAACATTGATGGAATGGAATGGAATATCATGGAAAGGGGCATGGCTGGCTGGAACCCTGAACCAGAAGCCCTTCGCTACAGCATTTCATTTCAGGTCCCACTTTTAATGTTCAGGGATATCCAGTTCCTATTATATATTTGGTAATCTGAAAGGGTTTGACTGAGAAGCAGCTGTTTTGTAACCATTTGTAACAGTGGTGTAGTGGTTAAGAGCAGTAGATTCGTAATCTGGGGAACCGGGTTCGCGTCTCCACTCCTCCACATGCAGCTGCTGGGTGACCTTGGGCTAGTCACACTTCTTTGAAGTCTCTCAGCCCCACTCACCTCACAGAGTGTTTGTTGTGGGGGAGGAAGGGAAAGGAGAATGTTAGCCGCTTTGAGACTCCTTAGGGTAGTGATAAAGCGGGATATCAAATTCTTCTTCTTCTTCTTCTTCTTCTTCTTCTTCTTCTTCTTCTTCTTCATATCTCTTGGAGTGTTGGCTTAATAGAAAAGCAATTAAATGCTTTAAACAATGTGATATGAGAGCGCATGACAATACTGCTTAAATTGAAATTAGCCGAGGAAAACAGGTCTGTGTGAGAATGAAGTGAAGTGGTCTGGAAAGGTAGGTAATAGAATAGCATGAACTGGGAAGGCTCAGGTGGGCTTTATATTGAAATTTGATGTTCTTAATAAAGCAAACTAGAAGGCTAATAAAGATTCCCCAAAGCTTCACAAGGATTTGACAGTTGAACAAATAAAAATAGCACAGTGATTCAGTTCTGTTGTTTTTAAAAGGGAAATGTAGGGAGTCTGAGGCTTCTTTTGTCTAGTGCACTCTGTGGCTTCCAACATATTTCAATGTTTGTTCCAATAGCTGGTACTTTTCTATGTGGTTTTTCCAAAAAAATAAATGTTTTGGGACAGATACTGTTTCTAGTTTCGGAGCTCAAGGAAGAGTCAAGACTGCTTACAGTTGAAGGAATAGTTGACATTGCTTTGTAAAAGGTAAAGGGACTCCTGACTGTTAGGTCCAGACGCGGACAACTCTGGGGTTGCGGCACTCATCTTGAGGGAGCCAGCGTACAGCTTCCAGGTCATGTGGCCAGCATGACTAAGCCGCTTCTGGCGAACCAGAGCAGCACACGGAAACGCCGTTTACCTTCCCGCCGGAGCGGTACCTATTTATCTACTTGCACTTTGACGTGCTTTCAAACTGCTAGGTGGGCAGGAGCTGGAACTGAGCAATGGGAGCTCACCCCGTCGCGGGGATTCAAACCGCAAACCTTGCAATCGGCAATCCCTAGGCTCAGTGGTTTAGACCACAGTGCCTCCCGTGTCCCTTGACATTGCTTTGTAGTGGAAGCCGAATCTAAGTCCCCATCTGTACTATATATCCAATGCAGTATCATACCACATTGATCACCCATGGCTTCCCCCAAAAATCTTGGGGGGTGTTATGGGTGCTGAAAGTTGTTAGGAGTCCCCTATTCCTCTTAACTGCCAAACTGCGGGAGGCAGTGAAGGATAGGCGTGCCTGGCGTGCTCTGGTCCATGGGGTCACGAAGAGTCAGACACGACTGAACGACTGGACAACAACATTCCCCTTAACAGAGCTACAATTCCCCGAGTTCCCTGGAAACGGGGATTGATTGCTAAACCACCCTTTCTTAATTCCCAGTTTGTGATCAATAGGGATATATAACACATTCCCACCTCAAATAATTGTACCAGTTTTCCTGCAACTCCCATGGTTTTCCTGGAAATTAATCTTGGAGGAAACATGCAAATTTTGAATTCCGTTTTAGTTGAAATCTTGGGGTGCAAGAAACGCCACTGACATATGCCACTAGTCTTTTTGAAACTGTTTGATTTCCCTGGAGAAGACCTGTCTCTCAACAGATACCCCAGATACATTCCCCAGTACCTCTAGGTAGGGCTGGGAAAGACGACGGGAACTGGATAAGCGTGCTGTTGAAGTGCCTTGTTGATCGTGCACTTGTAGTCCTGCGCATATTCTCACTGACCCATCCGGCTTGACAGGTGTGACGATAGGCGTTTCCCACTTGGCGTGGTCGACCGGCTCCAAAACACCTTGCGCGATTAATTTGTCCAGCTGTTCGTCCACCTTAGCCTTGAGGGCGAACGGAACCCGGCGTGGCTTTAGCTTGATTGGAGCGACTTGTGGATCAAGGCTAAAGGAGATGGGTGTACCTGTATATTGGCCCAATGTGCCATCAAAAACCTCGGCAAATTCTTTGGTTAAGGTTTCAACTTCTGCGTTGGCGATGCTGTTGATGCCGGTGACTTCCAGGCCAAGGGCGTCAAACCATTCTAGCCCTAGGAGGCTAGGACGCGGATCTTCAACTACCACGAGTCGGAGTGGGCCTGAGAAACTCTTGAACTTGACATGGAATTGGCCAACGCCTGTCACGGGAATGTCGTTCCCTTGGTAGTCTCTCAGGTGTACGCGATGTAGGTCAAGCTGCCTCTTAGACAGCTTGGGCACCAGTCTTTTGATAGTGCTCCAGGACACAACGGACAGGGCAGACCCGGTGTCGATCTCCATGTCACATGGAGCTCCTTCGATGAGCACCGTGATGTGTAGTTTGCGTCGCGCAGGCGAGTCGGTTTGTCCAATCGTGGTTCCGAATGAGCAGCAACAGTTGGTGAGAGCGAAACAGTTACTGTTCGTGGACCGGGGTGACGACTTGGACTTACGAGATGGTGAAGAGGCTGTATTTGACGGGGTTGATCGGCAGACCTTGGCGATGTGGCCTTTTCTGGAGCACTGTCGGCAGGTGGCGTCTCTGAATCGACATTTGGCGCGGGGGTGGTTGCCTCCACAGCCAGCGCATTCTGATTGGTCCTTGGACTTCTGTTTGAACTTCCTGCGTTCCCGCTTCGTCTGGTGCACGTCATCGTCTTCGCTGGTTGATGCCTCGTCGCTGCTAGCCTCTTCATGGTGTACAGCAATTGGCTTTTTTGTAGGACGTGGGCTGCTGGCCTTGCGGATCTCTTGGGCGGAGAGTTCAGCCGCTTCTGAGGCCGCAGCCTCCTCGATGGCCTTCTGCAGCGTGAGGTCTGGCTTGGCAAGGAGACGCCGTTGCAGACGGTTGTCCCAGACTCCGCAGACGATCCGATCCATCATAGCATCGTCTAAGTCTCGGAACTCGCAGGTCAATGCGGCCTTCCGAAGGGCGGCGACGTAGTCGTTGATCGACTCCCCCTCTGCCTGGTTCCGGTGATAAAAAGCATGGCGGGCAGCAATTTTGGATGGCTTGGGCGCGTAGTGGCTGCGTAGCTTCTCTTGTAGCACGTCCCACGGTGCTCTGTGAACTGCGAGTGGAGCGACTAAAACTCTGGCCGTCTCAAACACTTCAGGCCCGCAGAGGCTGAGGAAGAGGCCTCGCTTCCGCTCCTCTGACCCTTCTGTCAGCTCATTTGCTTGGAGGTAGCATTCAAACCGAGCGAGGTATGAGTCCCATGATTCAGCAGCTGGGGCAAATGGCGGTAGAGGCACGAATGAAGCCATGGGTCCGATGCCGACGTGGTGGGCGATGGATGGAACACAGTGCTCTAGCCAGAACAGTCAGCTCTGAAATGGGTTCCCTTCAGTGATTTCGCTCAGTGATTCAGCTCAGTGATTCAGCTCAGTGATTCAGCTTGGTAAGTTGCTCTTGCTCCAAGAATGGCTGTGTCTGTCTGTGTTCTGATGTCCATATCCCATCCTCGTCGCCAGTGTTAAGTTGTGGGTGGACACAGCAGACGACACAGTGATTTCCAAACAGCTCTTGTTTATTCTCAGGCTGGAACAGAAGTGAGCTGAAGGCCTCAGCAGCCTGCTTATATAGAACTCAGCTACAACGCAACAGTAACAACTTTCCACCATTAACCAATCCCTGAACGTCCTTTTACAATCCCTCTTTTGCATAAGCTGACCTGAGTGAAAACTGCAGCATAATGAACTATATACACACACCCCTAGTGGCCTAGGGTGAGAACTTCAATACATAACAACCCCATTAATGTTTGTTCGCAACAGAGTGAGTTTTCCAGCAGTTCTGCAGCAAAGTTTTGGCTGGGGAAGCTGTGTTGCCTGCATCAACCTTCTGTTTTAGGCAACTGCTTAATCTTCTCGGTGGGTGGCAGAATTACAGGCCCATTTAAGTGCTTTGGTGCATCAGAACAGCATCTCCTGAGCGCTTGATAGCAGCATAATACCACTGATGCTATTGTGTTCCAGCGTATGTGAAACCCTGAACCTGGAAGCATGATTAGCCTGCCTGCCAGGATGTGCTGTTTTTAGAGTAGCATCTGACAGTTCCTTTTATCACTACATTTCCCCCCATAAGGGAGAGTTGTATCATTTCCTGCAAAAACAATCATTATCATTTTTCACCTGTGTAGTTTTCATCTACTCTCTGGGTCTAAGAAGAGCTTATTTCTTTTGTCTTGCATTTATCTGTCAGTCAAAGCAGGCTCTCTCTCTCTCTCTCTCTCTCTCTCTCTCTCTCTCTTTCTTTTTAACTGTCTAAAGCTGGCAGAATGCACAGGTTTCTAATCTCTGCATAAAAGACGGAGCCCTTTATTCTCATGTATGCTTTTTCAATGCATGCATTAGCTTAAGATCACTAGACTGTTTGGTTCAGAGTATGAGCAAGACCTTCTTTGTCCTCAAATTAGCTTCGTTCTGTGGCGCTGTTTTATTTCAAACAAAAATGAAGCCTCGCGTACAACAAAATTTTCATCCCAACGTCCATTCTGTGGAAAGGCTGCAAAACTCAAGATCCTCCAAAGTTAAGGCAGTCAATTTGTCTATGTGGGAACTGGGCCTGCAAGGAGTTTGGATGCCGTCCCAGGCAGACAGCCCCAGTGTGGGCTGCTCTACACATCCCATGTCCTGTGTCTAAGTTACTTGGTGCATCACAAGCTGTGCAGGCCTGTATGAAGAAGAATGTTTACTTTTAGTGTTTCACATGTTCTGTAGGGAGGTGCCAGGGGCATCCAAGGTGCAGACCATGACAGTCCGATTGGATCAAAGCCTGCAGACCCTCCAAGTCTCCCTATTTTCCAGGGACAGTCCTGGAGTTACAGAAGCCATCCAGGTTTTTGATTTGATATGGGAATGTCCACTTTCCCTTAGGACATCCCCATTTTCATCAGAGAAATGTTGGAGGATATGGAGTTATGAAACCCCTGAGCCAAGGAGATGAGTAACTATACAACCTTTAGAAGACACCTGAAGGCAGCCCTGTACACGGAAGCTTTAAATGTTTTATTATGTTTTTATATACAGTGGTACCTCGGGTTAAGAACTTAATTCATTCTGGAGGTCCGTTCTTAACCTGAAACTGTTCTTAACCTGAGGTACCACTTTAGCTAATGGGGCCTCCCGCTGCCGCCGTGCTGCCGCCACACAATTTCTGTTCTCATCCTGAAGCAAAGTTCTTAACCCAAGGTACTATTTCTGGGTTAGCGGAGTCTGTAACCTGAAACGTCTGTAACCTGAAGTGTCTGTAACCTGAAGCGTCTGTAACCTGAGATACCACTGTATGTTGGAAGCTGCCCAGAGTCGCTGGGGCAACCTAGTCAGATGGGCAGGGTATAAAAGGAAGAAGAAGAAGAAGAAGAAGAAGAAGAAGAAGAAGAAGAAGAAGAAGACAACACTCCTATTTTCATTAGAGAAGTGTTGGAGGATATGAGGCTGTGTCTACTACTCCAGGCCATTGCTGCATATGATAGTTGCTGTTTCTATGCATGCTTTTGTCCACAAAAGGGAACTTTCAATTTCATGCCTCCAAAATCTATCTTGATGCATCCCATCCACACTAGTGAGTGGTGCTTGATGAGTTGTGCTCATGCTGTGTGTCCCCATCCCTCATTTAATACCACCCCAATCACTATGAATGCCAAAAAACTGAGGTCCAATGTGGGCATGTGTGAAGGTATTTGCACAGATGTCATTTACCGGTAATTATTTCCTTTTCCTTTTTCTTTTTGAAATGCAGGTTTTTCAATCTAACAGATTTGCACAAGGAGAAGTGAAAATAATATTTTTTACAATGTGTTTGCCACTCCTAGATGGTCTGTTAGCAGTCTCCAAACTACCAGAAAAAAATACAGGGGAGAGGCAATAGTGTCAGCTGCTTCCTTACAAAATCAACTGTATTCCAGAACAGTCAAGAAAACTCTCCGTGAACTATGGCATGGAGAAAAACCCAACAGTGGTCATATTTGGCTGCAAGGCATGTTCATATATTCCAGAACATACGAACATGTCATTGGATTAGTGTGTGACTGAGGGCCAGTTCACAATTCAAAAGTATTAGTGTGTTGAACATGGGAGCTTTCACCCAATACACAGTGAAAGGTTTGGTCAATTGCTGTCCCAGAAGTATGATAATTCAGATTCCATTACCGTATTTTTCGCTCCATAGGACACTCCGAACCATAGAGCGCACCTCGTTTTTAAAGGAGGAAACAAGAAAAAAAATACTTTTCTCGTTTTCCTCCTCTAAAACCCATGTTGTTGTTTTTAGAATCAGCTCAAAGTTTTGCAGCTTTTTTTGCAAAGGGAAAAGCCCTGCTTTTTTGAGGATCAGTTCAGATTTGTGCAGCTTTTGCAAAGGGGGAAAAGCATTGCTTACAAACCAGTAAGCACCAGTACAAACCAGTACAGACCAGTAAGCACCAGTACAAACCAGTACGCACCAGCAAGTAATAGGAAGCAAGAGGAAAGCCAACCAGTACAAACCAGTACGCACCAGTAAGCACCAGTACAAACCAGTACGCACCAGCAAGTAATAGGAAGCAAGAGGAAAGCGAACCAGTACAAACCAGTAAGCTTACTAACTTACGCAAACTACTAACTTACTCAAACTTACTCAAACTTACTAACTTACTCAAACTTACTCAAACTTACTAACTTACGCAAACTTACTAACTTACTCAAACTTACTAACTTACTCAAACTTACTCAAACTTACTAACTTACTAACTTACGCAAACTTACTAACTTACGCAAACTTACGCAAACTTACTAACTTACACAAACTTACTAACTTACGCAAACTTACTCAAACTTACTAACTTACTCAAACTTACTAACTTACTCAAACTTACTAACTTACTCAAACTTACTAACTTACGCAAACTTACTAACTTACGCAAACTTACTAACTTACACAAACTTACTAACTTACTCAAACTTACTACCTTACACAAACTTACTCAAACTTACTCAAACTTACTAACTTACTCAAACTTACTAACTTACTAACTTACGCAAACTTCCTAACTTACACAAACTTACTAATTTACGCAAACTTACTCAAACTTACTAACTTACTCAAACTTACTAACTTACTCAAACTTACTCAAACTTACTCAAACTTACTAACTTACTCAAACTTACTAACTTACTAACTTATGCAAACTTCCTAACTTACACAAACTTACTAATTTACGCAAACTTACTCAAACTTACTAACTTACTCAAACTTACTAACTTTCTAAAACTTACCGGTATTTCTCAGCATGGTGCCTCCCTTTATTTGTGGGTTCTGGGGCTACTTGGGCAACAGTACACTTTTAAATGACTTTGAAGGGCAATGTCAATGTTGTCAATATAGGTGGAAAGGTGCAGGAGAAGTACTGGGAGTGGGGAAGAAATTCTATTCAGTTCACATCTAAAGTTGAAATTACAGTGATAACAACAACAACAACAACAACAACAACGTATTATTTGTACCCCACCCATCTGGCTGGGTTTCCCCAGCCACTCTGGGCAACTTCCAACAAAGATTAAAAATACATTAAAATGTCACACATTAAAAACTTCCCTAAACAGGGCTGCCTTCAGATGTCTTCTAAATGTCAGGTAGTTGTTTATCTCTTTGACATCTGATGGGAGGGCATTCCACACGGCACCACTACCGAGAATGCCCTCTGCCTGGTTCCCTGTAGCTTTGCTTTTCGTAGTGAGGGAACCGCCAGAAGGCCCTCGGCGCTGAACTTCAGTGTCTGGGCAGAACGATGGGGTTGGAGACGCTCCTTCAGGTATACTGGGCCAAGGCCATTTAGGGCTTTAAAGGTCAGCACCAACACTTTGAATTGTGCTCGGAAACGTACTGGGAGCCAATGTAGGTCTTTCAGGACCGGTGTTATATGGTCTTGGCTGCTCCCAGTCACCAGTCTAGCTGCCGCATTCTGGATTAGTTGTAGTTTCCGGGTCACCTTCAAAGGTAGCCCCACGTAGAGCGCATTGCAGTAGTCCAAGCGGGAGATAACTAGAGCATGCACCACTCCGGTGAGACAGTCCATGGGCAGATAGGGTACCAGATGGAGCTGGTAGACAGCTGCCCTGGATACAGAACTGGCCTGTGCCTCCATGGACAGCTGTGAGTCCAAAATGACTCCCAGGCTGCACACCTGGTCCTTCAGGGGCACAGTTACCCCATTCAGGACCAGGGAGTCCTCCACACCAGCCCGCCCCTGTCCCCCAAGAACAGTACTTCTGTCTTGTCAGGATTCAACCTCAATCCATTAGCCGCCATCCATCCTCCAACCGCCTCCAGGCACTCACACAGGACCTTCACTGCCTTCACTGGTTCCGATTTAAAAGAGAGGTAGAGCTGGGTATCATCCGCATATTGATGGACACCCAGCCCAAACCCCCTGATGATCTCTCCCAGCGGCTTCATGTAGATGTTAAAAAGCATGGGGGAGAGGATGGAACCCTGAGGCACCCCAGAAGTGAGAGCCCAGGGGTCTAAACACTCATCCCCCCCACCACTTTCTGAACATGTCCCAGGGGGAAGGAGCGGAACCACTGTATAACAGTGCCCCCAGTAATTAGTTTTGTTTGAATTAGTTTGTTTTAAAATATCCTATATATCATAGGCATCGTATTGTTTCTGTGCATAAGGTATTGAATATATTTAGTTCTTTATTACAGCTGTGTATACCACCCATAAAAACACCCAGGGCACTTGCAGAATATAAGCCTTTTGGAGCAGCAAATTCTTTTAAGGACCAGCCCCAGAACATCCCCACAAACTCATCTGAGCTGCCATATCAAAGAAATACCACCTGCATTAAATTATTACTGGAAGTATTTGGACTCGGCACAACAAAGCTCATGAAATCATTCACAGCCTGAAATCGAATGTCAGGCTTCAGAGGCACAGATTGCAAACTACACCCTCCCTCCTTTTTGAATTATAAGTTCGAATAACCTAATGCAGATATTAAACATAACTCTGTTATCTGATAATATCCTTAGTAATAGCATTCATTATTAATTTCCTTTAGAAAGACCAAAGCTCACCTACCCTTTCCTTCTTTTGCCATTCCAAGCAATTTCTCGCCTTTTACTTGCACATCTTTATAAGCCATTTTTAAGGGCACTACATTTAATTTTCTTCTCTTTTAGAATATGTCACCCAGGGTTAGAGAACGAGCAGTTGTGGCTAATTTCTCAAGGGAGCCCCCTATAAATCTCGAAACCCTTCACTAAAAAGAAGGGGGGAGGAAAGCCAGTAGGGCAGCCATTGCTCCAAATACCCATTTTTTAAAATGGACATTATACAGACTTCATGGGCATAGCCAAGGCGGACAGCTGCCCCTAAATCAATCAAAATTAATCAAAATCAATACAAATATGAGGTTCTGCCCCCCAACAAAAGCCTGTCCCCCCCAACAAAAATCCTGGCTACATCCACAACAGACTTATATGGACATTATACACATGTTATTTATATCTTATTCTATCACCAGGTTCAAAGTACCTTAAAATCACAAAGTAGCTTAAAAAACCAACCAAGGAAGGTGCAAGCACCCAAACTCAGGTGGGGGAAATGTGAAATCCCTGCCAAATGGTTGCAACTTATTCTAGGTCTCCAAATCTGGATTTTCCAAATAGGCTGCAATTTTAGGCAATCCTCTTCTTCCCGTTCTCATCTTCGCAAGCAAAACAAACTCTCCCCATTCCTGGGAACGAGCAGGGAGCCTTGACTTCCAGACTGGCTCCCGCCTCAGTCAGATGCAGAAGATGCAATGAGTTTTAAAACAGCTGCAGGGAGAGGTTTTCATATTGTTCCTCTGTAATTAAATATGGAGACAGTTCCACTGCAGTAGTCCTGTGCCTGTTGATGTCTTCGGCTACTGGCTCTCGAACCTGACTTTCAGCTCATTGAGGGCACATCCATACTTGTGTGTTTGCAGCTGTTTGTTTTCCTGTTTAATGTACATCATCCACATGATGTTACTCTCAAACAAAACCAACCTCAATGCTTTTTCCTTGGGGGGGGGGGGAATCAGGTTCCAAATCACTCCTCTCTGGATCTCAAATGATTTGTTTCAGTGTTCCAGGGTTTATGGATTGATCATCATTTTCAGCTACTTTTTCAGCTTCCGCAAAAGTGTGTGTTGATAATTTATAGTTGAGTGTCTTCTTTTGCGCACTTCCTGGGTGATTTTTTTTTTAAGCTGCATGTGCAGCTATAGCATGTGCTCACATGACCTGTCTACACTTAATTGGCACAACAGATCCACCCAATTGGAAGTGGGGATAAACTCAAAATGGAACACCTGATGGTATGAACAGGAAAAAACGGAACAAAATGAAAAATAAAAAAATTCCTTCCAGTAGCACCTTAGAGACCATCTAAGTTTGTTATTGGTTTGAGCTTTCGTGTGCATGCACCCTAAAGGGCCTTGGCCCGGTATACCTGAAGAAGCATCTCCACTCCCATCATTCAGCCCGGACACTGAGGTCCAGCTCTGAGGGCCTTCTGGCAGTTCCCTCACTGCAAGTAGTGAAGCTACAGGGAACCAGGCAGAGGTGTTTTATCATGTTTTTTTTTAATATTCTGTTGGGAGCTGCCCAGAGTGGCTGGGGAAACCCAGCCAGATGTGTGGGGTATAAATAATAAATAAATAAATTTATTTTTTTATTTATTTTCCACAACTGGAGTGGGTTGAATTCAGACTCAGTTGCTGCAGGCCTGTTTATAGCATTTAGTTCCTCAATTCCAGCAGTGTCATCTTAAATTCAATCTGTTACTATCGATGCAACGTATGAAGAGTTCCCTACTTCTTTGGCAGCAGTTAACAACGCTGACTTGTACGACAGGTTTTATATTTTGGAGTTGCTATGTATGTACTGTGGAAGGCATTGCAGAAATTAATATCACTGTGTGCATGTATGCCATTAGCCATAATTATTATTATTTTTATTTTCATGTTCTAAAATTAAAGCACACTCTTCTCCATCTCTATCATATATTTGACACATCTTTCAATTCTGGCTATACAAACTGTCCCCAATTTACGCTATTCGGAGGAGAAAGCGAGGTGGGCAGAAGACACTCTGAATCAATATTATTGATAGTCCATATTGAAATTGTAGCCAAAGATTTTAATGGGACTAAAAATAGGTTTGGCAAAGTTCCTGTAGAAAGGATAGCTTGGATGTCTGTTAACGCAGGAGAGTCCTTTCATCTGCAGAGGGCAATGAAAGGAGGACAGCTGCGTAAGAGGGAGCAAGGGGTCCTTGCAAACGAGCTGTTAAAATAAAATACAGCTGGCATAAAAAGAAAGTATTGATTTGTACATCGCCTTTTCTGCAATGCAAGTTCCATGTACAGAATCGGGGTCAAACGGTGAAATTAACATTTCAGATGAAGCTCTGAGCAAGGCGAGCAAGCCTAAGAGAACAGCCCAAGAGCTGTTCGGCAGTGGAATTTGCTACCAAGGAGTGTGGTGGAGTCTCCTTCTTTGGAGGTCTTTAAGCAAAGGCTTGACAGCCATCTGTCAGGAATGCTTTGATGGTGTTTCCTGCTTGGCAGGGGGTTGGACTGGATGGCCCTTGGGGTCTCTTCCAACTCTATGATTCTATGATTCTACTACAGTGGTACCTTGGTTCTCAAACGCCTTGGTACTCAAATGCCTTGGTTCCCAAACACTGAAAACCTGGAAGCAAGTGTTCCGGTTTTTGTGGACTATATGGAGCTCGCAGAACTGACCGGGAAGCTCCGAGACCAGAGGGACGACGCAGTGGAGAAAAGACTGGAAGAAATTTAAAGAATATTTAAAAATTCATGTTAAGATCAGCATTTAAGAAGAGAGCAGGCAGACTAGATAGGCTACAGATTTGAAATTAATATAAGGTATAGAAGCAGATAGAAGTTGTGATAAGGAAAATAGAGTTAGATATAGATTAGTTAGTGAAGATGAGTTTAAAATGTTAAGAACTTACTAAGGATGATGTTCAGTGAACGCAGAAGGTGAGGATGTGAGGAAGTCAATTAACAATGTTAAGGAAAATGATGTTTAATATCATCTTTGTATTTTTTTTTGTTTTTGCTATTTATTTTGCGTTTTTGTATTTTTTTTGTTTTTGCTATTTATTTTGCGTTTTCGTTCTTGAGGCTTTTTCGGTTAATTTGGTTTTTTTTGTGACAGTGTGGAACCCAGTTCAACTACTGATAAGCACCCACCTTATCCATTTGCTTTAAACCCCATGGTTCCCAACATGGGGCACACGCCCCACAGGGGGGCAATTAGATTTTTAAGGAGGGCAATTGGAGAATGAGTTATTAGCAGTGAATGGCCTTTTAGGCTCCCTCCAGGTGAATAGGAATTCGCTTTTTGAATAAGAATTATATGTCACAGGGGGGCGGGGAGGTCATCAGGATTTTAGAGATGCTTAGGTGGGGCATGGCCAAAAAAAGGTTGGGAGCCACTGCTTTAAACTGCTTTATGTTGTATTTCAATTTGTTGTGACCTGGGACCGTATAGTGAAGAGTAGGAGAGTAGGTAATAAATAAAATAATAATATTTATTATTATTATTATTATTATTATTATTATTATTGAAAGGGTTAGTTTTATTTTGTCCAACTGCTATACCTGAAGTAGAAGAAAAAATTGGGAGTCCTTGGGGAATTCAGGAAATCAAATAGAAAGGTTGCAAGGACTCAGGCCAGGACAAAAATAAACAATGGTTTCCTCTATTTTTGTTGTTGAAAGTATGAAACAAATTCCAGTTGTACACTTTGACCATAAAACTAAGAAACGACAGCTGATGAAGAATAAACAAAACAGGGCCTTGTCCTGGAGTTAAAAATCATCACAACTGGAATTTGTTTCATACTTTAAACAACAAAAATAGAGGAAACCATTGTTTATTTTCAACTGGTATACCTGACAAGCATGTTTTTTGCAAAATAGCTCCTTTGCCTGCAATTGCAGGAAGCAGATTATTTTACCAGGCAATTTTATTTCATAGAATCATAGAATCATAGAGTTGGAAGAGACCACAAGGGCCATCCAGTCCAACCCCCTGCCAAGCAGGAAACACCATCAAAGCATTCCTGACAGATGGCTGTCAAGCCTCCGCTTAAAGACCTCCAAAGAAGGAGACTCCACCACACTCCTTGGCAGCAAATTCCACTGTCGAACAGCTCTTACTGTCAGGAAGTTCTTCCTAATGTTTAGGTGGAATCTTCTTTCTTGTAGTTTGAATCCATTGCCCCGTGTCCGCTTCTCTGGAGCAGCAGAAAACAACCTTTCTCCCTCCTCTATATGACATCCTTTTATATATTTGAACATGGCTATCATATCACCCCTTAACCTTCTCTTCTCCAGGCTAAACATACCCAGCTCCCTAAGCCGTTCCTCATAAGGCATCGTTTCCAGGCCTTTGACCATTTTGGTTGCCCTCCTCTGGACACGTTCCAGCTTGTCAGTATCCTTCTTGAACTGTGGTGCCCAGAACTGGACACAGTATTCCAGGTGAGGTCTGACCAGAGCGGAATACAGTGGTACTATTACTTCCCTTGATCTAGATGCTATACTCCTATTGATGCAGCCCAGAATTGCATTGGCTTTTTTAGCTGCTGCATCACACTGTTGACTCATGTCAAGTTTATGGTCTACCAAGACTCCTAGATCCTTTTCACATGTACTGCTCTCAAGCCAGGTGTCACCCATCCTGTATTTGTGCCTTTCATTTTTTTTGCCCAAGTGTAGTACTTTACATTTCTCCCTGTTAAAATTCATCTTGTTTGCTTTGGCCCAGTTCTCTAATCTGTTAAGGTCATTTTGAAGTGTGATCCTGTCCTCTGGGGTATTAGCCACCCCTCCCAATTTGGTGTCATCTGCAAACTTAATCAGGATGCTCTCAAGCCCATCATCCAAGTCATTGATAAAGATGTTGAATAAGACTGGGCCCAAGACAGAACCCTGTGGCACCCCACTAGTCACTTCTCTCCAGGATGAAGAGGAGCCGTTAATGAGTACCCTTTGTGTTCGGTCAGTCAGCCAGTTACAAATCCACTGAATGGTAGCCTTGTCCAGCCCACATTTTACCAGCTTCTTTACAAGAACATCATGGGGCACCTTGTCAAAGGCCTTGCTGAAATCAAGATAGGCTACATCCACAGCGTTCCCTTCATCTACCAGGCTTGTAATTCTGTCAAAAAATGAGATCAGATTGGTCTGACATGACTTATTTTTCAGAAACCCATGCTGACTTTTAGTGATCACAGCGTTCCTTTCTAGGTGCTCACAGACCGTTTGCTTAATGATCTGCTCTAGAATCTTTCCTGGTATTGATGTCAGGCTGACTGGGCGGTAATTGTTTGGGTCTTCTCTTTCCCCCTTTTTGAAAATAGGGACAACATTTGCCCTCCTCCAGTCTGCTGGCACTTCGCCTGTTCTCCAGGAATTCTCAAAGATTACTGCCAGTGGTTCTGAAATCACCTCTGCCAGTTCTTTTAATACTCTTGGATGTAGTTCATCTGGCCCTGGAGACTTGAATACATCTAAACTAGCCAAGTATTCTTGTATTACCTCCTTACTTATTCTGGGCTGTGTTTCCCCTGCTGAATCATCTGCTCCATATTCTTCAGGTTGGGCATTGTTTTCTTTTTTGGAGAAGACTGAGGCAAAGAAGGCATTGAGGAGTTCTGCCCTTTCTCTGTCTCCTGTTCGCATTTCACCATCTTCTCCTCTAAGTGACCCCACTGTTTCATTGTTCTTCCTTTTGCTACGGACATACCCATAAAAGCCCTTTTTGTTGCTTTTAACCTCTCTAGCAAGCCTGAGTTCATTCTGTGCTTTAGCTTTTCTGACTTTGTCTCTACACTTGCTGGCTATTTGTTTGAATTCCTCTCTGGTGACTTCCCCCTTTTTCCATTTTTTGTACATATCCCTTTTAAATCTTAAATCAGTTAAAAGTTCTTTAGATAGCCACCCTGGCTTCTTTAGGCACCTTCCATGTTTTCGTCTCATTGGTACTGCTTGAAGTTGTGCTTTTAATATCTCCCTTTTAACAAACTCCCATCCATCATGAACTCCCTTCCCTTTTAGTATTACTGACCATGGGATCACACCCAGCATTTCCCTAAATTTTCTGAAGTCGGCTTTCTTAAAGTCTAGAATTTGAGTCTTAGTATGCTTGGTTGCTCCTTTCCGCTGTATAATAAACTCCAGAAGAGCATGATCACTCCCACCTAATGATCCTGCCACTTCTACCCCACTTACCAAGTCATCACTATTGGTTAAGACCAGATCTAAAATGGCTGATCCTCTTGTTGCTTCTCCCACTTTCTGGACAATGAAATTGTCTGCAAGGCCAGTGAGGAATCTGTTCGACCTTGTGCTCTTGGCTGAGTTTGACATCCAACAAATATCAGGATAGTTGAAATCCCCCATTACTACTATCTCACTTCCTTTTGAATGCTTGGTCATCTGTTCCAGGAAAGCATCATCTGTGTCCTCAGTTTGGCTTGGGGATCTGTAGTAAACTCCCACAATGAGATCACTGTTATTTTTCTCTCCCTTAATTTTGACCCAGATACTCTCAGTTTGGCTTTGAAGTTTTAAATCCTGGATCTCTTCACAGGTATACACATCCCTGACATATAACACCACTCCTCCTCCTTTCCTGTTTGGTCTATTTCTTTGAAATAGATTGTATCCCTCTATTACTACATTCCAATCATGAGACTCATCCCACCAGGTTTCAGTGATGCCTATTATGTCGTATTTAGTTTGCTGTACCAAGAGCTCAAGTTCATCTTGTTTATTTCCCATGCTCTGTGCATTAGTATACAGACATTGAAGACCATTGATCATTCCCCCTAGTCTCTTATTTAAGGATTTTTTTATTCCCACCACTAGGTCTGCATGCTGTTTGCTCCATTTGGTCCTTGACATTTACTTTGTTTCTTTCCCTTGCACAACTTGGATTTTTCTTTCTGTTTCATGGGTTTGTCTTCAGGATAGCCCTCCCTCTCCTTTGCCCTCTACCTCTGGGCAGGAGTATTGTCCACTTAAGGGGTGTTGCTGCCATTGCTGTTGTGGAAAGCTAGAACTGCTGCTTCATAACACTCTTATGCTGCCTCACAGTGGTGGCTGCTTTTTTTCACAGTGAGCTCTTCAACTCCTTGTAATTTTTCAGAAACTTTAAAATCTGACCTCCACAACAGTTTCTTCTCTTATCACCTCATCATAAAGTGTGCCAGATCCACAGTGTTCAGCTAAGGGATATAAAGATGTAATAAATCATTGACAGGCCCATCTCCTTCTTTTTTCATAAGTGAATTAAACTTTGCTCTTTCATAAATTATGTTGCACCTCACAATGAAATGCTTTTCAAAAGTTTTCCTCACATTATTAGATTTCTTTCAGGATGAGAGGAAGCAGGATACCCTCTTCCCAGGCAGATGAATCAGTAGCCTGGTTCACACATAGTGCTAAACCATGGTCTATACAACTATGGCTTAATGTTACATGTGCACTCTGCCCAGCATCTTAACTTTGGTTTGCTTATATGAAGCCAATGTACAATGTAAGCACACTTATGAATCTTCATTTTTTAAAAAACAAACAAACTATGATTTGGCATCATGTGTGAACGCAGCACCCTTTGTTAAACATGGTTTCTTTGACCATCCTGCCTCAGACACTGCCCAAACTACAAAGGCAAGAGGTCCTGGAAAATAAACTTTGTAGACCTAAGCAATGGTTTTATTGATCACCTTTTGACAGCTTGGGGCTAGTTTATGGTTTGTTCAGCAAACTATGGCTTAGCATTATGTGCAAACCAGGCTAGTTTGTTAATTGAAGCTTATTCTTACACACTTGGGGTCAAACAAAAAATATTCCAGGGCAGATAGCACCTCTCTTTTTAGGGAGTAAAAAAGAAAGGCACCATTCAAGCAGTGCCCCAGGTTGTTCTCCTTTGCTGCCCTGCCCTAACACTAACAACAACAACAAGAAGAAGAGTTTGGATTTGATATCCCACTTTTCACTACCCGAAGGAGTCTCAAAGCGGCTAACATTCTCCTTTCCCTTCCTCCCCCACAACAAACACTCTGTGAGGTGAGTGGGGCTGAGAGACTTCAAAGAAGTGTGACTAGCCCAAGGTCACCCAGCAGCTGCACATGTGGAGGAGTGGAGACACGAACCTGGTTCCCCAGATTACGAGTGTACCGCTCTTAACCACTACACCACACTGGCTCTCAACAACAACAACAACTTATTACTTATACCCCGCCCATCTGTCCGGGCCTCCCTAGCCACTCTGGGTGGCTTCCAACAGGGTATTAAAAACACGATAAAACACCAAACATTAAAAACTTCCCTAAACAGGGCTGCTTTCAGATGTCTAGATAGTTGTTTATTTCCTTGACATCTGATGGGAGAGCGTTCCACAGGGTGGGCACCACTACCAAAAAAGCCCTCTGTCTGGTTCTCTGTAAATTCACTTCTTGCAGTGAGGGAACTATCAGAAGGGCCTCAGCACTGGACTTCAGTGTCTAGGCTGAACGATGAGGGTGGAGATGCTCTTTCGGGTATACTTAGCCAAGGCCATTTAGGGCTTCAAAGGTCAGCACCAACACTTTGAATTGTGCTTGTAATCGTACTGGGAGCCAATGTTTCAGGACCGGTGTTATATGGTCTCAGCAGCCACTCCTAGTCACCAGTCTAGCTGCTGCATTCTGGATTAATTGTAGTTTCCAGGTCCCCTTCAAAGGTAGCCCCATGTAGAGCGCATTCCAGTAGACCAAGTGGGAGATAACTCCATTCACTCAGAGCCAGCAACCTCTTCACTTGGATTCTGTCACTGCATTCTTCTCTCCACATACGACAGAGTTCTAGGTGTTTTGGTTGGACCCAAGCTGACCATGAGCCAGCAGTGTGATGTGGCTGCTACACAAGCTAATGCAATCCTAAATTGCATTAACAGTAGTGTTAATGAGAAGCAGAACAAGGCTTAAGCAAATGGAACAGAAGCTTATGTGGAAATGGCATGCTGGTTAAATTGATTCCAATTAATTGGTAGTTTTCTAGATCAGAATATGCTGGCCTTCCCTTGTTAAAGGGAAGAAATGTATAGTCTTGAGAAGATGGTATTTTGGCAAGGAAAGCTGCAATGAGGGATGAAGCAATGGATTTCACCTTGGGAGCAGATGGAATACAGTCAAAGATTAATGGCAAATTTATGATCCTTTTGCAGAGTAGGAGCCAAATCAAGTCAAACAGAATCATAAATCCACCGACTATATAGGACTTAGAGATGTTAAAGTATACTTTATTAACAAAATCAATCTGGTACAAACCTGAAAGGATTGTTATTGAGCAGAGAACATATCAGACTCTTCTGGGTTTAGCATTTTTAATGTGCCCACAGGCTGAGAGTTTTTTTTTATTTTTTTTAGAGAAAGAAGAAAAGGAAAACTTCACTGAGTATCTAAACAACAAAACAAAACCCAGAGGGATCTGCCACTTAAAACATAGATTGCTCAGATCCCTCAGTAGTAGCCTAATCCTGACAACTGAAAGCCAGTCAAAATTGAGAGGAGTTGCAGCAACACCTATGAAGAATACAATTCCAAAGTTAGGGTGGAATAGCTACTGTACTGTAATGGATATCCCTCAGTGAACGGTAACATTGATGTTACCATAATACTCAACTTGTAGAGTTTAGCACCATGGACAGCAACAGCCCTTCATTTGGGATTCTTGACAAAAGGAATACTGGAGTATTTCTTACCTGGTTTGGGATATACACAGTTGTAGCTGGAGCAAGATGAGATAAGTTGTCAGCATCGTAACGGTATATAAAAAAACAGAATTTTGAGTCGCTATGCTATATAGAGAGAACATTTGTCAAAATGCTCCTTTGAAATGGGGAGAAGGTGACAGCTGAACTCACTGCAGATATTTCCCCCAGGAGTGAACTTGTGAGTGAATGTTCTCAGGTATAGGATGACAGATTTTTTTTTGTTTGTTTAAAAGTTCAATGATTATCTGCATAATAGCAAGAATTAAAAGTAAATGGAGACACTTCAGTTGATGGGAGGTTGAGGCCCACCATTATTTCAATACTTTCTGACATGGCAGTATTTCTTATAAGGCACTTCTAAAAACTGTGGCTTCATTCATTTTTATTTATGAATTTATTTAATAATTTTGGTTTTAAACTTGCAATGCAAAGAACAATAACTTCACACCTGACTGGGCTTTCGAATATGAGGGTATAGGTTTCTCTAGTGAGGAGCCAGAATCCACAGCTTCACTCCCCCCCCCTACCCCACCCTCTTCCTAAGGCTCTTCAGTCGTTTTAATGCTCCCATGACTATGGGTCTTCAGTTCCTTACAGTTCCTCCTAGATTTCAGCGAAGGCTCCTGTACTTTGTTTTCTTTCTTTCTTTCCTATTTAGGTGCTTCATTGCAGTAAACCCCCTGCTGAAGTATCATCCTTTTATCCTGGGAGTTTGCACCGTGGCCCTCTCAGGTCTTGCACATCCTGGGCCAGCTTAGGCTACCCGGAACATCTTATACCAGCTACTCATTGCTAGTCTCTTGCCACAGGTCAGTCTTTTCCAGGCTGTGCTTGGCATTCTGCAAACTCATAGCCTGACTGGAACAAGGCAAACAGGAGTTGCTTAAGATGATGAATATCATTACATGGTGCTTAGTGGGGCAACTAAAGTATCAGAAACAACTGTCTTGTCTTATCCAGCCTTACAGTTCTGCAGAATTGCCCTCCTGAGGATACACCTTATGGCATGTATTAACATACTTGTTTAAAGCTTTCTTCTTCTTCTTCTTCTTCTTCTTCTTCTTCTTCTTCTTCTTCTTCTTCTTCTTCTTCTTCTTCTTCCATTCACCTCCCAGTTACCATTTGTTGTTGTTGTTGTTGTCTTCATTGTTGGGCTTATTAAGCCTAAGAGATGAAGTTGTCATTTCCACTCTGTTGCATCCTTTGAATTTCCAAGAGGATGCTCATTAGCTTATAATTGTAAAAATGATACCTCCCCAACATTTTCTCTCTGAGGATTTCTTCTCTGAGGAGTTGTCGGGCTGAATCGGCATCTTCTGAATTCCTGCATCCACTCATAGCAGACTGTGTCAACCTGTGCTCAAGGGGATCTTTTTGATGTAAACTCTGCACTACCAATTATGTCCTCCTGTGTATGACTGTCATCCAAAGGCCTGTCTTGTCCTTTACACAGTCCTTAGCTCAGTCGGTAGAGCATGAGACTCTTAATCTCAGGGTCCTGGGTTTGAGCAAAAGATTACTGCATTGCAGGGGGTTGTACTAAATGACCCTGGTGGTCCCTTCCAACTCCATAATTCTATGATTCTATGAGCTGCATGGTTGACTACACAGTGGTACCTCGGGTTAAGAACTTAATTTGTTCTGGAGGTTCGTTCTTAACCTGAAACTGTTCATAACCCAAGGTACCACGTTAGCTAATGGGGCCTCCCGCTGCCGCTGTGCTGCCGCCGCACGATTTCTGTTCTCATCCTGAAGCAAAGTTCTTAACCCAAGGTACTATTTCTGAGTTAGCGGAGTCTGTAACCTGAAGCATCTGTAACCTGAAATGTCTGTAACCTGAGTTACCACTGTATAATAATGCCAATCCATACAATTATCTCTAAAAACTGAACTGTATTAGAGGGTATGTCACATATAATGCAATGATGGTCTCTGACCTGCACACCAGCCTAGGGTGTTTTGAAAGCACTTTCCAGTCCCTTATTTTTCAAAAGCCAGTTGCCATGTAGAGAGCTACTGATTTTTTTTTTTTTTAAATGGAAGAACAGTTTTCTACAAGTTCCACAGGGCTCACAGAATTACTCCTGTCACTGTTTGGATTATGGCCAGTGGATGTTTCTAAAATCATCTGCAAACTACTCATTTTCTCATACTTCAGTTAATAATAATAATAATAATAATAATAATAATAATAATAATTTATACCCCACCCATCTGGCTGGGCCTCCCCAGCCACTCTGGGCGGCTTCCAACACAATATTAAAATACAATAATTCATCAGACATTAAAAGCTTCCCTAAACAGGGCTGCCTTAAGATGTCTTCTAAATGATCAACACAGAAAATTTTGAAAGCAAATGGATTTGTGCCTTTGGCATTTAGTCTTAGCATGTGGAACCATTTGGTTATATCTCACAATTGTGCACAAGAGAACCACTGAATTGGCCAAAGACAGAGAGGTTGTCTCAAGAATAAGGACTTGCTGTCTAGTTGTCCACTAGACACAAGACTCTCAAACAGCACCCAGTGTCTGAGTTTATCCACCTGCAGCAGCTAGACTGGTGACTGGGAGTGGCTGCTGAGACCATATAACACCAGTCCTGAAAGACCTGCATTGGCTCCCAGTACGTTTTTGGGGGACAGGGGGCAGGCAGATGTGGAGGACTCTCTGGTCCTGGATGGAGTAATTGTGCCCCTGAAGGACCAGGTATGCAGCCTGGGGGGTCATTTTGGACTCACATCTGTCCATGCAGGCGCAGGTCAATTCTGTGCCCAGGGCAGCTGTCTACCAGCTCCATCTGGTACGCAGACTGTCTCACCAGAGTGGTGCATGCTCTAGTTGTCTCCTGCTTGGACTACTGCAATGTGCTCTATATGGGGCTACTTTTGAAGGTGACCTGGAAACTACAATTAATCCAGAATGTGGCAGCTAGACTGCTGACTTGGAGTGGCCACCGAGACCACATAATACCGGTCCTGAAAGACCTACATTGCCTCCCAGTACATTTCCGAGCATGATTCAAAGTGTTGGTGCTGACCTTTGAAGCCCTAAACGGCCTTGGATCAGTATACCTGAAGGAGCATCTCCACCCTCATTATTCAGCCCGGACACTGAGGTCCAGCTCTGAGGGCCTTCTGGCGGTTCCCTCACTGCGAGAAGTGAGGTTACAGGGAACCAGGCAGAGGGCCTTCTCGGTAGTGGTGTCTGCCCTGTGGAATGTCCTCCCGTCTGATGTCAAGAAAATAAACAACTATTTGACTTTTAGAAGCCATCTGAAGGCAGCCCTGTTTAGGGAAGTTTTTAATGTTTGCTGTTTTATCATTTAATATTCTGTTGGGAGCCGCCCAGAGTGGCTGGGGAAGCCCAGCCAGATGTGCGGGGTATAAACAATAAATTATTATTAATATTTAGGAAAGGTCTGAGGAAACCTTTAATACACCACAGCTGGCCTTATACCATCCTGGAATAACAGGATGTGTGCTTAAACAAGTGGGGGCTGCAGTAAAATGTTGCAAGGTATTTTCAGAGCCGAACAGGCCTGCTCCTGTTCATGGTTCCAGACAGCCAATGAACTATGCCTTCTTCCAGGGTACTGTAAAAAGTTACAGGCCCTGGCAGGACATTTTACTCTCCCTACCCCTTTTCTGACACACCAACCCCTACAGACACACAACTTTCTATGGTTCCTAGAGAATGCTCAATTTTTATCAGGCTTCTGTGGGCGGAAGTGGTTTCCCCCTTTGGGCTATTCTTTAAAAATGTACTGTACCTCTACAAACCACAGATTTTCACCTGGCCATACTGATATCACTCTGTCTCAATTAAAAACCCCATTTCGGCTTTCCTCCTGGGAACACTCAAGCACCTTAAAGGTAAAGGTGAAGGGACCCCTGACCATCAGGTCCAGTCGTGTCCGACTCTGGGGTTGTGGCGCTCATCTCGCTCTATAGGCCGAGGGAGCCGGCGTTTGTCCGCAGACAGCTTCCGGGTCATGTGGCCAGCATGACAAAGCCGCTTCTGGCGAACCAGAGCAGCACACGGAAACGCTGTTTACCTTCCCGCTGGAGCGGTACCCTATTTATCTACTTGCACTTTGACGTGCTTTCGAACTGCTAGGTTGGCAGGAGCAGGGACCGAGCAATGGGAGCTCACCCCGTGGCAGGGATTCGAACTGCCGACCTTCTGATCAGCAAGCCCTAGGCTCTGTGGTTTAACCCACAGCGCCACCTGGGTCTCAAGCACCTTAGTTTGTTATTAAAGCTGGTATTACACCCCTGTTCCCCTCTTTCTTTCCCTTGCAGAAATAAATTTTAATTCTAACTCTGGATGAGATTTCCCTGTAGCAAAATAGCCAAATAAAAGTAAAATTAGGTCATTTTATTTTTCTTATACAGTATCTTCTAAATCGGAGTATAAGTCTTTCTGCAGCACTTTATCAAGCCTTTTCTGAATACTTAGTAAAGGGGACAGTTGAATACTAAACATTTAGGATAAAAAGGAATGATGGAGGGGAATGAAATATGCTTTCCTTGTAGCATATTCTGCCTTTAAGACACTAATTTAAATACGTGTGTGTGTGTGTGTGTGTGTGTGTGTGTGTGTATATATATATATATATATATATATATATATATATATATGGTTTTTTTCCCCATCGGGGTTGTTTCTGAATCACTATTCATGCAGAGTGGAACTAACAGGAAAAGAAATGTGTTTTTAAATCAGCTCTAACACTTTTAAAGTTTGTGTGGCTAAAGAGGCAGTAATGTGTTGAATTTAGCTGCATCCATAAACCAGCCACGTAGCTGCTATGACAGATTTCTTTTTTCCTTTATGAATATATATATAATAAATGCAGCAGAACAGTTTTGCAAACATCTTGCTGATCACTGTGCCCATTATATTCTCTTTCTTGTCGCTAAGGCTAGCTGGGAAACAATGTTCTGTCATAGGAATCGCAAGATGACACCTTTTAAAGCAATGCCACAGCTTAAGGTACATGAAATGCATTTATAAGGTGGTTCTTTGCCAAGCCTTCAGAATATAATTGGCTTTGGCACCATCCCTAAATATTATGACAGTAAGACTATGGCAATTTAAATAACACTATGGCATGCACAATACTCAGGTTGCGGATGCATGATGTATTGCCTTTTGCAATGAGTGCTAAGCGATAGGCCTCAATTAAAGAGAGGGGGGGCTCTCAATGAGTAGTTTTTTGTTTGCTTGCTTATCATAACAATATAAGAACATAGGAAGAGTCTGCTGGATCAGGCCAGTGCACACCTAGTCCAGCATCCAGTTTCCTGTTAGGGTTGCGTGTCGAGGTCCCCAAACCACCCCTCAAGTAAATTCACACCACAGACATAAATTTGGTCTTGGTTTTTGGCATAATTTTGGCCACAACTTTATTGACTTACAAGAGACGTGAGTGGTTGCTTAGGCATTGGTTCAGACTATCTGTCCCTAAGGACAGAACTGACATTTGTCAGTAAGGGGAAAGCCTTCCGGGTAGAGAAAGTGAGCGGGAATCATCTCTCCCCTCTTCCCACAGGCTCCCAGGGGCTCTTGCGTGGCCCTGGCCCCCGACCGGGGGATACGGACAAAAGCATATCGAGCCCCTGGGTTCCTTTAACGGAAATCCCCACACCATGATGAACTTGGAGGGGCAAACCAAGTCAACAGTCCCCTTCACCAACCAGCAAAATAAGAACCAATGCCTAACCGCCAACCTTACAAGTTGTGACTATTTGCTACGCAGTAGGCGAAAACCAGATGGCACCAGCCAATCAGCCAAATGGAAAAATTCCTACTAGGCCCCTGCCTCAAAAGCAGACGACCCCATGACAGGCATAGCAAGGTCAACACAGAGGCCTAAAATTAGGGAGGGAAGGGCGGGTGATCCGAAGCTTGCAGTCAAAGAGGCGGAACACTCTGCGAGCTAACCTTTTATAACAAGCTGGGCTGTCCATCACAAATGGCAACATATAAATCTCCCCAACAACACCCAGGGTCCAATCATACAGTGGCCATCCAAACTAACCCGCCCAGCAACTAAGGGGTAGTTTTGCAGGCCCCCACCGCAACACGTGCTCTCCATGATGGAGAACACGCTTTGCCATATTTCTATGAAATATCTCATGAGCTTTTTTTTGACCAAAGTTGTTGACCTTCTTTTAGTTTTGCCATACGTCCAGATTTTCCTGGACATTTTAGCGATTTCCACTCGGATATGTGTGTTCTGGATATGTCCAGGGAATTCTGGACGTATGGCAACCCTACCTCCAGTAACTGGTATAAGAAAAATTACTGCCTCCAACTGTGGAGGGGGAGCATAGCCATCATGGCTAGTAGACGTCAAGTTTGTCTAATCCTATTTTTAAAACCATCTATATGGATGACCCTTGCTTTACCTCCTTCACCCAAGTCTTTGTCATGGTACATTGGCACCATATTCAACCACTTGCAACATGCTTTTCCAGTCCTGATTGAAGCTAGTATAGCTACTGAGAGCCCCACCACCTTGGACATCAGTTGCGCCCTCTGCTGCCTCAGTGAATTGGCATTGCCCCGTTCTCTCTTTTTATTCTTTTTTATTAGTTTTTCCATAACAAACATCATATAAAATAAACATCAATACAATATCACAATGTGGGATTTTTCCAATCCTGTGACTTCCCTCTACTCTCTCCATGGTTCCATTATTTTTGGTTATTTTGAGCATGTCCAAATAATACTTTCCATCTGTACATATCTAATTTTTATCCATCATCAAAATACTACAAATGTTCTTAGAATCCTGCTGATGTATCAACTTGTACACAATGCTTTGACATATATGCAATAAAAATTTCCCATTCATTTTAAAATTTGTTATTATCCTGATTTCTGAGTCTTCCTGTTAATTTTGCCAACTCTGCATATTCCATCAACTTAATTTGCCAATCTTTTTTTCCTGGGATTTTCCCCCCTCTTTCCAGCATTGGGCTATCAATATTCATGCGGCTGTGGTTTCATACATAAATATATTTTTATATTTTTGGGGTATTTTCCTTCCTGTTATTCCTAATAAAAAGGCTTCTGGCTTTTTAACAAAAGTTATTTTAAGCATTTCCCCCCCAATTCATTATATATCATTTCCCCAAAATTCTTTATAACTTTGCATTGCCACCACATATGATAAAATGTACCATCTACCTCTTTACATTTCCAAATTTCTTTTCTTCTGATTTGTACATTTGCAAGAATTTTACTGGGATTAAATACCACCTGTGCATCATTTTCATATGATTTTCTTTTAACAATATACAAGCCGTAAATTTAAAATCATTTTTCCACAATTTTTCCTGCATTGCTCCTGTTCTCCTGGCAGCTGCTCTTGTCTATCTACCCAGTCTGAGTAGTCACTAGCCCAGAGGACCAAAGAGAGGACTTTGATGTAGTTCTGCTGCTATTAACTTCACTACCATCTCTCAATAGAGCTTAGAGAAGGGCCTCAAACAGTTGTTGAGATTCCTGGCCAACTGAGCAGTTGCCTTACCATGGGGTGAATTTGGTGGTACTTTCATCTTCTTGTTTGGCGATCACTCGTACCCGAGTAAGATTGTCTTCCATAAACACGGTTTTAACAATGAGTTGCCGATTGCCATGGGACTTTGGGGGTTTGGGTTTGGGATGGGTTTTTGGAAGACACCTGTGCGTGAATTTGTTTTATGAGTGTAGATCAGTGCACGTTGACCAACGCACAGTCTTCGCAGTAAGGCTCTGTTCCAATGGCATGAGTCGTCACAATGACCGGTAGATTCTTATCTGCTGCAGTCTTCGTCCGCCTTCACAGCCATTGTAACATACCGCTTGTTATCACCCGCCTGTTCTGCTGTTGAGGGCTTATTGGATCATTCTTTGTCTAGGTCATGGGTAGGCAAACTAAGGCCCGGGGGCCGGATCCAGCCCAATCGCCTTCTAAATCCTCCCCGCAGACAGTCTGGGAATCAGTGTGTTTTTACATGAGTAGAATGTGTCCTTTTATTTAAAATGCATCTCTGGGTTATTTGTGGGGCATAGGAATTCATTCATTATTATTATTATTTTTCAAAATACAGTCTGGCCCCTCACAAGGTCTGAGGGACAGTGCACTGGCCCCCTGCTGGAAAAGTTTGCTGACTCATTTGACCTTACCGCCTTGGGTGACCCTGCTGGGAGTATGAGATTCCCAATGGCTTCACTCACAAGGTCCATAGGAACGTGCAAGCCCACTCACCATGACAAAGTGATGATCCATATTTGGATAGGAATAGCCTAACTTCTGTTGTCTGTGCTTTTGTAACCTCTAGGTTAGATTACTGCAATGTGTTATACATGGGGATATCTCTCAAAGGCAGTTTGGAAACTGCCACGCTACGCTTCTGCCTGCCCATGGAGGGAGGAGCCCAGCCGGCTGATGCAGCCCTTGCCAGGCAACCATACACACCCTGACACTGGCCAGGCGACCATTCAGCAAGGGGGCCGGGGATGCAGTGGTGAGGCCAGGCAGGCTTCGGGGCTGAAATATACTCGGAGTCAAGTGTGGATTTCATGCTCTTTATTCAGCTCATAGTAGCGAGGAATGGAAGTTTCCCCAAAACGTCTGCTTTATATACATTATTTACACAATGGGCCCCACGTGATTGGCTAATTCCGGGATACTCCTGTATGCCAATCAGGTTGCGGATTCACTTCCACCTGGAGCTGGATTGGGTGGCTCCTGCGGACCAATCAGACTGCTGCATTCTGGATCCTATTGTTCTAGGACCAATCAGACTGCTGCATTCTGAATCCTATTGTTCTAGGACCAATCAGACTGCTGCATTTTGGATCCTATTCAACTCAGTACATAACAAGGGCCCAGACCCCCTGGAGGCAGGCAGGGCAGGATGGGGGGTGGGTCCCTGCATGGGGGTGCCTGACTCGCACCCCCTAAAAATTGTGAGCTGAGGCTACACCCCTGGCTACAGCCTTCCCTACTGAATTTAGTAAGGAGTAAATTGTACATGCTCCACCCACCCACCCACCCTTGTGGAGCCTGAAAAGGATTTAACACTTGATATTTCTGGATGTATAAATTGGACCTTTTACCACATGCCAGGATTCAGCCACTACATTTCTTAAAATCCTGGCTCACATCAGGAAAAAAAAAGTCTTCAAGCTTCTTCCAATTATTCAAACAATGTGATAAATACATAGCATTCCTTTCAAGGCTTGCTCTGGCACGTTCTATATTCTCGTTCTCTTCCTTTCATTTAAAAAGTGTGAGCTAGTCAAAGACTGACAAGAAGATTATAACTGTGATCTGTCAAATGATTCCTATGTTTCCACAACCACCACCAGTAGATTGTATTATGTGATCAGTTACAATTGAATTGTTATTTTTAATTTTTAAAAAAGCTTTAATAGTCAAACTACATCAAAATGGGGAGCGGGGGCGATAAAACTTTTACAAATTCTTATGGTTTCAAATAGTCTGTATTTGTGAAATATCCCTCCCCCCCCCCTGGCAAGTGCTGTCTGAGTGCAACTCTAAAATTGTTAAAGGCTGAGGAAAGATCGTGTTTTTCTTCGGAGAACATTAAAATGCACATATTTTAGCCACTTGGCATTTAAATTGCAAGTAGGCAATAACTCATTTTTACATATATTTTAAAAAACAAAAACAAAACAGAAAAACAACCTGCCATACCACCTCCTCTTCTTTAATATATTGCTGCATTGTTCCAACTATGTCTACTCAGAAGTCAGGCCTATTAAATCTAATGGGACTTACTCCCAGGTAACTGGGGACTAGGATTGCAGCCTCGGTTAGGTTATTGAAAGGGTATGTATATATACGTTCATACATATTCTAAATTTATACCAAATAGTACTTGCCCCAAACTTGGAACTTGGCATCCAGGAATTCTCCCTTTTATATCTGTTTTTTTCCTGAACCAATAGAGAAAACCCGTCCATCAAGGGCATTCCACATGTGAAAGCAGGTTTTTACATTTCTTTTCCTTCCATGACTGATTCCCTGCAAAGCAGTAGACTTCCTCACAGCATCTTTTGAGCAGAACCAGCGCAGTGAAAACAGCAGCAGCAACCATTATGGTCCACAGCCATTCTTAAATTCACCCCTAAGCCAATTCCTAGAGAAGGGAGCAAGGCCTGTCCCTGGATTAGCAGTGGTTGATGGAAAATATGTACAAATTGACTTCTTTTAATCAGAGATTCCTTAGACCGGCCTTTCACACAAAGGCTAATCCTCTGGTAAGTGCAAGCAGGAACTCACTGGAACTCAGTTCCAGCACCTCTTGGGTGAGTTCTGGCACCTCTCAGGTGGGTGCCATTGCATGTAGAGGTCCCCAAGGTCACCCCCCAAAATTAACTCACACCGCACACAGGAATTTTGTTTAAGGTTATTGGCATAATTTTGGCCACAACTTTTTTATTAAATTACAAAATGTGAGTGGTTGCTTAGGCATTGGTTCGACTATCTGTCCCCTCCTGGGGACAGACTGACATCCGCCCGCTTAGCGGAAGTCAGCAAAGGGAAAACACATTGGGGAGAGAATGGGGTCAGGGGGCCCGGGGCCCTCGCCTCTCCCCTAATGTTCCCAGGGGCTCTTGCGTGGCCCTAGCCCCTGACCAGGGGAAGGGACAAAAGCATGGTGAGCCCATGGATTGGAGGGGCAGGCACATTGGAGGGGCAGGCACAGCCAACCACTTCCTCTCCACCAACCAATTTAATAACCAATGCCTAACTGCAACCTTACAAGTTGTGACTAATTGCTACACAGTAGGCGAAAACCAAATGGCACCAGCCAATCAGCCAAATGGAAAAATTCCTACCAGGCCCCTGCCCCAAAAGCAGACGACCCCATGACAGGCATAGCAAGGTCAACGCAGAAGCCTAAATTATAGGGAGGGAGGGCGGATGATCCGATGCACGCAGCGAAGAGGGGCTGACGCTGCGAGCACCGAGAATATATAACCCCTGAACTGTCTATCAAAATTTGCTGCATACAAATCTCCCCAATGACCCATGAGACCCTATCGCCTGCCCTGGCTATCTATCTGAGTCCCGCCCAGCAACAGAGGGGTGTCTTGCTAGGCTCCAACCGCAACACGTGCTCTCCATGAAACACGTCTCTCTCCATAAGAGAATGAAGGAGGCATTCGCGGTGAGTTCCGACACCTCTTTTTCTAGGAAAATAGTGCAAGCCATACATTTGAGATGCCGCTACCAAAAGGCTAAAAGCAAGACAAAAATAGATGCTAACTGTAGTGGGGCTTGTATTACAGTGAAACTTCCTTTTTAAAAAGGCTCTCTGTTTTCACTGAGGACATTGATTGCATGTTAAGAGGTTTTCTCTAGGTTCCAGAGTCATGTGAGAAGCTTCTGGACTCATGCAGACTTGTTGTGAAAGTTACACAGATACTAGGTAAGACACAGAGTGGATAGCTATGATATGGAAGACTACATTAGGAATGGAGCAAGGCGTACGTGTTTTTATTTGTTGAAACTGTAATCAGAAGCTCATTGTTCACCACTTCATTCCCATTTAAGTACAGTTTGGAGTAGCCTAGATATGTAGGAGTTTCTAAGACTCCATGACAAAACAATCGCTATCTTTAGAAAGTTTTCTTTTCAAAAACTAGGCTGATGAAAGGAAACGTCTTCTTCTGCCTTATCAATCAAACCCAGAAGCGTTTGTATTCCAAGGGAGTTTTCTATGAAAATTAAAATCACAGCCTGAGGGATGGTGTAAATTATTTCTAAACACTGTGCAGATAATGGAATCCCACTGTTAATTGATTATGTCTAGCACAGGCGGAAGAGTCTGTGTTAAATCAAATAAAAGTGTTGCAGTTATATAACCTGAGAGTGCAGTTCTTGCTTTGGGCAAAATTCCAGATGTAACACAGCATTTTGTACCTGACTCGAGATTGCAAAAATAGCAACACGAAAAATGGGAAACAAGTGACGGGTGATCTTACAGCCGCCATCGCTGCCATATCCAATCAACAGTTTATATGCTTTGGGGATTGTGGTTCACTGACCATCTTAAGGTAGCACTTTTAGAGTGCTGGTGATATTTTAAGTTGGAAGGGGGCAGGTGACAGATCAAGCCAAGGCCACCCTGTTCTCTGGCTTCCCCTCTCTTTTGAGAGGAAGAAGATAGGGAATGGGTTTTGTTCCTGCTTAGCTTACACACCAGATTTGGGGAGTCAGGGCTGGTGACCCTGATGGTACCTTCTCAATTTCTCTGTAAATAGCTTGGTAACAATTTTCAGAGGGGTTAGGTTGTAGGATTGTTGCAGCTTGAACAATAAAAAGTCTTTTGTTGTTGTTCAGTCGTTCAGTCGTGTCCGACTCTTCATGACCCCATGGACCAGAGCACACCAGGCACGCCTATCTTTCACTGCCTCCCACAGTTTGGTCAGACTCATGTTAGTAGCTTCGAGAACACTGTCCAACCATCTCGTCTTCTGTCGTCCCCTTCTCCTTGTGCCCTCCATCTTTCCCAACATCAGGGTCTTTTCCAGGGAGTCTTCTCTTCTCATGAGGTGGCCAAAGTACTGGAGCCTCAACTTCAGGATCTGTCCTTCCAGTGAGCACTCAGGGCTGATTTCTTTAAGGGTGGATAAGTTTGATCTTTTTGCAGTCGGTAAGAAAAGTCTTATGGAGCCCTAAAGTCTAACAAATGTAATATGCCATGAGCTTATACGTGATCTCCACTTGACAGGTATAAACATTATATGGATACAGAGAGAAAAGGCCATAAATAGAAGGAGTAAAATGGCAACGAAATGCAAAAAGTATGGTCTGACATTTCAATTAATAAGTGGCCAAATGTAACAGCAGTAATGGTTGATAAGGCTAAATGAATTAGCTCCTCTAGTGGGATATATGTGTTCTCTTCTATCTAATCATTTTCTGTTATAATCTTTTTGAATTGTTAATGCGGGATTTGTTTCTAGTTTCTATGATGCATGAATGGTCTAGGTCCGGGGTGGCCAACTCCCAAGAGACTGCAATCTACTCACAGAGTTAAAAACTGGCAGTGATCTACCCCCTTTATGGGTTCTGGTAAGTTGTTGAGCTTTTAAGGAAGGAAGGCCCAGTTTCTTGGCATACAGGTCAAAATTGTTGAGCTTTTTTTTTAGGGAGGAGGAAAGCAGGGCTAAAATCATTAGCTTTTGGGGGGGCAAAGTTGTTGAGCTTCTTGGGGGGGGAGCCAATGATCTACCGATGATCTACCAGAGATGTCCAGTGATCTACTGGTAGATGACAATCTACCTGTTGGACGTGCCTGGTCTAGGTGCTTCAACAATAATATTACTTGTTGTTGTTGTTTAGTCATTTAGTCGTGTCCAACTCTTCGTGACCCCATGGACCACAGCATGCCAGAATATTACTATTCTGTCAGGAGTGCTTTTGTGGTGTTTCCTGCTTGGCAGGGAGTTGGACTGGATGGCCCTTGTGGTCTCTTCCAACTCTATGATTCTATGATTCTATTAGGCTATAATTCTATGCACACTTACCTGGGAGTAAGCCACACTGAATTTACTTCTGAGTAAGCTTACTTCTGAACAAACATGTATAGGCTTACACTGTTGTATTATTATATTCACACTTATCACACTTATATTCACCCTACGCCAATTCCTCTTCCATCGAAGCAGCTGAACCAACTGGGACTGCACTCAACATTTTCATTTTCCTTTGAAATTTTTGAGCTGTACACTCACCTGAAAAGTATTTTAGGTGGCAAAAAATCCTAAGGGGATTTCCTCCCCCTCCACTCCCTTTCATAGGCCAGCTACAGGCCCAATTCATATAAAATGACTGGGGAGTGGTAGGTAGCTAATTATTGACCTAATTCCACTTTCAGGGTGAAATCAGTTAACTGAGCTACATGCTGAAACAAAGGTCTCCCTTCCAACAAGGGAACTGGGGAACTTGATTGACTTGTTGAGGTGTTTACATTTGGTGATTTGAGTGTATGCGTGTGTGCGGCAATCTACTACACTTGCTTTTTTCTGCCCATAGTTTCTTTCTTTCAACATTTGTCAAGAATTTAAGCCCCAAAGATCTGTCATTACTTGCAGACTCATTGACACAATGAAGGTTGCATTTCTAGACACACTTACCTGGGAGTAAGCTCCCACTGAACTCAAGGAGGCTTAGGTCTGAGTAGACAGGCATATGACTGTCCCATATACAATGTGCAGTGAAATCCTATGTAAGTCTATTCAGAAGCAGATCCTCCCTATGTTGGATGGGGCGTAAAGGTAAAGGTACCCCTGACCATTAGGTCCAGTCGCGGACGACTCTGGGGTTGCAGCGCTCATCTCGCTCTATAGGCCAAGGGAGCCGGCGTTTGTCCACAGACAGCTTCCGGGTCATGTGGCCAGCATGACAAAGCCGCTTCTGGCGAACCAGAGCAGCGCACGGAAACGCCGTTTACCTTCCCGCCGGAGCGGTACCTATTTATCTACTTGCACTTTGACATGCTTTTGAACTGCTAGGTGGGCAGGAGCAGGGACCGAGCAACGGGAGCTCACCCCATCGTGGGGATTCGAACTGCCGACCTTCTGATCGGCAAGCCCAAGGCTCAGTGGTTTAGACCATAGTTTAAACTCATAAGCTGAGCTGTGAGTTGACTCTATGCTGCAATGCTTACTTTGCTGAGGCGTTTATTGCAATGAGTTCACAGAAAAATTGGAATGTGTTTTTTTAAATCTGGGAACACTCACAACTACAGTTCTAATAAGGCTTCATTCAATCACATCCTGGTATACAATGGCTAAAGTCACTGATGTAGCTGCGACCCTTTTACTTCCTTGACAGAGAAGGTGTTATATATATTCCCTGGTCATTATTACGCAGCTGGTTTTGGATGCTTGATCTGCAGAATGGTGCCAAGTCACGCTTATGCATAACGTGGAAACAAAATAAAAAATAAAATTAAAAAAATTCCTGCCAGTAGCACCTTAGAGACCAACTAAGTTTGTTCTCGGTATGAGCTTTCGTGTGCATGCACACTTCTATACCAAGAACAAACTTAGTTGGTCTCTAAGGTGCTACTGGCAGGATTTTTTTTTTTTATTTTGTTTTGACTATGGCAGACCAACACGGCTACCTACGCATAACGTGGAGATGCACATGAGGGAAATTACGCTGGATTTATAATATTGCTGAGCATTACAAGCTGGACCCATTTTTTTTTCTGAATCAGGTAATTGTAAATTGCTACATTGGATCCACAGCTTTAGGTCTCTAGCTTATCCCTGATACATGGAACTGAAATTTGCTTCCTTTCATTGGTTTCGCTAAACATTATATAAATGCCCTTCTCAAAGTTCATTAAACAACATATATGAGGGACATGAAGCTTATGTTTTATGTGTTTGCCTTGACTTTTGTTCTCTTCCTGTCTTGTCATGGTAAAAAAAAAAAACAACCCTTAAAACACAAGCCTCCAACCCTAGTTTTCTGTTTTAAAACGGAGGAATGAGCCATGCCCATAGCAGTGTTGTTGTTTTTTAAATAACAATATATCTGGTTTTAACTCTGAACCAATGCCTTAAAGTGTCCGTTTTTGGAAGAAACAAGTGAAGCACATTAAGGTGGATTTATGTTAGTTCAGGACTAACGTGCAACAGTTTTTCCACCACACACTTGCTGCTCTCACACACACCTACAAGGTAGGTGAACTTTGTCAAGCTGCCCTCAGCAGAAGTCCTGGAGTCAGCCATTCAATGAAATAATTGCTGCTGTCTTGAGACTGGATGTTGCTTCAGCATTGGGTTTGAGGTAACAGATGTGACAGGCCAATGTGGTGATTAACTGTGTGCCCTCAGGCTCACCAAGGAAGAGGGAATGCGTATATATATATATATATATATATATATATATATATATATATATATGCACCCACACACTTAAAAACAAATGCTTTATTCCATCAAACTGCAGCAGTAGGCCATGGCGAGTAACTGTATGGGTCACTGAACCTTTAGGACTGTCATGGAAAGTTTAAGAGGAGAAGGGCCCAAAAACTTTCTCTCCTGCCTCTTGGAGCAGGGTGTTCAAAATAACCTGGCTGTTTGAGGTAGCCAAGGATATAAAATGGAACTAAAGGGGTTAGCTTTTGCCACCTGACAGTGAGTTTCTAGGGAGCTGTCTGTAGGCTACCAAATTTGAGAAGATTGAGAAACTGCTAAGGACTGAGAGGTTTAAATGGGCTTTGCAAGAAGCATTTATTTTGAGCATCAGGTAAGGAAACTGGATATATTTAGTCCAGAAATTGAAGTGAAATAAGCTGATGCCTTCCAAATATTTTAAATCATTTTTTTAAAAGTTGGGTAAGGGATGAGTGGAGAGAAGCTGTATCTTCAGTTAGGGCTAAAAAGGTATGTGTATATAGGTGCTCTACTCAATCATTCCATGGGATTTGTCTCCTTTGAGGCCACGTTGAGGACAACTGCCTTCTAACTATCATCCTCCCCAAGTCCATTAGTTTAAGGCCAAACTATACATTACGCGGGTGGTGCTGTGGGTTAAACCACAGAGCCTAGGGCTTGCCGATCTGAAGGTCGGCGGTTCGAATCCCTGTGACGGGTGAGCTCCCGTTGCTCGGTCCCTGCTCCTGCCAACCTAGCAGTTTGAAAGCACGTTAAAGTGCAAGTAGATAAATAGGTACCGCTCCGGTGGGAAGGTAAACGCATTTCTGTGCGCTGCTCTGGTTCGCCAGAAGCAGCTTAGTCATGCTGGCCACATGACCTGGAAGCTGTACGCCGGCTCCCTTGGCCAATAAAGCGAGATGAGCGCCGCAACACCAGAGTCGTTCGTGACTGGACCTTTACCTTTACCTCTGTACATTACAATAATCAATAGCATGCTTAATTTGGATTTTGAAAGGAGGAATGGGGCAGCTGTGGGACCCTGGTTGTACTCTCAATGCAGATCAGGGACCCCCAAAGGTTTCATGCTGAATCCTCTCTTCAGGCCCAGTTAATTCAATGGAGACAGCATTGGTTGCCCCAGTATTGGGTGGATGACCTGTGCTGGGCATTGGACAGACATCTCTGTTGGTTCTACTGGACCTCACAACAGTTGTAGATACTACCAATCATGGTATCTTTCTGGGGTCTTTGGCTGGGATGGGAGTGGGAGGCTGGGCAAGGCTTTGTGTTGGTACTGGATCTTTCTGGAAGGGGGGTCCAGTTGGTGCTGCTGAGCAACTCCTGTTCAACGCCTTGGCCACTGTCTTATGATGTCCCATCTTGTCAGCCATGTTTCATATTTAGTTAGACAACAAAATTTACATACAACTTGATTTTGATAAAATCTCCAGCAGTACATTAGAAATATTAAGATTATCAATAAAACAGAAGCAAATAATCAAAATACTTCAAAGACAATAAAATGAACAGTATACTAAAAAGAGATTAACAAAGCATGTCAACAACTTTGTGAGTGAATAAAGGTAAAGTTAACCCTGACCGTTAGGTCAGCTGTGCACGACTCTGGGGTTGTGGTGCTCATCTCGCTCTATAGGCCGAGGGAGCCGGCGTTTGTCCGCAGACAGTTTCCGGGTCACGTGGCCAGCATGACCAAGCCACTTCTGGCAAACCAAAGCAGTGCACGGAAACGCCGTTTACCTTCCCACTGGAGAGGTACCTATTTATCTACTTGCGCTTTGATGTGGAGCTCACCCCGGCGTGAGGATTTGAACCGCTGACCTTCTGATCGGCAAGCCCTAGGCTCTGTGGTTTAGACTGCAGCGCCACCTGCGTGAATAGGCTTGCCTAAACAAAAATGTTTAAAGAGTTGCCAAAAACATTAGGGTGAAGGTGCCGCTGGATGCCAGTAGGCAAGGAGTTACATTTTTTTTGGTCTCTACATATATAAAAGGCAGGGAGTTTCAAAGTGTACATGCTGCCACACTAAAAGGCTAATTTGTTAGACGTGCGGAACGAGTATTGTAAGAGTGCCAGTTCTGTAGATCAAGGTGGTCGAGTGACCACATATGGGTGAATGAAGAGAGAAACAACGTCATTAAAAATAACAATAACCCACAGGCTGCCTTGATTCAGTGATGAAGGAAGAACCAAAAGGGGATTTGGAATGGGCAGTAATGGCATCTGCTCTTGTCCTCATAGTGGTAATACACTATTTTCACTGAGACTGCACTTCTTTTACCAAAGCAAGCTCATCTAACTGCTGTATCATTCTTTATCTAGAGAATCTTTATGGAAAGAATGGAGGATATTCAAAGACTACTTAAGGAATAATGGTATAAGTGGAATCCTAATGGCAGATGCAGACTGAACCTTTAAGGTAAACAAATAGAGACTTAAGGATGGGAAATTATGATTTGTAAATGAAATATATAACTGTACGCGATATAGGTATAATAGCTTAAAAATGCAATGAGGATAATTGGAGGTACAAGAATTTGTTTGTAAATAAGAAAAGAGAAGAATAGCAGTTTGTTTATGTTTATGTTTACTTTGTTGTGTTTGTGTTTGTCTTTATGTGTATTTGTATTTTTATGTGTATTTTTAAATAATAAAGAGAGATTATTAATCTAGAGAATCTTTAGAGGCTCTACAGTTCATTAGAAATAGCACGAAATAAATGTGACAAAAACAATTCAGGCTAGAAATAGATAAATTTTAGTGCTGTAAAACAAATGGAATTTAATTTGTGCCTGGGCTCAGTCCTGTAATTTGTCTTAAATACTGGGTAATACTATATATACTATAGTATATACAGTATTGTATATATATATATAGTAGATAAATAGGTACTGCTGCAGCGGGAAGGTAAACGTTTCTGTGCACTCTGGCACTTGTCATGTTGTCCTGTTGTGCCAGAAGCGGTTTAGTCCTGCTGGCCACATGACCCGGAAAGTTGTCTGTGGACAAATGTCAGCTCCCTCGAACTGAAAGCGAGATGAGCATTGCAACCCCATAGTCACCTTTGATTCGACTTAACCATCCAGGGGTCCTTTACCTTTTACCTTTTACTATATATCCTCTACTGCAGATGGTGACAGCAGTCACAAAATTAAAAGACGCCTGCTTCTTGGGAGGAAAGCAATGACAAACCTAGACAGCATCTTAAAAAGCAGAGACATCACCTTGCCAACAAAGGTCCATATAGTTAAAGCTATGGTTTTCCCAGTAGTAATGTATGGAAGTGAGAGCTGGACCATAAAGAAGACTGATCGCCGAAGAATTGATGCTTTTGAATTATGGTGCTGGAGGAGACTCTTGAGAGTCCCATGGACTGCAAAAGATCAAACTTATCCATCCTTAAAGAAATCAGCCCTGAGTGCTCACTGGAAGGACAGATCCTGAAGTTGAGGCTCCAGTACTTTGGCCACCTCATGAGAAGAGAAGACTCCCTAGGAAAAGACCCTGATGTTGGGAAAGATGGAGGGCACAAGGAGAAGGGGATGACAGAGGATGAGATGGTTGGACAGTGTTCTCGAAGCGACTAGCATGAGTTTGGCCAAACTGCGGAGGCAGTGAAAGATAGGTGTGCCTGGCGTGCTCTGGTCCATGGGGTCACAAAGAGTTGGACACGACTGAACAACTGAACAACAAATATATCCTCTCTTGGTATGACATCTTATTGGATCCCCCCCCCCCACATTTGGTACAGTTACACAATTCTCCCCCCCCTACAATAATTTGGACAAATTTGAATATGGATTTCTTAAATGTAAAGCTTATGGAAATATTGTTTCTATTAAATGATCCTGTCCTTTCTCCAAGGAGATCAAAATGAAATATATGGTTTTTGCCTCATACTTTGTCCCCTTAACTACCCTGCAAGGTAGATTAGACTGAGAGATCACCCAGTCTAAGGTCTAAGGACATCTATTGAGCTTCATGGCTGAGTGGGGATTTGAACCTGGTCTGTTGTAAACCACTGCTCAGGTCACTATACCGCACCGACTCACAAATGTAGTAGTAGCTCCCTCAGGGTAAAGGGAGCTTGGACTGAACCCATTTTGTTTGATGTGCAATATGTTACGTTGTATTTTGTATTATTTCTTTACAGACTTGCGATCCTCTCCTATGCCTCTAAGCTGGTATGGAACAGTCTGTAGGAATTGGGCTCTTTATCTGCACATAGATAGAGGGTGATTTCCCTGTAGTCCTTTGTTTCCTTAGTAATTGGATAGTCTGTTCTCTGAAACTGACTTGCAAAATGTGTGCTTTTTTTCTGTGCTTCCTCAGGAAGACAACACGGTGCAAAAAAATAAAAGAACAGGAAAACTTTAAATGCATACATTTTTTATAAACAGATGCAACATTAAAGGTGTTCTTTTTATTATAATGGAACCTAAGGAAGAACCTAATCACGACAATAAATAGCTTAATAACCATAATGTTTGATTTCAGAGTTCCAAAACCATTTCTGAATACTTCAGTATAATGAATGCCTCTAGCAGCAATAAGGAAGTGTTAAATTGCCATCCATCTCCTTCCTTCAAATTTATTAGCAATGTGTTCTGCCATTTTCTGTTACAAAACAATGAGCATATTTAAAAGCAATTATCTAAACCAGGAGTGTCAGATAGAGGTCCAAACCTCTGGCCCAGAAGCTGTGCTCAGAATTCTGCCTTTCACAAACACCCCCGGTTTGTAAACCCCTTTTGTAGCCTCCCCCCTCAATGTCTCAAATTAATCTTCTGAGTACTGAGATATTGATTCTGTGAATCAAGTTTAATTTTATTTTGGAAAATGGTTACAAAAGAAGCAACCTGTTTCATGTTTGGAAAATAATAAGGAATAGTGAAAAGCTTACAGACAAAGCGTTAAAAAGACCTTAAACAATAAGTAGTCATGAGAACCAGTGAATATAGATTTTTTTGTAGATCTAACACCATGGCTGTAAAGACAGATAGCACCAGGATTTGATCAAGCAAGTACAGTTTCTATCAGCGTACATTTCTCCTTTCTTTTGTATGCTTAAAAAAAAAAATCCACTGGCAAAAGCAGAAAGAATAGCTGTAAGAATGGGGGAGATTAAAAGAGAAAGATTAGAGTTGTTGATGTGTAGGACTGTTTTGCTCACTCAGGATATTAGGGAGGGCGATGGAGGCTGGTTGGAATTCACAAAACGAGCAAAGAATTTGGCGTTTTGAGGGGATTCAGATATTCAGTACTATGTTGCTCCTGTTGGGCAGACCTCCTTCTGAAGCGTTAGGCCTGTGTCTGGCTTGTACCACTTGAAAAGGGTTTCAAATTGGCAATTGCAGAACTATTGCGATTGCCATACTGTCATGCCTAATGGTGGGAATAAACCCATTATCTTCACTGCTCATTGGTATGAAAATTGAGGAAGTGATCAGACTGGAAACTTAGGGAATACACATTTGAAACAATTTCAGTGTGACTTCTTAACACTCAAGGAAGATATTACATTATATTGTATGCTTTTCAAGGCACCCTTATGAATGTGTCTGAGAGCTGAACACATTGTCTTTCAATCTGACCTCTCAGCTTCTTGTTGTTGCAGCCCCTCCCTTTAAGAATGGGTCAAGACAGCAATTCTGGGGAAAGAATGGTGTCTTGAGTGTGCACACTGATTGTTATTCTGAGTTCAAGGGTTGGTGTTGTGAACAGGATAGACAGGCCAAAGGTCTCCCCTCACTTAGGTCTCCGCCTCTTAATCCTAATGCCATTACTGTATTACTAACCATTATCTGCAGCCCTGCAGGGAATGAAAGTCATTCAGAATGGGCTGCCATTCTTTAATATGGGCCAACTGTAATTGTGTATTAGTAAATTATTGAGGCATTGTATTCAGCCATGTGTGGCTTCTTGCCAACATTCTTCTTGGTGCCAGAATAATTGCTTGCTATAGGAAAAAGTGTGGGAATTTGCAGCCTAAATAACTCTGCATGTTTTGCTAACTTAGGATATGAAGGGGTTAAGACACTCTGAGTTCCTTGCTAGAAAGGGCATTGTGTGACATCATTTCCCTTGATTGCTAGAGAGGGCATTGTGTGACATCATTTCCCTTGAGTTCTCTGGTGGGAGAAAGACAAAAGCGTTTAATCCTTTCTACTTCCCTCGGCTTAGAACTCATGTCTCTTTTCCACCAAGCTTCTGTCGCAGACAGACATCTCTCTGGTCTCTGCTCAAAGCATTTTGAACTCAACTATGGATTTTGTAATCTAGAAGTAGAACTGGCCTGCCTTGTTTTTGTTACTGTTACTGCTGGAATCAAGTGCAATATTTTATGTAAGTAAAGTCTATTTTTATGCCTAAGCTACAGTCTTTTGTATTACCATCTTAATTAAGAGGGAAAAGAGGGAAATCCAGTCTGTTACCACAGCCTGGACAAGGCTACACAGCCAAGTCCCAAAGTTTCCATTTTAAAACTGCAAGGGGTGGTGTTTTAAACTCTGATAACTAATTGGTTTAAGTTTAAATGCCCCGCCAACACCTGTGAATAATAGGGGGGGGTCAATTGTAAAATATATCCCATCCTGCCTATAAGATCCATTTAAGAAATGGTTCATGCTCTCAACTGTCTCTATATTGTATCTCAGACTATGGCACTGGCGGCATGGATCAGTCACTCTCAGGATACGTATCACATCATCCCAAAATGCAGGGAGAGTTGCTATAAATGTATTGGGTTGGATTCAGACGGTGGCTGCACTCCTATACACTCTTAGCTGTGGGCAAGTTGAGCTCAATGGAGAATGTCACTTTTTAGGTGGGATTTAATCACAAACTGACAGTTTGTGCGGTTATGGCTTAGTGAAAGGTCTTGGGCAGCAGACACACTTCTTTCCCAGACCAGCCTTTTACAACAAAGGAAATGCCCTGGGCCTTGTGGGATAACACCTGGTTTCATGCAATGGGGGAGGGCACATTTGCTTGTGGGGAACTGAAGGGCGCAGCCAGAGGCAAAAGTAGGTGGAGAAGTACATTTGACTCCCACCTGTGTGAAATATGCTACATTCCAGCTACGCAAAGTGCAGGTTTCTGTTAACAAACCTCTCTCCATCAGACAAGTAACAGGCATCATCATCACAGGTCAATGACAGACGTGTTCCAACCATTCAAAAATCCTTGAGAAGATGCAGAGCAAGACCAGTGAAAGGGTGGCTCAGTTAGGGAGACTTGGAGGGGCCCCTGAGCCAATGCACTGAGCAAAAAACAAAACAAAACAAAAAACCCACACAACAACAAATGCCTGCCTGTATGATTTTCTAACTCCTACATTTAGTGTCACCATTAAAGGGATAGCTCAGTCATTAAAGCGTGAGACTCTTCATCTCAGGGTCCTGAGTTGCAGCCCCACATTGCGCAAAAGATACCAGAATTGCAGGGGGTTTTCTTGGTGATCTTTGTGCTCCCTTTCCAACTCTACGATTCTAACTTCAAACTTAAATTGATGGCATCTAAGCCTTTAAAACATTTCCCCTGCAAATGTCTATCAGTCAAGGCACACTTTTTGTTGGATATAAATTTGAGACACAGCCCACCCCAGGAAAAAATGTTTCCTTCTAACATGTATAAGAGTGAAAACTGCCAGACATCAGAGAAACCCATCTGGCTTTTCTCTGTGCTGAATTTTCCTCCTTTAAGGGCAGCAAGTAATTCTGCTGCTTTGGAATGGAGCTTCTTCCCGTTCTTTTCTGCTCTTCTGAGCCTGGACAGCGGAAGTGAGCTCAGCCAGCAAAAAAAGTGGGGCGGTTTGGCTTCCTCCACAGGTGTGGTCCTTTCCCTCTAAAATGTGGACATCTTGCCCTCTCAGTACTTAATAGGCTTAACAGGTGTGTCTGATGCTGTCCTGTAACATTTGACCAACAGCTGGAAGTCATCAAAAGTTAAAGAATCAGTGTTATGGCAGCCACCCTGCTTCTAAGCTAGATTTAAGCAAGCATGAATAAATGGGAAATACCATTGCCAGATCAAAACCTCAGAGAAAATGATCATATAAGGGTGAACAGTCTACCTAAGAAGGCAGTCAGTCCTTTGGTAGATGGGCTATTTATGGCAGGAACTGGAAGTCTGTTTCCTACTTTTTATGTGTTATAAGATTGAAGGCTTTTCAATCTGCATAATGCAGATATCCAGCAGGTGCAACTATTCCATTGCTGTATCTCTGGTTTGTAAAAATCGAGACCAGTTGAATTTCTGCCTGTTGTGCCATTGTTACAAGAAACTGGGGTGCTTGTTATCAAGCCCAGGATTCCTCCAACAGAAAGCCAACAGCTTGATTCCTCCAACAGAAAGCCAACAGGTGCAACCTTCCACACTGCAATTTAGGCAGCGGGAAGGGTGCACCAGTGGGATGTCTACCTGTCACACAGCTCTTAAAACCACAGTAGCCAGCAGAAGAAGGTGGGCCTGATGCGCACAGCCAAGGGAGGAATGGGGGGTCTTGATTTTTCTGGCAGAGGTTTTAGCTTGATGATCCCACGGCTCGCTAAAATCAACGGGAAAGGGGATTCAGGCTTGCCACCACTCGCTCCCTCAAGCGCTCCTGCTTCCAAGTAAGCATCTCAGCCTTGGGGCGCACTCCTCTGCGCGCACCAACTCGGGACGCCATTCTGGAGGATTGCGAAATTAAGTCCTGCGGGGCTTTACTTCCAAGTAAAAATCTCGGCTGGCTAGAGTCCTCCTACCCTCTCTGACTAGCCACTTCCTCCGTGTTTCCTTTCCCCTTCCGCGGATCTACCCCCTTGCGCAAGTGAATCAGCAGCCGGGGGTGGGCTGGGCAGAAGGTCCCTTCGCGCGCGCTTGGAGAGGCTCGGTGCGTCTTTGCGCGCAGCGAGCTAAACGGAGGAAGCACCCTCGCGAGTTCTCCCGCCGCTTGCCCTCCCCCCAAAAGGTGGGGGTTGCCGAGATAGAGACGCTGTCCTGGAATCTTCTCACAGAGAGGCTGCAGCCGACGCGGGACCCGCCTGCTCGCTGCCTCTCCGCCTGCCCGTTGCGCGCCGGGCGCTTCCAACGCCGCCGCCAGCCATGAACGCCAGGAGAGTGGCCAGCATCTCTGCCCAGCTGGAGGAAGCCGGCTCCACAGGCGGTAGGGCTGCCTGCGCAGCACAGGGCTTTTCCCAGTCCGGTTTGGGGCTACTATGACAGGCTTTTTGCCTGCCTTTTGCATGCGCTTTTTGCAAATATTTGTGCGTTTGGTTTGCAAGCAAATGCAGTGCTCGAGGGTCGCATGGCAGCAGTGCCAAATCCTGCCGGCTGGAGTGTGTGTGTGTGTGTGTGTGTGTGTATGTATGGTTTCCTTCTCCAACCTTGCTGGTAGTGGTACTGACTTTTTTCCTTGAAATAAAGGAGAGAGGAACTAATACCCTGTATATTTGAATGCCAACATGCTCTACATCTGTTTCCCTTTATAGCCCTGTTGCTAACTCGCGTTTGAAGAACTTGATCAGTCACCCCTCGGGATGAGTCATAAGCAAGTTGGGTTTGTCGTTTATTAGGGGATATAACATCTGAATGGAAAGCAGCGGGGTTTACTTCGGAGTAAACACGCAAGGGATCGTAGGAGGGCGAGGGAAAGATGTTGGGGTGTCTCTAGCGCTGGTGGTACTCAGAGTAGACGTTAATGGAGTTGACTTAGATTCCTTAATTCCATTGGGCTTACTCTGAGCAAAACCTATTTGGATACTTCCTCCTACTTGCAATCCTGCAATCTGCCCTTTCAGAATAATGCCATTCAGAGTGAGGTTTGTTTCCAAATCTCCCTTCTCCTTGGCTTGCCCCTGCTATGATTAACTTCTATACTGCATTTAAAATGATAGTTGTTGGCTGGCGTGCAGAAATTCAGTAGGTGTTTATTTTTCTGGAACGAAGTTCAGGAAGAGCTTCCCGTGCTAAATTTCTGCAGGATAGGCTCCTGAGCCTGAATGGGAGCGGGGCGTTTAGAAACTGGCAACTCTTAATACAACCTGATCCTAAGCATGTTTACTTGGCAGTTAGATAAAATAAAAAGGCTGTTTACCTAGTGGCAACTTATCACTGTCCGCACTGAACCACCTAGTCTGCAATCCTAAACTAACTAACTTTGAGCTGGGTGTGGGACCAACCTAGGGCTTTGTTTTTGAAACTGAGTTTTGCATTATTAGAAAAAGCATTTTTGGTTTGGATCTCGGTAAGGAAGCAGTTGGAGGGTTATGTCTTACTGTGGCTCTTAGGGTGTCATGGGTCCAGACCTCAGGTGGCTATTAAAAGTTGCACAAAAGGCAGGCTTTCTTCCAGAGTTGTGTTTTCAACAGCAGTGTCTTGCAACAGGAGAAGACACAACAGCGGAAATGTTCCCTTTTCACCTAATTAGAGCCTGGGTCCTTGTGGCCACCAACAGAATGTTGCAGTTGAGGGTATCCGATGACAGATGCCAAGTTCAGATATGAAATGAGGACATCAAACTCACCCAGACATGTCAATGTCGACATGTTTAAATATATTTTACTGTTAAAAAGCAACTAATTTTAATTATTTTAAAATGTTTTTAAATGTTTCTTATTGATAATTTTAAGACATCTTGCAAACCCGCTTGGAGGTTTTATTACAAACAAGTGTTATATAAATTTTGTTAAGTCAAGGAGTTTGTTGCAGTCACAGTATAACCATAGATGTGTGTGTGTGTGTGTGTGTGTGTGTGTGACTTCAGGTTGCTAATGCCTCATGAGCATTGAATTCCTTATTAAACACCACAACCACTTAAGTTTTCATACTGGTACGACAAACTGAAGAACATCATGCATTTTATTTCTCCAAAAATCATGCCCTAATTAAGATATTGAAAAACATACCATAGTCCGCAAACCAATTTTTTGTTTTGAAATGACATGGGATCTTGAAAGTTGTTCAGATCTAAGGTGGGTACAGGAGCACACCACCATGCAAATATAGAGTAAAAGATTAAGAAATGGGGCCCCAAATGCATGTTTGGGTTAAAAGTGGGTCCCAAGTCTGAAGATAACATGGTCTAGACCAGGGTTTCCCAAACATGGGTCTTCAGCTTTCTTTTGGACTACAATTCCCATCATCCCTGACCACTGGTCCTGCTAGCTAAGGATGATGGAGGTTGTAGTCTACAAACAGTTGGAGGCCCAAGTTTGGGGAACCCTGGTCTAGACTTGGTTGTCAGCTCTCCCTGGCTATGCTTCTGGAGGTTTAGCATTAGCAAGCTCCCAGAAATCTAGCAATGGCTGCTGGGTATCCCATTTGTAGCAGAAAAAATGTGTTTTTTCTCAAGCTAGAATCATTCAATCTCATCCGCAACATGCTGATTTCAAGCTAGATTGATGCTAGGGGGTCTGTCCTCCACAAGGGTGAGTGTGATCACTGGGTACACATTTGAAAACTCTCTCTTTGAGTAGGTTATCTATGCCTTTTCCTCTCTGCACATGCCCCAACTGAATGAGGAAGGAAGTGGCCATTGTGATCTTTGTATATTCCCACCTGCAATGCCACTGGGCAGGTGCAGATACTGCCCCTAATTGCCAGGACTGCCTAGATCTGTTTTAATTTGTTTTCAAATTGATTCTGCATTAGCTCACCGTGTGTCAAAGAGGAAGTTCTGCTGAAAAATAATAATTAAAAAACTGCTGCTGTAATAAATTGGTCTTGGTGGAAATCCTTCATTAAAATATGAGCGGGTGATGGCATGACAACTACATGACATGATCTTGAGTGTGTGTCTTAAATAAAGGAGGGAGACGCAGTTAGAAGGAGTCTAACTGATGGAGGGTGCATCAGCGATCAGAAAATGCTTCCCACTCACACAAGCAGGGGTTTGGATGCAACCAATATAAAATATAGCTTGCTGAAACATGTTATTTCTCTGCCCTTGGAACTGTAAAACTGCTAGGTTCTGCCAGTGTAGCGGGGTGCATTGGCCTTGAGTGCAGATTCATAAACAACAGAGGAGCTGCGGACTCTCTGCCTGCTCTTTAAACAGCAACGGATGCGTTGAAGTGGTCAGTTTTAACTCATTTAGTGTTGCCGGGATGATGCACATTCATGGCACTGCTGCAGGTGTACCATGACAGAGTCTCACCTCACTCAACGAGTCATAGGGTTGCCAGCTTCTATTCCTACCAGGGCTCCAGCGTTTTTCACAGCGGCTTGAAATGCAGGAAATGAGTTGATGTAGCTTTTCTCATTGGTTTATCAACGTGCCAGGAACAGCTTCATCTGCTATATGTGCCAGGCTGCTGTGAAAGCCATAAAGGCCTGCCGTGAAAGAAAGCTGGCAACTCTAAAGCTGAACGTGTCTGTGAGTTGTGTAGTTTCACTTTAATTAATTGTTTCACTTTAATTAATGATTTGGAAATGTTTTAAGATCCACAATCGGATCCCTATTAAAATGGATGTAAATTTCTGTATGGGGATGTGGTGGCACCGTGGTCTAAACCACTGAGCCTCTTGGGCTTGCCAATCAGAAGGTCGGCAGTTTGAATCCCCATACTGGGGTGAGCTCCTCTTGCTCTGTCCCAGCTCCTGCCAACCTAGCAGTTCAAAAGCACGCCAGTGCAAGTAGATAAATAGGTACTGCTGCAGCAGGAAGTTAAACAGCATTTCTGTGTGCTCTGGTTTCCACCAGAGTGTTCAATTGCTCCAAAAGCGGCTTAGTCATGCTGGCCACATGACCCAGAAGGCTGTTTGTGGACCAACACTGTCTCCTTTGGCCTGAAAGTGAGATGAGCGCTGCAACCCTATAGTCGCCTTTGACTGGACTTAACCATCCAGAGGTCCTTTACCTTTTTAACATTTCTGTATGTTGAAAGAGAAAGGAGTAGGGCTCATCTGAATGTTAAGAAGTAGCTATTTGAGTGTGTGATTTTAGTACTTTGGCAACTTCTGCTTTAAACATTTTCATGCATGCCTTTGTTTAGTGACCCCTGTTTTTCTCATGGTTTGCCAAAGGTCTTCTGATGGTTCCAAGTCACCAGGCCTGAACAGAGACACTTTGCTTCCCAAAGGGGAGTAGCAAATGGTGTCCCCTTCAGGGAAAGGTGCACAATATCTTTTGGCACTTGAGGCATCCTACCAATGCCTCTCCTTTGGAGCAAAAATATAACAGTGAATTAGACATCCAGCAATTTCCTGTCCTTTCACGACACCAGATTCCTCTGCCCAATGGCAGGGACAGCGTTGCGAGTCACCTTTGCTACAACTGATCTCCACTGCAAATTGCTTTTGAAAATCCCCTCCATTTCAAAGGCCGTTCACCATACAGCATGAGAGGTGAGGGCTACTCTTCTGCACTAGAGAAAACAGTTTAAAGATCTATGTGGTCTTGTAGAGATGGATTTTTAGTTCCATGGTATCTGACTGTTTCATTCTCTCCTCCACCCCTGGAAATCACAGATCTGCTGGGTCATTTAATGATACATGAATAGACCTTTAATGTGTCAATGGGCTGTTTCCAGCATAGACGAATGTCAGTAGTAGTGTTTTATTGTGAACGAACTTTTCAGTCTCCCTAAGCTGATGACTGAAGATTTTTTAGTTTTAAAAGGATACTCAACAGTTATATTGTAGGAAAGGTGGGATAGAACTGCAATTAAGTAAAATATTGAAGCCCAGAAGCCCTGTTTGACAAGCAAAACCATAGTGGGATGAATAAATGCGAACATAAGAATTGCATACAATGATTAAGTCAGAGACTTAAGTCTCTGAAAACCTGTTATTGCTTTCAATGAACATCTCACTGAGATCTAGGGACTCAGCACCTCACTGTTGCATGGCAGGTTTCATGTATTGGCGTATCTTGACTCTGCTGTATTTTAATAGAAACCTGAACTATTCCATCCTGTTATGTGTTAGAAAGTGGCCCAAATTCAGAGCTGATTTTATTATCTTCTGGTTCATGTATGGGTAAGTGTTGGGGTTCTTAAACTGCGATCCAGTAGTCCTGGGGCAGGGGACTTTAAGGTGTTCATAAAACAGAAACAGAGGAACATGTTGAAAATCTGAAGAGCAGCTTCCGTTTCTGCATGTGCACATATAGCTGTATTGACTTGCAGTTGGAGGGCTGGTGGCATTCTGAAGCTTTCATGCTTGCTCCTTCCTGATGCCCATAAATAAGGCAAGAATATCCCAGCAGGATCTTTGAGATCATCAGGACGAATGCTGTCGGTTGTCTACCGTGTTACAGAATTCAGGCGTTTGGAGTCATTGGTCCCATGCCGTGGAAGACTCTTCCAGCAGAGCTTCCTCACTTTTGACTTTCAGCCATCCCTTGAATATTCATTTTGTGACAACAGGACCGTGCAGTTGTTTAATTCTTTTTCGGGGAGCTAGTCATTTTCACAACCAATTTGTACCACTTGTAATGGCTTTTGTGTTTTTATACTGCTGTACGTCAGGCTGGTGTTTTATGAAAGGTCTGGTATAGAGGTGCTTTTATAAATGAATGAAGTGAGAATTTGAATACTGCCCTTCACCTGAAGATCACAGGGCGGTTCACAACATAACAATACAAAACGAGAGCGGAAAATACACAATGCAACACAAACAAACAAACCAATAAGACCCCCACTCCCACCAGCCTATATTTATTTATTAAATTTGTAAATTAAGAATGTGAATTGGATTGCAAAGAACAAGTAAACAATAATGTTTCTACCCATTCAGATAAAATAATACAGTTGTAGGGTTTCTATATGGGTTGCCATATGTCCTCTTTCCCCAGGACATGTCCTACTTTAAAAAAAAAGAGTGTTGCCATAGCCACCCATAGTTAAACGTAGAAGTTGGTGAATGTGTCCTTTTTTTTTGCTCTTCAAAATACGGCAACCCTAGAGCTATTCAGTGGGGGTTGTTTCAGAGACTTGGAATCTTTCTACTTAGATCCGTACCAGGGAGGGTCTTGCAATGCTGCAGGGTGAAGTTACCTGCTTCAGGTGGTACCATGAGGAAAGGAGAGATGAAGGCAGAAACAGGTGTTAGAGCAGGGCACGAAGGTTTTTGGAACTGTTAGTCCTAACTGGGAGTGGAGGGAGGGAAGAGACAGGCTACCATGTGGACTCACTCTACTTTAGGCAGAAAAGTGGCTTCCAGCAACACTGCTCTCTACTGTTTTGAGTTTCCAACATCTTACCTGGCAAAGGCTGGTTAAGGCAACCAGCAGCTCTCTGGGCAGGAAGTATATGATACTGGTGGGCTTTCTGCAGCTGCTCTTCCTTTGCAAACTAAATTTTTGAGAAAGAGATGTACATTTCTCTGCAATTTAGGGTCCCCTTCCCCAACACAAATGGAAATAAGTACCAAGACTTAGTTGGTACTTAGTTGGTCTCTAAGGTGCTACTGGGAGGAATTTTTTATTTTATTTTGTTTTGACTATGGCAGACCAACACGGCTACCTACCTGTAACTGGAAATAAGTTTTGTTAAGTTAAGCACCGCCAGAAGAACTGTCCATAATTGTCACCTTAAGCCACAAGAGGCCGAAGTTGCTATAAATTCCACTGTATGGTAAACTTTAAATTCTACTTTAACCAGCAAGTGGTGAATATATCATGCAGTATGTGAGTCATCATTCAGGTGAATTTGTCAATTAAGATTTTTTCCCCCCTTATGAGCAAATAAATGCCCAGTACCCTTCCTGAATGGAGCTGAAATATGAGCTGTTGGAAAACAAATTAGGAATGCATGGCTATTGCTTTCTAGTAGTCTATTAGACCCCAAACTTTGTGTTGGCCCCTATCACTGGCTCCCCCCACAGCCGACAAAGCATTTGTACTATTAGCTGTTAAGTGTTAATCTTCTAGTCCAGGGGTGGCCACCTCCCAAGAGACTGGGATCTACTTTCAGAATTAAAATCTAGCAGTGATCTACCCCCATTTTTTGGGGGGGGGGTTCGGCTCAAAGTTGGGAGAAGGAGAGGGGTTTTTTGGGGGGAGCACTGTCCTACTTTTACAGGGGACAACAGAAACTTTTAGAGATTTCTTGGGAGGAAGTTGCATCTACCTATCGAGATTTCGTAAAAATACATGCCTTCATCCACTGTTAGTGTGACACCTGCGTCACCAACTGTTTGATATCAGGCGAGTACTGTGTCAGGGCCAGCTTCAGGGAATCCTTAAGGTGCTCATCTGTCATGTTTGAACGTTGCTTACTCTTCATCATTTTTAAATATGAAAATGCAGATTCACACAAATAAGTAGAACCAAAACATGAGTGTAAAATTTCGCTGCATCTTCTCAAATTTGGAAATTTCTGTCTAGGCACAAATTTCCAAAATGATGATTCTTCTGCACGGGCCCTCAGAAAAATGTCATTTTTCAGAGTTAATATCTCATTTTCAAGAGATGTTTTGCACAATGAGTAATTTGTACTGATAATGACTACAATTTTTTAAATGTCCAAATCAGAAATGAATGGAAATGACATGTACTCTACAATTAATTCATTTTTTTTGAAGTCGCCAAATCTTTTTTCTAACTCCAGAATAACAGAATCAATTTCGGCCACATACCATATTTTTCGCTCCATAAGGTGCACCTGGCCGTAAGATGCAACTAGTTTTCAGAGGAGGAAAACAAGGGAAAAAAATATTCTGAATCAAATGTTGTACTAACTAAACTATTTAATAAACTACCAGTATATCAGAATAATATTTCAACAATGTAAAGTGAACAGCAGTCAACAGTGCCATTAAGAACCACCATCACTGTCATTAACAAATGAGGAGAGACTTTATCCCCTAGTAAGGGGGGGCAGACAATAAATATGTGAGCTTCCCACATCAAGTCCCTTAGCTCTAAGGACAGTATGGTTTGGACCTGCACAATTATTTTAATAAAGGCAAAAGAAGTGGGACTTTCTTCTTTTTAGTTCATTACAGAGAGCTCTGGGGGCTTTCATATGAGGTAGGAATGAGGGAGAAATCTGATTCAATTTCCATTTAAAGTCAAACCTACCTACCAGTAATTCACATCTTCCCCAAATGTTCATCTTGCTGCTGCTGCTGCCGCCGCCTCCTCCTCATGAGTAGTAATAAATGCTACCGTACTTTCACAGAGGGAAGGCTGGGGAGTGGAGTGGGGTGGGGGAGGGAGGGAGGCTTGGGAAAGAAGCTTCACACTTCCATCCTAAGCCTCTGCAGGGATCGCTCTCCCCGTGGACGCTTGGGAGGTGCCAGCCAGCCATCCGGCAGGCATGCAGGGAAAGGGGAGGCAGCTGGCTTTGTGGCTCCAAAGGGACAGGAGCTGCTTGCCGGCAAGAGGGAGGCGGGACCATCCTGCGCAACACACACACACACACACTCACACACACTCACACACAGAGTGTCCGTTTAGGCAAGAGGAAGGAGCTCAGCTAATTGCCCATTGTTATTGAGATTTTGGGAGTGGGAGAAAGATAAGAGTTGGAGAGCTTTTTACAGGGGGAGAGCTTTATTCCCCTTTTTAGGCTGCTGTTCAGTAAGGAACCCAAGATCTACCCGCGATCTACCAGGAACTTCCTCGCGATCGACAGGTAGATCGCGATCGACCTGTTGGCCACTCCTGTATCTAGTCCACTCTCCTGCCAGGAAGTGAGCATTTTGCATGAAGCTCTGTCTTCCACAGAGACAGATTTAGGGGAGCACAACCGATTTGCCAACACTGAAGGTGGAGCCAAGAGGGCACCATGAGGGGCTCTGCCACAATTACAAACAGGAGGTAGGGGGTGGATTTTGGTGTCGCCATGGGTGCAGCTGAAATTTAAAATCCCAAACTGCCACTGCCCTCCAGGTCATTAATCATAGAATTGGAAGAGACCACAAGAGCCATCCAGTCCAACCCCCTGCCAAGCAGGAAACACCATCAAAGCATTTCTGACAGATGGCTGTCAAGCCTCCGCTTAAAGACCTCCAAAGAAGGAGACTCCACCACACTCCTTGGCAGCAAATTCCACTGTCGAACAGCTCTCACTGTCAGGAAGTTCTTCCTAATGTTTAGGTGGAATCTTCTTTCTTGTAGTTTGAATCCATTGCTCCGTGTCCGCTTCTCTGGAGCAGCAGAAAACAACCTTTCTCCCTCCTCTATATGACATCCTTTTATATATTTGAACATGGCTATCATATCACCCCTTAACCTTCTCTTCTCCAGGCTAAACATACCCAGCTCCCTAAGCCGTTCCTCATAAGGCATCGTTTCCAGGCCTTTGACCATTTTGGTTGCCCTCTCTGGACACGTTCCAGCTTGTCAGTATCCTTCTTGAACTGTGGTAACCAGGTTGTGATGTGGTTTAGCTATGGCAACGCAACATGCACCTAGACCTCTGTTAGCAAAGTGCTGTCACAGCAGACATTACGGCCCTTCCAAAGAACTTGCAATGCCAGCAAGTAAGTGTTTTGCAACCTGATGATTTAGCACCTCCAGCTTCATCTGTCAGATAGTTGAATAAAATCCCCAGGATGATAAAACTTAGATTCATTAGGGTTCCTGTCTTTCACCGGAAGAAAGCAGTTTCAGAAACAATTTATACTGAACTGAAGGTTTCCATTCTGGCTTGAGACGTGCAATATATTTCTTAGTAAGCACATGCAAGTGAGGAAATGCAGCTGTCAACAAAAGCACAGCCATCAGGCTAGTTTCATCTCCTATAGTGCAGAAATTACCCAAAGATAGGTCAAGTTTAATGACAAAGAGCAAATTAGTTTTATAGCTCTTTTGTTCTATAAACTACTGACACAATGAAGGGACCTCTAGCTTGTTGACGTTTTAAAAATATAGTCTGACTCAAACATTTCTTCTAAGTTAGGACTTCATTCTTACAGGATTTGATGTTGCATGTGTTTATTGGTGGCATTTTTTTGAATTTGGGGTCCGGAAATCAAGGTTCTACCCTGTCCCCCCCCCAAAAAAAAGTCATTTGGAGGCATTCTGATGTCTATCTTGGGTATTCTGCATCTATGAGATGTGGGTGGCACTGTGGCCTAAAGCACTAATCCTCTTGAGCTTGTCAATCAGGAGGTCGGTGGTTCAAATCCCCACGACAGATGGAGCTCCTGTTGCTCTGTTCCAGCTCCTACCAACCTAGCTGTTTGAAAGCATGCCAGTGCAAGTAGGTAAATAGATATCGCTGCGGCAAGAAGGTAAATGGCAATTATGTGCACTCCGGTTTCCGTCACTGTGTTCCGTTGTGCCAGAAGCAGTTTAGTCATGCTGGCCACATGACTTGGAAAGCTGTCTGTGGACAAATGCCGGCTCCCTCGGCCTGAAAGCGAGATGAGCGCCGCAACCCCATAGTCACCTTTGGCTGGACTTAACCGTCCAGGGGTCCTTTACCTCTACCTTTTTTACCTATTCTGCAACCTCATGTCTGTGATTTTGTATGAATGATATTGTAATGCCATAGGGCCAGTTTAAGCATTCCGCAGAAACAAATGCTAAAGTTTTCCCTGGAGTCGTACACCTTGAGATTGGAAGTGAGAAATTACCATGCTTGATTTGCACCCCTTTCTCACAGCTTTAGCTCCCAGCATGCCAAAAGAAAACTAGTATGCACCATCTCTCTGATAGATTTTTCTTCATAAAGTTATGGGTTACAATTAGTGGCCATATTGTATACTCAGGAGGGTTAGGTAAAGTGCTGTGTGTATGCTTGACACTGTGCATTAGAAAATACCAAAGCATGTTAAAAGGGAAAAAAAATGTGTTGACAGCATCACTTTGAAAAATGGCATTTATCCAGTGATGTGGGTTTTGTGGGAAATCATCTGGAAAATATTAGGATAATTTGCACTGGAAAATGTTAAGATTCCCCAGAGTGATCTATTTTAGCATGCTTATTTTACTTGTATTTAGCAAATAAAGCTAAGAACTTGGAAACTGCCTAGTATTTATTTGCAGTCGGCATCAATTCATTGTTAACTAATGTAAATGCATATTACACACAAACATATATGTACATACATAAATACATACATGTGTGTGTATATGCTTTAACAATAATTTAGTGGGATCTAATAACAAGTAGAAGCAATACATATCTGATTACTGGGATAGCTCAGTTGGCAAAACATGAGACTCTTAATCTCAGGGTTGTGGGTTCAAGATTGGGCAAAATATTCCTGTGTTCCAGGGGTTGGGCTACATGACCTTCATGGTCCCTGCCAATGCTACAATTCTGTGATTGTGTATACTAAGCAAAAGAATACAAACATACTGCAGATTAGCAAAATATCAACAGACTGAAGAAATGTAGCCCATAATTTGTCACTCTGCAACAAAAGGTCAACTAAATGAATGTAATTGACTATCACAAAACCCAAATGTGTTTTGAGCTTGGTCTTCCTCAGTGGGTTTTGTGCATGAAAACTGAAAAATAATGGCCAGGGACTAGGCAAAAACTGGAGCTCCTGGTCATAGGTAAACTGCTTCATTTCAAACCTGCGCAGTTGCTAGTCTACAACTTTGTGTTTGTACAGGGAGCCTGGCTTGTCAACCTCTGGGGTGGAGAACAGAGTCTCCAGGGCCCAACCTAGGTCTGCACCTGAGGCTGGCCCCAACATTTAAGTCCTGCTGAGGTATTCTTCCTCTGACCCCATGGTGATTATTGCGTGAGGAGAAGCACAGAGGGAGCATGCTCAATTTGTGGAGATACCCAGTGCCATTTGTAATCCTGGCAAAGGAGTCTGTGCCAGTATAAAAAGGATCTCCCTCTATGGAGGTTTAGCACCCCCAACATGTGGAGAACTGCAGGAGTCGCAAAGGTGGTGTGATGGAGGAGGAAAGCCTGTTGCTACCCCTCACTGCTCATCACATGTAGTGGAAGGCCTGAAGAGAGCTTTAGAACTACAGCAATGCACTCTGCGTGGCGCTACCTTTGAAGGTGACTTGGAAACGACAACTAATCCAGAATGTGGCAGCTAGTCTGGTGACTGGGAACGGCCACTGGGACCACATAACGCCGGTCCTAAAGGATCTTCACTGGCTTCCAGTACATTTCCAAGCACAATTCAAAGTGTTGGTGCTGACTTTTAAAGCCTTGGCCCAGTATATCTGAAGGAGCGTCTCCATCCCCATCGTTCAGCCCGGACACTGAGGTCCACCTCCGAGGGCCTTCTGGCGGTTCCATCACTGTGAGAAGTGAAGTTACAGGGAACCAGGCAGAGGGCAGGGTTGCCTTATTTCAAAAAGTTAAAATCCGGACACAAAAGTTGTTGAGACATATGGCAACCCTAGCAGAGGGCCTCTTTGTGGAATGCCCTCCCACCAGATGTCAAGGAGATAAAGAACTACACAACTTTTAGAAGGCAGCAGAAGGCAGCCCTGTATTGAGAAGCTTTTAATGTTTGATGTTTTATTATATTTTTATATGTGCTGGAAGTAGCTCAGAGTGGCTGAGGAAACAACCAACAACAACCACAACCAACAACAACAACAACATATATGGTTAACTGTTCATTTTTCCATTTTGCAAACTACAGTGATGTTTTTCTTTCCAGTGAAATGTATTGCTACCATGCAGAAAAGCTACTTGAGTAATTGGTTCTCTTTCTCGCATTGTTTTCTTAAAAATAATAGAACAATTTACCCCTGTTTTCTCTGGAATAAAGATTATGGTTTGCAGTCTCTGCACACTTACATGGGAAGAAGCCCAACGGCACTCGGTGGGACTAAGTTCTGAGTAAACAACACATTGGGTTCGGCTGTAGCTTCTTCAAGCAGCACTCTTAATATTTCCCTGTTAGCAAAACCTACTGCATAATATTTCGGGCCAAAAGAAAATTGGCACCAGGCAGCTTGCAACATTGGCCAGACGCTGGGTATTTTTTAGTGGCTGCATTTTGGCTCTGTGAATCAAGTGCATCACTCTTTTTATTTTTTTATTTGCAAAGCTAGACACTCAATAAACACGGGACTGTTTGTCCTGCTTTGTCTAGAACAATATTTTGAGCTAGCAACTTTCCTCTGGTCCTTTAATCATGCATACAGCCTTGTTAAACGTGACCTCAAAACCAAGGTGAGCTTTGAAAGATCAAAAAAAAATTCCTTTAGCCTGTGCTTTGCACCAAACTGGAAGAGAGTGCTCAGCTTTTCCTGCATCATCCTTGCCCAAACCCTGCCCTAGCCTCTAAACCCTTAGCACCGAAACTGGGTCTTCCCTCAGCTGAACTCTTTCAGACCATCCAAGTGTTCCTATTTTCCAGGGACAGTCCCAGATTTACAGAAGTCATCCAGGTTTCTGATTTGATCCCGGAATGTCCCACTTTTCTTTTGGACGTCCCTATTTTTCTTCCGGGACCCGGGTGCTGCTGTGGGTTAAACCACAGAGTCTAGGGCTTGCTGATCAGAAGGTCGGCGGTTCGAATCCCTGCCATGGGGTGAGCTCCTGTTGCTCGGTCCCAGCTCCTGCCCACCTAGCAGTTCGAAAGCACGTCAAAGTGCAAGTAGATAAATAGGTACCGCTCCAGCGGGAAGGTAAACGGCGTTTCCGTGCGCTGCTCTGGTTCGCCAGAAGCGGCTTTGTCATGCTGGCCACATGACCCGGAAGCTGTCTGCGGACAAACGCCGGCTCCCTCAGGCCTATAGAGCGAGATGAGCGCCACAACCCCAGAGTTGGACATGACTGGACCTGATGGTCAGGGGTCCCTTTACCTTTATTTTTGATCCAAGAAATGTTGGAGGACATGGAGTCATGTGACCCACCCCCCGGGCCAAGGAGATAAGTAGTTACAACTTTAGAAGACATGTGAAGGCAGCCATGTATAGGGAAGGTTTTTTTTTAATAGTTAATGTTTTTATGGTTGTTATGTTCTTATATATGTTGGAAGCCGCCCAGAGTGGCTGGGGCAACCCAGTCAGATGGGCAGGGTATAAAATAGTAATAATCATAATGGAATACTATGCTGGTCTCTGACCGTAATAAACTGTCTGTCTGTCTGTCTGTCTGTCTGTCTATCATGGAATAGGATGTCCCAATTTTTATAGGAAAAATGTTGGAGGGTGTGCTCTTTATGCCTCCCTTGAAAGTTACTCCTTTGCTCTCTTTCTACTCTCCCTTGGAGAGTAGCTCCATGTCGTCCTATAGGGGAGGATAGGCAGAAGTCTACTCCAAGGATGGAGAGTCCACCTGAGCATGTCGCTCATGAAGGTGAGCTCCATACCCTTGGCAGATACCCTTGTAACATGTTTTTGCTGTCCTGCCGGACCTAATGGAGGGTGATGAAGTCAGTTAGTTCCTATGGGGAACTCTGAAAGTTGTTGTTGGGAGTCCACTACCCTCTCCCTACCCTTTTGGAGGGACGTGGGTGGTGCTGTGGTCTAAACCACTGAGCCACTGGGCTTGCTGATTGGAAGGTCGGCGGTTCGAATCCCCGCGATGGGGTGAGCTCCTGTTGCTTGGTCCCAGCTCCTGCCAACCTAGCAGTTCGAAAGCACATCAAAGTGCAAGTAGATAAATAGGTACCGCTCCGGCGGGAAGGTAAACGGCATTTCTGTGCGCTGCTCTGGTTTGCCAGAAGCGGCTTAGTCATGCTGGCCACATGACCTGGAAGCTGTACACCGGCTCCCTTGGCCAGTAAAGCGAGATGAGCGCCGCAACCCCAGAGTCGTTTGTGACTGGACTTAACTGTCAGGGGTCCTTTACCTTTACCTTTTACCCTTTTGGAAGTGACCCAAATTCTTCTGATGAATAATTTTGTTCATCTGTAAATTAATCTGAAGTGAGCTCACCCATATTTGATACCAAGCAATGTCACTGATCAGCAACATCATGAAGGTTCGGATTAAAGTGAGAGGCAGATTCTCTCCTAGCTCATCAGACCTATTGATTTAGGGCACTTTGTGATGAGGTGGGGCAACTGCTTTCTCCCTCTCCTCCTCCTCCTCTCAGAACTGGTTGGCGTTGTGCATGCACACCTTTTCCCCCATGGGAGCATTCAGTCATGGCTCTCAATGCATTGTCAAATGGCGCTGGGTCTGGTCCTGCTGGCACCTGCTCCTGTGGCTTCATCCACAGATATTAGCAGGTGAGCTGGAAACACCGGAAAGGTTTGCATTGCAGAAACCTGGCAAGTAATTGGCTGTTAAGGCACAGGAACGGACCAGGCAAAGTTTCTGTTCAGTTGGCAGCCTTAACTGTACCATGTGCTTGTTCTGGACATGTAGGTCACCTCTGACTATCTTTAGATTTGCAGCTTATGGCTGCAAAATCTGACTAAGTGTTTCATGTTTAATAACTATGAAATGTTCAACTTTGTGGACTTGATGAGGATTTCTCACTTTTAAAAAACCCACAACGGATTCTGCTTAGGTGCCTTTACAGCAGCCTGAGGCGCAGAAATAAAATAGGCAAGATTGTTCTTAGCAGTTGAAATTTCACGATTAGGTTGGGAAGGTAGGAACTTTTCCAGCTGCAGTTCTGCTTATCAAGCTGTCATTCAAGTCACCAGCACAGAACTTGTGGCGATTGTTGTTGTTTTTTTAAGCTGGAAACTCTCATCGTGGTTTCATAGCATCTTTTTTTTTTTTTTTTTTTGCATATTGGTTTCTTGCCCCATTCCTGATCTGTGTCTGGTGTTTTGTGGGGAATGGGCAGAGTACTGCCCAGTATAAGTCACCATACACTCTCCAAAAGGGAGCTATGGGGAACAGATGAAAAAATAAATCCTTTGATACCATGAAATTTTGGGTGATGGACTGAGCATATTTTCCCCAAACCAGAAGCACCGAGTTCTGCCCGACACTGGATGAGGCTCGTCGCGTGTGCGTGACGTCACACGTGTGATGCACTTATGTGATGGCACACATGTTGGAAGGAGGCCATGAGGTCTGGGGAGGCCCTCTGCTACCATGGGGAGGCCCTGCAAGAAGGCCCGGCAGGGCCCAGCCCCTCAAGATTGGGGGGCTCAGTCCCATCCCTCATACTTTAAAGGGGCTGAGCAGTCTTGAGCCCCATAGAGTTGGTGCGTATGCGCCAGACTGATAAGCTATACTGTCATACATTTGGATACGAACGCTGCATGTTGTGTTCATCACAGGTTACGAACGCGCCGAACCCGAAAGTACCAGAATGGGTTACTTCCGGGTTCAGTGGTTTGCGCATGTACAGAAGCGCCGAATCACGTCGCGCACATGCGCAGATGTGGCGCTTCAGGATACGCGCTGCTAATGTTGCGAACGGAGCTCCGGAACAGATCCTGTTCGCAACCAGAGGTACCACTGTAACTGCTTTACATAATTTGTATCCAGCGCTCCTAGACTATTATCTGCAACGTAAGCATAAAAACAACGGGCTGGAACCTCAACTGTCACTTTGCCTGTAGATCTCTCTTCAGTTCACAAAGTTTAAAAGGTGTAGCTCAAAATTAGGATAGTCATGACTAATTAAAGGATAAGCAGGAGTCTTAACACCAAAGCAGAAAGGGCTTTTTTTTTTAAGAGTTCAACTGAGGTGAATGAAATGTTAATTTAAAAGTTGGTTAAAAACTTCCTTTAGCCCTTGTACTGGCTAGTTTAAATGAACTGCTATGAGTGATTGTTATGGACTCTCACTTCAGAAGTGCTGCTTGCAGTTATTTTTAATTAACACTGTGTCACTATTTTCAATTAAGGCTCACAAAGTCTGTAACACACAATGAGGAAAAACTCAAAGCAAATGCTGTTCTCCATTCCACCAACACAATGCAAATGAAGATAATCCACACTCTCGTCATAATTCCCATTTTCATATTTTGCTATTTTTGTAGCATTTCAGTAGATCCAAGCATCTATCTTCCTAGTTCTGGTGTCTGCTAAGGAATCTGATGTAAATTCTTCATCGTCTTCTTTCTGAACTCCCAGATCAATTACACCCCAGAGACAAGATTATGGAATGGATCATAATTTTACATATTTTGATTTATACACCATCTTTTTACAGGGTTGTAGCAAACAATAATTGGTTTGTGTAAGTCCATGCCTCTTAATGGGTTCATGATCTAAATGGACCACCTATAAGGACATGGAGGAGGAATCGTAGACCCCATCTAGTCCAACATCCTACAATGCAGGATTCTTAAGTGTCTGTGACAGATGTTAATCGAAGCTGGGCTTAAAAACCTCCAAGAAAAGAGAGCCCACAACCTCCTAGAATCATAGAGTTGGAAGAGACCACAAGGGCCATCCAGTCCAACCCCCTGCCAAGCAGGAAACACCATCAAAGCATTCCTGACAGATGGCTGTCAAGCCTCCGCTTAAAGACCTCCAAAGAAGGAGACTCCACCACACTCCTGAGGGAGACTGTTCCACTGCTGAACAACTCTTACTGTCAGAAAGTTATTCCTGATGTTTAGTCAGAATCTCCTTTATTGCAACTTAAATCCATTGGTTTGGATCCTACACACAGGAGCAGAAGAAAACAAGCTTGCTCCATCTTCCCAAGGGCAGCCTTCTAGATATTTGAAGATGACCATCATATCCAGAGGCGTAGGACGGTCAGGTGGTACCCAGTGCAGAAAATTTCTTGTCAAACCTCCCACACACACATTGATTCCCCCCCTGCAAAAATGGTTTTACGTTATTTCATATTGGTATAAAATCAAACAATAATTAAATTACCTCCTAAAAACATCTCAAAATCAAATTAAAGTCTAATTAGATGGCTTTCCACAGGGTTAGGGTTGGGAACAGTAAGTGCTCCACTGAACTGAAATTTCAGCCTTCACGACATAGGAAAACAGCCAAGTAAACAGCTATTTTGGTGGAGGAGGGTCAAGATATTAACCGATATGCATGAAATTTCATATATAGCTATATAATCCCTAGTATAGTAAGATAAGACCTTTGGAGCAGGCATTTTAAAAAAAAAAAAGTTTTTTATGAACCGCCCTAGTAGGGCAGTAATTGTTCCTTGATAATTTGTCACCCCTCCATTATGGAACATGGGTCAATACGCCCTTATCATATCTGCTCTCAGTCTCTTTTCCAGGCTAAACATACACAACTCCCTCAACCATTCTTCAAATGATTTGGTTTCCGGATCCTTGATCATCTTGCTTATCCTCCTCTGCACACATTTCAGCTTGTCAGTATCCTTAAATAGTGGTGCCCAGAACTGGACTTAGGTGTGGTCTTACCATGGCAGAATAGAGCACTACTATTACTTCCCTTAATATGGATACTATGCTTCTGTTGATGCAGCCTAGATGCTTTTTTTGCTGCTGTTACTGCATCACACAGTTGACTCATGTTAAGCTTGTGGTCTACTAAGACCCCTAGATTAAGGTTACCAGATCCCCCCCCCCAAAGAATCCAGGGACACTTTTTTTTTTAAGAGAAAAAAAGTTATTAAAAAGAAGAAGTAGTAATATCTTCTCTTCTGTGGTGTCCTCTGTTGCATGGCCTTCCTCTGGGCACCGGCCTGCTCTCTTGGAGCGCTAGCCACCATGGAGTAGGGCCAGGTTGGGCCTGGGCTCAGCCATGTGTCCTTGCCCTCCTGGTGTTCTTCTACCTTTCCTCAGCAGCAGTGGCGGCAGCAACACGGCAAGTTCGGGGCTCGCCTCTTTTTTCTCCTTCCTATTTCTCTCTCTTCCTTCTCCTTCTCCTCTCCTCCTTCTCCCTGCATTGCTCTGATGTTGCGAAGGGGCCATAGCCGAAAACCCCCTGCGTCCACAAGCCATAAATCTCGGGAGTATGGAGTCCGGCACCTTCTGTTGCGCAGCTAGCTTCCTTTCGGTTTCAGCAGAGTCTTACGCAGCCTTCTGGAAGCAAGCCTCCTGCAAAAAGCGTCTGGAAAATGTCTGGAACAAACTCGGAGCAACTCCTGCTTCTTTTCAGCGAAGCGGCAAACTTTATTACAGCAGATCATAAATCACAAACCGGGAGAGAGAGCGGACATTCTTGCCTCTGGCCGGCTCCGTGAAACACACAACGGAAAGAAGAACTGGGAAATACAACAGTAACATTACGTACACAGAATGAACAACGTCATTTCCCCTGTGGGCTGGACGCAACTGTAATGCTGAGAACCCTTTCAGCTCACTCCTCACAATTGCCTCCGGGGTTTTCCCAGCCCTGGAGCGCCCCTGGGCAGTTGGCCGGGTGGCCAGGCGCTCTTGCTCCTGGCTCGATTTGGGTCATGGGGGGGTTCCAGCAGTTCCCCCATTTGATGCGCCAAGTGCCCCTGTTTCCCCCTTGGCAGTGGCTGCGGCAGCTGCAGCCTCAGCAGCCCGGAGCCAGCCTGGTAGCGCAGTTGGCTCTGGCTGGCTTCAGGAGCTGCTCCCTGCCGTGGCGCCCACCATTTTGCCTTGCCAGAAGTCCTCATATGATGTGTCTTGTACCGTTGAACCCATCACGCAACATTAATTCCCTACTAAAAAATTGCAACACTTAAAATATAAATCCAGGGACATTAAATGAAATCCGGGGACATTCCGGGGACGGATTTTGTCAGGGGACAGATTTGTAAATCCAGGGTGTTATGTACTGAGTTGAATAGGATCCAAACTGCAGCAGTCTGATTGGTCCCAGAACAATAGGATTGAGATTGCAGCAGTCTGATTGGTCCCAGAACAATAGGATTGAGATTGCAGCAGTCTGATTGGTCTGCAGGAGCCACCCAATCCAGCTCCAGGTGGAAGTGAATCCGCACTCTGATTGGCATACAGGAGTATCCCGGAATTAGCCAATCACGTGGGGCCCATTGTGTAAATAGTGTATATAAAGCAAACGTTTTGGGGGAACTACATTCCTCACTACTATGAGCTGAATAAAGAGCATGAAAGTCACACTGGACTCCCGAGTATCTTTCACAGGGACTGTCCATGGGAAATGGGGATGTCTGGTAACCATACCCTAGATCCTTTTCACACATACTACTGGCAAGCCAGGTGCCCCCCCCAATCTTATATTTAAAATAAGGAATGCTATTTTAAAACATCTGCTCTAAGCAATGGGAAGGAGGAGTTCTTCTCTAAAGTGGGATTTGGGGGGGGGATAGGTCAGCAGAACGGGGAAGATAGAAACCTGGTTGTTATCTATCTTCACTTTGGATATGCAGGTAATGTCAGCTGTAGCCCTTCTTGGTCGGAGAGCATCTGACAATGTTTGCTGGAAGCAAGAACTCTTTTTTTAAATCTGATTTTAGTTTTTATCTTAGAGGTTGTTGACTTTCCTGCAGTGTTCTAAAAGTTGGTTGTTCTTACGGAAACCACATTGGGAACTTTGTTTTAAAAGAGTATGCGTAAGACTCCCTCCCTCCCTGTGTGTGTGTGTGTGTGTGTAAATATAGCTGTGTATTTGTGATACTGTCTTTGCCTGCCTCCCGCTCCTGGCATTCTCTCTCAAAGCAGATGATGTTCCAGGTTTGCTGATAAGCAGAGAGTGAGACAGATTTGTCTGGTTTTCAGTGTTGAGTAGCAAACACAGACCTTTTCTAAAAAACACACACATCAATTTATCATTTGGAAGTGAAACCTTTTTTCTAAAAACAAAAAAACAAACAAACACAAACGACTTTAAAGAAACGAGTTTGAGAAGTTGGTAGCTTTATGCTTTCCCTTTGTGCCAGGAGTCTAAATGGACAAGAAGATATTTGGGACAGTTTAAAACCCACTCTTGAATCTGCTAAACCAGTGTTTTTCAACCACTGTTCCGCGGCACACTAGTGTGCCGCAAGATGTTGCCTGGTGTGCCGTGGGAAAAATTGAAAAATTACTTTATATATAGTCAATATAGGCACAGAGTTAATTTTTTTTAACATTTTCTAATGGTGGTGTGCCTCGAGATTTTTTTCATGGTGGTGTGCCTCGTGAAACAAGTGTGCCTTTGCCCAAAAAAGGTTGAAAAACACTGCGCTAAACAGTTGTGTGCATTTAAGTTAATGGTTCTGTTTTTAGAGGGGGGGGGGAAACACTTCAGTACAATTACAGCAATGTTACAAATGTAGCGTTGCAGCTAGAAACAGGTCTGGTAAATGTGTATTCAATAATTGTTACAGACTTGTAATGTTGTCAACTGAAACTTGATTGCCTGAGTTCATGCAACTATGCTGGTAATTGTACAGTGGAGGAGCTTTACGGATGACTAGAATCTTTATTTCTCGTGTCTTTTATTCAGCACCCACTTTGCTCTACTATCAGTAAGCATTTGCAACAGAGGAGCGGTTTTAAAAACCTTGCATGCCTATGTCTTGAACAATGCCTTCTCTTTTTCATGATACGTTTACAGAGTTATCACACCATCAAAAGCTATTAATGTCTTTGTAAATCACTGGATAATGAAGCTCTTTCAAGAGCCTGGCATAAATTAAATTGATTTGTTAATAAAACAGAAGCCCCAAACTGTGGTTGAATCCATTATACATCATCCAAAAGTGGTTAAGATTGTTGTCCCTGTTGAAGAGACTTTTAAAAATGCCCGACATTTTAAACAGTCACATCTGTTGGACAAGTGGTTACCTTTGAACAGATGCCTGATTTTTCAGAATAGTTAAAAACAGAACTTGAGGTTACAGGCCAGTTTGTGGCAGAGGCATGTGCTACACCCGGGCTGAGAACCTCCAAGCTCTTGGGGTCAAACGTGGCCCTCCAAACCTTTCACTCTGGCCCTTGGAAGCCACCCTAGGCCACACCTCTCACTGAGCCTGCTTTGCACCCCAGGTTTTCTGTCTGGCTCGAATGCCTCATTGAACTCTGAATAGGTATCTTGGAGAACAGAGAGGAACGTGTGTGGAAACTAGCCCACTGTATACTACAACTCCCATCATCCCTGGCTACCGGGACCAGTGGTTAGGGATGGTGGGAGTTGTAGTCCAACAGTAGATGGAGACCCAAGTTGGAGAAACACTGCCCTGCAGGATCACCTTGGACTTGGACATGCCTATCTCGTGGTCCTTTCCAACTCTACAATTCTATGATCCTAGAGTGTCCAAGGAGGATGTTCTCCTAATAATCAAAATATGTGTATACTGAGAGAGAGGCTGTGTGTTTTTAGTTTCATTTTCCTCAGTAACGGAAAGGTGTAGTGGTATGTGTGTGTGTGTGTGTGTGGACGGACTTTTGTTTTGCTTAATGCAACTCTGGTGTACTTCTGGATAGATGTTCTAAGGGGAATAAGATAAATTCCTGGAGGAGAGGTCTATCAACAATTGTAGGCTATGATAGCTAACTGGAAGCTCTAGGTTCAGAGGTGGTGTACCTCTGAACACCTACTGCTGCAAGGACACACAGTGGGGTAGACTGTTGCCTTTGTGTCCTGCATGTGGGCTTCCCAGAACTATATCACCTATCACTGTTGGAAGCAGGGTACTAGAGTTGGTCTGGTTCAACAGAGGTTTTCTTACACTTGCGTACAGTTCTTTCTCTGTTTTACTGTATCTTTAACTATTATGATATGCCACTTGGGGCAATGATGCCCACTGTCAGCCATGGACTATCTCTATAGCTCTGCTATGTGTTGTTGCACCAGCGTAACCTACTGGTTAAGCTGAAGTGGATGTTGCCAGGAATAGGTTCTTTAATGCATTACTTGTGTCATTGTGTTCAGAAATGGGCCTCAATTTTGGGGATAAGACAAGAGGTGGGAAAAGTCCAGACTTTTAGATAATGAAAGAAGGGTCATTTTTGTTTAATAAATGACAGGCATTAAAATGACTTTAAAATTATTTGAAGAACATTGCGTTGGCTCTTTTCCATGTACTCCTGGACTTTTTTATTTTATTTATTTTTTACAAACCATTCCTCTCAAATAAATGAAATTTGCTTAGAAATAGTCCTTGTTTAAAGAATGGTGCGTTCTTGACTGATCTTGAAAACGGCAAGCTAAGCGCTTACCAAACATTCCTGTGTTAATCTGCAAGGTCACTGTCTAAAAGTGAGATGGTTCTGACAGAGTCCTGCTGACATTGATTCTGACTAACAGACGCAGTCTGTCACAAATGCATTTTGAATCCCAGCTGATGTGCAGGTTCAAGAACTTACTCAGCCTTTAGCTGGAAATGAATGCACACTCCTAAGCATCCCATCCAAGGAAGAGCAGTTGTATGCAAAATGATGATGGTGTGTGATGCTTGGAGAGAGTGGAGGAACCTGAATAATGTGCTAATGCAAGGGCTCCCACACTGTGGTCCATAAGCTTGAATCAGATGGTTTGCAGCCTGTGTGTGAAGAACATGCATCACATTAAATATAAACATTGATGTTAATATTATATCTTTCATATACGGGGTATGCAGGGGGAGGAAAGGAGAGAAAAATTCTGTTGCACAAGTAGAAATCCTTGGACTAGTGGAATCACTTAGAATAATACAGACCGTTCCCTCTATAGGTGAAAGGGAAGCTTGCAAAATGTACAGCTGACAAAGAAATATGAGAACCGGCTATATTACTCTGTTTAGCTTTAAATTAACACATTTTAGTGGTCAGAGCTGCAGGGGGGCCACACAGGGCAAGACAGGTTGGTTATTTCAGTACCAAGAACAGCTCCTAGTGAGCAACTTCCTTTGACACTGTGTTGGAAGTGGACTGAGCCTCTGTCTCCACCCCACCTCCCTTAAGCACCACTGTCTTTTTGGAGAAATGGGAGCATCTTAAAGGGCCACCCCTCAGTGAAACAGACTCCCTCAGATGGTGCTGGACTCACCTTAGTTGGAGGTTTTTAAGCAGAGGCTGGGTGTCCATCTGTCATGGACACTTTAGTTGAGATTCCTGCATTGCAGAGGATTGGACTAGATGGGGTCTGTTTCACTGCTGAACTGCTCTTAACTGTCCCCTTCCAACTCTACAATTCTATTATTCTATTAAAGAAGCCAGGTTATCCTCCACCAGGGCCAGGGCCAGGGCCTTTCCGGTGATGGCTCCAACCTGGTGGAATGCCCTGTCCCATGAGACTAGGGCCCTGCAGGACTTCATCTCCTTCCACAGGGCCTGTAAGACAGAGCTATTCCACCTGGCCTTCAATTTAGCCTGATCCTCCATTCCTTTTTCCCTTCTGCTTTGCTATGAAGAAACCCTTCTGGGACCCCACATTTAAATTCTTCCTTGGTCTCCTAGCTGGCCCTAGCAGGACTAACTTAAAGGTAAAGGGACCCCTGAGCATTAGGTCCAGTCGTGTCCGACTCTGGGGTTGCGGCACTCATCTCGCGTTACTGGCCGAGGGAGCCGGCGTACAGCTTCCAGGTCATGTGGCCAGCATGACTAAGCCACTTCTGGTGAACCAGAGCAGCACACGGAAACGCCGTTTACCTTCCCGCCGGAGAGGTACCTATTTATCTACTTGCACTTTGACAGCTTTCGAACTGCTAGGTGGGCAGGAGCTGGGACCGAACAACGGGAGCTCACCCCGTCGCAGGGTTTTGAACTGCCGACCTTCTGATCAGCAAGCCCTAGCGTCTCTGGTTTAACCCACAGCACCACCCACGTCAATTTTAATCAATGTTTTATATTTGTTGTTAGCCGCCCTGAGCCTGGTTTTTAAATTGGGAAGGGTGAGGTATAAATAAAGACTTCTTCTTCTTCTACTACTACTACTACTACTACTACTATTATTTTCAGTTATTCAGAGAATGTCCATAAGGCCCCTGGCTCTGGAACTCTGGGTCCTTGTGCTGTGGCATCTGGTACAATGGGCTCTTTCCTGTCATCCTCTGGTTTAGTGGCTTGGAGCCAGGAGTCCTAGTATGGCACTTTAGCTAGGGAAAATGTAACTTCCAGCTTGCTGTACTAGTCACTGCTGGACCCTGGGAGTACATATTGTCAGATTTGCACAAGGAAATATGTGAAGAAGTCTCATTGGGAAACAAACATATATATATATATATATATATATATATATATATATATATATATATATTATATATATATATTTGTTGTTCAGTCGTTCAGTCGTGTCCGACTCTTCGTGACCCCATGGACCAGAGCACGCCAGGCACGCCTATCCTTCACTGCCTCTCGCAGTTTGGCCAAACTCATGTTAGTAGCTTCGAGAACACTGTCCAACCATCTCATCCTCTGTCGTCCCCTTCTCCTTGTGCCCTCCATCTTTCCCAACATCAGGGTCTTTTCTAGGGTCTTTACTGATTTAAAATATTGGTTTAGCTTTATTTAAATCAGGCATAGGCAAACTCGGTCCTCCAGATGTTTTGGGACTACAACTCCCACCATCCATAGCTATCAGGACCAGAGGTCAGGGATGATGGGAGTTGTAGTCCCAAAACATCTGGAGGGCCGAGTTTGCCTATGCCTGATTTAAATGAAAGCAATCTGCCCTGTAAACCTTATGTTTTAAATTAATAGTTTTCCTGCTGCAAACTGAGGCCTTTAAGAGACTTACAACCAACACGAACCTGGAATGCTCCTTGACCTCTGAGTTGAATACTGCCTTTATAACTTAGTTGTACACAAAAGCACAGTAGCCACTTGCTGTTGAAGTGACCACACATTTTTGTCATGGGGGAGACTTAAGGGCACACTGTAAAATGAATGTGGATGAGCACAGACCTCTCCTGATTTTGTCACAGGTTCTGACTGCCTCTGAACCCCAGCAAAAGTGAGGTCCTTTGTAAATTGGGAGAAAGGCAGTGAGGCCGGCTCTCCTTGCAGCTTGCCCTGTGTTTTTATCTCCTGGCACAAGTTGTTAGACCTCTTTGCATCAAATCTGTATCAAATAATTGGGCGCAAGGCAAGAGTTTATACCATAGGAACTGCATGTAACAGTAATACAATTCAATATACAGTGGTACCTTGGGTTACATTCATAGCTGTCAACCTTTCCCCCTTTTTTGGCTGGAAATTCCCTTATTATAGCAGTGGGGAACAGCAGGGAGGGTTGACAGCTATGCATACGCTTCAGGTTACAAACCCCACTAACCCAGAAATAACACTTCAGGTTAAGAACTTTGCTTCAGGATAAGAACAGAAATCATGCTGTGGCAGCGGGAGGTCCCATTAGCTAAAGTGGTGCTTCAGGATTTCTAAACATATTATATACCTAGACATATTCATTCCATTTCAAAACCTAATTGCCTAATCATTTAAATTTATCTTATCCTAACCTTACTCATCATCTAACTTAACCATTTACTTTTAATCTACAACCTATCTTTCCTTCTAGTTATATCTAACTTTCAATCATACAATGCTTTTTTAAATATAATTTAAATTTCCGTCCATTCTTCTTCCACTGCGTCTTCCCTCTGGTCACAGAGTTTCCTGGTCAGGTCTGTGAGCTCCATATAGTCTATCATTTTCATCTGCCATTCTTCTATCGTTGGTAATCCCTAAGAACAGTTTCAGGTTAAGAATGGACCTCCAGAACGAATTAAGTACGTAACCAGAGGTACCACTGTACTAGAAGACAAACACAGGCCTAAATAATAACTATGTCAACAGTAAAAAAACTTAAAATTCTTAATTTCCCTGGCAAATCACAGCAATCCCTTTTAAAATTTCGTACCAGTTTTAACACGCGTTAGAATAAACACACGTACCTGAATAAAATTATACAAAACCTGAATAAAGCTGGTGTCGGTATTTGTGGGTCTCTGATCAGGGTGAGGTATTTGTTTTATTTCCAAAGTGGATTCTGCACAATTCTCATATGAAAAAAGAAGGAATCTTTCTTCCTCATGTGTCCCACACTGTTGTTCTTTCAAACTGGTGTGAATTATTTCCTTTGATAATAGTTGCATTTATATTACACAAGAAGAATTGTTTGGTCTTAGTGATGGTGAGTGTGAACATTTCTGAAATAGTGCAGACAGAAAAACTACCATTTAGTCTATTGAAACGCTGACCTTTGTAATTAACCATTGTAATTACTCTAATCTAAAAGCTTGCCATGACTCCTCTACTCTTCTGTTTCCAACTGCCAGTAATCAAATACCGGTATCTCTCCAGCTGAGACAGACACATTTAAATGGAAATCATCTGATATTTTTTCTCATTTTTTCCCTACAGCATTTATGAAGCTTGTACTCATCAGAGGACATTTTGCAAGCCTAGCTTCTCCCTGATTAGCTGTAGTGGGTTGAACAAAATCAGGTCAGCCATTCTTGCTGACCCAAGAATTGAAAAAGCCTTGGGCCAGAGACTAAAACTTTAAATTCTTGCTGCCCGTGGCTAGATCTGCCATAATGCTGGGAGAGGAGGCAGGGGCATAGCAAGGTAAACTGGTACCCGGGGGCAAAATTTTTTTTGTCAACCCCCCCCCCCCAGAGGCATGGGAAGGTCAGGTGGTACCCGGTGCGGAAAATTTCTTGTCACCCCCCCATTGATTCCCCCCCTGCAAAAATGGTTTTACGTTATTTCATATTTTCTTACAAAGGAATAATAACAAGTAATAATAATAATAATAATAAAAACTTTTATTTATATCCCGCCCTCCCCGGCCGAAGTCGGGCTCAGGGTGGCTAACATCAGATACATAACATTGGTATAAAATCAAACAATAATTAAATTACCTCCTAAAAACATCTCAAAATCAAATTAAAGTCTAATTAGATGGCTTTCCACAGGGTTAGGGTTGGGAACAGTAAGTGCTCCACTGAACTGAAATAGGAAAACAGCCAAGTGAACAGCTATTTTGGTGGAGGAGGGTCAAGATATTAACTGATATGCATGAAATTTCATATATAGCTATATAATCCCTAGTATAGTAAGATAAGACCTTTGGAGCAGGCATTTTTTTAAAAAAAGTTTTTTATGAACCGCCCTAGTAGGGCAATAATTGTTCCTTGATAATTTGTCACCCCCTCCATTATGGAATGTGGGGCTACCCCTTGCTACGTCCCTGTGAGGAGGACAAAGTTGAAATTTGTTTGAGGAATTATTAAATGCATGTGGTCCAGAACTGGTCTACTCTGAGTCACATGCTTAGTTGTTATATCTGTCTATCAGTTGGTGCTCACTAGAAGGACAGATCCTGAAGTTGAGGCTCCAGTACTTTGGCCACCTCATGAGAAGAGAAGACTCCCTAGAAAAGACCCTGATGTTGGGAAAGATGGAGGGCACAAGGAGAAGGGGACGACAGAGGATGAGATGGTTGGACAGTGTTCTCGAAGCTACTAACATGAGTTTGGCCAAACTGCGAGAGGCAGTGAAGGATAGGCGTGCCTGGCATGCTCTGGTCCATGGGGTCACGAAGAGTCGGACACGACTGAACGACTGAACAACAACAAATCAGTTGGTACCTGTATTGGATTTAAAATAGACGTTATTTATGCAGTTGTTTCATGGTAGAGTGAAATCTCTTTGGGATGCTTCATGTAAAGTAATTCACAAGTGAAGAAAAATAATATATAGCAGGGCAATTCAGATCTGCAAGTTCAGATGCCCACAATTCTGGCTTCAGGAAGCTAAGACTGTTTCAAAATTTCACTGTATCAGCAGGCCATGTTTGGACCCAACACTAAATCATAACAATAACCCTGCTTCCCCTCTCCTACTCGGGTGTTTAATCCACTTCCATTTTCAGCTCTCCACAGCTTGTCAGTTCACCTCAACAGCGGCAAACTCTAAATCTACCTCTGATGGAGACGAATAACACTTTACTCACCAAAGAGGCCCTGACTAGCTCCAAACTGTTTAAAAGCAACAACACCACATTACAAAATAAGAAAACCACAATAAGAGACATAGCTGGGAGGTTTTTGGGCGGGGGGAGAGATGGCAGCTTCAAAATGACTGTTGGCTCTTTATCTTGTGCTGGGGAAGCGTGATCAAAGCTTGCAGTTGCTAGATAATTGCTTTGCCAGTTCAAAAAGGTTACAGGGATTGAATCGGTGTTGTTTAATGTACAACTTTTAAAGTGAAACAGTGGGTTGAGAGTGAAAGGAATCAATGGCTGCAATAAAGTCCCCTTTGATTATTATGCACTAGTTGTCAGCAATTAATATTAAGAAACATAAAGTTCTCTTTTCGTGCAGGTATACAGAGTTGGAACAAAGGACTATCCTTTTTCAGGAACCTTTAAATAAGGCAGAATCCGAACCAAATAATCTCAGCCTTTATGAGAGTCATAAGGGCTCATCTGGACTTCCTTACGTGCTGCAATTCTAGGCATAGGTTCAGGCTTTAAAGCTGCTTGTCAGAGGTTGGTCGGTGGTGGCTTTTATTGTTTTGTCCTGGAGCTCTGCCCAGGAAACCCCGCATTTTGTCACTAAATAAGAGCAGATTGCAATCAGGTTTTCTGCTGATTGCCGTTTGCTCTGATTCAGCAGTAAAACACGGGTTTTCCTAGGGAAATCAACATGACAAAAAACTAAAAATCCTGGCAAGACACAGAGCTTTAAAGCGCATATCTGTGCCTGGAAAAAGGTAAAGGTAAAGGGACCCCTGACCATCAGGTCCAGTCGTGTCCGACTCTGGGGTTGCGGCGCTCATCTCGCTCTATAGGCCAAGGGAGCCGGCGTTTGTCCGCAGACAGCTTCCGGGTCATGTGGCCAGCATGACAAAGCCGCTTCTGGCGAACCAGAGCAGCGCATGGAAACGCCGTTTACCTTCCCGCCGGAGAGGTACCTATTTATCTACTTGCACTTTGACGTGCTTTCGAACTGCTAGGTGGGCAGGAGCTGGGACCAAACAACGGGAGCTCACCCCATCGCAGGGATTTGAACCGCCGACCTTCAGATCGGCAAGCCCTCGACTCTGTGGTTTAACCCACAGCGCCACCTGGGTCCCTGTGCCTGGAAAGCACAGTGCGAAAAGGAAGTCTGGGCGAGCCCTTAATTATTAGATTGATCGCCTAGGGCGATTCAGCACGACAGAGGTTAAAAATAAATAAATGGCCTCATGTCATTCGTATGCTCACTGTGTGGGTTGATGAGCCTTCTAAAGGAATTAATAAACAAACACCTGACATATGTAAGTAGTGCTCTTTCTATTGCTGGTGTACAATGAAAGCATTTATTCACAAGAAAAGTCCCTTCTGCAATGCGGCGGCAATCTCTGAATATACTTCCAGCTGGTACCTCAGGAAGGTGGGGAGTCACACACAGCTGGTATTTTGAGAGCTGTGGCTTGTGTAGATGTTCTTACTTCAAACATTATCTCATGCTCAAGATGAGTGCCAGTTGCAGAATAAAAATGAGTTCCCCCACTGTCCACCCAGTAGATTGGAATCAGTGTGTGTATGTTGCATTATTCTTATTATTAAAAATGGTCTCATTTGCAGGAATCAGGATCAAACAAGGTTGCTACTAGCTGGAGGTTTTATATCTTGAATCAGTAATAACTTGTTTAGGTAGATAGCTAGGAAGTTTCAGGGTGTTTTGCCCTTTTGTTCACATTTATTTTATAATAATGATAATGATAATAATGATAATAATAATAATAATAATAATAATAATAATAATAATAATAATAATAAATTATTTATACCCCGCCCATCTGGCTGGGTTTCCCCAGCCACTCTGGGTGGCTTCCAACAGAATGTTAAAATAAAATATGAACATCATCCACCACTGTATACCAAAGATATTGACTAAACTGTTGTCCAGTCACTTGTCTTCAGTTGAAAACAGCAAGTTGTAAAACCCTAATTATTCATCAGCTCTCCTCCAAGTTTGCTTCTGATTTTATCCTCTGTAAATCAGAATTCAAAATGAGATAGAATTGTCTTTGAAGAAAACTTAGCACAGAAAGGGAGCCTATTAAATCAGAGAATTTTTCTTTCATAATTATTTTGTGTTTTAGTCTGAAGTTACTGTTATTTCAGAGGGTTTTCCTAAAGGTATTGCTTCAGTAGATTTTAGCCTGATTTCCATGGAACAGTAAGCTAAACTATGGCTTGGTTTGAATGAGTAAACATGTGGGTTCCTGCCTGGTTATTTTGCTGCTGTGCTCAGCTAAACCATGGCTTGGTTTATTATGTCATCTGAATGTGGTTTTGCTCTTCCAGACAAGTTATAGGAAAAGCATTGGTCACAGCTCATCATTTGTCTGGTGGAAGTTAAATAAGCCTGCAATTGGACAACATACAAAGCCAAACCATGACTTAGCTCAACAGAAATAAGAAGCTAAATGATCAGTGAGGAAGAAAGCTCCTCTCTGGGAGCTTGCAAACTTGTTCATTTGTGGGACGTGGGTGGTGCTGTGGGTTAAACCACAGAGCCTAGGGCTTGCTGATCAAAAGGTTGGCAGTTCAAATCCCCGTTTCGGGGTGAGCTTCCATTGCTCGGTCCCTGCTCCTGCCAACCTAGCAGTTTGAAAGCACAAAGTGCAAGTAGATAAATAGGTACCACTCCGGCGGGAAGGTAAACGGCATTTCCGTGCACTGCTCTGGTTCGCCAGAAGCGGCTTACGCCGGCTCCCTCGGCCAGTAACGCGAGATGAGCGCCACAACCCCAGTGTCGGACACGACTGGACCTAATGGTCAGGGGTCCCTTTACCTATTTATAGTTTGGCTTAGCATTGCATGTGAATGAGGGCAGCAGCCCAGCTGTAAGAAGATGCTTGTTTCTTTTACCCAGATATACTATACCTGAACGTAAGCCAAATTGAGTTCAGTAGGGTGGGGTATCAAACCAGTAAGCTTGTTATCACAGCCTCAACTTATCAGATGGGGGATGCTTCTAGTTTACCAACATTATAATTGATGAATAATATGCACTGAGTCAAGAAAGGTGGGCAATTTTAGAAATATAGCTCACGTTCTTAGAGCATAATTATACTAATTGGCATCCACTGAATACATTGTCCCACCTGGCTAATCTTCACAATGTATTGCTGGCTGTCAATGTGTTGCTTAGCTTGAAGTATGCTATTGTGAGGAAGACTTCATTGTGGATTTTAGTAGGGAAGCATACAATGTACAAATTCCAGGTACTCTTGGACTGAGGTATTGTTGCTGGGAGGCTTGTTACAGTTTTTGATACTTTTTTGTTTCTTTATTTTGGATCTTACTATGATTTACATGGAAATGGTTCAGTTTGGTTGCATACCTTTTGATCTCTTGTTTATTTTTTTATGAGGCTACTTTTATGTTGTAATTATGTCTATTTACATGTTGTAAGCCGCTTTGGGAACGGTTTTAACAAGGAAAGGCAGCATAGAAATAAAACTATGTTTATAATGTAATTTTAGACTTTTGTAGGAAGATTTGGGGCATCACAAGGCAGGACAGAGTCTCAAACAAAGATGTGTTCTTCCCAAGCCCACATTCCCAGCACGTTTGCACTTCTGTCTCAGCAATGTTTACACTGGCTTGGTCACGTCAACAGAATGGAAGATGGCAGGCTCCCCAAGGATGTGTTCTGTAGGGAGCTGGCTTGAGGCACTAGGCCCATTAGCAGACCAACCATGCTTGATATGAAGGCTGGCAACATCAACCCTGCTTTGTGGGAATCTCTTGCAGACGACTGCAGGACCTGGAGACAGACAGGTCATGTATCCACAGCAGTGACTAGAGGAAGAATCGCCACTGAGAGGAACGCAGACAGGAGAAATGCCATGATGCATGATGATGATGATGATGATAGTGATAGTCAGAAGGACAGATCCTGAAGCTGAGGCTCCAATACTTTGGCCACCTCATGAGAAGAGAAGACTCCCTGGAAAAGACCCTGATGCTGGGAAAGATTGAGGGCACAAGGAGAAGGGGACGACAGAAGACGAGTGTTCTCGAGGCTACCAACATGAGTCTGACCAAACTGCGGGAGGCAGTGAAAGACAGGCGTGCCTGGCGTGCTCTGGTCCATGGGTCATGAAGAGTCGGACACAATGAACAACTGAACAACAACAACAACAACTAATAATAATAATAATAATAATAATAATAATAATAATAATAATAATAATAATAATAAATTACTTATACCCTGCCCATCTGGCTGGGTTTCCCCAGCCACTCTTCCAACAAAACACAACAGCAAAACCAGAAGCCTGTCTCTCCTGTATTGGTCTCTACAGCCACAGCAGGTGCGATAACCTTCAATGGTTTGTCTTCACCTCCAAAGGTGCACTCCTCTATTGTCTCCTGGGTCAGACAGATGCTAACCAACCTGGGTGTCGGGCAGCATGAGTACACCAAATCTCTTGGGTTGTAGAAATGGTGTAACACACAATCCTTTCCCCAAGCCAGTCAGTCAGTGAAGCCCAAGCTACTTGCCTCTCTTTATCCACATGTACTGTATTTACCCCATTGAGTTAGAAGACCACTTTGTGCATTATACTGGTTCGCAAAAGCCCATGTTCCAAGAAATGTGCCCCAGCTTACTGATGGTTTTGCTGCAATAGAATGATTGCTTGCAAGCTTAACAGCAGCCACAAGACTTCAGACAAATCAAAAATTAAGATTAGAATAGCAATGTTTTGAGGAATATATGGAAAAACACTGCTCTAAAAAGAGTATGTTGATATGCATGGATTAAGTATGTAAAGTATAAAGGCGAACAATATTTAGAAAGGGTTATAAGAGATGCAGTATCCAAGGAATGCAATGACATTATTCAAATTTGAACCAAAGGAAGTCGAGTAGTGGTGGAGGGAAGCCACTGGGGTATGTAGGGTTTGTGTTTGTAGTTTAGGGGGTATATGTGTTTTTTTCTTTTTGTATCAGTATATGTTAGTTTATTTTATTTTCATTTTTTGAATCATTTTATTAAGAATAAATAAAAAAAATATTTTTAAAAAGGAATGATGGCTTGCTTTCTGAAATTCATGGACATAATCTTAGAAACAAAATGACCTCCCCCTCAAAAAAAAATGGAAAACAGGGATAAAAAAGGAATGCAGAAAAATATTAGAAGCCACGTGCCGGATGGCAGTTTTGTGATGAGAGAAAAATGATGGAACTGAAAAATAAATAAAAAATACCATGTACCTTTTGAAAATCACGCTGAAGTGATATTTCTTGCTAGAGCTGCAATCTTATGCCAACTCCCCAGGGAGTAAGTCCTGTTGGACACAGCAGGGCTTACTTCTGAGTAAACCCATGTAGAATTGTGCTGCCCATTGTCTTTTTCAATAATAGTTGCAGAAGGCTGCTTTCTGAAAAAGGCACGTGCATCTTTATCACAAATGTTTAGTGTCCTTTCGAGGCCACATTCTGTTAATATCACTGATACTTAAAACAAAACTCTGGAAGCTTTTAAGGGGTTGTAGCAGAATACTCATAGCTGCTCATCAGTCTGCAGGACACTAGACTACAGCATCCAAAGTGCCATTATTATCATTTTTTGGGTAGTATTTGTGATTACGTTCTCAGCAGTAACTTCAAAAACATAAGCTGTGGATTGCTGAACACCAGCTGTGTTCTGAAAAGCACTTGGTTAATTGGATTCAATAATATTGCCCATAGTAATGCAAAGAATGATAGGGAATTGGAACTTTTTCACTGCTGATTATTCCACTAAATATGGCTTCAATTATTCAGCAAACTAAATAATCTGATCTTTTAATGCAGGGGCAAATGATCCTTTGGGAAGGTTTGGCGTCATTTGCTTTGAGTCTTGATTTCATATCCTGTGACACAGGATTATCCAGTAACTTTCTACTGAAAAACAAATCTCCTGGAAATCATGTGCAAAAATAACTGCCTCACAAGACCTATTGTCCTAATAGTTGTGAAGACAAGATTCCCTCCCCCCCCCTCCCCCCCCAAAATTGCCTTTGCAATTGCTAAAGCCGCGTCTATAGAAAGACTAGAAAATGCATTGAAATTGTTTCTGGATTGTCCTACTTCAGATTGCAGGTTGGCGATCACATGATTGAAATTGTGTGTGTGTGTGTGTATCTCAACCCCCTGGAAATAATAATAAAGCATGTCAGGAGGTGTTCTAGCTTATATTCCTGGCATTCTATTTTTCTCTGTGTCAGATTATTATTACTATTATTTTGATATTGTGGGACACACACACACACACACACACACACACACACTGCAGTTCTTCTGCCTGCACTCTGGAGTGAAATAATCCAGGAGCAGATTTTATCACTTGATGTGCTGTTTGTATAGATTTCACAATAAATCATCACGTGAGAGAGATGAGCTGCCTAAATCTGTCAGTGATATATAGATGTGTGTGTGTGTGTGTGTGTGAGAGAGAGAGAGAGAGAAAGGCATTATAGTGAACATGGAAATGTGGGCTATGATCATGCTATCTTCCAAAACAAATTTGAGTTGTTTCTTTCTGAAAACAGAGCCATCATAAGCTTTAGGAACAATGCTTTATCAACAAATATGTTGCCTGACCGTGAATGGTTGAGCTGCTCTGATGTCACAGCTGGGCATGCTGACATAATAAAGGTCCACGGGATGCCAGTGACTTAGGTAATCTGATGACTTGAGTGGGGAAGAGAGGAAGAGGTTGGTCATTTGCTGGTAAGACAGCCTGTTGCAAAGGAGGACTGGCAAGATCTTACATAGCATTGCCGGACATAGCCAGAATATGGCAGTCGGAAACAGTGTCCTGGCAGAAATAACTGAAACATCCGGGCAAAAAGCTCAACAACTCCCAACCCCCTCCCCCTTAAGAAAAGCTCCACAGCAACAAACAACAACAACACTTTTATGTCCAGATTTTCACTTTTTGAAATATGGCAAACCCTATCTTACAATGTTAAGGACCATAAACTTCAAAAGGACATCTTGCTCACTTTTAATCAGCAAAGGGGAGTGAAAGTTGGCTGTAAAGGCAACTTTACTCTGGAATTTACAGCAGAATGGGCTGTTGCACTTTGAGAACAATGAATGCATCTATGGTGGTGTGATTTTATAGCTTCATAATATGCACAGCCGCTGTACAACACTTGCTACTTGTACCTGTCATACCAGGGAAGAAGAAGAAGAAGTAGTAGTAGTAGTAGTAGTAGTAGTAGTAGTAGTAGTAATAATAATAATAATAAATTAATAACAACAATAATTAACAATAATTTATTTATACCCTTCCCATCTGGCTGGGTTTCCTCAGCCACTCTGGGCAGCTCCCAACAGAATACTAAAAACACGATAAAAGATCAAACATTAAAAACTTCCCTAACCGGGCTGCTTTCAGATGTCTTCTAAAAGTCAGATAGTTTTTTTTATTTCCTTAACATCTGATGGGAGGGCGTTCCACAAGGCAGGCACCACTACTGAGAAGGCCCTCTGCCTGGTTCCCTGTAACCTCACTTCTCACAGTGAGGGAACCGCCAGAAGGCCCTTGAGCTGGACCTCAGTGTCCGGGCTGAACAATGGGGGTGGAGACGCTCCTTCAGCTATACTGGGCCGAAGCTATTTAGGGCTTTAAAGGTCAGCACCAACACTTTGAATTGCACTTGGAAACATACTAGGGGCCATTGAAGGTCCGGTGTTATATGGTCTCGACGGCCACTCCCAGTCACCAGTCTAGCTGTCACATTCTGAATTAGTTGTAGTTTCCAGGTCACCTTCAAAGGTAGCCCCATGTAGAGCGCATTGCAGTAGTCCAAGCGGGAGATAACTAGAGCATGCACCACTCTGGCGAGACAGTCTGCGGGCAGGTAGGGTCTCAGCCTGTGTACCAGATGGAGCTGGTAGACAGCTGCCCTGGACACAGAATTGACCTGTGCCTCCATGGACAGCTGTCCAAAATGACCCCACAGGCTGCATACCTGGTCCTTCCAATTCCCCCATCCAGGACCAGAAAGTCCTCCACAACTTCCCTCCCCCTGTCCCCCAAAACAGTACTTCTGTCTTGTCAGGATTCAACCTCAATCTGTTAGCCGCCATCCATCCTCCAACCGCCTCCAGACACTCACACAGGACCTTCACTGCCTTCACTGGTTCTGATTTAAAAGAGAGGTAGAGCTGGGTATCATCCGCATACTGATGAACACCCAACCCTGGGGGAAAGAGGTGGACTGCACAGGCTGCATTGATGTCTTTCGCTGATGCATCTTTGGGCTGGTAAAACAGGTGCCGTCCACCCTTCTTAACTAGGCACAATGATGCCTAGTTTTGACTAAGTTTCTGATTCTTAGCTGCCTTCTTGAGGCCTCAAGGGAGCAGACTAAGATTTCAGCACAGCTATTTTTTGCTGTTGCCAGTAGCTCTGGGATCCGCCAGGTCCTGCTAGACTTGCCTGACCTATGAGTCACTGTCCCTTGGCTCCACGGCTTCACCTCGTGAGTTCCTGGGTCCGAGCCTCAGGGGACCAACTCAGAACCTTAATTAGTTGGTAGTTACTGAATATCAAAATAAGCAGAAAGAAATATGTGCTCGGTTTTCACGTCTCTTTCTAAAAAAAACACAACCCACACCGTTAAAATAATTCTGTGTCTGGCCACAGTGAAATAAGTCGATGAACTGCTTGTATCTTCTGCTTCTGCCTGGTATTGGGGTGGAGTGTCATGCAATAGAATATAGCCGCTCTGATAAGATAAAATATGATTCAGGCCTCAAATAGGAGTGTTCACACCAGATTTTCACACCTGACCTTTTAGGTACTCGTAATCTTTCCCCCTGGTAAACTACCAAAGCAGTAAAGCATAAGAAAGAGAGAAATCACTATGTTACAAGTAATTTAAACCGCTTTCCTGCATTTGAGTGACAGTGGAATTAAGGCGTTCTTAGTGGTATTATTCATTTCCTCACAGGCACAACAGCTGTCTTCCAGTAACCAGCTAGAAGGGTGCAACACTCTTTTAGAACAGAAATCTTGGAGAAGGGAAATCTCTAAAATAGAAAGGATAATAAGACTAAATTACATTTTCATTTGCCTAAACACCCGATCAAGGTAAGGAATAAAGATTTGTTTATAATCCTGAGATGTAAATGAGATGAAAATTTGATTTGGGTTCTCTCTAAATATGCAGTGTGATTAGATTCCTGTATAAAGGACGGGCGAAATGATTATCATGTAAAGTATGAACTTTGAGTCCAAAGGGTGTGAACAAAACAAGGGGCCCGTTTAAATGATTCACGGAGTCTTTGTAGCTGAAGATGCACTTCCAGAAATCTGAAGATTCCTTCTATCCAGTAAAAGTTAAAACACCTAAAGTTATTGTTTAGGATGGCGTTTTTGGCCTCTGAGACCAAATGGAGGACTGAAGACTTCCACCATCCCCGAAAGAAACGTGGAGTTTTTACGAAAATGTGCAGAGACTGTTGTTCGATGATACAACTGATTGTCCTGAAGCGCTCAAGTTCCACAGGTATTTCCCTTTATTGACAGTATTAGTTAAAAAGGCAGTGGTCACGTTCCCTGGGGAAAGAATTGCTGGAACCAAAAGAACTGTGTTGACAATGGGTTTTTTTTTTTAAAAAAAAAAAATATATTTTGAAACCATCCCCTACCACTGTGGCAAATGACTTTGAAAATTGGGTGCATTACACAGTCTGCCAAGTGGCATGTTTAACCTGTGGCTGTTCAGAGGAAAACTTCAGTTTATACAACAAGTCTTTTGACATACCTTAAGGAATATTCTGGGTTGTGCTAATGGCTTTTAGATAATGTGGTACAGTACCGTCCATGCTAGGATTCGCTCCTGCCTGTTTCATTTTGTGTCGGATGTCATTGCCTCTGCAGTTTGCCAGCATTTTCCATTCATAAGCAGGTAGGGAAATGGCTGGCCTGAATTCCACACAAAGAGCATAGGAGAACATGTGGATGTCTGTATGTGTGGTTTTGGAGATAGAAGACAGGAGACTTCGCATAATACCGTATTTTTCCATGTATAAGACAAGGTTTCCCCCCTTAAAAATAATGTCAAAAATTCACGTGAACAGCGAGACCAAAAATTCATAAGAGACGGGACTAAATTTACAAATTATTTGAAAGAAAAAACTCAATTAAATACGTTAATAGGATTACAAGAGGCTTTGTAGTTATAGAAGAAATATTGTTGTAAAATGAAATAAGTAAAAATGATGTTAAATATGAATAGTAAAGCAATGATAAAAATAAGAGGTATAAAAACAAAAAAGAGGAAAAATTTCTGAAACCAGAAGGAAGGATTGAGGGAAGTCATGGCTATAAAAGCCAAAGTATTAGAATGGATATGATGTAATAATATGTATAATATACTGTATGTTGGTAAAATCAATAAAAATGATAATGGAAAAAAATGTCAAAAATTGGGGGCACGTCTTATACATGGATACATCTCCCCCCGTTCTCTTAGATCTGAGTCCCCCAAAATAGGGGGGCATCTTATACATGGAGGGGTCTTATAGACGGAAAAATATGGTACCTCATTGCCTAGTTTCACTAATGGGGAAGCTCCTTTGGCAAAAAAGTACTGTTGCATTATGGGTAGTGCCATGATGCCACTATCCATGTAAGAACACTTTGATTGTCACAAGAGCGCCTGGACTCAAATTGTCTATCAAAAACTTCACTCTTCTGGTTTATCACCACAACAGCTACTCGCTTTGGGTTTTAGTAAAGCAAGCAGTCTAATTTGTCAGTGCCTAAATGATATCGAGTGTCAGAACAACTTGGCCACAATAAGGACATTTTGCCCATGGCATGACTATTTTCCACCTTCCCATTTCAACTCTCTGGCTCCCTATTTTCATAACCTAGCAATTCTAAAATATAGGTGCACTTTTACTCTTGCAAGATTCAATCTATTTCCCTTGGCTGTACTTGAGAGACGATTTCAACAGATTCCATACGAAGAACGCTTTTGTCCCTGTGGAGATGGCAGTACCGAATCGGTGGCGCATGCCCTGCTGGCTTGCTCTCTTTATAAACACTTGAGCAATGAGATTATCACCCCTCTTTTATTGTCCATTCCGGGTCGCCCAGCCACTGCCACAGTGTCCTTTCTCTTGGCAGATCAAGATGAGCAGGTGACAGCAAAGGTTGCAAGGTTTTTAGCTGGGGCAATCAGAATAAGATCCACTATTTGACTATTGATTCAAAACCCTAAAATGTATTTTATATGTAATTGACTTTTTATTTCTATTCTTTGTATATCGTACTAGCTGACTCGGCCACGCGTTGCTGTGGCTGATTTTGTGAAATTGAAGAAGTTTCCCTGTTCAACTTCTGTCTGCCCCTTCTCTCCCCTCCCCATTCTGTCTGCCCCTTCTCCCCCTCCCCCCATTTTCAATTACCCTCATTGCCCCCCCCATTTTCAGCAGTACAGATAATGATGTTTGGATAAAACAAACATCATTATCTGTACTGCTGGATAAGTGTTTAATGGTTATTGTCTTTGTATTTGCTTTAAAAAAGGAATAAAAAATGTGTGTTTAAAAATACTCCCTGCATTTGGGAAGGTAGTGCTTCAGGGAGAATGATTCTAGACGACACGAAGTCCCAATTTCCTGTGTATGAGGACATTTTCGTGTGGAGGGATAGTCATGTGAGCTAACAGCTGCAGCTTGAAGTAGTGTATCCCAGACACAGGTTTACCACCTCATTCTCATGTGGTGCTACAGTTAGACAGCAATTTATACCAGATTCACACAGGTATAATTGTGAGTGAACTCAGGCCCGTCTTACCCATAGAGGCTAGTGGTGCAGGGCAGCCGGGGTGTCAAGTACTGGAGGGCGCCAGGCGAGAGTCCGGGGAACACCGAACGAGTGCGCTGAGCGCGCGTGCACCGCTCCAGCTGAGCGTTGGCTCAGTTTTTTCCCTTTTAGCCTGCAGGCGCCGAATTCTGTGGGGTGCCAGAAGGCTAAAAGGGAAAAAACCGAGCCGACACTTGGCGGGAGCGGCGCAGGCCCGCTCGCTTGGTGTGCTGCCTGCCATGACCACCACGGCACGAAGCAGCCAGCCGAGCCTGGAGGTGCCGTGTTCAGCCTCCGCCTCTTCCCCACCGGAGGAGCCACCCTCCACCCGCTGCCCGTTTCCTCCAGCACTAAAAAGGGTCAACAACTCTGGGAAAGGTGGGGGGGGCACTGGAGGGATCTTTGCACCACGACGCCGGATATGCTTCCCTTGGATTCCATGGAAAAACGGAACCATTTGTCTTGCCATCTCTGAAGGACTGGATGGATGAGAACTGGAATTTAATTCAGATACTCTTGTTTAGTGCTCTGAGATTAGGTGTGCAGCCTAATGAGGTTATTATATCAGGTGTGTAGTTTTTGAATACTTCTTGAGCTGGCATTTTTTTGTTGGCTCAGGTATTCTCCAGCTACCATTTTCTTTGATCTTATGTTGGATCTTATGACAGTAAATTATGCTCTAGTTGCCTCCAGCTGTCCATGAAAACCATTCAGAACTTGAAATTGCATGTAATGCTGTCATCAGATTATTGGTGGAGTTGGTTGGTTAGAATATGTTACTCTGACCTTGCGAAATCTACGTGTTTGTTCCAGGCTCAGTCAAGGTGCTGGTTTTAACTTTTAAAGTCCTAAACAGCTTGGGATCTGGGCGTCTGCGATATCACCACTTTCTGTAAATGCTGGGTAGAAACTTCCAAATTTCCTCAACTGAAATTTAGAAATAGCTCAAGTATTTTCTTCACAGTCAAAGTGTGTGTTGATGGTTTTCATAACCTCATTGGAAACTCAATTGAACACAGTACAACTTACTTCCAAATAAAGATACATAGGATTGCCCAGCAGGTACAGACAGGTTGAACTCGAAAAATTAGAATATTGTAGAAAGGTTCATTTCTTTCAGTAATTCAACTTAAAAGGTGAAACTAATATATGAGATAGACTCATGACATGCAAAGCGAGATATGTCAAGCCTTTATTTGTTATAATTGTGATGATTATGGCGTACAGCTGATGAGAACCCCAAATTAACAATTTCAACTTTGGGGTTTTCATCAGCTGTATGCCATAATCATCACAATTATAACAAATAAAGGCTTGACATATCTCGCTTTGCATGTCATGAGTCTATCTCCAGTAGCTAATGAAAACAATTGCTTACATAAATGGACTTTTCCACGATATTCTAATTTTTCGAGTTTCACCTGTATAGGTAAAATCAAGGTGAGCACCTGATTTCTAGCAAAATTTAGATGATTTAACCTCCCGTTCAGAAAAAGTTAATCATTAACAATTGTAAAAAAACAAAAACAAAAAACCCTCTTAAAATGACCTGACCCCTGGGATTGACTCTGCTCTGCTAAGCATTGCCAGCATCTGTCGCTTGTATTTTAAAAAGAACGGAGAGCTGAATACTGAAAAGCATGATTAAATTCTTAACCCTTTCATTTGAGGGGCTTAAACACTATTGCCTGGAAGCAATTGTGGGGAGACAGTAATTAAATCTGTGGTGGTGAGGAAACCTGTGATATTGAATATTTTTAGTCTCATCCTTAGGGCATTCTGCCAGTTAAGATCCATTCAGGGCAACACCATTTATTTATACCGGTTGTGTTAGTTGAGGCCTGCCTGGCCTTGGTGATGTGTCACCAGGGCCAGATTTAGGTTTGATGAAGCCCTAAGCTACCGAAGGTAATGGGGTCCTTTATATGTCCAGCTGTCCTTTGTCAACAACAAATTGTCACTGTTTTTTTTGTTGAATACAGTGGTACCTTGGGTTCAGAACTTAATTCATTCTGGAGGTCCGTTCTTAACCTGAAACTGTTCTTAACTTTAGCTAATGGGACCTCCCATTAGCCAGTGTGGTGTAGTGGTTAAGAGCGGTAGACTTGTAATCTGGGGAACCGGGTTCGTGTCTCCACTCCTCCACATGCAGCTGCTGGGTGACCTTGGGCTAGTCACACTTCTTTGAAGTCTCTCAGCCCCACTCACCTCACAGAGTGTTTGTTGTGGGGAGGAAGGGAAAGGAGAATGTTAGCCGCTTTGAGACTCCTTCGGGTAGTGATAAAGTGGGATATCAAATCCAAACTCTTCTTCTTCTTCTTCTTCTCCCGCTGCCGCTGTGCCACCAGAACACGATTTCTGTTCTTATCCTGAAGCAAAATTCTTAACCTGAGGTACTATTTCTGGGTTAGCGGAGTCTGTAACCTGAAGCATCTGTAACCTGAGGTACCACTGTATATGCTATATGGTAATTTATGGACCTAATAGGTATCTGGGATGCGGGTGGCGCTGTGGTCTAAACCACTGAGCCTCTTGGGCTTGCCGATCAGAAGGTTGGCGGTTCGAATCCCCATGATGGGGTGAGCTCCTGTTGCTCTGTCCCAGCTCCTGCCAACCTAGCAGTTTGAAAGCACGCCAGTGTGAGTAGATAAATAGGTACCATTCCGGTGGGAAGGTAAACGGCGTTTTGGTGTTCCATTGCGCCAGAAGCAGCTTAGTCATGCTGGCCACATATGACCCAGAAAAACTGTCTGTGGACAAACGCCAGCTCCCTCGGCCTGTAAAGCGAGTTGAGCACCGCAACCCCAGAGTCGTCTGTGACTGGACTTAACTGTCAGGGGTCCTTTACCTTTAGCTTTACCTTTAATAGGTAGCTAAAGCCATTTGCACATAACAAAATAAGTATTTTATCAAAGTACGTCCAAGTTTCTTTCCCTTTAAATTTTTTGGGGGGCCCCGAGAGAGTGGGGCCCTAAGCTATAGCTTGTTTAGCTTATACGTGAATCCGGCACTTTGTGTCACTGTGAAGAATTGCAGAATTGAAAAGGGTGATGGCAGGGGAAAGAGAGCTCCACCCCATGGGACACTCTTCAGTTAGGCTCAATCAAGATAAGGAGGCTGCAGAGTATAGAAAGCCATCAAGCCAAACGTTGAGGAGCAGATTGTCGTCTTGATTATTAAGGAGGGAATGCTAGCTGATTTCTTCTAATCAAGTCTGAGAATTACATTTGAAACATTTAGATGGATCTATCCATGCAATCTGCAAATGTGTGGATTGCATCCTTTTGAGTTGAAGCTTCTAACTTGATTCCGGAAGAGTAGCCACATCAAGTCTTTTGAAGTGCAAACAATCGGAAGAGTATTCTGGCATCTTAAGAATAACAGATTTATTTTTGAAGTTTTTGAAGTTCAAATAAAAGAAAAAGAAAAAGAAAAGTTCTGGAGGCTGTTGGAATTCAGGATCTTGTGGAAAAGTGATGAGGCTCAACAAAATTCTGTGCCTTTTGCCCAGCTCTCGTTCGTTTTGCTGGGAGAATTTGCTGATGAAGTATGTCCCTTCTCTCCAACTGTTTCAGGAGGTTCTGAAGGAACATTAATATCTTTTTCTATGGTCGACTATTTCTCTAGGGAAAGAATGAGTGGAAATACAGCAGATATTGATGATTGATAACTGGGGGTGAAACATCCCCAATATAGCATAGCTTTCTGAACAATTATTGGAGCTACGATGAAAAAAAGAAGCAGCTTCTGGTCACCAATTAAGCCACTCTGTGCATAATTTAATCAACAAGATTCTAAAAACACAGGCATTTTTTTTTTTAATATACAGGTGAAACTCGGAAAATTAGAATATTGTGGAAAGGTTCATTTCTTTCAGTAATTCAACTTAAAAGGTGAAACCCCAAATTAACAATTTCAACTTTGGGGTTTTCATCAGCTGTACGCCATAATCATCACAATTATAACAAACAAAGGCTTGACATATCTCGCTTTGCATGTCATGAGTCTATCTCATATATTAAACTCCAGTAGCTAATGAAAACAATTGCTTACATAAATGTAAATGGACTTTTCCATGATATTCTATTTTTTTTTAGTTTCACCTGTATAAAAATTGAATCTGTAGTCAACTGATAGTGTTGCATCTTTGGATTCTGCATCCTATACCACTCACTGGTCCAGGGTCAGGACACTGGTGCCTTATTTGTTAAGCAGAGTAGTGATTTCCAAAGCAGAGCAGCTTTCTCAAGAGAGATAGCAAACAGAGTTGAATATGTTGCTGCTGCTGCCAGTGCAATCGACTCGGAGCAACCCAAATGATCTTTCTCCTTCCAGCGTAACAATGAGGTAGCTAAACAGCACAAATAACCAGAAAACCTTATTGATACAAATGCATTGTTATATTTTAGGGCAATCTGAGAGGCAAATTGGGAAGACATTCTCTCCCAACACAAAGTTTGAAGGAGACTTGAATTTTCAAAAAGTATAAAATGGGGTGGACAGATGGAGGAGCAATAGCTGATGTTTAGGAGAAGCCAAGCATCTGACAGATTGGTATGATATTAATGTACCATCAGAATCCAACTTGTCACTGAAAGATGTGCGACTGGTCTCTCACGTAGATGGTTATGGGGGGAAAACCTGGGCATTTTGAAGTTGCTGCACTTAATGTACAATTAGAGTTGCAGCCACATTGTGCTTAATGGTGTAAAAAGGCAAGAAGTGATCATAAAAGGAGGATACTGAGAGGCTTTCGAATGTTGATCCTGCAGGATCTGTGTCTTGGGGGGCATTCAACATTCCTCATCCCTGAAAGCAGCTGCATGGCTGTAGCAAGGAACCTGGTTTGTACACAGATGGAAAACGGAGCGATGAAATGTTGATGGTGTGCAGAATTCACATGAAACACTATACCAGTTTTGTCTTGATGTTGCTTCCCATGCTTCCTGCTTTAAAAGTGCAGGCTGTTCTATATATTCCTTGCTCACTCACAGTTTTTGGTTTATCTGCTTCCTTAAAGGCGTGGAAAGCCGGTCCATGCTACTCGTAGTGTGGTTGCTGTTTATATTGCAGGTATTAATTTTGCTCAGCTTGAAGTGACCGGATGCATGAAAACTGACTCCTTTTGGAATGAAGCATTGTCCAGACCCATTAGATCAGGCATTCCCAACCTGTGGCCCTCCAGATGTTTTGGCCTACAACTTCCATGATCCCTAGCTAACAGGACCAGTGGTCAGGGATGATGGGAATTGTAGTCCCAAAACATCTGGAGGGCCGAAGGCTGGGGGTGCCTGCATTAGATATTATTCAGTACTTTACTTGCAGAACTGTCTTCATAACAGAACGAAAACATCAAAGATACATCAAAATAATCCCACAAGACATCTTGCGCTGTCCAACACACAGTAGCGGAGGAAGGGGCGGGGCGGGGGCGTGTCAGTACAGGAGTTGCAGGGCGCCTTCCGGTGGATGGGCCCAGCACTGCCTGAAAATGCAACATGGGACATGTGTGGCACATGGCCTGCAGGGCGCCCTGGCTGCCGCCTCCCTCCCGGCCGCCCTCCAGCTGAGGGGGAGGCAGCTGGGCCCTAACCCGGCTCACCCCGTCTGGTGGGTGGCATGCCCCACCCCCATGGGCAGCTATCCCCGCCCCTCTTGGCATCTCACCCCACCCCCTGTGCAGCTAGCTATGCCGCTGGTGTGTGTGTGGGAGAATGATTCACCAGGCTGGGAGGAGCCGAGCGGCACAGCTGCCCGCTGCTGGCGCCCGTGCACTCCTCCTTCCCTGGGCTTTAAAGCCTGCTGATTCTTCACTGAAATGTGCGCCTGGCAGCCCTGGCTCCTGGCCCGGTGAGGAGAGGAGTGTGGCAGCGCTGCTGGTGCGAAGGGAGTGGGACCCTCTACTCTGCCGACTCCTGCTGCTGCCATTCTGCCCGACTGCCTGTCTCCCTCTCCGAGAAGGGAAGCCACAACTTTTTGTGTGTGCACACTTGTTCACTCCCCCCTCCCCTTGTCTCTGTTTTTTCCAGATTTTAAGTCCTAATGATGGATTTAAAAATCTGGTGCTCAGAAACTGTGGCTTTAGAAGTCGGGTCAGATTCTCTCTCTCCTTTTTCTGCTCTGCCTGGTTTGTTTGCACACACCCAGCAGGGAGGGGGCTGCCTTTCGTCTTTCCTCCTTACCAATCTTCCTCATCCCATTCCCCAAAGTCCCACAGCTGGGTGGGGGGAGGTGGCAGGCGGACTCCCTGCAGGCTTTGCACAGTGCACCCTGCCCGGCCCGATGTTGTGAATTCCGTTCCTCCCGTGTTGTGAATTCCGTTCCTCCCCCCTCCACTTGGAGTCCTGTAGTAACAAGGGTACTCCAATCCAGCTACCGTGGCCGGTTGTAGCCTTGGCTCTGGGCTACTGGGGATGTAAAGTCCTTTTGGCCTATAGTCCAGGGATTCACTCACGTATGATCCCTCCCTGCTACTGTTACCTCAGCTCACAGGGCAACTATGTGGCACTTCTAGGCTTTTAGTCCCTGCACCCCTCCTTAGTGTAACTCCAGGACCTAACTTATCACCCTGTAAGTCTTTTGGTCCACTTCTCTGAGTTCACCCTCTTTTGAGCCCTCCTAACTTGCTGGATCAAATAACCGACGATATATCTTGGCACAACAAGAAAAGGCTTTATTTTTCACCAAACGTAACAGTCTTAATATTTCTTCTGTTTACAAGCTTAGATACAATAGAGCATATCTTCCTTCAGTTGAACATCATTATTTCAAGCCTAACCACCACTATCCTGGCCCCCACACACTCTACCTTCCAGTCACCACTCTCTCTCCGCCCACTTCTCTCCTCTCAACGGCTGCTCCCTCCTTTTAAAGTGCGGAGTGTCCCGCTTCCCAACAGCGAACTGTCACTCTAACGGAGTGCAACTTAACTCTTAACTCCCTGGGGGTACTCCGAAGCCCTTAACCTAGGACCAATCCGTTACAATTAGTAAACAATATAAGATAATTTATGTTGGAGATGTGGGAAAGAAACAGGACGTTCATCCATATGTGGTGGCACTGTGGTAAAATTAAAGAATTCAGGAAACAAATTTTTGAAGAAATTAAGAAGATATTGAAATATAACATTAAAAGAAATCCGGAAGCCTTTTTAATAGGTATATTAGATGATGGAGTAAAAAAGGAAGATGGAAATTTGTTTTTGTATGCAGTAGCGGCTGCAAGAATTTTGATTGCATCTTACTGGAAGACACAAGAAGTACCTAGTATACAGGAATGGCAAGAAAAATTATTTAGCTTCCTGGATTTGGCAAAATTAACAGAAGTGATAAGAGGTGGTAGTAATCAAAAATTTAATCAAAGATGGGAGAAATTTGGAATATATATGAAAAAACAGTGCCCGAATATAAAAACTTGGATCCATTTCTAACATTCTGTATTGGTAAAAAAGGGAAGGAAAGATAAAAAGTCGATAAATTCACATGAAATTTGGTTAAATGGTTGGAAAACACAGTAACGAGTAAATTAAGCAACCCGGGAGGAGGGCAGGCGGAAGCCTAAGTCAAGTTTACAACTAGGTATTATGATTTATGATTAACTTGGATTGGTTATGATTTATTTATTTAAGTAGTGAATATTGATATTTTATTAATAGATAGCATGAATGAATGAATATGTATGATTTGTTTTGTTCAATTTTCTTTTTGATGTATTATGGTTATGTGTGTGTGATGTTTGTTTTGTTGTGCATTGTTTTTAATGTATGAATGCTATAATTCTCAATAAAGATTTACTTTTAAAAATTAAAAAAAACTAATATATCCTCTCCTGCCACCCTGAGCATTCCCACAGAGATGAGCAGCAATGAATCCCAGCTCCGCATAGCTAAGGGTCTTCAGGGAAGGCGCTGTCTTTCATCGACCCAAAAGAGGATTCACAGGAGTGATTCAGTGCAGGGATAACAAAGGATGTCAAAGACACCGGAGTGAGCAGGTCTAGTGCTTTATTAAAAAAAAGGTGTAGACTTACAGCAAATTAGCCTGCCAGGTCTCCCAGCATCTACAGATGTGGGGTGGACACGGCAGGAGGAGATGGCTTGTCCACACCCAAGCAAATGTGTATACGTCCTTTACGCGCAGAGCAACATTTTTCAGTTTGCTCAGAACTTCCCCTCACACCTGGCTGGTGAGGCCATAGGTGGCAGCTGTCCAAAGCTTCCGCCCTCTCTAGGCCTAGAGCTCAGCGTCCTGAGACCCACAGATAAGCCAGCTAATTAGCACATATCAAATCAAGTGAATATAAACATCTATGAGCTCATTCGTGCAACAACTACCAATTAGTTTGGGGTTATCTCGACCACCATTGGGTTGAACACAGGCACACCTTGGAACTGTGCAAGAAAATGAGAGGGTGATGTTGATCAGACCCAGACTGTGTTGTTTTGCTTTTCCTCTGGAATAAATCCCTGCAGTTTCAGAGTCCTAATTGCTGTTGTCCTGTGCTCCTAACCAGGCGACTCTATTAATACGGAGTCGTATGACGTGGGGCTACCCGGCTGCTGTGACACTGTCCAAAGCAGTTTTTCTACATAGGTGAAAACAATCAATCATCTTCAGGCCAAGGTTGAAAACATGAACTCTGAGCATCAGGACAAATTAAATAGACGTCGACACAAGTGCCGTGCCAGCTTTTAATACATCAAACACCTGGAGGTGTTTGTGCTGTAATCTTTTTATTGCTAACATTTGCTCTTGCGCAGTCGTCATCAGGTGAACTTTGTTGCTCTGTAAAATTGATTCGTCATGTGCTGAAAATTGGTTTCCTAAAACAACTGTATGTGCGCAAAGGAGGATAAATCTTTTGGCATGCTGTGCTTACTGCAATTTAGTTTCACATTGCTGTAGCTTCCCTTTCCGTCATAACTGCTAAGTACTGCTCTTAATATAAAACAAATGATAATAAAACAGTAACAATAACAGCATCGAGCAGTTGGCCTGCTCACCCATTATTTGTAATACAGTTTCTCCGCTGATCCTGGAGATAATGGAAGGAAATTTATAGTCTCGTTCAGGACACAATTCTTGTTTACAGGTTCAAATTGGGAGTCACATTAAAGCGGTGACAGAGTGCGCAACTTACATGCAGACAGTCCCAGGTTCAGATCTCCAGTTAGGTCCAGGTGATAGTCTTAATCCTTTTCCAAGCTTACTCAGAAATCTCACTGACTATGTTGAACCAGAACACAACTCAAATTGCTTTTAAGGAAACAGGTCAGGACCATTCTGTCTAGGAAAAGATTTGGTTGAGTGGCTGTATTGCTGTGCTTGTGAGTTGACCGAGACTAAATATATTCAGGGTTTCACCTGCAGAATAAGCAAAAAGAAAAAAAGAAAAAAAAAAGAAAGAATTTACAATGGTTAAGTTATAAAATCTGCTACATTTCCCCATGCAAACACCCACACTTAAAAAGGCAATATTCTGCAGTGGCACCATGAATATGTTAGTGTACTTTGATTATGAAGGTTGTTTATTTCATGGTGGTTGTTGTCATTGTTGTTGTTACTACTATTAAATTTATAAAGCACATTTTATTTCCAAATTCAGATAATCTGACTTTTAATGTGTGTACTTTGTAGTTCATTACTTCCTGAATATTGCAGCTTGTCGTCGCCATCCCCCTGCCAAATTAGTAGACCACTGCCCAGCCTGCCACTGATCCCATCCTGCAAATGATATGTAAAGTATTAGGCAGCACCTGACTGCAAAGAGGTCACAATTGCATGGTTTTTCTCTGAGATCTGTCTTTTTTTAAGGATAGAAACTGTGGCTGGCCATTTCTGAAGAAGTGTGCATGCACACGAAAGCTCAAACCAAGAACAAACTTAGTTGGTCTCTAAGGTGCTACTGGAAGGATTTTTTATTTATTTTTTATTTTGTTTTAAGAATTTAGTACTTTATGATGCCATAAATTGACACACTACTTTTCTTAGTTCAGTCACCAAATCTGAATGAACAGCTCATGAACTCCTCCGTATTTGTTAGCATTGGCCTGAACTGATTATAATGATGATTATAATGCATTGCATTTATGTGGTCCTTTTAGATGTTCAAAGCCTTTCACTTGTTGATGCCTTTCAGAAACACAGCTGTAGGTCAATATTATTATCTCCGTATCACAGATTGCGGAGGTGGGTGGAAGGCACTGGCGGCAGAGGCAGGTTGCAAAAGGCAGCTTTCTCAATTGATAGCTCAGTTGTGTACGTCTCGATAGCCCTGGGGCTTTCAGTGGGGGGCAACCTTGCAGAAAGAAGCCCCGGGTTTTGGAATAAACAAATATGAAAAAGTCTCGACTGCAAATACCACATTGCAGAAACCAAATAGGAAAAGTGATTTAAAAGGGGAAAAAAAAACTTTTATAAATCACTTAAGTGACAATTGATTTTGCACTAAAATCTAATTGGATAATGTAATTGTAGAGCTATTTTTGGAGTTCGGTGCCAGCTGCTAGCACAGATGGTACAGATTGCAGGAAGCTCTTGGCGGTCGAAGGCTAGTTTGTTGGCGCAAAGAGGTTTGACTGGGTGGGCAGCTTTTCCCCTTTCAATGTATCTAATTAGTTGGCTTTAACAAAATGGACTGAAATCCATTTGCATGGCGTATGGCTGGGCAGGCAGTAGCAGGAATAATGACAGAGTGTAACCAGGCAAGAAAACAAAATAGCCGTTTGTTTTGTTGTAAAAATTGCTTGCTTTGCTTTGCTTTGGCGATCACTTGTAGCTGAGTAAGATTGTCTTCCATAAATACAGTTTTAACAATGAGTCCGTAAGTGACTGTGGAGGCCAATTCTGGATCCACACATCCTTCCACAGTGGGGACATTGGTTTCCTGGTGGGAGTTGATCACGTGTGGATTTGCCAAGCGTGCCTTCCTCTTAGCACGTTTCTCCCTTGCGTCCTGAGTTTGAGTGTCTTCAAAGCCCATGACACCTTTGGTAAAGGCTGTTCTCCAATTGGAGCGCTCGCAGGCCAGTGTTTCCCAATTGTTGGTGTTTATACTACATTAAAAAAATTTGCCTTGAGAGAGTCTTTAAACCTCTTTTGTTGACCACCAGCATTACGCTTTCCATTTTTAAGTTCGGAATAGAGTAGTTGCTTTGGAAGACGATAATCAGGCATCTGCACAACATGACCAGTCCAACAAAGTTCATAGAATCATAGAATCATAGAGTTGGAAGAGACCACAAGGGCCATCCAGTCCAACCCCCTGCCAAGCAGGAAACACGCAAGTTGATGTTGAAGAATAATTGGTGATCTTTGCTTCATCCAGTACTCTGGCATTAGTTTGCCTGTCTTCCCAAGTGATGGAATTTTTCCTGATCCCTAAGAATACATGTGGCCATTGGTTAAATTACATATTTTGGCTACAATCTGGGAGTGTAAACCACATAGAATGGTTAATTGTATTGATTCTGAAATACAGATTGCAGAATTGCTGGCTGAGAATGTCACCAGATATGCAGTCTGACTGTATCTTGGGAGGGGGAGAGGGATTATACCCCACCTTTAATCCAAAGAGCTCAAGATATCATACATGGCTCTTCCAAACTCCAATTTCCTCCTCACAGTAACCCTGTGAGGTGGCTTAGGCTGAGAGGCTGTGACTGGCCTATGGTCACTTAGTGAGTTTCTTTTTTTCTTTTTTGAAATATTCTATTTATTTTTTTTTACAAATAGGAAAAGGAATTTCCCCCCCTTACATAATCGATTTCTGAGATTCTCTGAATCTCGTGACTTCCCCCCGTCCCCTACATGGCTCCTTAACAATTAGTCTACAACTACATATCAACACGTTCTCCACAATTTCCATTTCTCCAAGTCACCTTCAATCTTTTTATTTTTATTTTTACAAGTGATTCTTAAAGTCCAGGTAACATTTTTAATTGTTTACAGTGTTCTCCTAAATATATTATGAATTTTCCCCGCTCTTTTTAAAAGTCTTTGTCTTACTGATTCATGAGTTTCCCGGTCAATTTTGCCATTTCAGCAGAGTCCAACAATTTGGCTTACCATTCTTCCCCAGTCGGGACTGTTGTTTCTTTCCATTTTGGGGCTAGGAACATCAGTGCAGCTGTTGTGGCGTACATAAGCAGTCTTTTCTGGTCTTTCAGAATGTCGGTTCCTGTAATTCCTAATAAAAAAAAGCTTCTGGGTTGTTTTTTTTGATAAATGTTGTTTTAAACATTTTTTTTTCAGTTTGTTGTATACCATTTCCCAAAATGATTTTGTTACCTCACAGGTCCATCACATATGGTAAAATGTACCATCTTTTTCTTTACATTCTAGCAGATATTTGAACTTGTTCTATACATTTTAGATAACTTAAGGAGGAGTCAAATACCACCGGTACATCATTTTCATATACAGGTGAAACTCGAAAAATTAGAATATCGTGGAAAAGTCCATTTATGTAAGCAATTGTTTTCATTAGCTACTGGAGTTTAATATATGAGATAGACTCATGACATGCAAAGCGAGATATGTCAAGCCTTTGTTTGTTATAATTGTGATGATTATGGCGTACAGCTGATGAAAACCCCAAAGTTGAAATTGTTAATTTGGGGTTCTCATCAGCTGTACGCCATAATCATCACAATTATAACAAATAAAGGCTTGACATATCTCGCTTTGCATGTCATGAGTCTATCTCATATATTAGTTTCCACCTTTTAAGTTGGAATTACTGAAAGAAATGGACCTTTCCACGATATTCTAATTTTTCGAGTTTCACCTGTAGTTTTCTTTCAGCTGATAATTTCATATCCGTTTCCCAAAGCCTCTCCCAATCTGCCATTTGTATGTTATGTCCTAGGACCTTTGCTCAGTTCATCATAACTGATTTAACCTGTTCATCTTTTATTTGCCAGGCCGCTCAGTGACTTTCATGGCTGAGTGGGGTCTTGAACCCTTGTCTCCCAAATCCTGGTGCAACACTCTTCACACTAACTCTCTAGAAAGCAATCCGATGAATGAAACCCAAGCTTTATTTGTTTGCAGAGCAACATTATTCACGGTTTTGTAGAGGGCATATATGTTGTTTGGGCCCTTTAAAGATCCACTGAATTATGAATTTAAGGAGAGGGCTGTTCATTTCAACTTCCTAACGAAACCTTCACTCAAGAACAGATTTTTCCACAGGAGCCACTTCTCAATATTGTATCTTACACATTTTGTTATACATTATGATATTGGCAGTTTTATTTTCAGTTCCTTAATATCTCTAGCATGGAATTCGCACTTTTCCCTGCTGCTGTACGCTGGGTCAGCATCTTAATTGAGCTGTCCACTATGACCCCAAGGTCTCGTTCCCGATCAGTCACTGCTAGTTCAGAGCCCATGACATATATATGAAATGAAGGTGTCCCCCCACCACTGAAAAAGCATTGTTTTGCACTTGTGTAAAATGAATAGCATTTGACATTTTACTGCCGTTCACTGAGTTTAGAGAGGTCCATCTTCACGATCTCCTTTTGTTTTAATGACCCTGAACAGTTTGGTATCATCACCAAACTTGACCACCTCTGCCAAATATTAGGTTTGAGTTATGAGGGTAGTTGACCGAGAAGCGGTGTAGACATAAGTTGTATGACATGACACTTGAGCTTTGCATAATTCCCCATCAATGCGCTCTACATGGGGCTACCTTTAAAGGTGACCCGGAAACTGTAATTAATCCAGAATGTGGCAGCTAGACTGGTGACTGGGAGTGGTCGCCGAGACCATATAACACCGGTCCTGAGAGATCTGCATTGGCTCCCAGTACGTTTCCGAGCACAATTCAAAGTGTTGGTGCTGACCTTTAAAGCCCTAAACGGCCTCAGTCCTGTATACCTGAAGGAGCGTCTCCACCCCCATAGTTCAGCCCGGACACTGAGATCCAGCTCCGAGGGCCTTCTGGCGGTTCCCTCATTGCGAGAAGTGAGGTTACAGGGAACCAGGCAGAGGGCCTTCTCGGTAGTGGCACCCGCCCTGTGGAACGCCCCCATCAGATGTCAAGGAAATAAGCAGCTATCCTATTTTTAAAAGACATCTGAAGGCAGCCCTGTTTAGGGAAGTTTTTAATATTTAATGCTGTATTGTTTTTAACACTCGATTGGGAGCCGCCCAGAGTGGCTGGGGAAACTCAGCCAGATGGGTGGGGTATTAATAATAATAATAATAATAATAATAATAATAATTTATATTCATTTTATATTCATTTTGCCTCGGCTCATTTTCCTTTCCTCATCAACCTTTCCTAGCCTCGGGGTTTCTCTGTCCCGTTCCTCCCACCCCTGCCCATGATGAAACTTCAGGTAGCATATTCATGTATTCTATCCCTCTAGCTATAAGCGCTTCCTGAGGACACACAACATAATAACTTTCCGTGTTGCATTGGGTCAGACTCTGCTGATCTAAATCTAATAGTCATAGATGAAAGATTGCTGCCTGAAGGGACTTGCTGTTTCACTGTCAATTTATGCTTCCCACTGTGAACGAGAGAAGAGAAATCCTCTTTCCATGAAGTTCTTTTGAGTCATTCTCCAATGCTAAGGCCCTGATCTTTGGAACTGTGTGTGCATATGCAGTGACTGTCCTATGACACCCCCCCACCCCATGGGCTGGCCAAGAGGTGAATCATTCCTCAAGCTAAACAGAAGACAACATGCAACATTTGCAACATTTGCATGCTTCAAGATCAAGCCTATGCTGTGTTGATTGTGAAAGAAGTATGTTGTTGTTGTTGTTTGTTTGTTTGTTTGTTTGTTTAGTCATTTAGTCATGTCCAACTCTTCGTGACCCCATGGACCAGAGCATGCCAGGCACTCCTGTCTTCCACTGCCTCCCGCAGTTTGGCCAAACTCATGTTAGTAGCTTCGAGAACACTGTCCAACCATCTCATCCTCTGTCGTCCCCTTCTCCTTGTGCCCTCCATCTTTCCCAACATCAGGGTCTTTTCCAGGGAGTCTTCTCTTCTCATGAGGTGGCCAAAGTATTGGAGCCTCAGCTTCAGGACCTGTCCTTCCAGTGAGCACACAGCCGATAGAAAGAAGTATAACAATAATTAATAATCAGCGATGCACTTTGCATGCTGTGTGTCAACACACTGAAGGCATGTGATCACACGGAAGTTGACTTAGCCATTAGATGGGTATAAAAAGTTGGGCAATCGACAGATTATAAGACAATGCTCCAAGGAGGGGGAAACCTGTGGCCTTTCAAATACTGCTGGGCTGCAGCTGATGGGCATTGGAATCCCACAACATCTGGAAGGCTGCATGGCAACATTTAGAAGGAGAGTGGCAATGTGAGAATGGGCCATTTCTGAGGTGGTTTCCCATTTGTGGAATGCTCTCCCCTGGAAAGGCTCTCCTGGTGCCTTCATTACATATCTTTAGGCCACAGGCGATAGCATTTCAATAATAATAATAATAATAATAATAATAATAATAGTAGTAGTAGTAGTAGTAGTAGTACCCCACCCATCTGACTGGCTTGTCCCGACTGCTCTGGGCATCTTCCAGCATATGCAAAAACATAACAAAACATTAAACCTTAAAAAGCTTCCCAATACAAAACTGCCTTCAGGTGTCTTCTAAAAGTTGTGTACAGTGGTGCCTTGCAAGACGAAATTAATTTGTTCCGCAAGACTTTTCGTCTTGCGGAAATTGCGTCTTGCGAGGCACCGTTTTTCATAGGAACGCATTAAAATTTAATTAATGCGTTCCTATGGGGGGAAAGTCTGGGGGCCCCTTCCGACCGGCACCGGAGCCGCGCCGCGCCGCGTTTTACAGTGGTACCTCGCCAGATGAATTAGTCTTGCGAAAAACAGCCATAGACGAATTCGTCTCACGAGTCAACTAAAAACTTGCAAAACCCTTTCGTTTTGCGAGTTTTTCGTTGTGCGAGGCATTCGTCTTGCGGGGTACCACTGTAGTTTTTTTTAAAAAATCACCTTGGCTTCTGATGGGAGGGCATTCCACAGGGACAGTGCCACTGCCAAGAAGGCCCCATACCTGGTTCCCTGTGACTTCACTTCTCACAGTGAGGGAACTGCCAGAAGACTCTTGGAGAACGATGAGGGTGGAAACATTCCTTCAGGTACTGAGCCAAGGCCGTTTAGGACTTTAAAGCACCAGCACTTTGAATTGTGCTTGGAAACGTACTGGGAGCCAGTATAGATCCTTTAGGACTGGTGTTATATGGTCTCGGCGGCCGCTCTCAGTCACCAGTCTAGCTGCCGCATTGTGGATTAGTCGTGGTTTCCAAGTCCCCTTCAAAGGCAGCCCCATGTTTCATTATGTATTTTGCATTCTCATTTTTAAGTTGTGAACTGCCCTGTGAGCTTTGGGTGAAGGACAGTATGCAAATTTAATAAGTAATGAAATAAGAATCATGCCCGCTGCACCTGGTCTGAATTTTTTTTTTTTTTAACTCTCTAATAATGAGCAAATGCATTTGGAAGAAAATCTCGTTTGTTTCCATGAGGCTTGTTTTCAAAATTCCATTTATAAACACATGTTTGTACTGCATTTTGACTGCTCTTGCCAAGTTCTCCAAAGCAGTTTGCAGAAAAGTAGTAAACAAACAAACAAAACCAAAGGCAAGAACTAAAACTTTTAGAATCAGACAAAGGAAAGTTGAAACTCTTGATCGTGTATTTAAATATCATTGAACGCCACATGGAAAAAGAATATTTCCACTGCAGCCTCATATCTATACCTGAAACTTACATTTCTGAATGCAACTTTCAGTCTGCACTTTGAATTATTCAACTAGGTGGCATTGGTCCGTGTTGAATTATCGCCACCTAGTGGTGAACCATCTAAAATGCACCTTTCTTTTATTTGTATCTCTGAAGCAGTGCTTTTCAACCTTTTTTGGGCAAAGGCACACTTGTTTCATGAAAAAAATCACGAGGCACACCACCATTAGAAAATGTTAAAAAAATTTAACTCTGTGCCTATATTGACTATATATAAAGTAATTCTCTTGAATAGGAATCAAATAAACACAAAGAAAGTATTTTATAATTACTTTATTATGAAATAGTAAGTAAACAGAAATATGAAAAATTATAAAATACTTTATTCAGTGCGCAACCTGGGTCTGTTTGGCTGTTTTTTTAAAATCTTTCGAATTTTTCAATTTTTCCCACGGCACACCAGGCAACATCTCGCGGCACACTAGTGTGCCGCGGAACAGTGGTTGAAAAACACTGCTCTGAAGGATATTGTTGCTGTTTGCACCCTGTTATTTTATCAACCATACCAATGTGAAGTTTATATTGGTGGTAATTCAGTTGCTGTTCAGTGCCACTGCCTTACTTGTGATGTACCTGTTACAGGTAGGTAGCCGTGTTGGTCTGCCATAGTCAAAACAAAATAAAATAAAAAATTCCTTTCAGTAGCACCTTAGAGACCAACTAAGTTTGCCCTTGGTATGAGCTTTCATGTGCTACTGGAAGGAATTATTTTATTTTATTTTGTGATGTAACTATTTATACAGTACTGTAGAGTGTTCAGGGACCCAGGTGGCACTGTGCGTTAAACCACAGAGCCTAGGGCTTGCCGATCAGAAGGTTGGCAGTTCAAATCCCTGCGACGGGATGAGCTCCCGTTGCTCAGTCCCAGCTCCTGCCCACCTAGCAGTTTGAAAGCACATCAAAGTGCAAGTAGATAAATAGGTACCGCTCCGGCGGGAAGGTAAACGGCGTTTCCGTGCGCTGCTCTGGTTCGCCAGAAGCGGCTTAGTCATGCTGGCCACATGACCCGGAAGCTGTACGCCGGCTCCCTCGGCCAGTAATGCGAGATGAGCGCCACAACCCCAGAGTCGGACACGACTGGACCTAATGGTCAGGGGTCAGGTCAGGTCAGGTCAGTAGAGTGTTCAAAGTAACACAGAGGTGAATTATTTTCAGTATTGGGGTGGGAGCAGGAGGTGCTGTAGAATTTTTGGGTGGTGTGGAATTTCCTCTAAAGACACGGTGGCTGATTTTCTTGTTATGAGAAAAACACTTGATCAAGTCTGCTTTAAATATAAACCCATCTAAAAAGGCAAAGGATCCCTGACAGTTAAGTCCAGTCGCAGACGGCTCTGGGGTTGCGGCGCTCATCTCTCTTTACAGTCCGAGGGAGTCAGTGTTTGTCCACAGACAGTTTTCCCGGGTCATGTGGCCAGCATGACTAAGTCGCTTCTGGCGCAACGGAACACCGAAACCAGAGCAGCGCAAGGAAAAGCCGTTTACCTTCCCGCCGGAGTGGTACCTATTTTTCTTCTTGCACTTTTTGGCGTGCTTTCAAACTGCTAGGTTAGCAGGAGCAGGGACTGATCAACGGGAGCTCACCCCGTCATGGGGATTCGAACTGCCGACCTTCTGATCAGCAGACCCAAGAGGCTCAGTGGTTTAGACCACAGCGCCACACGCTATGCCACCCTAAAGTTAATTAACGTCACCCACTCATGTAAGTCATGGAAATTCCCCTCAGTTTTTACCTGGGGATGAATGCTCAGATAAAAGGGGGGAGGGTTAGCTGGACTTCAAAGCACTTTGTGTACATTGTGTAATATTCAGCTAAGTTTTATGCAGCATAGGCCTGTGGAAATTAATGAATATGTCTCAGATGGGAGTCGATTTCCTGCAGCTCAGTCTCTCCTCCATAACTCTACACTTCTCCTCTGAGTTCCACTGAACTTGATGGGATTTACTTCAGAGTAAATGTAATAGGGTTGGGCTGTGCCTTACAAGTGCATGTTCTCAGACTGTATTCTACTTGGTCAAAACTTTCATCTGCGTAGACAGCTTTAGGATTATATTACGAGGGCTGTTTCAAATGTTGCTCCAGAAAAACCTCAAAGGATAAGTGCAAATAAGGTATTAGAATTCATTAAAAGGACTTGAATGTGCTTCCTTAGGCTAGAAGTGGGACTTCAAAATTTCTCTCCCTTTTTGCATATAAATTGTATTTCTTTGAGAGCGCACTCATAATCTCTGTAGGCTTTATATTCTTCTTACTTAAGGTCTTGCCTTACCTTGAGAGGTTGCATTTTTCCATTGTAGGAGCACACCTACCTAGCAGCTACACATTCCCATCCAAAAGAGATTTTAATGGCATGCAATGGTCTCAAAGGTGTCACAATGTTGCCTTGATAGATTATTTGATAGATTATTAGATTATTATCTGCTATGCCCAGAGAGCAGTTTATGCAGCTCTTCAGCAAAGCTGCCCTTTGGTTCCATCTCCAGCTGGTGCTCTCCCTGTGTTCCTCTCTCCAGATCAAAACTCCAGTAATTTCCCATACCCCTCTTCTTTACCCTGAGATGTGCCTCCTGGACCTGGTTAAGGGCAGATTCTAGCCATCAGGGAAATGATCTGCTAGGCTTGGGCAATATATAATAATAATAATAATAATAATAATAATAATAATAATAATAATAAATTATTTATACCCCGCCCATCTGGCTGGGGTTTCCCAGCCACTCTGGGCGGCTTCCAACAGAATATTAAAATACAATAATCTATAAATCATTTAAAGCTTCCCTAAACAGGGCTGCTTTCAGATGTATATCAATATATCACTCAGGACCTGTATGAGGGGCTAACTGCAATGGTGGTTTCACTCAGCGGTACATTGCTAGTGAAACCGCCGCCGCTCCTGAGTCCCTTTGCTACCAGCGCAGCAAGGGAGAAACAAGCTTCAGCCAGCCACTGGAGGCAGAGGGACTCTGAGCTGTGATGGTTTCACCAGCAATATGCCGCTGAGTGAAATGGCCATCGCGGTTTGCCCCTCATGCCAGCACAGAGGGAGAATCAAGCTGCATTGGCCAGGTGCCAATACAGCTTCCTCTTCCTTCCTTTTGTTTAAACTGCTTGGCTGAGGAGCGCACGGCTGCCCTCGCCTCAGCCTACAGTTTTATGGAGCCCTCAACCTGCCGCCGGCTCATGAGAGCCAGTGATGGGGTTGGGCTCCGTTAAACTGCTCCCACTCCCCAGCTGAGGAAGCCCTGATCCTTCTCCTGCTAGCATTGGGCTCCTTCAGCTGGGGAGCGGGAGGCTTTGTGATCCCAGGCTAAGGTTCGCAAATAAAACCCTGTTCCTCTGGCATGCGCATATGCCAGATGGGCGGGGAACTTGCTCAGCTGGGTGGCGAGAGCCTTTGAGCTCCCCGGCTGAAGGGGCAATGCCAGAGAAGGTGAAGGGAGCCTTGCAAACTGAGCCTGCCAGACTCCGACACAGAGCTTCCTCCGTCTTGGGGAGTGGCGGTCTAGCTCAGCTGGGGGGGCTGGGACCAAGCTGCATTCACCCTGACCTGGGGTGACAGCGCCTCAACACCCTCATGGTGGGAGCTGAAGCACTTTCACCTGGGGCCTCGCAGACTGGGGCCAATGCAGCTTTCCACGTCGCGGTATATTGCCAAACTGCGATCTTCGGCTGGTGATACACCGCAATGTTGAAAACCTAATATTGCTCAGCCCTACCATCTGTCAGTCTCTAAGAACTCTTAAGGTTCTTTGGTTAACATCCATGGCCATTCCCCCTCCCCCCTAACAATTGAGATGGCCAAACAGCATGTGCCGACATATAATAAAAAATATAAGTGTGTCGTCACGTTGCAATTGGCTTTGCTATAGAGAGATGGCACTGCAAACTCAAAGTGTGACAACAGCTCTAAAAATGAAGCTCCTCAGCAGCAGAGGGCAAGAAGAAGAAGAAGAAGAAGAAGAAGAAGAAGAGGAGGAGGAGTTTGGATTTGATATCCCTTTATCACTACCCGAAGGAGTCTCAAAGCGGCTAACATTCTCCTTTCCCTTCCTCCCCCACAACAAACACTCTGTGAGGTGAGTGAGGCTGAGAGACTTCAGAGAAGTGTGACTAGCCCAAGGTCACCCAGCAGCTGCATGTGGAGGAGCGGAGACGCGAACCCGGTTCACCAGATTACGAGTCTACGGCTCTTAACCACTACACCACACTGGTATCTCAGAGGCAGAAGTTGCACCCCAGACAACCCATGGAAAAACAATCAGGAGAGGCTGGGGCAACTGCTCTCCACTCCTGCTTCACTGTCACCCCCCTTCCCTCTTTCCTCCTCCTCCTCCTCCTCCTCCTCCTCTTCTGTTGCTGAAGGGTTTTTTCTTGGGGGGGGGGATAGCAACTGGTGAGGCTGCACAGCAGGGCCCCATGCCCCTTCCCACTCTCCCAGCACTGCAGGTCACTGCTGCTTATTGAGAGGGATGTGTTTGTTGACTGCTTCACTCTTCACATATTCCCCCTCTCAGCAAGCAGCAGTGGCCTGCAGAGTTGGGAAGTTGGAAGAGCAATGGAGCCTCACCTCAACAGCTGATACTGTTGTGTAAGGAGGGAGGTGAGAGGGCAGGAGACTTTGGGGAGCTAGAAGTGGTGGTTTGGTGAGTTGGAAGGGAGGTAGGGGGTTGGCAAGCAGGGACACAGCCCATAGTGGTGCGTGTGTATGTCAAGGCTGGCCCATCCATGAAGCTGGCTGAGGCAGCCAGAGGAGAAGAAGAAGAAGCGGCAGCTTCTGGCGAGATCTGGCCACTGCCACTGCTACCACCACCGGAGAAGCTTCTGGGTTCCAGTGAGATCTTGTGGACCTCTTGTAAGATCTCACCAGAAACTGCAATCACGCAAGGCTTAAGCAGAGTTGGGGGGACCTTTCCATTTTGCCTCAGGTGGTGAGGCGGGATGGGCTGCCCCCAGTTTGTGTGTACACACACACACACACGCAAATAGCAGCAGTCTCCTGGTCACACTGGAACGTGACCAAAGATTGGGTGGGATTGTGCATAGTCCTGAATTTAAAAGCATAAAATGATTCATAATGGAGTGTTGTTTAATGCTACTGAGAGAAAATTAATGGAATTGCTTGTTCCACAGCTGGTGAGGTGGAGCTGGCAGAATTCACAGGTCCCAAGACGATACTTATTATGTCATATGCCAATTATACCCTTATTATGGAATCTCTAAGTGCCTGTTTAAAAAGGTCTCCGGCAAGACACTTTCCCCATAATAGAATCAAGATGTTTTAGTTACGCATTCATTGCTTTACAGAATAGTTTATCATAAGATACAGATTTAAAACTTGAAAATATTGGCAGCTAGCAGATATGACGAGTTGCCTGTACTTGGCTCTGAAAATGGATATGAAATTCAGGGCAGCGTCTGACAAATGAGCGTCCTTCTGGCAGCAAGCCAGTAGCTCTGTGTACCATCTGGTAAATTCTATATTTCTGTTAGAAGCTATTATAATTTCATCTGTCTCCAGTGAAAATTTGTCTGTGGAGGTAATTGCATTGCTTACTGTTTCTGCTTCTGACAGTTATTGCCTCTACAAGCATGTGTTGTCCTTTGTGGTTTCTGGGAAGAGCACCCACACAAGGTTAGAATTATGTGATAAACTTGCTTTTGGAGATGCTAGAATATGTATCATGACAGTTAAGGACTGTCTGGCAAGAGACAACTCTGTGTGCCGTTAGTGCCTTAGCCATTCTCTCATAGGAGAAAAGCAACCCGAAGCAGAGCTGTTCTTGCCTTCAGAGGTGGAGCAAAACTCTTACCAAGTACACTGAAGAGCAAGGTGTCCCAAACTGACGGCATGTTCTGCCGGAGTCCACAATCTCATGACAGATGCTAGTGTGCAGTCTGGTAGACCGACAGGTCCAGGGTCCAAAACCCAAAGTCCAGCCAGTTCCCACCTCTGCAGCCAACCCAGGGGTCAGGGCACATAGGAATAGGAATAGGAATAGGAATAGGAATAGGAATAGGAATAGGAATAGGAATAGGAATAGGAATAATTTATTATTGGCCAAGTACATTTTCCAACATACTTGGAATTTGTTTCGGCTACATTGCAATGTAAACATACAGACACTGTTCCTCTCACAATACAAAGAAGCAAAGAAACCCCACCCATAATTTACCTCCCCTTCAGCTATACAACTACGAATTTAACAATTTAATGGCACAAGGGAAAAAACTATTCTTGTGCCTGGCCGATTTTGTATATGAAGTCCTGTAGCGACGTCCAGATGGAAGTAAATCAAGCAGATGATGACCGGGATGTAAAGGATCTGCTACAATTCTCTCTGCTCTCTTCCTAACTCGGGTAGCATAAATTGTCTCTATTGAAGGCAAGCTAACACCAATTACCCTTTCTGCAATTCTTACAGCTCGTTGGAGCCTTTTCTTGTCTCTCTTGGAGGCTGTACCGTACCAAGCTGTTATAGAATTACAGAGAACAGTTTCAATGATGCCTCTGTAGAATTGGATCAACACTTCCTGGGACAATTTAAATTTCCTTAGTTGACGCAGGAAATACAGCCTCTGGTGGACCTTTTTAATAATACTATTGATGTTGCTTGACCAATTTAAGTTATAAGAAATTATAGAGCCCAGGAACTTAAAGGACTCTACTACTACAACCATGTTACCAAGAATGGAAAGTGGTGGCAGAACGGAAGAGTGCCTTCTGAAATCAATTACCATTTCTACTGTCTTTTGGGTATTTAGTACCAAATTATTTTCGGTGCACCACGAAACAAGATGGTCTACTTCCCTCCTATACACAGATTCATCGTCCTCCTGGATAAGCCCAATAACTGTTGTGTCATCAGCAAATTTCAAGATCTTAACCAATGGATCAGTTGAGGTACTGCTTTCCCCACTGCTTTTCTCTATATACACATGGAGGTCAGCCTTGCAAAAGCACAGGGCCAAAGAGCATCCAAGCCATGGTCCAACTAGCATAGGAAGTTGAGCAGATACAGCACCTCAGCTCTGCTTCCCTTTTCTCCTTTGCATGCTGATTGGTGAGGCAGGTGACCCCCACCTGTTCTGAACCTCCTAGAGCTAGTGAGCCCCACCTAGCCATCTAGGGAGTGGGGTGGTGTCCTTTTCTGCCTCAACCTCCTAGAGCACCCCCCCCCCGCTGCTCCTTCCACCTCAGAGTCTGCCATATTTCAGGAGACAGGGACCCCTCTGGCTCTGGTGGTGGGTCCCGCTGCTCTGGTTCCTGTGCACTGACCCCCATCCCTTCGCCTAGTCCCCCATCACCCGTGAGTACTTCCTACACCAATCTCTCCTTCCCCATCTCCAGCTTGCCCTAGCGCAGGGGTCAGCAACCTTTTTCAGCCGTGGCCCGGTCCACCATGCCTCAGACCATGTAGTGGGCTGGAATATTTTTTTTGGGGGGGGGGAATGAACAAATTCCTATGCCCCACAAGTAATAATAATAATAATCTGGCTGGGTTTCCCCAGTCACTCTCGGCGGCTTCCAACAAAATAACCTAGAGATGCATTTTAAATAAAAGCACATATTCTACTCGTGTAAAAACACACTGATTCCTGGACCATCTGCAGGCCAGATTGAGAAGGCGATTGGGCCGCATCCAGCCTTAGGTTGCCTACGCCTGCCTTAGCGTGTCCAGGCTACACCACTTGCCGAGATCCTCTTCCTCCTTGTTGTCCTGTCAGTTCATGATATAGTGTAGGACCTTTCTGGGCTCCTGAGTGCAGGAACATGTACACAAAGAGGCAAGACACCATGCAGGATACAACAGGTTTATTTTGGATTGCATATGCAAGGCAAAAGGTGCAGGGCAATATCTCGCCAACTGCACACCTAGAAGTGGTGTGCACATCCTTTTTATACATGACTATAGGAATTCGAAACTTAATTATTCACGTGTTTTCTGGGAATTCAATCTTCAAGTCCCCCAGAGCCCACCTTCTTGTCTAAGAATGTGAAGGGGATTTCCTGGCAAGCCTCCTACAAGTTAGCAACACAGAAATCATTTTATGTGTGTCTGGCTTATGAGCACAAAGATCCACTATTGTTTGTTCAAGGTTCAGTGCTCAGGTCTATTTATATTTGCACCTGTGCTTACCAATCAGCAAGAAAACAAGAAAGCACGACTTCAGTTAACTAGCAAGAAACTTCTGAGGACCATTGAGGGTACATTGCACAAACATTGCACAACATTGCACCAAGAAGGGAATACAAAAGCATAAAAGTGATAATAGCAATAATAGCAAAGGGACATACTAACATAATTAAAATACCCCTATCAAACTTCAATGGAATATCTAGCCTGATGCTTACAATATGATTAGGCTAATACTGAATATAAAAGCTAAAAATCTCTTCCCCTTCTTGTCACTGCAGACTGAGTGTCCAGTCTATTTTTGGCTCATTAAACTAAGCTGCATTGTACTCTTGCCACCTCTAGCAAGGCTATTGCGATAGGGAAGCGCCTGTATCCCAGCCAAGGCTAAGGGGCCCTTTGCTCTGGACAATAAGGAATGTTTTCACAGAGGCTTGCAGAAGCAGTAATACACAAATATATATATGAATATAGGGATACACAGCTCTGTAAACAGGCTAAAGAAGAGCATTAAAAAAGCATTTCACAACAGAGAATTGTCTCCCTTCAATAGTGGCTCTGATGATATTTTGGCCATGTCATTTATTCAATTTGCTGGATTTCTTTGGTCGTTCTTGCTGCATGAACTTTTAAAATACCCTGCAACTCAGGACATAGAAGCTGTTCTCTTTTTCTAGATACCTTGGATCTCCAACAGCTTAGTTACTGAACATTTTGGCTCCTGAACGATTGAAAACTGAATTGAGTATTCCGGTTTTTGAAATTTTTGGAAGCTGAACATCTGACAGGGCTTCTGTGGCTTCCGTCTGGCTGCAGGAGCTTCCTGCAGCCAATCAGAAGCCATGCTTTGGTTTCCAAACATTTTGGAAGTCAAATGACTTCCAAGGTACAACTGTACTCTTTTTATGTGTGCGTATTTGTGGGTACACACGCTTAAACACACAAATGCGTGAACACTACATGACATGGTAGGCCAAACTTACTCAGAACTTGTGAGCTCCTTACTCCTCTCTGGTCTTTTTCACTCCTGAGTGAAGCCAAAGTTTGCTTCAGCATATCATCTGTAGCTCATATAGTGATTAAGCTCTCTCCTTGCTAACCAGGAGCTGTAGTCAAGAAAAGAAAAAACCTTTGCTTAACCACAAGTTCCAGTTTGGACAACGCACTTGGCTTAACACAATGCTGCACACACATTGGAAAAGTCCAGGGAGGAGGAAAGCGGCTGTGAGCTTTTCTCTGGGAAGCCATGCATTTGTGTGGTTCTGTTAAGCTACATCTTGTGAGCCAGGCTTGTTCGATCCTGAGACTTCTCTCAATCTGGATAGTATAAACAACACTCCACAAAGATCTCAAACATGTATTTTATGGAAGTTCACCAGGCTCATGTAGAGGTATTTACTCACATTCCAGAAGGCTGTTCTTTGGCTACGAATGAATGTGGTTAGGAAGCTCTTTATGACTTTCTGCAGTAATAATAATAATAATAATAATAATAATAATAATAATAATTTTATTTATACCCCGCCCATCTGGCTGGGTTTCCCCAGCCACTCTGGGCGGCTTCCAACAGAATGTTAAAATACAATAATCTATTAAACATTAAAAGCTTCCCTAAACAGGGCTGCTTTCAGATGTCTTCTAAAAGTCTGGTAGTTGTTTTTCTCTTTGACATCTGGTGGGAGGGTGTTCCACAGGGTGGGTGCCACTACCGAGAAGGCCCTCTGCCTGGTTCCCTGCAACTTGTAAGAACGAGTCAGTTTACCCCACTTCCCTGGGCTTGGAAGAAATAAACAAAACTAGGTCGCAAAGGAGAGAGTGAGGTTTTTCCTGCTCTGGGCAGAGCCAACAGAAACTAAAATATTACTGTACCTTCATTTCCCAACTTGCCTTGAGATCTGGAAAGGCACCACAGTGGTACCTCGGTTTTCGAGTGTCTCGGAAGCCGAACGTTTTGATTTTCAAACACCGAAAAACCAGAAGTAATTGCTTCTGTTTTCGAATACGCCTCAGAAATTGAACAGCTTCCACTGGGTGTTTTTCATTTTTTCCAACTGAACATGAAGCCAGCCATTTGCACCTCACTTTTCGAACGTTTCGGAAGTCGAATGGTCTTCTGGAACGGATTACGTTCAAGAACCGAGGTACCACTGTACCTTTTGTTAAAGGTCCAGTGTTATTATTCCTTCTACCTAATACTAGTTAGAACTGGATACAGTTGAAGAAGAAGAAGAAGAAGAGTTTGGATTTGATATCCCGCTTTTCACTACCCGAAGGAGTCTCAAAGCGGCTAACATTCTCCTTTCCCTTCCTCCCCCACAACAAACACTCTGTGAGGTGAGTGGGGCTGAGAGACTTCAGAGAAGTGTGACTAGCCCAAGGTCACCCAGCAGCTGCATGTCGAGGAGCGGAGACGCGAACCCGGTTCACCAGATAACGAGTCTACCGCTCTTAACCACTACACCACACTGGCGGAATAACTGATTGGTTCAAAATTGGGAAAGGAGTACAACAAGGCTGTATATTGTCTCCCTGCTTATTTAACTTATATGCAGAATTCATCATGCGAAAGGCTGGACTGGATGAATCCCAAGCCGGAATTAAGATTGCCGGAAGAAATATCAACAACCTCAGATATGCTGATGACACAACCTTGATGGCAGAAAGTGAGGAGGAATTAAAGAACCTTTTAATGAGGGTGAAAGAGGAGAGCGCAAAATATGGTCTGAAGCTCAACATCAAAAAAACTAAGATCATGGCCACTGGTCCCATCACCTCCTGGCAAATAGAAGGGGAAGAAATGGAGGCAGTGAGAGATTTTACTTTCTTGGGCTCCATGATCACTGCAGATGGTGACAGCAGTCACGAAATTAAAAGACGCCTGCTTCTTGGGAGGAAAGCAATGACAAACCTAGACAGCATCTTAAAAAGCAGAGACATCACCTTGCCGACAAAGGTCCGTATAGTTAAAGCTATGGTTTTCCCAGTAGTAATGTACGGAAGTGAGAGCTGGACCATAAAGAAGACTGATCGCTGAAGAATTGATGCTTTTGAATTGTGCTGGAGGAGACTCTTGAGCAGGGGTCAGCAAACTTTTTTAGCAGGGGGCCTGTCCACTGTCCCTCAGACCTTGTGGGGGGCCGGACTATTTTTTTTTGGGGGGGGAAATGAACAAATTCCTATGCCCCACAAATAACCTAGAGATGCATTTTAAATAAAAGGACACATTCTACTCATGTAAAAACACGTTGATTCCTGGACCGTCCGCAGGATGGATTTAGAAGGCGTTTAGGCCGGATCTGGCCCCCGGGGCCTTAGTTTGCCTACCCATGCTCTTGAGCAGATTTTTTGACTACAACTCCCATCACCCCTGGCTACCTAGACCGGTGGTCAGCGATGATGGGAATTGTAGTCCGAAAACAGCTGGAGACCCTAGGCTGGGGGGAAACTGATCTAGGCTAACCCATTGCAATGCAGGAATATGCAGCTGTCCCATATGGGGATCAGACTTGCAACGTTGGCATTATTAGACCCATGCTCTAACCAACTCAGCTATCCAGGTATGCGTTAAAAAGCTTTGAGCACTCCAAAGCAGAATTGAAATTTCAAAACACAAAACTCCCTCTCCGGATGAAAGATTCTGGGAACTGAAGGTTACCTTCATAGAGCTACAGTTCCCAGCACCCTTAAACTACAGTTCCCTGGATTCTTTTTTTTTTTTTTTGAGGGGGGGCTTGAGTCAGGTGCTTTAAATGCATGGTGCGTATGCAGCCTATTTTTTATTTTTAAACTGCCCCTGCACTTGTAGTGCCTTCCCTTCATTTATTTTCTTGTCAGCCAGGCAACCAGCACTGTCAACACAGTGGTGTGAATAAGATTTAATTAATATCATTCATCTTGTGGTGTTCTTCCTGTCACCACTGGGAAATTTTTACAAAGAAAGAATGGCTTGTCCTTGCTTGAAGATAAAGGGCAAAATACAGAAGAGTCATTGGGGAGGCCTTTGTAGCACAGTGGGGCCTCTGGGGCCCTGCCTTCAGGCTGGTACCTCTGTCTGTCACCAAAATGCTACCGGTGAAGAGAGTCAGAGCTTACGTCACAGCGTAAAGAAGGGGTGAGAGCCAACAGGAAACACAGGCACACAGAGAGAAACCCTTGTCTTCGATTCCATCACCAGTGTCTCCGAAAAATTTTACACATCACTTGGGAAGACAGGCAAACTAATACCAGTGTACTGGAAGAAGCAAAGATCACCAGTGTTGAAGCAATGATTCTTCAACATCAACTTCGTTGGACTGGTCATGTTGTGCGGATGCCTGATTATCGTCTTCCAAAGCAACTACTCTATTCCAAACTTAAAAATGGAAAGCGTAATGCTGGTGGTCAACAAAAGAGGTTTAAAGACTGTCTCAAGGCAAATCTTAAAAAAATGTAGTATAAACACCAACAATTGGGAAACACTGGCCTGCGAGCGCTCCAGTTGGAGAACAGCCTTTACCAAAGGTGTCATGGGCTTTGAAGACACTCGAACTCAGGACGCAAGGGAGAAACGTGCTAAGAGGAAGGCACGCTTGGCAAATCCACACCGTGATCAACTCCTGCCCGGAAACCAATGTCCCCACTGTGGAAGGACGTGTGGATCCAGAATTGGCCTCCACAGTCACTTACGGACTCATTGTTAAAACCGTGTTTATGGAAGACAATCTTACTCGGCTACAAGTGATCACAGAAGAAGAAGAAGAAGAAGAAGAAGAAGAAGAAGAAGAAGAAGAAGAAGAAGAAGAAGAAGAAGAAGAAGAAGCCATCTTGCCAACTCTTTGCAGCCTAGCATGAGACTATTAATCTCAGGGTCATGGGTTTGAGCCTCATGTTGGAGAAAAGTATCCCTGCAGCTTTGGAGAGATACAGATTTGTTTATACAGTAGCTAGATGAGTGTGTTTCAGACGTACAGCTATTTTCAAAGTCGTCATGTACAGGTGAAACTCGAAAAATTAGAATATCGTGGAAAGGTTCATTTCTTTCAGTAATTCAACTTAAAAGGTGAAACTAATATATGAGATAGACTCATGACATGCAAAGCGAGATATGTCAAGCCTTTATTTGTTATAATTGTGATGATTATGGCGTACAGCTGATGAGAACCCCAAATTAACAATCTCAACTTTGGGGTTTTCATCAGCTGTACACCATAATCATCACAATTATAACAAACAAAGGCTTGACATATCTCGCTTTGCATGTCATGAGTCTATCTCATATATTAAACTCCAGTAGCTAATGAAAACAATTTGCTTACATAAATGGACTTTTCCACGATATTCTAATTTTTCGAGTTTCACCTGTAGCTCTTTCAAAATCATTTGCTAGCAAAGGCGTGTGCGTCTTCTGGACTCCATCTCTTCCTGCTCATTTCTCCCTTTTGAGCTATCGGCGATTAAACTCTCAGAAGGAAAATGTGTCTCTCTTGATCAGCAATGGAACAGTGATGCAGCACAAATCCCATTGAAATATTGCTGTATCTGGAGATATCAAATATTGAGTGCTGGCATGGGGGTGTTCTTCAGAGAAAACAATTGCATCCTAAAATACACCTGGCACGCAACTAAGGAATGTCATCATAATGATGATCCACAGTGAAAGCATACAAAAAAGAGATACTCCACACATGCAGCAAAAAACATGGAATTTTTATTTATTTATTCTTCTTGTAAATTTTACCACATCAAGCTTCTGGTGAGGGTAGTGGATCACAGAATGCTCTTCCACATAACAAACCTCCCATCATATACGTAAAAAGTGTGGCATGCTGGGGAGAAGGTCAAGACCAGGAGTCCTTAAGATTTACCTTGCCTGGGCAGATCACTCCCATGGACCGGTGCAACGTGACGGCGGAAATCGCGCCTGCGCAGAAGCAATTTTTGGCATCTGAGCATGTGCAGAAGCAATTTCTGGAGCCGTGGAAGAGAGTCCCTGCACCGTGCTGTGCCTGTTTAGCGCTGCACGCTGAGACTCGCTGAACGGGCAGCTTAGTTCTGGGGTGGTTCGCGGGCCGGTTAAACGGCCTCTGCAGGCCACTTCTGGCCCATGGGCCGCATGTTGCCCACCCAGGTCAAGATGGAGGAATGGTTCTCCTACATTTCCATGGGCAGGGCATTCTTAAAACAAGCGGGCATTCATTCACGCAACAGCCTTGCAAAACAGGTGGTGCTGTGGTCTAAACCACTGAGCCTCTTGGGCTTGTCAATCAGAAGGCCGGCAGTGGTTCGAATCCACACAACAGGTTGAGCTCCGGTTGCCCTGTCCCAGCTCCTGCTAACCTAGCAGTTGTAAAACATGCCAGTGCAAGTACAGTCATACCTCGGAGGTCGAACGGAATCCATTCTGGAAGTCCGTTTGACTTCCAAAACGTTTGACTTCCAAAGCGTGGCTTCTGATTGGCTGCGGGAAGCTCCTGCAGCCAATCAGAAGCCACAGAAGCCCCGACGGACATTTGGCTTCCAAAAGAACATTTTTGATCATCCAGGAGCCGAAATGTATGAGTTCCTGGGCATTCAAGAACCAAGGTATGACTGTAGATAAATAGGTACTGCTGCCGCGGAAAGGTAAACAGCATCTCCGTGCGCTCTGGCTTCCATCGTGGTGTTCCGTTGCACCAGAAGCGGCTTAGTCATACTTGCCACATGACCCGGAAAGCTGTCTGTGGACAAACGCTGGCTTCCTCAGCCTGAAAGCGAGATGAGTGCCGCAACCCCACAGTCCCCTTTGACTGGACTTAACTGTCCAGGGGTCCTTTACCCTTACCTTTTTATGTGTGACACAATCCAGAAAAAAACAGCACCATTTGATTCCCACTGTCTTTCCCCAACAACAGCTACAAACCCACATCTGGGGAATGCTCAGTTGATAGAATCCGAGACTCTTAATCTCAGGGTTTGAGCCCCATGTGTGCGGTCCCTTCCAACTCAACAATTCTATGCAGGAAAGAAAAGGAGAAAGGTGCACAACAGAGACAGCAGTGTGTGTGAAGAGATCACACCATATGCTGTTCATTGGGCTGGATGCTGTATACACATAGGTATTTAACAGCCCAGAAGGTTGGCTGCAACCCTCAAAATCTTAGCCATTGTTTTGTGGGGTTGGGGAATAAATAGAGCCTAACTATTGTGCTTGTGGCCACAAGATGGCAGCATCAACAAACGTTGTGGAAGGATAGCAGTGTGATACTAGACTAAGGCTTGCTAGTTAATCAGCGCTGTTGGCAATTGAATAATGCATGCTTTGGGGGTTATGAAGGAGCGGGAGATAGAATGTTGTCATCAAAATGTGAGAGGTATTCACACTAGATCATGCATTAGTAATACTGGCTGGGAAAATGGCAATATGAAGCAGCTAAGAGATGCCTCCCACCCACAGTCGTGCGTGGCGTAGCTGGGGAAACTGTAGCCCTATGGATGCCCTTGGACTCCCAGCATCACCAAGGGCAGGACCACTGCCTATGCACCTGGAGGGGCTGTTTAACCGTCAGTTGCTAGGGTACATTAATACACCTGTCCTCTTTGAGTTCATCCAACCACCTTTTAAAGTAAATTAATCTGGTGGTCGCCACCACACATTGGAGAAGCAATTTTTTCCATTTAATTGTGGGTCTGTCTTTAATTATGCTTTAAAAATTGTCCAGTAGCACTTTAGAGACCAGCTAAGTTTGTTCTGGGTATAAGCTTTTGTGTGCATGCTAGGGACACGGCTGTGGTCTAAACCACTGAGCCTAGGGCTTTCCGATCAGAAGGTCGGCAGTTTTGAATCCGTGCGCTGCTCTGGTTTGCCAGAAGCGGCTTAGTCATGCTGGCCAAATGACCGGGAAGCTGCCTGCGGACAAACGGCGGCTCCCTCGGCCTATAGAATGAGATGAGCACACACCCCCAGAGTTGTCTGCGACTGGACCTAACAGTCAGGGGTACCTTTACCTTTACCTAAGGTGCTACTGGACAATATTTTAATTTTTTATTTCGACTGCATCAGACCAACACGGCTACCTACCTGAATCTTTAATTATGCTGTCTGTCTAGAGATTTCTTCTGTTTTCCCTGCACATCACATCTATCTAAATTAGAGATGGACGACCTATGGCCTTTCTTTTTTTTAAAAAAATATATTTTTATTATTTTTTTTCATATATTTTCCAAACACCACCTAACATCTCTTCTTATCTTATACAATATTTTGGCTATAAGCCTAGGACTTCCATCAACTCCATCTAATGATTTTCCATCTTCATCACTAACTCCTGCATTTCATTATTTTCACTATTACTTTTAATAATCCATAACTAATAATCCTTTTCATAAATTTTCCCTGCAATATTTCATATAGTCCTCCTTACAAGACTTCTTGCAATCCTACTAGCGTAGTCAATTGTTTACAGTTGATTTTCAAATAGTCCACATGTTTTCTCCAGTCTTTTAAGAACCTCTGATTGCGCCGGTTTCAAATTCTCCTTGTCATCTTCTCCAATTCTGCATAGTTCATTAATTTCATCTGCCACTCCTCTTTCGTCGGTAATTCTTCTTGCTTCCATTTCTGTGCCAATAATATTCTTTTTTATATAATAATTTTTATTAAATTTTGCATACATTCTTTTAAACGTTCATTAACATTCATCTATTATGCATCTTTTTGACTTCCATCAACCACGTCAGGTCAGGATTTTCAAATTTACTAATTTCTTATTGTATTTCCACCCGCACTATTACTTTCTATTTCAACAATTAATTATTACCTTCCAAAACTAATTCCATGATATTTCCTAAGGTTAACTTTACAAAACTTCTTGCAAGCCTATTAGCGTGATTTGTTGTTCACAATTGTCTTTCAGATATTTTTCAAACTTAGTCCAATCCTTCAGGAATTCCTGGTCCCGCCGGTTTCGAATTCTTCCTGTCATCTTGTCCAACTCTGCATAGTCCATTAGTTTTATCTGCCATTCTTCCTTCTTCGGTAATTCTTCTTGCTTCCATTTCTGTGCTAATAACATTCTTGCTGCCTTTGTTGCGTATTGTGCCAATAATATTCTTGCAGCCATTATCGCGTATAAACGACCTATGGCCTTTCAGATGGGCACACGTGTAATTCTCAGCATATGTGTGGTAGCCACCAGTCATAAAATGGCTGCCATGGGGCATGGAAAAGGAAGGCTTTAAAAGCCAAATAAAATATGAGGGGCAGGAACAGGGAGCAGTGACACTGCAGATGGTTGGATTACAGCTTCCATCATCCCTGACCCAATGGACTCCTGCAAACTTGGGATAGCCACAGTTTCCCCACTCCTGATGATAATAATAAAAAACCTCTGTCAATTATGCACTCCCCAATTCTAAAAAGCACCAAAAACTTCAAGTTTTTAAAGGCGAACCAGTCCTTTGTTCATTTTGGTTGTCCTGTTTTGCAGCTTTTACAGCTCTGCTGTATCCTTTTAGAGATGGGCGACCAGAACTGCAGTCTGCTATAATTTGGTTCTTTTTTTCCATTTATGCTTTAGTGATAACAGGTGCAGCGTGTATACATATTCTTGAACTCTGGGGATTTAAATTTTGTATCTTTATTAGGGGGGATAAAAATACGCCAAAACCTCATCTTAATCCCCCCCTCCCCATGTAAAATTGTGTCACATTTGGACTTTGAAGAGAGCTAGCAAAATATATGAGAGCTGTGGTGGTTTAACCGAATGCAGATTACCATGGGGAGGAATGAGATGGAGAAAGGGGAATGTGTGAGCCTGTGGGATTTGGCAAGTGGCAACTATAACCATTTGAAAGAAAACACTTGGAGTGATGCCTGAATTTTCTGTAATTCTGCTGATGGGTAGTTTAAACAGGTGAGTGGAATGAAGAAAATTCTGAATCTGTTAATCATCTCCTAGGCTGGACCAGTCTCAGGCAATATTTTTTTTTGCTTACTGTAAAGATTTGCACGATTTTTCACCTTTTTTGAAATACTGGCTCTGCAGGAAGCTGCCCTGAAGTGAAACAGTGTCTGACTCATTTTTAGCTGACTTTAACACTGGATTATATACTTGGACTAGCTGACCCGGCCACACATTGCTGTGGGTGATTTAGTGAAATGGGAAACGAAGATACAACATAAAAGAAAAATTGTACCTTTCTGTACAGGTTTAAGCGTTTAAGTCCAGGTTGGGTCTTTTCTGTTTTCCCATTTGTTTTTGTCTTCTTGTATACTACTTATCCTTAGTACTATTGAAGTTTTTGAGTTATTTTTTCTCGATTGTATGTTCTGGATCTGTGTCAGTGGCGGAGGCTGAGAAAGCGGCCGAGGTGAGTGAGGAAATTATGGACGCGGCTTTTTATTGCGCCCTGGATCTCTGTAGGCAATTTTTTTGTTTGTTGGTTTGTTTTCGTTCTCCCTGGCTGTTGAGCTGGGCGAGGTGAGGCAGAAAATGGCGGGCGCGGTTGCCAGGCAATATCAATGTTTGCAGTTGATCTGCCTTTTCATTGGATGGTGGCAGTGACGTCCGAAGAAGAGCTGCAGTACCAGTATAGCTGCCACTGGAGGGTGATGTTTTGTTACCTTTCCTGTTGATTCTTTTCCCAGCATGCCCGGTAGGGTCTGCTGGCTGAGTTTTGAGGTAAAAAAAAAAAAATATGGGTTTTTACCTTGCACAGGTGTGACATTTGTATACCCCATGTAGCTAAGAACACTCCCATATAGGAATGTGGCGTTGTGTCCAAATTTGATACAAATTGGTCAAACAGTTACGGAGCAAGGCTCTCGCCAACAAACACCCAGCTTGAACATATATATATATATATATATATATATATATATTATATTATTTTCCAAAATTTATTGATTTTTAACAAATCACAAACAAACTACACATACAACAGAAAAAAAAACATTACAACAAAATACAAAACAAATGGAATTAATAAAAACACTTATTTAAATCTATCTAACCCTCTTTTAAAACATTGTAAGTTGACTTCCACACGCCCTCTCCATCTACTTCCCTTGTAAATCATCTTTAGTAATTTCTTTGCCTTTTTCTATTCTCATATTAATACACAAATCAACTTCTCTTCTTTAATAACCTTAACATTACTTCATCTATAACTATCACTTATCTAACTTCTATATCTGCTGCCTACCTACCGGTTTCTCTCTGCTTGTTTTAAATACTAATCTTAGCATACTTCTTTAAATATACTTTAAATTTATTCCAATCTTTCTCCACCGCGTCGTCCCTCTGGTCTCGGAGTTTCCCGGTCAGTTCAGCAAGCTCCATATAGTCCATCATTTTCATCTGCCATTCTTCTATCGTTGGTATTTCTTCTGTCTTCCAGTTTTTTGCTAATAAAATTCTTGCTGCTGTTGTGGCATACATAAAGACTGTTCTATCTTCTCTTGGGATTTCATGGTTTAAAATACCCAGTAAAAAGGCTTCTGTTTTTTTACTAAATGTGTTTTTCAACACACACACACACACACATGGAAACGAATTGAAGGGTGACACACCTCAGGTGGGTTGTTATTTCAAAACAAGAGTTTGTGAGAATCAATTGAATGGAAGCCTCGAGTGGAATTTAGGTGACATGGATATCTTCCCCACCCCTGAGAACCTACTGATTTTGATGGCAGCAGCAAAAATAAAAACTAAGGTAGTACTCTACCTTGATAGGAATGCAAATCATTTCACACCCAGTCAATGGATTGAGCATTTTAGCATTTCCCTTCTTAGCTTATCTGTATAGCGTGGGCAGAGCTGAATGCATGTGTATGTTCTGTGGGTGTGCCCTATGTGATTGTGACCGTGTGTGTAAGAAAGTGGCAGTACCCACCTATAGTATGCAGTCCCCCAGAGGGTTAGCTGAGACTTGTGAAAGCAGCCTTCAGGCCATAACAGGTTAAAGGTAAATGTAAAGGGACCCCTGACCGTTAGGTCCAGTCGCGGACGACTCTGGGGTTGTGGCGCTCATCTCGCTTTATTGGCCGAGGGAGCCAGTGTACAGCTTCCAGGTCATGTGGCCAGCATGACTAAGCCGCTTCTGGCGAACCAGAGCAGCGCACGGAAATGCCGTTTACCTTCCCGCCGGAGCGGTACCTATTTATCTACTTGCACTTTGACGTGCTTTTGAACTGCTAGGTTGGCAGGAGCAGGGACCGAGCAATGGGAGCTCACCCCGTCGCGGGGATTAAAACCGCCGACCTTCTGATTCACAGGCATGACATGGTGCCCCGGCTATTTCCTTGAGAGTGCCAGGTGCACTTATTTAAAGAATTATTCTACATTGCTATGCACTGGTTGTAAGTGGCAAGATACTTGCACGTATCTTCATCGCTCGAGGCTTGTTGCTTGGGGGAAGTGGTGCATTGCGGAGCAAAACCCTGAGAGTAAAGGAAAAGGCATTGCAACTCCATCCATGTCCTTCTTCCTTTCCATCATAATTTTTATTTTTTAAAAAATTCTAATTTACATTTCAAAACATTCATTTAAACAACCATAAATCAATGACTTCTCTTCTCCTCTTTCCGTGGTTCATTTTGCATACCATACGCCCCTGCATATTTTACATGAACTAAAACATTCAGTATTCCATTGTTACGTCCGTCAAAACCTATTTACACTGTTGAATTTATTTTAATGCTGCCACCGTTTTTAAATGTACACAATTTTCACCCATATATTCAGTAAACATTTTCCAGTCTTCTTTAAATGTATGTTCTTCTTGTTCTCTTATTCTATATGTTAAATCTGCAAGCTGCGTGTATTCCATCAGTTTAAGTTGCCATTCTTCCCTGGTTGGGACTTCACTTGTTTTCCATTCTTGGGCTAGTAAAACACGGGCTGCAGTAGTGGCATCCATAAATAACCTATTTTTGACACTGTATCATTTCCCAATACTCTTTTATCCTTTACAAGTCCAGCACATCTGATAAAACGTACCCTCAACCTCATTACATCTCCAGCACTTATCTGATTTGGGCTTATACATTTTAGCAACTCTACTTGGACTTAAATACCATCTATAAATCATTTTCAGGTAGTTCTCCTTCAAGGAACAACATGCTGTGAACTTCAAATCGCCCTTCCAAAGTTTTTCCCAGAGTCTGGTGGAAAAATGAGGGTATCCTTATATTGTGAATGAGGAAAGCAAAACTGGGGAGGACTCAGAGAGCCTCATGGGATTTACTCATTAGATGTTTTCTCGATGCCCATGACTTAAGACGAAGAAGAGTTTGGATTTGATATCCCGCTTTATCGCTACCCTGAGGAGTCTCAAAGCAGCTAAACATTCTCCTTTCCCTTCCTCCCCCGCAACAAACACTCTGTGAGGTGAGTGGGGCTGAGAGACTTCAAAGAAGTGTGACTAGCCCAAGGTCACCCAGCAGCTGCATGTGGAGGAGCGGAGATGCGAACCCGGTTCACCAGATTACAAGTCTACCACTCTTAACCACTACACCACACTGGCTCTCAATAATAATAATAATAATAATAAATATAATAATAATAATAATAAATAGTGTTGCAGGATCACTCAGGTGAATCTGCTGAATCCCAGCAGTGAAAGCTTGAACCCAGTTCACCAGAGACGCGAACCCGGTTCACCAGATTACAAGTCTACCGCTCTTAACCACTACACCACACTGGCTACCTTCAATGTTGCCTTTGCCTCAGGGCATCTGCAAGCCATTTTTCCTACCCCAGAGGCTTGTGAGGACAACCTCAGTCCTGTTGCCATGTGTCAGGACATGTCAGAATAAATCACATGGTGTCAGCTAAGTTAACTCTAAAAGGCCAGGCCTAGTGAGCACAGCAACTTGTCCAGGTAGATCTTGCCCCAATTTGCTCCCCGGCTCCCCACAGTTCCCTAAGTCTCCTCCCCTCCTGGGTCCTTCCCAACCAATCTGAAAGTATCTTGCCATGCCTGTCTTTGTGCCTCCCTCTTCAGACCTTTTATGGTTCTGGGAGACTGGGGGGAAGGCTGGTTGCAACTAGAGAGGGAGACTCCTTGACTTCTTCACCAGTATGATTTATTTCTGCCCCTCTTCTCCTGCCCTGTTGCCTCTTCAGCTTCCAACACCTCCTCTCTGTCTTCTCCTCTTCTTCCACTGACCACTCATGGTTGTTCCACTACCAATTCCCTGGCTCTGAGCCTCCCCTTTGGGGGGTTCCCTAGCTGGTGCCTTCCTCCACTCTTCTGCATCCAGCCAGTCCATGACACCATGTTGTGGGTGTTTCTGGGGGCCCTGATAATCCTTTTGCTGGAAAAGCCCTCTTCCTTTAAATCTGTGTCATCAATACTTGTCAACCCAGCACAGATCATATACCACAGAGAGATCTTTCTGGTGCTTGGCACCAGCTAAGATGAAGTGCTTCTTTCCACCGATACCATTCACACATTCGGCTGTGAGCCAAATTGCTTATCTCAGGCAACGTATGCATGTGAATCTTCCTGAAGGAAACACAATAATTCCTCAACCTAGCACGCCGCTGATGTTTACCCATCCCATTCCTTTTTGGTGATGATGGAAAAAATTATTTCTAAATGAAAAAGTAGCATTAAAACACTTCTGAGCAAAATGGTCTGTCTCCTGTATTGATTTCTTTATGGTTATATGGCTTCGCGAGCAAGCAGCTAACAACTCCCAGTATCTCATAAATCCCCTTTTGCCAGCAAAGCCTTTACTTTCCCAATGACAGAAAATTTAATTGACTGCCTAAAGCAGAAATAAAACTTCCTTCTGTTCTAGCTAGCATTGTTGCTGAGTTGATCATACGGGAACCACTTATTCGAGTTTTGCTACCCAGCCCGCCCAATTTATTGTATGATAATTTTTGAAGTAACATGCAGTGCTTGCTTGGGACTGCATAAATGACCATGGCTTTTGCCCCACACCTAACAGCAATGCAGTCAACTCACAATTCACCTACATTTAATTTGTGTGAATTCAGCTTTCTGCACTTGGCCGAAAAACATAAAAATAAAACAGCGGCGGGCAGTGCTGGATTTAAGTATAAGCTAAACAAGCTATAGCTTAGGGCCCAACTCTACTGGGAGCCCACCCAAAAAGATTAAAGGAAAAAACACCTGGATGTACGTTTCCAAAATATAAGATAAAAAACAAATAAAATGGCTTTAGATACCTATTAGGTCCATAAATTACCATATAGCATATATTCAACACAAAAAACAGCGACAATTTGTTGTTGACAAAGGACAGCTGGACATATAAAGGGCCCCATTACCTTCAGTAGCTTAGGGCCTCATCAAACCTAAATCCGGCCCTGGGGGCGGGTATCTGGGGGAGGAAACATTGGCAATCCCACCCGCCATTGCACTCACCTTTGAAGAGCATCTGGAGGTGCAGGGAGAGTGTGTATCAACTATACGTGGTTTTGGCTTCTGAATGTAGCCGCCGTGTAAGTTGAGAGTCGATTGTGCATGGACTTTGTGAAGACAACAGAATCAAAATGCTAGAATTCTGTGAGATAGACAGGGTATGCCACCACTATTTTTAGTATTTTTAGTCACTGTCTAGAAGAAAATACAAGTACAGATAATATCCCAGGGGGCAGCTGGGTGTAACAGCGAGAAATCTGCAAACTTAAAAAATATAAAAGCAAGCTGGTTGGGTTGGGTTTAAGAGCTACTGTTTGCCCCAAAGGGTGAAGCAGCGAACATATGTTAAGGTATACTTTCCCTTATAGGGCACAAAGCAGCTCCGGATGAACAACGGATCCCTATAAGGTTGCCCGTCGTCCTGATCTCCCAACCACATAAATAGTTTGATCCCAAGTGAGTGGCAAGGAACAACAAACACATGCACAAATCAGGGTCCAAATCTGATGCACAGAAATGTTCCAAAAGTATTCAGTCAAATAGTGCATTCAACATTGGTCTTCAACTGGTGTGTTGGGAAATGTGTGGTGAAAGATTAAGAAATGGGTCTCCCAGTGCATGTTTGGGTTAAAAGGTTGAAGATACCTGGAGCAGAATATAGAGCTATAATAGAACAATGTGCAGTAGAGGTCCCCTCAAGTTCTGTGAGCTTTCTTGACACTTACCTCAAAAATTATTCATCGTTTCTTCTTAGCTGGAATTTTCCCAGCTACCCACCCCACCAAATAAACAAAGGTGATGAAATCTGGTAATAAGGCTAGTCTACAGTAGGTCTTATGAGTTTTATGCAGTGTAGGAAAAGATTCTCCAGTGCCAGTTTATTAAATGACAAGTCAATGTGAGTGGTTGCATAGGCATTGGTCCAGACTAGCTGTCCGACGGGACAGAGCTGACCACGTGTCAGCAGTGGGAAATCCCATCTGGGGAGAGATATGGGGGTTGGTAGGCAGAACCCTCCCTCTCCCCAGTGGTTCCCAGGGGCTCTCGCGTGGCCCTGACCCCTACCGGGGTTTCGGACAAAAGCATATGAGCCCCTGGATTCCTTTAACGGAATTCCCAGCACACCACCACCATTTGGAGGGACTACCGCCCCTCCAATCACACATAATGACCAATGCCTAACTGCCAACCTTACAAGTTGTGACTAGTTGCTACGGCGTAGACAAAAAGCAGATGGCAACAGCCAATCAGCCAACTGGGAAAATTCCTAGCAGGCCCCTGCTGTTTGGCGAGCGAGGGAAGACCCAACTGCCTCTCCTTCTCCGTCGCCGCTGCCTACTTCGTTTTCCGCCATGGCCGAGGCTCCTCAGCCTGTGGAGACTCCGGCCAGGGCCGCTTCTCCACCCCGCTGTGGGCGGGTGGCCGCGGCCCTTTGCGCCTCGTCGCCCGGAGGAGACCTGCTCAGCCTGCTGGAGGCTAGCGGCAGCGGCGGCAGAGAGGGCTTCGAGGCCCTCCCCACTCCTCTCCCCGCTGCCGATCAGCAGTGTGTGTTTTTTTTACAGAAGCTCAAATACTAATATAAAGTGTGGATTTTTTTGTTAGAAAGATACCTATTTAAATTTCCAATTAACTTTCACTACAGAATTGGGACATGGGGGGGGGCGCTGTGGTCTAAACCACTGAGCCTAGGGCTTGCCGATCGGAAGGTCAGCGGTTCGAATCCCCGCAACGGGGTGAGCTCCCATTATTCAGTGCCAGCTCCTGCCCACCTAGCAGTTCAAAAGCACGTCAAAGTGCAAATAGGACAAGGGGGGGGGGGTCTTGTCTGGGCAGCCTAGGACCTCCACCCACACTGCCCAGGTTTGTGCCTTTTCAGCAGAAAAGGGAGAGTCTAGTACCATGGTTGGCTTTGGAAGGGTATGTATTAAGCAGACACCTCACTCTCATCAGGGTTTTGGGATCTTCCAAAGGGAATATTGGAAATTTCTCTGGTTTCTCACCCTTAATTCTGGGATACATTTGGATGAAACCACTCATCTCTAGTGGAAATATTCTAATTTATGGCAGAGCAAATTCTGCTAACTTCTATGGAATGTACCCCTGGACAAGCTTGGACCCATATTAGGGGTTATTCCTATGAGTAAAAATAACAAAACAATACAAAAAAACCTTGCATAAAATGTGTGTGTGAGGGGGCAGGGAGAGAGGCTTTCAAAGTCTATAGTCTATTAAGGCTAAATAATGTTATCTCAACAATGATTGGGGTTTTTTTATACGCATATTTAAAAGCATGGATTATTCATTTAGAAGTTCAAGTAAATTGTGAAAGACTGGTAAAGCCAGGACCTAATCGAACAACTCAAGCATAAAATAAAAAATGGATTAGTTCTGTATTATAAAAATGAAAGGGGAGAATTTAAACTGCCAAGTTTAATGGCTACTGCAATTTAAAGTGCCAACGGAACTTTTATCAAATCAAAACTCCCCCGCTACTGGGGAGTTTTCTGGTTTTGTTAGGAAATTTCTTTATAATTATTCCCTAGACCTCAACTTGAAAATGGCCATTTTTTATTTTATTTTTTGCAGTGGAGAATCATATTGAACGTGTTCCTACAAATGGATAGATTGACTTTGCAATTAAGTTCCTTATCACTATGCTTCTAGAAGGATTCACAAAAAAACAGCCTAATGTATTTGAATCTAATGATGGGCTAGGAATTTATGGCTTCCTGCATTTTCCGCCTTCTGCATTCATATCTATATTAATCCCAATTGATTCCCACCTCACATCTGAACGAATGAACAACAACAGACTATTTAGGATAGGGGTAGGGAACCTGTGGCACTCAGGGTGACACACATGGGATATTATCATAGAGTTAGAAGGACCTAGAAAGCAGAGACATCACCTTGCCGACAAAGGTCCATATAGTTAAAGTTATGGTTTTCCCAGTAGTAATGTATGGAAGTGAGAGCTGGACCATAAAGAAGACTGATCGCCGAAGAATTGATGCTTTTGAATTATGGTGCTGGAGGAGACTCTTGAGAGTCCCATGGACTGCAAAAAGATCAAACTTATCCATCCTTAAAGAAATCAGCCCTGAGTGCTCACTGGAAGGACAGATCCTGAAGCTGAGGCTCCAATACTTTGGCCACCTCATGAGAAGAGAAGACTCCCTAGAAAAGACCCTGATGTTGGGAAAGATGGAGGGCACAAGGAGAAGGGGACGACAGAGGATGAGATGGTTGGACAGTGTTCTCGAAGCGACTAGCATGAGTTTGGCCAAACTGCGGGAGGCAGTGGAGGATAGGGGTGCCTGGCGTGCTCTGGTACCATGGGGTCACGAAGAGTCGGACACGACTGAACGAATGAACAACAACAACAGACTATTTAGGATAGGGGTAGGGAACCTGTGGCACTCCAGATATTGGATTCCAATACTTTGCCAATCATTGACCACATTGGTTATGGGTTATGGGATTTTGAATACAGTAGCCCCACAGAGGGGCTTTCGACATCACATCTAGCCACTTGAATTGTGATCAGAAACATACTCCAGTGTCAATCATGCAGCAGCATAGTGGACCATGTGCCATTTCCAATTAATTTCATTCGCAGCCCTAGGTTGTTGTTGGTTTTGTCTGGTTTCTTCCCATGCCAAACATATACTGCATTTTGTTCCTTTCTGGTGGTCTCCAGTACTTCTAGCAAAGATGGACATAACACAGGAATTAGCGCTAAACTTGCACTAGTTTTCCAGAAGTGGTTTTTATAGTCATGTGAAAGCTCCGTGGAAATTGACAGTTAAGGAAACATCAGGAGAACGGAATGAACTTTCATGTTAATGAAGCCACAGACAGCTTAATCCCTTCTTCTTTGGCGATCACTTGTAGCCGAGTAAGATTGTCTTCCATGAACATGGTTTTAACAGTGAGTCTGTAAGAGACTGTGGAGGCCAATTCTGGATCTGCACATGCTTCCAGAGTGGGGACATAGGTTTCCGGGCAGGAGTTGATCATGGTGAGGATTTGCCAAGCGTGCCTTCCTCTTATCACATTTCTCCCTTTCGTCCTGAGTCTGAGCATCTTCAAAGCCCATTACACCTTTGGTGAAGGCTGTTCTCCAATTGGAGCTCTTGCAAGCCAGTGTTTCCCAGTTGTCTATGTTTATACTACATTTGCCTTGAGAGAGTCTTTACACCCCTTTTGTTGACCACCAGCAATATGCTTTCCATTTTTAAGTTCGGAATAGAGTAGTTGCTTTGGAAGATGATAATCAGGCATCCGCACAACATGACCAGTCCAACAAAGTTGATGTTGAAGAATCTTTGCTTCTTCCAGTACCCCGGCATTAGTTCGCCTTTCTTCCCAAGTAATGTGTAAAAGTTTCATGTTAATGTCCTACATTTCTGGCAACGCCCTCAGAATAGCAACAGATGAAATCTTGCAATGGCCAGTATGTAAAGGTAAAGGTAAAGGGACCCCTGACCATTAGGTCCAGTCGCAGACGACTCTGGCGTTGTGGCTTTATTGGCCGAGGGAGTCGGCATACAGCTTCTGGGTCATGTGGCCAGCATGACTAAGCCGCTTCTGGCGAACCAGAGCAGTGCACAGAAACGCCGTTTACCTTCCCACCAGAGCGGTACCTATTTATCTACTTGCACTTTTGACGTGCTTTCGAACTGCTAGGTTGGCCGGAGCAGGGACTGAGTAACAGCAGCTCACCCTGTTGCGGGGATTCAAACCGCTGACCTTCTGATCGGCAAGCCCTAGGCTCTGTGCTCACCCTGTTGCGGGGATTCAAACCGCTGACCTTCTGATCGGCAAGCCCTAGGCTCTGTGGTCTAACCCACAGCGCTACCAGTATGTAACACCTTCCAAAGTCTCGGGGGGTAGGGCGGATACAGGGGCAGTTACCCTGGGTGCAAAATTGTTAGGAGGTGCAAAATTTCAACACCCTGTGCTGTCTCAATACATCTGCACACTTCCATCACTGGGCTCCATTGAAAATGACTTCTTCGTACAAAGCAGGAGGTGACCTCTCTAGACAACAGAACGACTCTTCTTATCTGTGCAGCTGTGATCTCCTGGGCAGAGACCATTAGGCAGTTGAATGTGCATGTGTACTCCGTCTGTTTCCCTCTCTCTCCAGGCACTGGCAACCCATGCTATGCCACTGGTCCATGCTGCAGTTTATGGAGGAGAATTTCCAAGCTCCTTTTATATTTTGAAAACATAAACATAGATGCTATGTGACTCGGCACCAGTGGCACTTCACCAGGCAGCTGACCTTGCAGTCCTGCCAAGAATTGCCACAACTAAGTGAGAGATAAGAAATTAGCCACCTTATTAGCAGATGTCTGAACACAAGGTAAGAAATGCAGTCGACTGATTAAAGGATCCCAGACCCCCCAAAAGAAGGTCTCAGTGTAAGATGAGCCCTTGCTATACATCACTAACTTCCTTCCATATAACAGCCTTCTGTTACACAATATACTATCAGATACATTTCCACTGAAGTATACATGTGGTCTGCTTTCCAGTCAGTCAGTGGACAGTATTTTGTCTTCTCTCCAGTTTTAAGAGAGAGAGAGAGAGAGAGAGAGCGCACACACACACACACCACACAACTCACACACACTTTCTTTTTTGTCTTTTGTACCTCTTCTACTTCAGTGGTGAAAATGAATATTTCCCTCATTTTAAGAAGCGCAGTAGACATTCTTGTTCAAAACCACTCCCCTGTAAAGATGCTTCCTGGGTTGCTAATGTACCTCCATCTGGTTTGCTCGGGAATGATTTCTGTTTTTCTATTAACTTCTTGCTGAGAAATGCATTGTTCTCACCCTGGTTTTCCACTGATTTGGTTTGAGGAAAAGATTTTGCACATAGGCTACCCTGTCTATAGGCTTGTATGATGATGTATGCTTTCCTCTGCAGAGCTAGTCTAAATAATAAGGTGTTCTTGGTGAGGTTTTCCATTTCACCTGGTTCTTTGATATTTGGCCTACATTTTGTCTTCTTCAGAGTCTTCCCTGTACTGATGCCTCCCTCCTTTCTGCCCTTATTGGAAATATGCTGCCATTTGAAAGTGAAGGATACTGACCATTCATTATTTGACATTCATGTCTCTGCCTGACTTTGCTTGACCTACCCTGGGCTGGTCTGCCTGTACATCTATTAACCCAGTAAATGTCATGCCATGGCCTTCTATCCTCACCCTTAATGTTCAATCTTAAGGTTATTCACATGGCTTAGCATTTTTAAGAGTGAATCCAGTGAAACGTGTTCTATTCCCTTCACCTTTTCTCACATTGTGCCACACAACTACAAATGCTCTGCAGGGCTGAATTTTGTGGGATAAGTCAACCTCATATAACCAACGTGCTCAACTCTAATTAATACATGAAAAGGTTAAGACCATAGAGGAAGCTGTCCTGCTAGGCTTAGCTAGGTCACATCCCCTCACCTTGGGCAGAAGGGTTACCAAGTCCTTAGCTCTTTTTCCTTTTCTATGTGAACCGACCAGTAAGGATGTCTAAGCTGAACACTCCAAGCTTAGACCGTGTGACTTTAGCAAGCCATCTTTGTATTTCTGTGCAAATAATTTAGAAACATTTATTGAAACTAATATATGAGCTTAAAGGTAAAGGTAAAGGTACCCCTGACCATTAGGTCCAGTCATGGATGATTCTGGGGTTGCGGTGCTCATCTCACTCTATAGGCCAAGGGAGCCAGCATTTGTCCGCATACAGTTTTTCCAGGTCATGTGGCCAGCATGACAAAGCCGCTTCTGGTGAACCAGAGCAGCGCACGGAAACGCCGTTTATCTTCCCACCAGAGTGGTACCTATTTATCTACTTGCACTTTGACATGTGAGGCCCCAAAACTGCTTTTCACATGAACCAGCCTAGTGGTGTATTTGCTCTTTGCAAGTGGAAAGTAATATTTTAGATAATTTTCTTTCGTCAAGGGAGAGAGGCATGCCAGGCTTTGGTTGTTATCCTGAGATGGCATTAAATCAGCTGGAAAGTGGACTGCAAGAACCAGCGGAGGAGATCATCCCTGACTTCTAGCAGACTTTATATCCCTTATTATTCATGAAATGGACAAGAAAATAGCAGTTCTGAAATGCTGAGGAAAATAAATATCAACATTGCCCTTGATGGGGGTTAGAATTCCACATTACTAGAGCCAGCAGTTGAGAATATCCCACAGCCTTGAAGAGGCACATAGTTAAATGCTAGCCATTAAGGTTTTGATTAGGACCTGAATATGATGCTGTTTAGGAATGTGGGTGGTGCTGTGGTCTAAACCACAGAGCCTAGGGCTTGCTGATCGGAAGGTTGGTGGTTCGAATCCCCGCGACAGGGTGAGCTCCTGTTGCTCGGTCCCTGCTCCTGCCAATATAGCAGTTCGAAAGCACATCCACAGATACAACTTTAATAGTCTCTGATGTAACCTCACTAATAATAATAATAATAATAATAATAATAATAATATTAATAAGTAGCCTTCTCTTGTGAAAAACAATTGTAACAACTGGCAGTCCTCTTCGAGATTCCATTAATTTCTTGTTAGGCTGTAGCATTAACTCACAACACCGGCAATTTCCTGGAGCTCATGCATGAAATCTGATCATTTGATGATGGCTGCATCAAGCAGTGACTCACCTGCACGAATGAGCTGTCACAGACTAAACACCACAGGCAGAACTCTGAAATGTCTTGATGTCACCTCAGTGGGGAAACAAGTCATGCGTTTGGCAGAGAATCTTAAAAGCGTCCAGTGATCGACACCTGAGAATCTTCAAGTGTGGTGATGCACCTGCATATGTTAATGCAACGCGCTGCTTGCCATGTTTCACCTGTGCTTGACCTAGAAGCTGCTAGTTGCAGCTACTGCTGCTAGTGCAGAATGCTGCAGCATACAGGTAGCTGCTGACAGGAGTGAGACCCTGTAAGCCCATAACATGGAAGTGGTACCTCGGGTTAAGAAACTTTACCTCAGGATGAGAACAGAAATTGCGCGGTGGCAGCGGGAGGCCCCATTAGCTAAAGTGGTACCTCAGGTTAAGAACAGATTCAGGTTAAGAACGGACCTCCGGAACGAATTAAGTTCGTAACCAGAGGTACCACTGTGTGTGTGATTTATTTTCCATTTAATAATATACATTCACATCATCATTATCCACTATTTCGCCCTGGCTCTTAGAGCCTGTCGACTTCCTTCCCTCCCACCTCATGGCTTTCAAAATGAACCTTTATATCATTGCAATTTATACGTTATCCAATTCTAATCACACTCATTACAGAACATCTCTTAAAATTTAAATAAATATAGAAAGATAGAAAATTTCTTCTTTAGTTGACTCAGTGGCAGACTCTGTCACACTGGAGGGGCAGTGGAGCTGGTTGCCACCACCAAGGTCAAAGTAGCCGAGTGACATTAATGCCTGGTGAATTTGTCCGCTTGCAAGGCAACATTTTTCTGGGTTTGATGCCTGTGCTTATACTTGTTTTAGTACAGAGTGCAGTCTTGCGATGCCACATTTTGTGGATGAGTTGCCATCTTTTTATGGGGGTCACAGTTCAGTTTAAAGAGAAAAGGAAACAATCTGATTCAGAAGCCATTAGCTTTGCCCTAAAAAGGAATCCATAAACGGGACTGTTTTGAAACAAGTGTAATTTTCTTAGTAGGCTGTAATGCTTTAAAATAGCCCTTTTAAAAATCTTGCCTGTGATATTATCCATTTTTGCTCTTTAAAAAAACTGATCTTTTGACACTGCAGATTGCAGCTATTTTCCCCAGTCATTATCTTTAATGTCTGCTTTGACACACACAATATAGAGCACAGAGGAAACAAACTCAGGCTAATCCTTTGCATGCTTATTCAGAAGCATATCCCACTGTGCTCAATGAGTATGTGTGGAACAGTAGCCTAAAAATGTGCAGTTAAAACGATTGTCTAGACTAGACATTTGGCCAGACAAGAATTTGCTCCCCTGAAGTAACTTGCTACCCCCACAAACCTTTCTTCTTAAATCGGCTGCTGTAGGCAACTTTTTCAAAAGTGTAGGAGGACCTGTCCCCTGATAACACTAACACTGAGAGTGACACACTGCAGAACTTTGCCTTACTGAATGATACAGACAAACAGGACAGGGATGCGGGCAGCGCTGTGGTCTAAACCACAGAGCCTAGGGCTTGCTGATCAGAAGGTCGGCGGTTCGAATCCCCGCGACGGGGTGAGCTCCCGTTGCTCGGTCCCAGCTCCTGCCAACCTAGCAGTTCGAAAGCACGTCAAAGTGCAAGTAGATAAATAGGTACCGCTCCAGCGGGAAGGTAAACGGCGTTTCTGTGCGCTGCTCTGGTTTGCCAGAAGCGGCTTAGTCATGCTGGCCACATGACCCGGAAGCTGTACCGGCTCACTTGGCCAGTAAAGTGAGATGAGTGCTGCAACCCCAGAGTTGTCTGCAACTGGACCTAATGGTCAGGGGTCCCGTTACCTTTACCTTTAATCTTTGAATGATGATGATGATACACACATAGCAAGAAAATCCTCCAGCAGGCCTCTGGCTTGGAGCCTGTCATGCTTACACGCTCAAAAAACACACACCACTCCTGGTGTTTCTCTGGCGCTTACTACACACAATTCATATTTCTTTAACTCTCTTTGGCATGAGGTTGATGATACAAAGTGCTAGATTGTGACCCTTTGAGATTCTGCCAATAGTATCAGTGAACAACATGCAGCTGTGGCTGGGGAACAAGAGCGCAAAACCCCATCTCAATTCAAACTCAATAACAGAATAATAATTTCAGACGTGTTCCTAGTCAGTACTTCCTTTAAGTGTCATGAGGTGCAGGTTATTTTGGTGTATTTTTGAGGTTTTTTTTTTTGTTTTTTTTAAAAAAATCCTATTATACTTGCAAATACTTCAACAGATTGCTGATTGCGATGAAGAAATAATTGAACTAGAGTGGAGGAAATCAGAAGCGCCTTAATTCATGAAAGCTTTAAAGAGATTTAGTGTGTAATTCTGACTCTAGTGGAGTTCAAGCAGGTTCTCTGGTGCAAGGAGCTTGAAATTTTGGTGAAACTCTGCTGTTCTCCTTTGCCCCCATATCCCATTCTGCCCTCAGCTAAGTGGGAGGCAGTTCTGAAAACGTGTAGAAACTGCAAGCATGAATAAAAGTAATAATACTCTTTTTCATTTCGGTTTTAACTTACCTTGGGACTTTCTTAGGGGGAAACAATGTACAAATCTAACGAACCTAAACCAGTAATAATTAGCATGTACGTAGCATTCTTACTGAATGCTTAGAGCTCTGTTTCCATTAGTGCAATAATCTTAAAACAGTAAGATAGGTCAGTAATATAATAGGGAGTTTTTGCAGATGGGAGGCCGTAGGTGAGAGAATAGCCTAAGTCTAGTTGGTGAGATTATGGTTCTGGTTCAATTTGAAGTGACATTTGAAATCATTCCAACTTCCTAGCTGCCAAATCACACGACTTTAAAACAGTTTAATGTGTTGATCTGAATAGCAAGAAAGAGGAAAAAATGAAAAATTGCTGGTATCGTTCTGTATGTGGTGAATTTCCTTCTGCTGTACATAAACTGCTTGTTAAGTAATAGCCATATTTCCTAGGTCTGGCCTCAGTGGTCAGGTACGAACACATCTGTGATCATTAAAATGTAATAAAATGCAGTTATCTACCATATGCCTGTATCATCAGAAATATATGCAGTTCTGTTTTGCCCTTAAATTTTTCCTTCTAGTGGCTAGTGATGTTCTAGGGTCGCTCAACAATTTTGGGGTATCAGCAACTTTCAGGGTGTCCTGGTTTTTACTTTTTGAAATATGGCAACCCTACGAGGTTCGTACCCTTGCTTTGTGTGTTAGAACAGCAGAGGAAATCTATTCTTACAACGTGCTGGTTGAGAACCGTAACACTCTATCTATCTATCTATCTATCTATCTATCTATCTGTTCTTACAAAGTGATGTAAGCTATTCTTAGTGAATCGTGTATCTCATTTGGCTGAAGTTTTCTTAATTCACAGTTTTCTCTTGAAAGAGAAGGTGGATTTGACCATTCCTGAAAAAGCCAACATGGACACAATGGTTGGAGGCAACTATGTTGTTGTTGTTCAGTCGTGTCCGACTCTTCGTGACCCCATGGACCAGAGCACGCCAGGCACGCCTATCCTTCACTGCCTCCGCAGTTTGGCCAAACTCATGTTAGTAGCTTCGAGAACACTGTCCAACCATCTCATCCTCTGTCGTCCCCTTCTCCTTGTGCCCTCCATCTTTCCCAACATCAGGGTCTTTTCCAGGGAGTCTTCTCTTCTCATGAGGTGGCCAAAGTACTGGAGCCTCAACTTCAGGATCTGTCCTTCCAGTGAGCACTCAGGGCTGATTTCCTTAAGAATGGATAGGTTTGATCTTCTTGCAGTCCATGGGACTCTCAAGAGTCTCCTCCAGCACCATAATTCAAAAGCATCAATTCTTCGGCGATCAGCCTTCTTTATGGTCCAGCTCTCACTTCCATACATTACTACTGGGAAAACCATAGCTTTAACTATATGGACCTTTGTCGGCAAGGTGATGTCTCTGCTTTTTAAGATGCTGTCTAGGTTTGTCATTGCTTTTCTCCCAAGTAGTATATAAGAATGAGGGAGAACTATGACCTGGTTGCAAATACTACCTTTTAGGTTGGTTGAGATGGTAGTTGTGACTCTTGGATGCAACAGATTATCCAGGCCTGTCTATGGGACTGAATCAGCCTTGGTCACCCTCATGGGTGACCTTTATCAGGAGGAGAGCAAGGCAGTGTGACCTGGGCAAATCCACTACATTGAAAACACACATTTGAAACACATGGCACCCCCCAAAAAAAGCATAATGGGAACTGTAGTTTCCTCCTCACATACATACAATCCCCAACAAACTACAGTTCCTGAGATTTAGGGCTGGGGGGGGGAGAGTCATGTGCTTTAAATGTGGGTTGGATGATCTTTAAATGTATGGTATAAATGTGCCCTTACTCAGACTCTTAGCAGCTTTGATGTCATTGACCATGATAACATGATCAGGTTCTGAGATGGGCACTGCCTCCAGTCCTCTACCAGCTGCACTGTGGGGTCTCCCAGGGTACTGTCTTGTCCTCAATGTTATTTAACACCTGTATGAAGCTGTTGATACTGGTCATTAGGAGATCTGGAGTGAGTATGTTGATGATGCCCAGTTCTGTTTCTCTGTAGCATCTGAATCATGAGAGATATGCAAACCCATAACCTAAGAGAAAATATCTTAAAAATGATGTACAGGTGGCACCAAACACCAGAAAAATTGGCAAAAATGTACGGAAATAGATCTCCCTTATGCTGGAGGTGTAATAAAGAAAATGGGTCGTACAAACATATGTGGTGGACATGTCCTGTTATATGTAATTATTGGAACGGCATTTATGAAGAATTGATAAAATGTACATTCAAAAAGAGGCCAGAAATGTTCCTGTTAAGTATTTTACCAGAGGAGATCAAAAAAACAGAAAGAGTATTGTGTATGTATGGTTTAACAGCAGCGAGAATGCTAGTGGCAAGAAATTGGAAAAATAAAGTTGCACCAACCATAGCAGATTGGCAAAACCTAATGTTAGAATACTTGCAACTAGCCAAAACAACGGGTAAAATAAGAAGACAAATGACCCAAGAAGTATGGAAAGAATGGAGGATATTTAAAGAATATTTAAGGAATAATGGCATAAATGGAATCCTAGTGGCAGATGTAGACTGAACCCTCAAATAAGTAATTAGAAATTTAAGGATGGAAAAAATGAAATATAAAAAGAAATTATAACTGTACGCTATACAAATACAACTCTACAAAATACAATGAGGATAATTGGAGGTACGAGAAGGCGTGTGTGTAAAGGTGGATGTATGTAAATATTTAAATTTGAAGAAGTTGATATATGTGATGTATAGGTTTATTTTGTGTGTTTTTGTGTGTTTTTAAATAATAAAGAGAGAATAAAAAAAAAAGAGAGAGAGATGCAAACCCACGCTTGGTGGTTGGCTAGACGAGGCCCAACAAGCTGACTCTGAATCCCATCATGATGGAGGCACTATGGGTGAGCAGTTCACGAGTCTGGATAATTGATCAGTTGCCTGCTTTAGATGAGATCATGCTCCCCCAATGTGAAGATCTGTGTAGCAGTTGGGATCTACACTGGATGCAAAATGGGTTTTAGATACGCAACTGTAGATATGTGAAACGTTACATATATTTTACAGTACAGTGGTACCTCTGGTTACGAACTTAATTTGTTCCGGATGTCCATTCTTAACCTGGAACCGTTCTTAACCTGATGTACCACTTTAGCTAATGGGGCCTCCCGCTGCTGCCGTGCCGCCGGCGTGCGATTTCTGTTCTTATCCTGGGGCAAAGTTCTTAACCCGAGGTACTACTTCTGGGTTAGCGGAGTCTGTAACCCAAAGTGTTTGTAACCCGAGGTGTTTATAACCCAGGTACCACTGAATTGTGCAGTTGGTTTGAGGTGCTTCCTAGGAAGTGATTAATAAATGAAATAATAATAATGAATGATGCCCTCCTTTACACACTTCATACTTACCATCCTTGGCAGTGCTACGTGCCCACTCCTATCATTGTGCCTTTGAGTACAACATATTGTTGCAATGTTGCACGCCCCCCCCCCAATCTCCGAGTGGTGCTAGACTCCAGGGGTTCCAGGCGCATACCACGGGATCGTGTTTCCTTTTGGGACTGAGACACAGTGGAAACTCTGGTGTCTTTGTTTTAGATGGTTTAGTTACACATATATTCAACCTGAGCCTACGATGGAGGGACTCACAGCATCAACACCCCAAAAGGGTCTTGTTTCTTCCATTGCTGCAGCCTTGGATTCAAACAGACAGCCAACATTGTGCTCTGCCTCTCTTGTCGCGCAGCGTAAATTAATAATGCAGAGTTTTTCAGTGAAAGAATAAGAGCTTTGCTGAGTTAAAGTAAGCTTCTTCATAAACAACACGGTTCCAAGCAGTTTGACTGAGATTACATACTGACTGCCCACAACTGAGGCAGACAGACTCTGACTGAAATCTTACTGAGAACAGAAAGAAAATGGCCGCTACTTATAAGGAGAACGAGTCACATGTCAGAGTGACTCAACAGTTAGTAGTTAGGACTGAATAACTTTAGCCCGAGTGATTGTGCAGTCCCAGAACTTCCCAATCTCCTTTGCTGTTTCTGCTGTCATGTGTCTTTGTCACATGACATCTCTGGCTTCTCAGCATCTTTCCGGGTCACATTGCAAACATTTTCAGCTCTAAACTCTGGCTTTTTAGCTAGCTTGGCTTGATTAGCTTTTAACACTTGCTGGGTCCAGGGACTAGGGGTCATGCAGCCAGCTTAATACCCAAAGCCTTGATTAAATTCCAACACTTACTGAATCCAGGGATTTATACTGGTCTGGCACCCACAAACTCATAACACTGAAGAGTGTGTGTTGAAGGCAAGGGGGCTGGAGAGTGAGCCAGGAGAGGGGGCCAGTGATCTATGGGGTTCAGAGCCACCTGCAAGTCAGGAGCCAGTGAAGGAGGAGGAAGGGGCAAGGCCGTCTGAGATGGGACAGGGAGTATGCAGGATGTGGCCAAGTAGGGGATGGGCCAGAAGACTCCCCAACACCCTGTTGTCTCCTAGAACCAGGAGGGGCTGGAAGAGGGAAGAGCAGCAATGGATTCTGTGTAGTAAGAACCTCAGGTTGCATGTGTGCCCCCTGTCAGATGAGGATACATAGGCTGAGGGGCGTGGTCCCCCTGTTTCTGCAACTGGTCCACATGGCAGAAATCTGGGTACAGCTGCCTAGAGGCTAGATTCTTCTCTTTCTCTCTGTGTGTGTATCTGGAGCATTGTGGGAACAGCTCTGAGTGCTTCTTTGTCAAAAAAAAAAAAAAAAGACTTAACTATCAGGTTTGTGTCTTCCTTGGCTGGGGGTCCAGGACACTATGGTTGTACAACAAAGAATGCAATAGCTAATGTGTGTTCTTGAGGATCCAAGGGCTGCGTCACATTATGCTTGCACAAAAGTGAATTACTCTTTCACTGATTACTGATGGAAACGCAAACCAGTTACATCACTTCCTGTTCTCAAAGTTTTATTGAGGTTAAGAAGTACAAATCCTGTATTGGTTTTCTCTCTTATCTTCTCAGGAACCCTTCTTTTCCTCTTTAATAATACAGCACTAACAGTATATCTCTGATATACAAGGTCTCTCATCCATAATTTAAAGACACTCAATATTGATAAACCCAATGTCTAGGCTGCCTAGACTAGGCAAATGATGAAGGAGGTGGGGAATATCTCTTTTTGCTTCACTGTGATGGACATAGTATTAACTAGCAAGAATACTGGAAATAAACAGACTCTGTTTCTACCTCTAGTTGCAACAGATGCCTAATATGTGGCTGACAGAGAGAACTAAAACTGAAACTTTTTTGGTGGGGGGGATTCTGATCATTTTTTTTAAATGTGCAGTCACTGGTGTTTATAATTTCTGCAGCATTTTCACCTTGTAAGGTATGTTACAATCTGAATTCCATTCCAAACTCGTAATATTCCAAACTATTATGTTTGTATATATTTCAGTACCGTCATCAACGTACATTGCACTTTCCAATTTCACAGATGAAAAAAACCACTTTCATTTTATAGCTATTTTATAGATGGTTTTATTTCTTTGTATAATTATGTTGTTACCCGCCCTGGGGCAATTCAGGATTTCCAGCTGCAACCAAAACACACTGCCCACTGTCCACATCGCTGATCCTATCATATTCCATATATTCTAATCCATGATGTCACTGATCTATCCTCAAATTGCATAGAGTGAATATTTCCTCTTTACACAGATGCTGAATGAGGAAGAATCATGTTACTCAATTAATGTTGCAATCATTTTAGTATAGTCAGCTATTTACAGTCTTGAATCATGTTACATATTTAGGCTGCATACACACATAACCTTTGAAATGCACAGTGGCCATTTTTTCACAGTGCTGTTGTATGTAGCCTTCACACAATAATGTCGCCTAAAGCAGCAGCTACTGTGTTGTCTGTACACAAAGGTGGGCTTGTTTCCAAACTACTGTAGTGCCCAATGGTGTTCTCTATTGCCGCCTTCTCATTTAGTGTTTCCACATACCTCCCCTCCCCCCAGTCTTCTGAAAGAGAGGGGCTAGAAACTGGTGTCTTGATATATAGAGGATATATCGGTGTCCAGAGGCAGATAACTTTCTGTAATGCTTCCTATTTTGCCTACAGGCGGCAACCATTTTGCAAGTGTCCATTGATGTCTGGCTGCCAACATGGTCAGAATGGGGGCAGTGTATAATGGGGTGTGGCGAGCTTATGTGTGCTCTGCCAATCAGTGCAGGAGCCAGGAACGGACCCTTGGCGCAAACTGGTTGCCACTTGTATTTAATTCATAGACAAGTTAAACATGGTGAGAGAGAGTGGCACAGCCCATTCTTGACACAAGATGCATTATAACCTTTCCTACAGAATGAGGAAGGAGCGTCTTCACCCCCATTGTTCAGCCCGGACACTGAGGTCCAGCTCCGAGGACCTTCTGGCAGTTCCCTCATTGCGAGAAGTGAGGTTACAGGGAACCAGGCAGAGGGCCTTCTCAGTAGTGGAGCCTGCCCTGTGGAACGCCCTCCCATCAGATGTCAAGGAAATAAACAACTACCTGACTTTTAGAAGACATCTGAAAGCAGTCCTGTTTAGGGAAGTTTTTGGTGTTTGATGTTTTATTGTGTTTTAATAATGTGGTGCTGTGGGTTAAACCACAGAGCCTAGGGCTTGCTGATCAGAAGGTCGGTGGTTCGAATCCTGCGACGGGGTGAGCTCCCGTTGCTCGGTCCCTGCTCCTGCCAACCTAGCAGTTCGAAAGCACATCAAAGTGCAAGTAGATAAATAGGTACCACTCCGGCGGGAAGGTAAACGGCATTTCTGTGCGCTGCTCTGGTTCACCAGAAGTGGCTTAGTCATGCTGGCCACATGACCCGGAAGCTGTACGCCGGCTCCCTCGGCCAGTAAAGCAAGATGAGCGCCGCAACCCAAGAATCAGACACGACTGGACCTAAAGGTCAGGGGTCCCTTTACCTTTACTAATATTCTGTTGGGAGCCACCCAGAGTGGCTAGGGGAACCCAGCCAGATGGGTGGGGTATAAATAACAAATTATTATTATTATTGACAAATATTGTGGGACAGGAATAATGACATGAGGATGACGTCTTGTGTGCTGGACCCCCCAACAGGTGCCTGCATCCTACCCTTGAATGCACATTATCACACGATGTGTACATGCCTTTAGTGTTTCAGTCATTTTAGGGTAGTCAGCTATTTGCAATCCTAAAACTATTGTCAGCAAAACAACTATCCAAAATGACTTTCATCTTTTTAAGACAACCTAGTGTGTACTGCAGTGTAGAGAGTCTCAGTCTGGCAGCCATTGGCAAAGCCACTAAGCAACAGTTAGAATAGACCATATGAAATCCATCAATTTAAGTTATTACATCCATAGATTTCAGTGGGTCTGCTATGACTAAAACTGGCACATCTTTGGTCTGCCAAATGGGGGGTAATACTACTGGCCTACTCTCAGGGTCTTTGTAAGGATTACTAGGATAAATGTGTGAGGGGACATGTAAATCGTGTCCTCCCTAAAAGAGGCAATGTGTTGCGGTGAGACCTGCAGACTGACCTCCTGGTTGTGGGTGGGTCTGTTGGATATCCACAACACCCAATTGGTAGGTCCCTCATTGCTGGGTGTAATCTGGCCAACGGGTGCAGTGTAAAAAGATCGAGGGACCTATATAAACATATGCACTTGTTCCTCTTTCGGCTCGTGCATCGGAACATCCACCCACCTCTCCCTAATTTTAGGGCATTTTGCGATTGACCTTGCTATGCCGTCGTGTGTCGTCTGTCATTGGGACAGGGGCACGGCAGGAATTTTCCCCACTTGGCTGATTGGCTGTGGCCATTTGGGTTTTGCCTGCCGCATAGCAAATCATCACAACTTGTAAGGTTGCGGATAGGCACTGGTTTATGTGATAGGGACGGGAGAACGGGGTCTCGCCATCCCTATGTGAAGGGTATTCTGTTAAAGGAATCAAGGGGCTCAGCTTGGTTTGGTCAACCCCCAAGAGGGGGTTGTGCCCATGCGTGAGTCCAGGGGAGCATCTGGGGAGTGAACAGAGTCTGTTCCCAGGCTTTTCACCTGCCTCAATGTTCACCCTTGGCTGACCTATGATAGAGCTCTGGGTCAGTGCTACCTGCAAGGGTGTAGGGAGCTAGTCGAACCAGAGCCTATGCAACCACTCACTTTTCTGTAATCAATAAAGTTGTGGCCTAAATTCTGCCAGAAACATAAACTAAAATTGGAGTCAAATGTTTCTTTATTTAAGGGGGGGTCTCTGGGTCTGAACATGCAAATGGTGAGCATAGAGTCTACTTTTTTATATTTTAATACTTCAGTCTAAGTCTCACCAGGCATTGGTCCAGCTGTTGCAGCCTCTCAGCTTTGCACACAGTGAATATTGGTATAATTGTCTGCGCTGTCAGGTTTTATTGTTAGCTGGCTCTGAGAGCTCCGGTTCACATGATGCATTAAGAGACTCTGGGCACTTTGGCTTCTGCAGTGAGAATTTAACAATGCATGCCCAGTACTAAAGTGTACAACATGAAAACTGCATTATGTCCCATTTTGCCATGCAGCTGTTACTGGCTGCTCTGGTTTATTCCCGCAACATAATTCTCGAGCTTTCTGCTATGGAAGGTCAGACCCTGGAGTTACTTGTGTTGATGTCGTATCTTCCCTATGTTCTTGTGAATATTTAATCAGCCCAGTTAGGATGGCATTGAGGTCTTTACAGCAGCTGTCTGCAGTATAATCTTCCTTAGGCTGCAGGGTGAAAATGAATCCTTGGACTAAACTCAAGGACATGGGAATAGAAAAAAGAGAATTTCACTTTTTCAGCTAATGGTACTATATGAGTTAGCAAAAGAGAATTTGGTATTCAGGGTTATTCCTTTAAAAAAAAAACCATTTCCCTTCACCTGTAGTATTATAATATGCTTCCAGCACATTTCACATCATTTCTATATAGTGTTCTGCGTGTAGGCCTTGGGGCTTGAATTTGAATTTGTACATTGCTTAAAACTACAACTGTTGCTGCCAGATGCTGCGTGCTGAAATGGAATTGTGTGCTTATGCTAGTCAGCCAAGCTGCCCAAAAGACAATTATGAGGCAGTATCTTAAATAGTAGTTGCAAATCGGGCACGTATTGCGGTGATACCTGGCAACCAAATCCCTGTGTTGTGGGTGGGAGTGATTGACAGCCACAACACCCAGTCGGTAGGTCCCTCAATGCAGGGTTCAATCTGGCCAATGGGATGCAAGCTAAACGGATTGAGGGGCCTATAAATACCCATGCACGTGACCCAGAGCTTCCTCTTTCGGTACGTGCATCAGAACACCCGCCCACCTCTCCCTACTTTTAGGGCTTGTGCTTGACCTTGCTATGCCGTCGTGTGTTGTCTGTTGTTGGGACAGGGGCACGGCAGGAATTCCCCCCACTTGGCTGATTGGCTGTTGCCATTTGGGTTTTGCCTGCCGCATAGCAAATCGTCACAACTTGTAAGGTTGTGATTTGGCTCTGGTTCGGGTGTTAGGGATGGGTGAATGCTCTTGCCATCCTTATGTGAAGGGCATTCCGTTAAAGGAATCCAGGGACTCGACGGTTTGGTCAACCCCTGAGAGGGGGTTGTGCCAGTGCCTGAGTCCAGGGGGACATTTGGGTGGCGGATAGAGCAGGTCCCCGGCTTTCTGCTATCCAGGTGTTCACCCTTGGCTGACCTATACTGGAACCCAGGGAGCTGGTCGAACCAGAGCCTATGCAACCAATCACTTGCTGTAGTTGTGGCCTAAATTCTGCCAAAAACCAAACCAAAATTTGAGTCCTGCCTGAATTTATTTGGGGTGAGGTTAAAAGGTCTGAACACGCAAATGACATATTCGAACACAACAGGCTGTAATAGTCTGAAATACAGATGAACATAACAGGGCATAGTAGACTTACTTTTAAGGGTAATTAGTAAGGGAGGGGTACTGTTCCACCCCACACTTTTTTACTGTGTATAAATACACACTGTGCTGATGCTAGGGGCTTTGGCTAGAGGCAGGCAGAGTCCTTGTGGAAGCACCGTTTGTGTGAATCGGCACCGCCATGCCTGCTGAAAATCTAGTAAGAAGTGTGCATGCACATGAAAGCTTATACCCAGAACAAACTTAGTTGTCCTCTAAGGTGCTACTGGACAATTTTTTTTATTTATTTTGACTGCATCAGACCAACACGGCTTCCTAGCTGAATCCAACATTTCCATGATTACAGCGATCCTCTTTCTAGGTGAAACCCACAGGTGTAAATAGGAAGCAATCTATAAACAAAGGAAAGAAATTAGTAGAAAGTATTTAACTGGCTAGATCATACCCATGTTATCTGAGAACAAAAATTATTCATCACATATATAACCAGTCATTTTTCATACACATAAAACTGAACATTACACTCAGGGCTGGATTTAGGTTTGATGAGGCCCTAAGCTACTGAAGGTAATGGGGCCCTTTATATGTCCAGCTGTCCTTTGTCAACAACAAATTGTCACTGTTTTTTGTGTTGAATATATGCTATATGGTAATTTATGGACCTAATAGGTATCTAAAGCCATTTGCACATGCAGAATGTAGGCACACTACATATAGAAATGAGCAAACCAGTGATATTTTAGAGAGCAGGTGGGGCCCATTACTTACATCACAGGAGCCCAAACAACACAAAACACTGTTGCTGTACGTAGGTTTAAGCCGGCACAGATTACACTGCTTGGATAAATTGCTTCCGCGAGTGCTTTGCATGTTTTCTAAATAAATAAAATTAAATAAAATGAGGCTAGTGGATGATTATGGGTAAGTCAGGATTATTTCCACCTGCACCTCCCCCTTCTAGCCTCACATGAGGTTAACTGCACACTTCATTCCTTTGTATATCTCTGTCTACACTTAAATTGATTTTTCTGCCTTGTGTCATAATTCATTGCAAATCTATATCAAACTTTCACCGACTCATCTTGCCTTCATATTCTGCTCCCTTATTGAAGGCTTGTCGCTGTTTATTCCCTTTATTTATTGCCTTTCATTTAGCAAAGTTCAGTTACTTTTATCTGCTGTCTCTGATTCAACAATTGCTGGAACTTGTTATATCAAATCTTGTTCTCCAGGGTATTTATAACATTATCCAATCGAGCATTCCTGGGCATCCTATATCCCTTCTTCTAAATAATGAATGAGGATATTAAAAGAGCTAATTTAGCCCTTGTCCATCAACTGAACTGCCATTTATCAATTACTTCCCCCTCTCATCTTTGAAGGAATCTTTGCAAATTTTAGCACACATGGTGGTTCTGTGTGAATCAGACTGCAGTAGCAAGACAGGAAGATGTTCTTAGGAGGAATCTTAGGTTTTTGCTTTAGGTTCTTTTCTTTTTTTTATAAAAGGAAGGAAGTACCAGACCAGAAGGGTGGTTGGAAGAAGTAAAGATGCTTGAGCCATGAAAACAATGAGACTCAATATCCCTGCTGGGTCCTGAGGTGCCTTTGCAAAAACAGAATAATTCCCAAAGGGTGAAAGGTCCTGAAAGACCCTGACATATTTTCAGATAGGAAATTTAAAGACAAATGGTATGCCATTCTTCCAATAGTTTGGCCTCACCCCTGAAGATGCACTCATTCATTGTTTCCTCAGACAGACCTATTGGTATGTCATTCTAAAAAATATATATTACGATTTCATTGGTTGCAACGTCTAACGAGTAGATGACATGGAAGTTTAATGTGATAATCAAGCATTTAAAGAAGAGTATTACACATTATTATGATTATGATTATTTTCATTTCTATACTGCTTTATATTTTTAGAGGGGCGAGTTCAAAGCGGTTTACAACCTACATTAAAACATTAAATAGAACTTTCCAAAATACAACATTGCAGAAGAAAACCAAATATAAAGTATACATTCAAAGCAACATTATTAACTGGAAACTAAAATATCATCTTAAAGATTTCAAAATAAGGCATTACAAAGGGAGATCATGTATAGAATGCTAGTTATAAACACAATTTGGTTACGTCTGCTTTTAAAGGTTTTATTGTGTTTATTCAGGGGGCCATGAAGCTGGAAAGTCATTCTCTGCCCATTTAATGTTTATTGTATACTGGCCATCTGATTCTAAGGGAATGGTGCTGTAAAAACATTGTTTAAATAAATAAAAAGGAAGGGAAAGGAAAGGAAAAAAGAAAGAATGCACCCACATACGCCATGAAAATTCAGCATTGTTTTAGTGCAAATTTCTCCTCATCACATTCCTGTATGCCATTCTGACAAATGTACACATTTTTGCAAGCGGTTTCCCTCAACAGGATACATTTATGCATGTGGTTTTCACTAATATATTCATTTCAGTGCACATCCTTCCCCAATATATGCAGTTTTGTAAATCGTGTTTGGTTGGAGAACTTCCCCACAAAATTCAGATTACTGTGAATTCTGAAGGATACCAGAGTTTCAGTTCATCTCTTCCCTCAGAAAGTGAGAACCTTTAAATGTTACCTGAACTTTCTGAAGTTCTCCTTCTTCCATAGATGACTCTGCTACTATCTGTTCCCCAAAATCACTCCTAGGACGTGATGCATGTATTTGGTTTTCTAGGCTCAACTCAACTGAATGTCTCTCTTCTGGGACAACCTTTGACAAGCCTTTAGTCCTTATTCCTGACTGAAGTGAAGCCTAAGTAGATCTGATTGCAATTGCACATATTTATCCCCTGTCAAAACTTGCCTGCTTGTCTCCTCCCTTCCTCTATTTCCTCTTCCCCACCCTCAAATTTAGATAATAAGTTAGACATGTAAATGCTTAATAGGGTCTTTGGGGAGGGGATTGTTTTTCTCTAAAGCACTAACTACATTAATAGAACAATGCTTTGAAATGACGTTGTTGTTAAGTCTTGCAAATGGTTTGCCATCCTCTTTTCAATTAAAGTATTAAGCATCAGAAGTACTTTCCTGGAATGTGTACGTTTAATTATTTGATGACCCAGGTTGCTGTGGACCGGTACGCTAAAGGGAATTTGCTAAAACTTTATACTCCTTTGGGGCGGGCTGTGGAGTTTGGATTTTTCACAGTATTTGCAATAAGCTGCAGAGTTAAGCCTAGCTGTTTATATCTGCCCCGCTGCTGTCACAACTGAATAATTGCCTTCACCTTGATCGTTTTTTATTTCCGACAGGTGAGCTTTTGGTGTGGAAGGTTGTATATTGTCTTACTATGGCTGGGTAGACAACCCAGCCTTGAACTGCACACTTTAATATTTTTTTCTTGTGCATAGCAATCATTGCAAAGCTACACACACACACACACACACACACACCCCACCGGCAAGATTGCTTCTTGCCACTCCTTGCAAAACCACAATTCAAACTGGGTGCCCTGCTATCTCCTTCCTACCTGCTTACATGCTGATTCATTGATGAGGACAAATTTTTATGTGTAGAGTTGAGGCTGCAGGCCCCGCCTCTGACTGAATGGTCGGTGAGGTTGCAGCAGTATCTGCTAAGGAGACAGCGGAGGAAAGTGTACCTTTGCTCTCCTGTATCTTGTTGGACTACAAGTGATCATCACACCAGACAGCTTGCGTACGGGGTTACAGGAGGACCTGAGTGTGACCGCCCTGTTCAGCATCCCCCTGTCAGTTCAGTGTTTTCCTTGCATGCTTTTTCTCCCCCCCCCCCACCTCTAGTCCTTTGAAGGGTTCTCCCTTTTCAAACAAATCCAAAGGAGTTTGTCTGGCTTTAGCGAGGCAGCTTGTGAGCAGGAGAGCTGGGACAGAAGTTCTCTGTCGAAAACTATTCACTTTCATTAGCAAAAGTGTTCTGGCTCTCCTCAGAGGAATACCTCACTGCATAAAATGAGTGGATGTCGGAAACGGTGTAAGCGTGAAATACTGAAATTCGCCCAGTATCTTCTCAGGCTAATTACAGGTTCTCTCCATACAGGTAAAAACCATTATTTTCTTTATCATAAAAATGTGCAGAGTGGTAACACTGTAACCGTCTTCTTCCACAATGCTTTTTGCTTTGTTTTGTGGTGGTCTTTATTTAGTAAAATGAACGGTGAGGGGGGAAGGATTATAACGAATGCATTTTTGGTTGTTTAATGTAAACTGTGCAGGAGCAGTACATTTTGCTAAATTGCACTGAAGTCTGCAGTTGCATCCAAATCAGAACAGTGCTGTTAAACATACATATGTGTTTGCGTATTTGTTTGGAGCAGAGTGCATTAAGAAATGTGGAGCGTTGTGCTCTCCTGTGGGGTTTGGCATAGGAAGGCAGATTTCAATGTATGAACGATGTTCACGTTATCTTAGTTGGCAAGCAGAGCTGCTCTTGAAATATAAATCAACTGCTGGATGTTAGCATGACATTAAAATTCTATCAGCAAGAGCTTTGGAAAGACTGCTTTACAGGGTGTTTAAAATCTGTGAAATTTCTGCAATATCTCTCTTGACAGCCAAGCCCTTGAAACTGAAATCTTGAAAGGGGTAAGGGTGTGTGTGTGTGTGTGTGTGTGTGTGTGTGTGTGTGTGTTGATTAATCTCTGCTTTAAGGTGGGTGAAATAATAGCATGAGACCAAGTTGGAACATTCTGTTATTTAAGAAGAATTCATTTTCAGAAGTGAGGCCAGCTGTCTCTCTTTGGAAAATACTTTTCCTATTCTGATGTGCATGTGATAAGGTATTTTTACACCCTTGTCAGGTGACAATGGTAAATAGTCCACCTTGTATGCTCCAGGTGAAATTTATTTATGTTTTGATTCCGTGTTAAAAATATCAATTTGAGGTGTGTTCTATGTGTGTGTGATAGGGCTGAGGGTTTGATAATTATGCTGTGATTTATTTATGGTGTGTTATATGTATGCAGTTATGTGGGTGTGTGTATGCTATTAATAATTATAATTACATATTCATATGCATGCATTAAGGACACCACCATGTGTCAAGTTGTAACGAGTTTGTACTTTGCTGTGTTAGAAAATCTTGCTCCTTGGAAACTCACAGAAATTGAAGAGTTCAAATCAAATTCAAAGATGCATTTTTACTGTCAGAACAAAATACGTTACAGTATATTGACACTTATATCTGCGTAGAATAAATAGCCATTTCTGGTAAGCGGTTTTTATATCATTCTGGCAGTTTTGACAGTTCTGCAGAATTTAGTATAATTGAGTGCTTCGGCTACGAACGTGTCCCCAACCTCCACCTCATCACTGTTGGTAGAATTTGTGTCCTCTATTTTTTAGGGCATGGTGAGCCAAACAAGGATATTACTTATATACATTCTTTCAGGAATTTCTCAAATTCATATTCCTTTTATCGTATTCCTTTAGGCTGCAGCACAGTGGACTAGTTGTCAGCAAATATTTCAGCTGGGGCTACAACCAGGAACTTTGAGATCTGTGCTCTTCTGCCCCTTGTGGTGAGACTCGCCCGTGCACACTGAATCATTCATGGGACAGCACTGGGCTTTCAGACTCCAGGGTGGCTTCCCATGTAGGAAGCCCATTGGTTTTTCTTGATCTAATATGGCATTGCAAGCTTCTGGCTTGCACTTTGCCTAGACAAATGTGAGCTTGGTGTTGTCTAGCTGCCTGCCTCCTGTACTCTTATCCCCCCCACCATTCCCTCCAAGTCCATGATTTCATGCTTCCTGCTCCTTGTGCTACCAGTTCTTAAGACTCCCTACAGTCAAGCAGTAAACAGTGGGCAAAATCCAGCCAGAGTTGGAGAAATCGGGTTCTCCTCCCAGAGAGCACGTGTTGCGGTGAGTTCACCACAACTGGCTCTCTGTTGCTGGGGTGGCAAAGTTTGGATTGCCACAGCTACCCAATTGGTTCCTCGGAAGCATGGGACCTGTTCCGGCCAATGGGGTTGCAGAAATTGCTCCACGTTGCATTGAGAATCCTCTGTTTCGCTTCATCCACCGGATCACCCACCCTCCCTATATTTAGGGTCCGTGTTGACCTTGCTATACTATCGTGGGTTGTCTGCTTTTGGGGCAGGGGCCCGGCAGGGATTTTCCCCACTTGGCTGATTGGCTGGTGCCTTTTGGGTTTTGCCTACCGTGTAGCAAATTGTCACAACTTTGCAAGGTTTGCGGTTAGGCATTGGTTAATGTGTGTGGAGGGGATGAAGCATGGCTGTGACCTGCCCCTCCAATGGTTGCTGCGTAGGTATTCCGTTAAATGAATCCAGGGACTCGCCATGCATTTGTCTGACCCCTGAAAGGGGGATAGGGCCATGCAAGAGCCCCTGGGAGCCCCTGGGAGCATTCTGGGTGTGATCTTAGGGATCTGCACCCATCCCAACCGATCTCCCAGGGTGTTTACCTTGACTGACCTCTGCAACTGGCAGTTGTCAGCTCTGTTCCTGTCCTGGATAGTCTGGGACAGGTTCAGATAGTCTGAACCAATGCCTAAGCAAACCAATCACAGCCTGCAATCAATAAAGTTGTGGCCAAAATTGTGCCGAACTTCAAACTAAAATTTGAGTCATGTATGAATTTATTCCTAGGCAGTTTTGGTGATCTTAACACGCAAATGTCAAGTTGCTAATCAATCAATTTTTAGAGAGTCGGTGTGATGTAACAGCTAGGGAAGAGGTAGCCAAGGAACTCTTCTCCAGGTGTTGGATTACAACTCTCTTCAGCCCTGAGCATTGGCCATGGTGACTGGGGCTGATGGGAGTTGTAGTCGAACAACTTCTAGAAGATACCACGTTTAATACCACTGGACTTTTACTGGGTTCAGATCTATAGTGAGCCATGAAACTCCCTGGATGATCTTGGACCAACCACTCTCTCAGCATTTCAGGCTGACCAGGAAACCAGGTGTGCCACCCTGAGCTTTTTGGCGGGTGAATTAAAAAGTGACTGGTCCCAGCATTAAAATCATATTCTGCTAGCAAATCATAGAAGAATCATAGAATTGCAGAGTTGGAAAGGACCTTGAGGATCATCCAGTCCAGCTCCCTGCAATGCAGGAATATGCTGCTGTCCCATATAAGAATCGAACCTGCAACCTTGGTACTATCAGCACCACTCTCTTAGCATCGGAAATGCCAGTTACTCAAATATTTTGTTGAACACTGTCCATGCAGCTCTGTCCTGTGACATGCTAGGCCACTTGGGTAAGATTGCCATATGTCCAATATTGGACATGCCACCTGGTGTCTATTTGGGTCATTAGCTGACCCATATTCTTACTTTCATTTTTTAAATGCAGATATTTGGCCTTAGTAGATTGAGATATACAATGTATATTGAGCAGGTAGTATTCTGCTTAATTGTTTAGGGAGCAAAAAGGTCAACTCCCAGCTTCCATTCTTACAATGTATATTGAGCAGGTAGTATTCTGCTTAATTGTTTAGGGAGCAAAAAGGTCAACTCCCAGCTTCCATTCTCAATGAAAGAAGTCACAACCACAATTAACATGTCTGGTTCTGTGCTGGCAGCTCTGTCCTCAGTCTCCCTGAAATTCACACCTGACATTTTCTATTCTGGTGCCCAAAAGAAGTGTGTGGCCAACGCCAGAGACAAACATCCAACCAATATTGCAAAACCACTGAGCTGAATTTCAGCCATGAGCAAAGCAGGGCTGACTGGAGTGTGTGGGGATGGATTTACTGTTCAAGGAGGAGGAGACTGGAAGGCAACCAGCTGAAGCAATAGCCCATGAGAGCCAAGGACAACCAATGTTTGGGAACACAGAGAGGCCTGCAGGTTGGCGAGGTGAAGCTGATGGTTCCCAACTGCAGGGCTGGCCCACCCATGAGGCAAAGTTAGGCGACCGCCTCAGGTGGCAGGATCCACAGAGGCAGCAGATCTGGCCTCCAGGGAATGCACTGTCGGCTGTATCATCCCACCCCTAGGGAGGAAATGTTGGGGGCAGCCCTCTGGAGTCTCCTGGGCTCTGCACCCACCTGTCATGATTCGGAGTGGACTCCTTCTTCTCCCCCACCCCTTCCCTCTGTGACAGCCTTTGATTACCATTTCAACTGCCAGGTAAGGTTAATTTGATGTTCCACCCTTGTTCCTGATATAGATCTTCACTCACCTCTTCTTCCCTGGCACCGGGGGGGGGGTACCATTTTGTGGTTTGCCTCAGGTGCCAAAATGTCTTGGGCTGGCCCTACCAGCCAGATCTATAGCAGCTCTAGGGCCTCAGATGATGCTCACTGAGAGTTATGTTTTTGTTCCCTTGCCTTTTTCTTTGTGATCCTTTCCAGGAAGGTTTTCTAGTGCCTCGAAGGAGCCACTGTTAACTTGAGTTGGCCATATGAGGCTTTGCCATGACCGGGGAGCGCATGTGGTGTGGTCCACACAACAGGAGCCTGTGGCATCGGTCTTCACACTCTGGTCCCACCAGAGGCCCTTCTGAATAGTGATTTTCTTCTTTGTTTCCCTCTTGCACAGGCTGACAAGTAAGAATGCAGAATTTCTGGAACCTTCTACTTGTCAGCCAGAGCTCTGCTGGCTTTTGCTCTGATGACTATAGCTGAGGGAAACTAGTAAGAAGACCACATGTGCTAACTCTTATGCGCTGCCCAGATGTTCTGGTTCCTAGACTGCTAAAAATAAGTCATTTCAAGGGAAAATATATTGTCGTCCTCTGTTCACACAAAAGTACTTTGTCTTCTGTTGGAGGCTCCACGTCAAGGAGGTGGGCAAAGTGATCTGGGTGGCCCTCTGTGCCGAATGTGTGCCAAGAGATCATAACATTTGTTATTAGCCAAGCAAATTTTATGCACTGTTTCATCTAAAATTAAAATTAGCATTCATCAAGATGCTGTTTTTGTTTCCAAAAAGAAATGGCAAGGATAGCCAAATAATAATGTGAAATGTGTGCTTAATCAGTGTTAAAACTCCTGAGTTCAGTTCTTCTCGGATTTTTTAAATTTATTTCCCCCCCCCCCCCATTAAACTAAAACTCCTTTCTGAGTCTGGAACAAATTTATGCAAGAGTAATACATGCAGTCACTGGTAGACATGTTACTCCCAAAAAGGCAGTTTCTGCACATTCTGTTGTGGGAAATGAGGGGCAGATGGGGCTCATCCACCTGGGAAGGTAGCCCCACTAGGAGAAGGAAAAGTCTGGTTCTAAATTTCCACTGCCTTGTGGTTACACTCATTTGTGAGAAAGGCTTCGGGAGTAAACCCCGAGGAGAAACCCATACCTTCTGCCTTGTGGGACATCTTCAGGAGAAGAAAGGGCCAAGGAATAAACCCTACTGGAGAGCCAGTGTGGTGTAGTGGTTAAGAGCGGTAGACTTGTAATCTGGTGAACCGGGTTCGCGTCTCCGCTCCTCCACATGCAGCTGCTGGGTGACCTTGGGCTAGTCACACTTCTTTGAAGTCTCTCAGCCTCACTCACCTCACAGAATGTTTGTTGTGGGGGAGGAAGGGAAAGGAGATTGTTAGCCGCTTTCAGACTCTTTGAGGTAGTGATAAAGCGGGATGTCAAATCCAAACTCTTCTTCTTCTTCCTTCACAAATCTAGTGGAGTCTCTTAAGATGGTTGGATGGTTCCTTGTACTCCTCCCAGCAACTCCTGCAGCCAAGCTGGTGCCAAACGTATTGCTCTGCTTTCCTTTGGACTACATAAGCAAAGCAAAGACTACCCAGTCTTGTCGTCTGGGTAGCCCAGGACCTCCATATAACACTGTCCAGGCTTGCACCCTGGGGAGGTCAGCAGCCAAAACAATGAGAGAAGCAGCAGTTACAAGTTCCTGGTCTTTGCAGCCACGGCTGTTGCTGTGATTCTCCAGCAGTTTGACTCCACCCCTGGAGACACACTCCATTGCCTCTCAAGCAGACAGGTGCCAACAAAATCTGTCTCTGATATCTGTGCCTTCCATGCATTTAGCCTACACATGAAGGGAACAAACAAAAGGGACTTTTGTTAACCATTGTCGAGACTTCTGTAGCCTCCTTTCGAGACTTCTGTATCGCTCCTTTATTGGGGTATTACTCTTGAATCTAATTAATTTCAAATTAATTAGAAATTAATTAAAGGAAACCTTTCATATAATCTGAATCAGGGTTTAAAGCACTCTGTGATAACAGTAGTTAACATTCTTGTTCTAAAAAGCCCATTTCTTTGCACACCGGTTATATAAAATTGAATTCGGGAACTAATTAGTTATGGTTTTTGCATGTAATAGTTTTGGGGTTTTGATTTATTTATTTTTCTAGCTGAGAACACTGGTGAACAATAAATAAATGAATATAGTTTCCTTATCTCTGACCAGAGAGAATAAATGAAAACACAACCTGCAGTAAGTCACTAAAAATCTCTCTCCTCTCCGCACCATGATGTTGAAAAACAATGTTTTATTCTGTGTGCGGCAGCTGAGAATTTTCATGGTCATCTTTAATATGTGCCTCAATATGTGTTTATCAAGAGGCAGCTGCTTTCCAGGCTGGCAGCAGGTAAAAATGATTGATTCAGTAACTGCAGAAGTCAACAACTGACAGTGTGGGGAATATTGACAGAATTGTGTGAATCATTCATAATCCTTTATGTATTTAGCAATTTTGTTTCCTGCATATACTGACCACAATAGCATTTTCCAAATGACTTCTTTGATTAATTTATCCCTTATGACCCCCCCACTATCTGCTCTCCCCGTAGCCCTGAACTGCTGATGTTTAGAAAGGGCCCCTTTAGGGACGAAGCCCATGGGATGTAGAAGATCCATGATCTTCCCAAGTAGATGTGATGCAAGGAGCACCAACTTTGATAGAAATAGAGGAAGCAAGTTAACCCTCCCTGTCCCTCTGCCCCAGAACCATTTCCAGGATCTAGGTCTTATCTCCCCCCACCGCCCAAGCGATTGTCAAGGTAGGGTGGCCCTCAGTGAGAGGGGGAAATGTTTAGGGTCCAGAGGGAGTTATCATGACATCCTCACTTCTGGAGAACCCACTTGACTTCTGCCATTGGCAAATAGTGGGTAGCAGGGCTTTGCAATGATTTGCAAATGATGTTGTGACTAACTTGATTTTATGCTGCTGTCCTATTGGTGTTTTTTAAAAAATTTCTTGGATGCGGGTGGCGTTGTGGTCTAAACCACTAAGCCTCTTGGGCAGGGGTCAGCAAACTTTTTCAGCAGGGGGCCGGTCAACTGTCCCTCAGACCTTGTGGGGGGCCGGACTATATTTTTTGGGGGGGGGAAATGAACAAATTCCTATGCCCCACAAATAACCCAGAGATGCATTTTAAATAAAAGGACACATTCTACTCATGTAAAAACACACTGGTTCCCGGACCGTCCGCGGGCCAGATTTAGAAGGCAATTGGGCCGCATCCGACCCCTGGGCCTTAGTTTGGGGACCTCTGCTCTTGGGTTTGCTGATTGGAAGGTCAGCAGTTCGAATCCCCGTGACGGGGTGAGCTCCCGTTGCTCTGTCCCAGCTCCTGCCAACCTAGCAGTTTGAAAGCACGCCAGCGCAAGTAGATAAATAGGTACCGCTGCGGTGCAAAGGTAAACGGTGTTTCTGTGTGCTCTGGCACTCATCACGGTCCTCCATGCACCAGTAGCGGTTTAGTCATGCTGGCCACATGACCTCACGGTCCTCCATGCACCAGTAGCGGTTTAGTCATGCTGGCCACATGACCTGGAAAACTGTTTGTGGATAAACTCCGGCTCCCTCGGCCGGAAAGCCAGATGAGTGCCGCAACCCCATAGTCGTCTTTGAATGGACTTAACCGTCCATGGGTCCTTTACCTTTTTAAAATTGTATTTATAAAATTCCGTTTTATCCTTTTCAGATAGTTTGTATGCTGCCTTGATTGAGTATCTGACAGGCTTAATGACTTGAATGTGCCATTGAAATCAGCCTGAATTAAGCACCACATTTATGATTAAGTGTGCATGGAAAGTGTGTTTTTTTTGTAACAGGATGACTCTGTTTAATGTAAATTACATGAATTAATTAATATTTTACTTAAAATAATTAAAATCATACTGTATGTTCACTTACAAGCAGGACACAGCAAACCTGCACAACTTCTTCTAAGTTTGAATAGTTACTTTTCTGGTTTTCCTTTTGGGTAAACATGCACACGAATGCATTCTGCTACTTAAAGATTGCTTGAGATGAGTTGCTGGAACTAAGTTTGGAATTTATATTCACCCAAGATCAAGTTGTTAAAAATATACAGAATTTTGCTGCTTACAAATAATATAAATGCACAAAGTACTTTACAGTCATTTTCACAGACATGCACATCACTTAGCACAGTGTTTTTCAAATAGTGCACCTTGGGCTACCTACCCATTGTCTCCTCAATTTGCCTACTGTCCTTCTTGCAACATAGCCTTTTGGTTTGGCCATTGCAAACACCAGCATCTCCTTGCATGCTGGAAAAAGGCAATCTGGAGACAGTTCAGGGGGAAGGAGGGAACAAAGACTCTTCTCTTCTAAGGAGAAAGGACCAGAGGAAGTGTCAAAGGAAATAGGGCCCTGGGCAAGAAGTGTCTTGCTCCCCCACCTCCATGGTCCTCTTTGCAGGGTCACTCAGAAGGTTTATGGAACCTGGTGGGAGTGACGTTGGAGGCCCTGCTGCTGACCCTTACAAGAACCATTGTGTACGTGCAGACCCTCCAAGCACAGCTATTTTCCAGGGACTGTCCTGGATTTACAGAAGCCATCCCGGTTTCTGATTTGATCCCAGAATGTCCCGCTTTTCCATAGGACATCCCTATTTTCATTGGAGAAATGTTGGAGGGGATGGAGTTATACGACACCCAAGCCAATGAGATAAGTCACTATACAACCTTTAGAAGACATCTGAAGGCAGTCCTGTATAAGGAAGGTTTTTTAAATACTGTAATATTTTATTATGTTTTTATATATGTTGGAAGCTGCCCAGGGCTGGGGCAACCTGGTCAGGTGGGTGAGGTATAAATAATAGTTGTTGTTGTTGTTTGTTTGTTGTTGTTGTTACAGTGGTACCTCCGTTTAAGAACAGCCCTGTTAACGAACTACAGTCATACCTCATGTTGCGTCCGCTTCAGGTTACGTCTTTTCAAGTTGCATACCGCGGCAACCCAGAAGTACAGTACCAGAATGGTTACTTCCGGGTTTCACCGCTCGCGCATGCGCAGAAGTGCTAAATTGTGCCACGCACATGCGCAGACACGGCACTTCTGGATGCGAATGATTCAAGTGGCGGACGTGCCTCCAGGACGGATTACGTCCGCAACTCGAGGTTCCACTGTATTCGGTTTACAAACTCCGCAAAACCGGAAGTAGGTGTTCCAGTTAGCAAACTTTACCTCGGTCTAAGAACTGAATCCGAAGGGTGGAAAGGCACTAGCGGCAGGAGGCCTCATTAGGGAAAGCGTGCCTCGGTTTAAGAACGGTTTCGGTTTAAGAATGGACTTCCAGAACGGATTAAGTTTCTAAACCAAGGTAGTTATTAAATAGGACACCTGAAGGCAGCCATGTATAGGAAAGGTTTTTTAAATGTTTAATGTTTTATTACATGTATTATTTATTTTATATTTCATATATTTCATTTATTTATTTATTTATTTATTTATTGCGTGTGTACAAAGCTGATGGCCATATGTGAGAATATGGAGGCAGTATGTTTCTGAATGCTAGTCGCTTGGAATTTCAGGTAGGCAAAGCGCTGCTTCCCACAGGCCTCTGGTCAGCCACTATGAGAAGACGATGCTGCACTAGATGAGCCATTGGCCTGATCTAGCAAGCTCTTCTGATGTTTTTAAGGCTTTTTGCTTCTGCTGCAAAACATTTCCAGGCGGTGTCTCTGCCAGTGCTAGCCCTTCACTTGGGAGTACCGGTTACCAGTGAGTGGGAAAACTTGAGTGACATTCTGAAACAGCATGAAAAGCCACTCAAGCATTTCACTGAATACTGTAAATGGATAGGAATGAAATCTAGTATAGATTCTTGCCTTTTTGCCACTTTTTTTTTTGCATTGGAGAAAAACAACAACACAGCCATTGAGCACAGCTTGGCCAGTCTTGCAAGGGTGTAAGTTCCGTGGGAGAGGAAATTACTTGAGATGCGTAAAAATGAGAAACGTGGGAGTGGGAAAGGAAAAAATTAAAAGTAAAATACAGTGGTACCTCAGGTTACAGACGCTTCAGGTTACAGACACTTCAGGTTACAGACTCTGCTAACCCAGAAATAGTACCTCGGGTTAAGAACTTTGCTTCAGGATGAGAACAGAAATTGCACGGTGGCAGCGGGAGGCCCCATTAGCTAAAGTGGTACCTCAGGTTAAGAACAGTTTCAGGTTAAGAACAGACCTCTAGAACGAATTAAATTCTTAACCCGAGATACCACTGTACCTTATTTGCTTACAGCCTTTGGGGAGTCACAGTTCCTCCAGAGCTAATGTCTCTGCACTCAGCATGAAGAAAGCTGACATATGGAACTCTTTGCCACGAGGAAAATTGTGTGGCAAATAATTTTGCCATTGGCAACAGTGGGTTAGATACCAGTAGAAGATGACATCAGTTGATTATGCCAGACTTGGCCACCGCCATGCTGTGTCTGGTGGGCCTCGGTGTTTGTGTTTACCCCAACTTAACACAAAAGCACCACACAAAAAGCTTTTCACTCAAACCACGCACAATCGCTGCCTCTAACACAAGGGCCCTCTTCCCTCCCCACAACCAACTGGCTTCAGGAGCCGCGTACCTGATTTCACAGAGTATTCCCATAGCTGTCAACTTTTCCCTTTTTTTGCAAGGAATCCTATTTGGAATAAGGGAATTTCCCTTAAAAAAGGGGAAAGTTGACAGCTATGAGTAATCGTAACCCCGTCCAGGAAGCAGGCAAAGTGGAGTCAACCTTTGCAACTTCTTGAAGCCAGAGCAGAGGGTGGGGTAAGTTGTTTTCTCATTTTGCTGAGAGTCCTAAGTCTTGGGCTCCTTGGCACCCCATTTTGGGGCTTACTGCTGGGGGGTACCTTTCCCCCAGGTAGGGCAAAGCTGGCACACCTCCTGTTCTCTGCCATGGTAACCTGGCAAGGAGAAAAGCCTCAATGTGGGGAGAGGGGGGCACTGTTAAGTTGGCACTTTAAAACCTTTTACAAACACACAAAACCAAAGCCAAGAAGGGCAAGACATCAGCAATTTTCTTGATTTTTTTAAAAATAGAATATGTCTCTCTATCCCAGAGCAGGGGTGGGGGGGAGCATACAACTCTCTTAAAGGTAAAGGTAAAGGGACCCTGCTAGGTCGAGTCACGAATGACTCTGGTGTTGCAGCACTCATCTCGCTTTACTGGCTGAGGGAGCCGGCATACAGCTTCCGGGTCATGTGGCCAGCATGACTAAGCCACTTCTGGCAAACCAGAGCAGCGCACGAAAACGCCGTTTACCTTCCCCAGAGTGGTACCTATTTATCTACTTGCACTTTGATGTGCTTTCAAACTGCTAGGTTGGCAGGAGCAGGGACCGAGCAACGGGAGCTCACCCCATCGCGGGGATTTGAACCGCCGACCTTCTGATCAGCAAACCTTAGGCTCTGTGGTTTAGACCACAGCGCCACCCGCATCCCATTACAACCCTCTTAATAAAGTGTTAAATTGCACTTCAGCACCTTAATTAGTCTAAACGGTATTTTACTCTAATTCTAATTCCAGTAAAGTTATCCATGTTAGAATTGTTGCCATTAACTGAGACTTGGAGTCATTTGTATGTGTCATGATGTTTCCAGCCATTTCCAGCAAAATGTATTTGTGCCACATAATGTAAATATTTGCCCTCTCAGGATTTTGCCTGAAGTTCCTCCTGATTTCTGAGAAACATACACACACAAAATGTTCTGATAAAATTAGTGACATTTCTCAAGGTGAAGGTAGGAGTCAATAAAATCCTTAGATATTAGTATTTACACTGTATCTGTAATATTTTGAATACACCTTAACAAAAGTATCATTATTAAACAAAGCAAAATAGACCTGAATTTGAATGGCTTAAGATCTCTTTCTAGAGCATATTTTTCTTCCCCTTACCTCCTGAAAAAGTCTCATGTACTCAATACATACACCTCAACACAAATATGGCTTTGCTTTTCTCTGCGCCTTACAAAATATAAACATCATTTTTTAAGATCCCAAGGGATTAACGGTGTGGGTGTGAGTGATAGCAAAAGATCAATGTAACTAGTATCATTACCTGTAGCAACTAGACCCAATTTTAAAAGAAAATGAAAGTGAAGTTTCCAGATGACACCTGTATATAGTATTGCTTACTGTAGATAGCACAGGTCATATAGTTTAATTTCTCTACACAGTGTGAAACAGGTGGGCAGCTTCTGTAAAATCAATTCCCTGGATGTTGCCTATACTGTTGTCTTGTCAAATTGTTGTTTGTGAGCTTAGTGTTACCAGAACCAATTTGAATCATGACAAACAAAACCCTCCAGAAAACGTATTAGATAGAGCTTGATGACCCGTGTGGTAATACTAGAAAGTGTCAAACATGAGAGTCATAGATCCAATGTTCTGCTTTAACAGAGGCTCTGATCCAACAGAGTAAAGTGAGCAACTGCTGTCCCTTGTTTGCCTGTAATTAAACTTGCCTATGCTCACTTCAGATGTCCAAGAGGAGCATTGTTGCTGTTGTTCAGTCGTTCTCTTCTCTTCTCATGAGGTGGCCAAAGTATTGGAGCCTCAGCTTCAGGATCTGTCCTTCCAGTGAGCACTCAGGGCTGATTTCTTTAAGTGAGAGATACCCAAGAAAGTGAAATCTCTCACTGCCTCCATTTCTTCCCCTTCTATTTGCGCTCTCCTCTTTCACCCTCATTAAAGGTTCTTTAATTCCTCCTCACTTTCTGCCATCAAGGTTGTGTCATCAGCATATCTGAGGTTGTTGATATTTCTTCCGGCAATCTTAATTCCGGCTTGGGATTCATCCAGTCCAGCCTTTCGCATGATGAATTCTGCATATAAGTTAAATAAGCAGGGAGACAATATACAGCCTTGTCGTACTCCTTTCCCGATTTTGAACGAAGAGGAGCAAAGTAAAGGTACACCTGACTGTAAGGATTAGTACAATTTTTTTATTTTTTATTTTTTTGGGGGGGTAAAAAATAATAATGAAGTGCCTATACTCATACCATGATAAAAGTGCTGTGGGTGCCAGCACAAAATGTCTGCCACAAGAATTTTTAAAAAGTTAGCGCTACTTTGTACTGGTGAGCACCATCAGTAATGCACAGCACAGGGCTGTCAATGTACTGCGCAATTGTTTTAGTCCTTCTCTGTCTCATTATGAAGAGACTGTTTTGGCATTCATACTCATTGTATTCTAGGTCTTTTAAAAAAACAACAACAGCAGCAAATGTGAATGAAGTACTGAAGGGCATTGCTGTCCCTGCAAAAGGATTATTGGAGAAAATGGTTGGAGCTCATAAAAAATATATATATATTGGTGTAGTCTATTGTGAGCAACTAATTGAATTGTATGTATTGCTTTCAGGAAATTCAGGAGTGAGTTATTAAATTACACAGCCTTCGTGTGTGCAGAAATGTAAAATTGCAATTATTCAATTGTCATCATGTCCAGGACATTCCAGAGTAAAGGGCAATTGCCACACCTTCTCTGTTCGTTTTATTATCATCATGCATGTGTTTTAGCTATTAAACCTAGTAAAAGGTTTACATTTGTAATTGTAGAGGTCTTCAGGTTACTGGGATTTAAAATTCTAAATAATTCAGCGTGCATCTCTCAATTTCTGGGTATGCTTCCCATTGCAAAAGCCCCCTCCCCCCCTTTCAGACACAGGATCATTAAATTCCCCATGGCTTCTTTCTTAATTTAAGTCTTTCCCCCCCACTAAAAAGCTAAGCTTCGGAATTTGTAGAGCTCTTCCATCAAATAATAAGGCTGAGGCTCTCCTCAGCGGCAAATTTATGTAATTTTCCGCAACATTTAGAAACTGCTGCTGAACAAACCTCAAACCCTTCTCTCACATCGTTGGGATCGGCCAATTGTGTCTTTATTTTTCATCCCGTTTATAATCCAGTGAGTTTTTATATTTCTAAAAGGAATACTACCGTACATTAGCCAACATACAGCTCTGTGTGAGTTCTCTTTTTATTATTCGGAATAAATCTTGGGGTATAGAAGGATTGTGCTCTGAATGATATTTTATTCCAGAGTCTGAAGAATAAATGTCTTTCTAGGTCACCCTGTGCAGATTCCAGCGATTCTGCCCTTTTTAGGTGAAGCAGAATCTTACGTGATGTACAAGGATATCCACTTAACACTCAGTGCAGTGAGATGTCCTCTTTTTTTTTTTTTTTGGTATTTGTTACAGCCACATGATGTGGGAAGAGAGAGATTGCCAGGACTCAATTATCCAGCAGGGATAAACCAGGGAAGCTTCATTTGCCTAGTCAAAGGCTGTAGGGTTGTAACAATGGGGAATGGTAGAAGTAAACATTGTGAAAGTGAGTCACCTTGTCTTATCTATATATATATATAAAATTGTTCCCATTGCGTGCGCGGGTGTTACCAACTTGCTCCGTAACCGCTGGACCAAACAGCATCAAATTAGGACACAGCATTCCATGACCATCAGGGAATAACATGGGATAATTAAATTTCAAAAAAAAAACCACACCTGACATACCTAAAATAAAGAATAAATGCAAAAAAAATTGGCGCGCCTATTAGATGTCACCAGCAACAGCACTGACATCACAACCAGCAACCAATAGAAAGGTGCCACCCAACTCCCGAGGCGACAACTTTCAGCCGCCGCCTCAAACGGCTGCCCGCCATTTGCGGCCTAACTTTCAGCCGCTGCCTCAAGGCATAACAAGCAGGCAGCTGTTCGCAGGGGGTGGGGGTGGGGGCGATAGAGCTGCTACTACACGACCAAACCTCAAGAGACAGGAGAGAAGCCGGGCTTTGAGGCCAGGCGGCGTTGCGAGGCCAGGTTGCTATGGTAATGCAGGGCAAAAATGGAGGCCACCAACCCCCGAAGAAGCCATCTGCGTGTGCGTGCGCGCCTTCCAAGGCCACAGCAATCGACAGCCGCTTTTCCAGAACGCGAGCTCCATTTGCAATTATACAGCAGTAAGCAACAGAATTTCGGGGTGACCAGGGAAAGTGCGGGGGAAGGGAAGGTAGCAGGCAGAAACGGGGGGAAAGACGGAGAGGAGGCAGGCGGAAATTCAACGGGAGAAGCTGTGTGGAGGCAGTCAGAAACGGAGGGAAATACGGAGAGGAGGCAGGCGGAAATTCAAAGGGAGAGGCTGGGTGGAGGCAGTCAGAAACGGAGGGAAATACGGAGAGGAGGCAGGCGGAAATTCAAAGGGAGAGGCTGGGTGGAGGCAGTCAGAAACGGAGGGAAATACGGAGAGGAGGCAGGCGGAAATTCAAAGGGAGAGGCTGTGTGGAGGGAGGAAGAAACGGGAAAGACAGAGAGGCACGCGGAAATTCAACAGGAGAAGCTGTGGGCATGGACAGTTTACATATATATGCAACATGACTAGTGTGAACAGTGCAGCACATGTCCCATGCTGAACTCTATCGTTCAGCAGGTCATGGCTTGCCTTAGCATCCAGGATGGCCAGATTCAGAGCTGGTTTCAGGATAGCATGAGCAGCTCGGCCACACTGAGTAGCTCTTGAGAGGTAGGGAGCTGCCAAATTTTAGCATCACACAGAACGCCGGTGGTGATGATGATGATGGTGATAATAATATTTATTTTTTTATTTATGTATACATACATACATACATACATACCCCACCCATCTGGCTGGGTTTCCCCAGCAACTCTGGGGGGCTCACAACAGAAATTTAAAAGCACAATAAAATGTCAAACATTAAAAACTTCCCTAAACAGGGCTGCCTTCAGATGTCTTCTAAAAGTCAGATAGTTGTTTATTCCTTGACATCTGGTGGGAGGGCATTCCACAGGGCGGGCGCCACTACCGAGAAGGCCCTCTGCCTGGTGAAATTTGAGAGCCCACTGCCAGATAGCTTTTCAAGGTCCATGGCTGTCTAAAGGGTTTTCTAAGCTAAGCTCTGGGCACAATATGATTTTTAACCCACTCCTCCTTGTTGCCCCCTGAAATAGGCCATTTAGGGACCCTAGGAATGGGCCTAAGAAATTGCTTAGGACATGAAAAAGAATAAAGTGATGGAGGGTTGTTGTTTTTTAAAAGAAAAATAGAGGAGTTTTCAAAACTAAAATCTGGGTTGAAGACATTGCTATATTGATTCACAAGAAGCCCAGTCATGTTTTTGGCTCCCCTCCTCCGCATCTTAAATACAGAGCTTGGGGAATAAATTGTGTCTGTAGAAGTTGGGAAAGGTCTGCTCTTGGTGTGAAAACAGGAAGCTTTCTTTTCTTTTCCTTTGGTGGAACACAACTCCCACCACATCCCATGTATTAAATGCAAAGCTTGGGGAATAAAGTGTGTGTGTGTGTACTTTTCTGCTTAAAGCAAAAACTGCAAAAGTCAATCTGCCCCCTTGTTGGTGATTGCTCCCCACTTCTTCCACATTGCCTTGGATGCCAGACAGGTAGACCCACACAGGTGATCTTGTATGTTGCCTTTAATGTCATGTGTTCCTATGAACACTTAAATGTATTTTCTTTTTCCCCTTTTTTCTGAACGAGCGAGAGCGTCTTGTGGCACCTTGAAGAGCAACAAATTATAAAATATAATACAGGCTGGTAAATTGGGTGTAGATAGTTGGTTGTTCACAAGAGCAGGTCACAACAAGCATAGGAACAATCCCTTTAGTTACGGCTTCTATCTTAATTTCCATCTTGTGACATATGTGCTTATTTGATAGATTTGGTTTTTTTAACTGAATGACATGATCTCAGCTACTGCGGCTAATGCTTAATGTGTCATGTTTAGTGCTATCTCTGGAGGCACCCCTAGGTCTCGGGTTTGGGCTCTGAAATCTCAGGGTCTTGCGTGCTCCTAATCTAGCAACTCTAAACTTATGTAGAACTACCCAAAGGAATGCAGGCAAGAATGTCCCCCCCCCCCGGTTGACGGAACCTCTTTTTTGTTGTTCAGTCGTTCAGTCATGTCCGACTCTTCGTGACCCCATGGACCAGAGCACGCCAGGCACACCTATCTTTCACTGCCTCCTGCAGTTTGGCCAAACTCATGCTAGTCGCTTCGAGAACACTGTCCAACCATCTCATCCTCTGTCATCCCCTTCTCCTTGTGCCCTCCATCTTTCCCAACATCAGGGTCTTTTCCAGGGAGTCTTCTCTTCTCATGAGGTGGCCAAAGTATTGGAGCCTCAACTTCAGGATCTGTCCTTCCAGTGAGCACTCAGGGCTGATTTCTTTAAGGATGGATAAGTTTGATCTTTTTGCAGTCCATGGGACTCTCAAGAGTCTCCTCCAGCACCATAATTCAAAAGCATCAATTCTTCGGCGATCAGTCTTCTTTATGGTCCAGCTCTCACTTCCATACATTACTACTGGGAAAACCATAGCTTTAACTATACGGACCTTTGTCGGCAAGGTGATGTCTCTGCTTTTTAAGATGCTGTCTAGGTTTGTCATTGCTTTCCTCCCAAGAAGCAGGCGTTCTTTTAATTTCGTGACTGCTGTCACCATCTGCAGTGATCATGGAGCCCAAAAAGTAAAATCTCTCACTGGAACCTCTTACTGTGTGTAAATAAAACCTTCTGAGACTGTTGATCTGATAAACCATCATCCCATGTAGTTTATTGTGCTCTTGTTCTTCATATTGGCATGGTTTCCCTTTTTAAAGTACCAAGTGGCTAACTATCTGGAAAAGTATGGCAAATTGCCCACTCATAAATACAGCGCTAGAGTCCTGAAGTATGGCAATTAACCTTTTTATTTAATCAATGTTTTGTAACAGGGTAATTGGACAGCCTGAATTGCCAGATGGGTTTCAGTAATTTTATTGTAGAAGAATTATAAGCATACTGTGTATTTTCCCTAGCTCTTTGTGGAAAGGGCCATGTACGTCAATGTTTTGGATTGGGAGCCATTGTGCCGCAGAACAAAAATGTAAGATTTGATTCGTGTTTCATCTCTTTTTTGGGTGGGGAATAAAGGATATTTTGGAGAGAAGCCAAAATGATATCTTGTCACTTGATAACTCCTGCCATATTGTACAGTCCTCTGCACTGTGTAGTCCTATAGAGTTGTCGTCTGTGGAAGGCATGTGGAGTTTCTGGTGCTTCATTGCAGTGCTGTATCCGTATTCAAGCTAATCACTGTCTCTCAGACTAACCGGCGTCACAGGGTTGTTGTGAGGATGAAACAAGGAGGGAAAGAATCGTGTACACTACCGTGAGCTCCTTGGAGGAAAGGTGGAGGTATAGAGCATGTGTGTGTGCGCGCGTGCGTGTGTGTGCGTGCGTGCGTGCGTGCACGCTTTATATATCCTTGGGAAGATGTCAGTGATGTTTTGTTCATGGTTGAAATTCCCCTTAAACATTTTAGCATGACTTAAATTTTGATAATTCTTTTTTTATTTTTAAAAACAGTTGCCATCCAATTTTATCATGACACTTCCTCTAGGCATGATGCGTGAGGAGAAAATGGACATATGGCAACCTCTAGGGTTTCCTCTCCAAAGAGAGGAACTGAAGTGACAGACTAGGCGCTAAAATGTGCTGTTGGTCAAGCATCACGCTCTCTTTCTATCTCTCACATTCGTGTCTGAAGAATGCTGAGTTGATTTTCTGTTCTGCTGTTTTTATCCCAATATCTGTCATAATGTTGACTGCAATTGTGGGAAGCAAAATGTGTTCTGCCTTAGAAAGGAGAAAGGTCTGCATGGAATACAGGTGATGTCACATAAACTTGCCTCTCTAACATCTTCTTTCCCACTAATGCACTGAGGGCAACAGTTTAAGGGCAACAGTTTAAGTTCTCAGAAGAATTCTTTTTCCTAATGACCAGGAGCCAAGTTTCTTCTTCTTCTTCTTCTTCTTCTTCTTCTTCTTCTTCTTCTTCTTCTTCTTCTTCTTCTTCTGGAACAGATGCTCTTGATCCTAATTAGTAATTTATTCCTTTCATTGTGACAGGTAGAAAAAAGGCCTTGTAACTGGATTTTTTGTTTTGTTTTTGGGCTATAGTGTATGTCAAGACAGAGAAATATTTCAGAGATAAAGAACAGACTCAAAAAGTAGGTGTCTGTTATTGTAGCACGATATATATAGCTTGTTAAACTTTGTGATCATTTGTTATACATCAGGAGTTGTAGGATATATGTGTTTTTGTTCCAAGAATGGAACAGCCCACACAAAAGAAAATGTAATGATTGAAACCTGTAGAACCTTTTGCCAATTTGTCTAGTTAACTTAAACTCTTCTTTTCTTCTCTTCAGCTAGGCTGAAGAAATCTAGATAGATTTAATAAATGATTGGAGAAGGAGAGCACTCGAGAAAATGATAGCAGATCTGGAAATCCTGCTCCTCATATATTTTTATTCTAAATATCGTTTAGTTGTCATTCAACTAATGACAGATGTGGTAGACTCCCTGGTCCTGAATGGGGTAACCGTGCCCCTGAAGGACCAGGTGCACAGCCCGAGAGTCATTTTGGACTCACAGCTATCCATGTAGGTACAGGTAAATTCTGTGTTCATGGCAGCTGTCTACCAGCTCCACCTGGTATGCTGGCTGAGACCCTACCTGCCCACAGACTGTCTTGCCAGAGTGGTACATACTCTAGTTATCTCCTGCTTAGACTACTGCAATGCGCTCTATGTGCGGCTACCTTTGAAGGTGACCCGGAAACTACAACTAATCCAGAATGCGGCAGCTAGACTGGTGACTGGGAGTGGCTGCCGAGACCATATAACACCGTCCTGAAAGACCTTCCAGTATGTTTCCGAGCACAATTCAAAGTGTTGGTGCTGACCTTTAAAGCCCTAAATGGCCTCGGCCCAGTATACCTGAAGGAGTGTCTCCACCCCCATCGTTCAGCCCGGACACTGAGGTCCAGCTCCAAGGGCCTTCTGGCAGTTCCCTCACTGCAAGAAGTGAGGTTACAGGGAACCAGGCAGAGGGCCTTCTTGGTAGTGGCACCCACCCTGTGGAACGCCCTCCCATCAGATGTCAAGGAAATAAACAACTATCTGACTTTTAGAAGACATCTGAAGGCAACCCTGTTTAGGGAAGTTTTTAATGTTTGATGTTTATTGTGTTTTTAATATTCTGTTGGGAGCCACCAGAGTGGCTGGGGAAACCCAGCCAGATGGGTGGGGTATAAATAATAATAATTTAATGGTTATTATTATTATTATTATTATTATTATTAATCTGCTAAGGATCATGAACACAAATGTATCAGCAATGACAAACAAACTATCAAAACACGGTAAGGTTGCAAGGACAGAAGTTCTCCCAGCAGAATCACTGACATTAATTGTTTAACCAGCGGAATCACAAGACTAACCATTTCATGTGGTGCATTCGCCACTACCCATATCCTCTGTTGTTCTCTAGGCAGGCATTTTTGAGGAAGGGCGGAGGAGCATAGCTGTGAGGTACTGGATGTTGAGTCTGAAGTGTAGTCCTGGCTGTACCACTGGCCATTTTAGTATTGTCATATTTCAAGTGAGATGAAAACTAAAGGTCACTGTATGCAACTAGTAGTTGGAGCTGTTCCAGACTCGCCCTTGTCCCAGGGAAACTCGATACTTACCGCCAACTTCAACTGAGTTTTCTTCAGAATGACGTTTGCTCCAATGTATCTCCAAAGAGCAGGTTTTCTGGGGGAAATAAGAGGGGGAATGGCAAAACCACACAGACCCATGTTTTCTAAGCACAGGGCAAATGTAAGTCTGGATGACGTCTTTATTTGGAGTCTACCACTTCAAGCTACAATTGTGTTGGCGAGGAAGTGATTGTTTCCTCAAAGAAACAAAACCCTATCCCTCCCTCCCACACACAAAAACCAAAGACCTAGAATCCTTGTGAAAAGGCATTAGTCTAACTTTAATCTCTGGCATGCTTGTTTTCTATGTGAAAGGAGTTTTCTTTTTTTAAGAGCATGCAAACATCCACCCCTTCTTAGCTTGAACTGATAGTGTAAACTGATTCCTTTCTTCCCTTCCCTGCAGATGACGGGTGAGTGGGAAATGGAAGCTTACCTCATTTCATGCCTGAAAGAGAACATATACTAGTCATCTATATTTGTTTATTAAAAGTTTTATTTATAGTTATCGTATATACCTACGTGTATTTTCAGATTAAGTGGTCGACTCCATCTCTCTAAGTAAATAAAATACATGAATAGCAAGTTAGGAACTAAGCTACTCCTCCTTTTCTCCACACACACACACACACACACACACACGGAGAGAAAGAATAAGGAACATTTATGAGCAAATGCAACTACAAGCACTTACAGGCTTCAGTTGAGAACTATGGAGTTAAGTCAAAACTAAAAGGGAAAAGAGATTTTGAAGGAGAAAGGTGAAAATTCTCTGGGAGTGAGTGACAGGTGTATGGGACATCAAGGGAAAATGAGAGGGAGCAGGAGTCTTGTGTGTATCTGCAGAGTAGTGAGGTAGTGGAAATGATGGGAAACAGACAGTACTGCAGAGAGGTTTTTAAAGATCCAGCTTCAGTTCACTTGATTTTTTTTAAACTTTTGGAGTAGTCGGAAGGCACGGTCCCACTGCAGACTAGCAGTAATAAATATGATCTCTTTCAGACTTGATGGACTGATTTTTGCATCAGGAATTCCTGGCAGCTGTTACTCATCTAGTGGGAAACTGGGTGATTCATCCTCAGCTCCAGATAAGCAGAGGCAGCTTTCGTGCCAGAGCATCTATACAGAAAACAGTCTCTGAAAAACAAACTAGTCTTTGAAAACACTGCAGGTTGTCAGCTTGCAGCCATACCACCCCCAATTTACTTGCAGAGACTGACTCTGATAGCAACATCAAAGAATGGAGATTCGTCTGCACAGCAGGGTTCCGACAAGCTGAGTTTCATTCACGAGAATTTTGTGAACTAGAGTTGAGCCCAGTTCTCTATTATCTGTGCTACTGATTCTCCTTTACGGGCACCGTTCTTGACAACAGACACCTTAGCAAAGAATGGCAACTTAGTGCTAGAATTGTAGGGAGAATATTTAATCATTAAATCACATCCCACAAGTGAAAATGGGGAGAAAAGGTGTCTCTCTCCAAAATAACTTAAATGCAACTCCATAAAATGCTTGGCGGGTGGGGTGGGGTGGGTACCTTAGCAAGCCTTCTGGAACTTGCTCAGACTTGAGATTTGATGGTAATGTAAAAATTAACGTTCAGACCAGGCATAGGCAAACTCGGCCCTCCGGATGTTTTGGGACTACAACTCCCATCACCCCTAGCTAACAGGACCAGTGGTCAGGGATGATGGGAATTGTAGTCTCAAAACATCTGGAGGGCCGAGTTTGCCTATGCCTGGTTTAGACTGTAGGTATTGCTAGTTATTACTGCATTGCTATTATTTCTTTCCAGTCAGATTCCCCCTTTCCTCACTCTTTCTAGTACTCCAAAGGACTTCTAACTGGCCCCCTTGTGTAGGAAAACAAAATTAAGCCCTCTTCATAGTAAACTCGAAATTATTGCCATTCAGGAATAGCCTTAGCCTAACCTAGGTGGCGCTGTGGTCTAAACCACTGAGCCTAGGGCTTGCCGATCGGAAGGCCGGTGGTTCGAATTCCCGCGACGGGGTGAGCTCCCATTGTTCGGTCCCGGCTCCTGCCAACCTAGCAGTTTGAAAGCATGTCAAGGTGCAAGTAGATAAATAGGTACCACTCTGGTGGAAAGGTAAACCATGTTTCTGTGTGCTGCTTTGGTTCCTCCAGAAGCGGCTTAGTCATGCTGGCCATATGACCCGGAAAAACTGTCTGTGGACAAACGCTCGGCCACTAAAGCGAGATGAGCGCCGCAACCCCAGAGTTTTTCCACAACTGGACTTAACTGCCAGGGGTCCTTTACCTTTACCTTTTAACCTTGCACAGCACACCTTTGGCAGTGTGGTTGCTCTCAACTGCCTTACATTTTTTTGTTTTTTTTACATTTAGCTCCCCCTCCCCTATTGTTTTCTTTTAAGTGTCACTTTTTCCTTAAGGGCCTGTGCTACTGGCCTACTTAACCTCCCCAGATAACTTCCCTCTGCATTAGCTAGCTCTATTGTTCAGGCAGTTTATTTTATCTGACAGTCGTGGGAGATGATTTACTATTGCCCTCTGCTATTTCCGTTGTATGTTTAATAGCCAAGGCAGATGTGACTGCAATACCACAATTCCTGGTGCTCCAGAGTTCTTCAAGTTAAAAGTGCAAAATTTTGCAGAGTAATGGTCACCAAAGTAGAAGCTGAACTAAGGAAATAATTAGGGGGAAGATCAAGTTTGAGGTTTGCTTATTTTACCGGTATATGCTGTAGTGAACTGTTTTCAAAGTGTCTCACAAATGACGCACATCAGATTATTATCAAAATGCAAAACCTTGGTGGGGAGGGGGAATTTGTTAGGAAACATATCAATAAATTCAAATTAGACAAAAGCCAATTCAACAGAGATATAATAAAATTCAGTATCTTAATGAAATAAATCACCTTCCGCACACACACATGTTCTGCCAAATGATTATCTTTTGCAGTGTTTTCACGATAGAGACAACTGGTCAGCTTCCTTGCTTTTTTTTAAGGAACATTGTAAAAGACTTTCTTTGACCTCGCTAGTCAATACTTCTGTACAGTAGGGAATAAAAAGTGAATTGAATTGTTTCTGACAGCAAAGTAACTTGTCAGTTCCTATATCTTGTTGCGTAGGAATTCATCTGTTCCTAGTGCTTATTCTTTGCTTTGAAAGTCTAGGCAAAAAAACCAAGGAGAAATCTTGGTGAGAACAAAAAGGAGTGGGGGGTGGGAGGAGTAATGAAGGAGTAAATTACCCAAGAATGAAATATATGTATTGTATTGTATTGTACTTGCACTGCTGGGCTGAGCTGGGATGCACGTCCTGGTGTGAGGACTCAGAACATTCTGTCACTCAGGGAACTAAACAGTTGGCAGTCCCAGCTGTGTGACAGCAGAGAATGTTGTCAGTTTGGCTGGCATTAGCACCACACATAGGGCAGGCTGAGAACTGGGGAAGGCCCCAGGATATAGTGGTGGTAAGGGACAGGATCTGAAATGTAAGAACAGGGGTCAGCAACCTTTTTCAGTCGTGGGCCGGTCCACTGTCCCTCAGACCATGTGGTGGGCTGGACTATATATATTTTATATGGGGGGGGGGTTTGAACGAATTCCTATGCCCCACAGATAACCCAGAGATGCATTTTAAATAAAAGCACACATTCTACTCATGTAAAAACATCCTGATTCACGAACCATCCACGGGCCGGATTGAGAAGGCAATTGGGCCACATCTGACCCACGGGCCTTAGGTTGCCTAACCCTGTGTAAGAAGGCTGAAGGAGGACTTCAGGGTAGCCAATGATGTGAGAAACAAGAATCTGAGAGTATGCAGTGAAGGGAGTGTGAGACAGGTGAGAAGACCATGCTCCATGTTTTCACTCTAGAAAGATCAAAATCTCCCCTCACTGGCTGTACAGTACTTCACAAACTCCTCACATCAGATTCTTCTTCCACCATCCCTTCTCCTCACTCTCCCTGTCCCTAACCATCCCAACCCTCACTTTTCCTCTCCCTAGCTTCCCAAAACTGTCTTTGCTCATTCCCTGTTTTCCCCTAGCCTTATGAAATATATTAAAACCAAACGGAGACATTAAACCTCTCACCATGGAACATGAATATACGTACGTTTGCCATGGAGGCTTGAGGGAAAGGATAAAGAAAACTAATGTAAGAGAAAATAAAATATAAAATAAAAAAATAAATCCTTCCAGTAGCACCTTAGAGACCAACTAAGTTTGTTCTTGGTATGAGCTTTCGTGTGCATGCACACTTCTCTGAACAGAACTTAAGGGTGAAATGTTGTGGAGAAAGAGGAATACTGAGGAGATGGGTCACTGTGACTAAAAGAGTTGGGAGAGTGACCTCAAAAGGAAGAAACCTGAGAAACAGTGGGTGGGGGAGACACAGAGTTGAAGAAAGGAGGAGCCAGGGAGAAGTTGGAAACATGGCAAAACTAGAAAGCAGGAGTAAGTTTTCATACCATTGCCAAAAAGAAAGAGGGCCACTAAAAGAGAGTTGGTGGGCTGGGTATTGTGGGTGAAGAAACCAAAGGGACATGGCATTGCTGGTCCCTGTCAGGGAAATTGTGCAGTCATTGCAGTATTGTGAACTGGCAGACCTAAAGCTGCAACGAGGACAACAACAAAAAGGAATGCATGTTTGTCCTTTTGCATGAATTTCGCATGATTGTAACTAACTAGACAGTTCTTTGTCTGTAGACTTCTAGGGCTATATTCTAATATTGCCACTCTTGTATCTATTCTCCAAGTGGTTCTGTTTCCTTGGAACAAGGTCATGGGATACTTCTTGTATTTTTGTGGTAGTTTTATTTACACATAATAAACGGGCTGAGCATGGGTAAAGGTATAGCTGAACTCCAAGAGATGTGCTAAATTTGTTGCACCCTTTCAGATTTCTAGGGGAACGCAGCCAGATTCAAGAATCTAAAACTTACCCATCCTCTGATTCTCTGTGACACCAAACTCTTTCACATCCAAAGCCACCTCAATAACATGACCCCCAGCCAGGTGTCAGGAAGGAAGATAGTCTCTGGTTTATTTAGTTTCTGAGGCAATTTCTAGCTTACATAACAAAGGAGACATGGCCAGGGCAATTTATGTAACAAAAGAAACTGATTTGACCATTTTAGTAGTACAGTACTCCTTTTCTCCAGACCTCAGTTTTCTAACTATAGAATCACATGGCTGGAGGAGATCCCAGAAGTAATTTAGTCCAACCCCAATGCTATAAAAAATATTTTTCCCTCTGAATTATTTCCTTCAAAGAGGACCCGCCATGCTTTCTTTATATAGCAACAAAAGTGCATGTTTTCTAACCCATCCAAGCTTTCCTTTTATCTCGTAATTAATCTTTAATAGTAAATTAGGTTTATTTCTGACCTTTCCATGCACTCTCCTTTTTGATAAAGAGAAGTTCCACGTCAGTTGGATCGAAAAAGTACAGCACGTTAATGAATCCAGTAATGTAAGCTAATAGAATTTCAACTAATTTAATTTTTTTTTGTAGTCTCTGTCAGTGCCTGGTAAAATAAGAGAGCTTAGATCATCTATTACATAGATAAGCCTGTGAAAGCAATTGGGGGGGGGGAATTATGTATTTGGAAAAGGAGGGAATTGTGGAAGTAACTGATAGACAAAGCTCTGAACAAGAGTCTTATGATTAGTAAAGACAAGGTAATGCTATGGTGCATTTCACTTCCCACTCTCTGCCCCCCCCCCCAGGTTCTCTATTTACAATTTGTGTGCCATTGATTGATTTGGCAGTTCTTAAAAGGACTATTCCTACTGTTAAAGAGCACCTGTGGTGTACAGTATTATGGCCAGGGAGATGTGGGCTCAGAGACCCCATTTATCCATAAAACAAACTTGAGTCAGCCTTCTCAATAGTGGCGCCCGCCCTGTGGAATGCCCTCCCATCAGATGTCAAGGAAATAAACAACTATCTGACTTTTAGAAGACATCTGAAGGCAGCCCTGTTTAGGGAAGTTTTTAATGTTGATGTTTTATCGTGTTTTTTCATATTCTGTTGGGAGCCACCCAGAGTGGCTGGGGAAACCCAGCCAGATGAATGGGGTATAAATAATAAGATTATTACTATTATTACTACTATTACTACTTCTCAGCCCACCATATCTCACAGGTTGTTGTGAATAAAATGGCAGGAATGTACACCTGTGATGGCCTGGGACTTGGACTTGGACTCAGAACCAGAGGAGTCTCAGTCTGCACCGGATCGTCTGCCTCAGACATCATCTGAACCAAGATCCTGAAGAGCCCCAGTCTGCACAGGTCCCCCTGCAACAAGCACCAGCTGGGCCGAGTCAGGGGCCTGAGCCTGTCCTGGCTCCAGATGCAGGGAATACCTTGTTGCCATCAGCTGGGCCATCACTGACAGCTGCTCCACTACCAGCTGGGTCAGGAGAGGCTGAGGTGGCCCCTGGGTCTAGTAACTCACCGACGTCTCCAGAACTGCAGAGACTCAGGTCTGAGAGAAGAAGAGACCTGAGTACTCGCAGGAGGAGCTCTCGCCTTTGGGCGAGACAGGGTGGTGAGTCGTCGGAGGATCGGGACCGGCCATTACCTCGTCAGAGATAAAAGGCTGCCGGACCCCGTCCCAGGTTGCGGGAGCAACATTGCTGTTTGCTCGATTCTGCCTGTGTTCCTGTTCCTGACCTTGCCTGGTTTTCTGCCCTGGCTTTGCCAGACTGACTCCTTGCTGACTCTTTGGACGCCGGACCAGACCTGGACCTTGCTTCTTGGATTACCCTTGGGACCAGCACAACACCAGCCTGGCCTCCTTGGACATACAGGTGAAACTTGAAAAATTAGAATATCATGGAAAGGTCCATTTCTTTCAGTAATTCAACTTAAAAGGTGAAACAGATATATGAGTTAGACTCATGACATGCAAAGCGAGATATGTCAAGCCTTTATTTGTTATAATTGTGATGATTATGGCGTACAGCTGATGAGAACCCCAAATTAACAATTTCAACTTTGGGGTTTTCATCAGCTGTATGCCATAATCATCACAATTATAACAAACAAAGGCTTGACATATCTCACTTTGCATGTCATGAGTCTATCTCATATATTAAACTCCAGTAGCTAATGAAAACAATTGCTTACATAAATGGACTTTTCCACGATATTCTAATTTTTCGAATTTCACCTGTATATTTGCTTGCAAAAACAACAACAACAACACAACAACTGAGAACCAGTATAGTGGGGTGGTTACAACACCAAACTTGACCGGGGGGGGGACACCATTCAGCCATGAAGCTCAGCAGATGAACTCCAAGAGACGTGCCAAATTAATTGCACCCATTCAGATTTCCAGGGGGATGCACCCAGCTTTCCATCTCTTAGTCTAAGCTACTTCATTGTACTATTTCATTGAACTCACCTCCGGCACCTCTCAGGTGGGCACCGTTGCCATTCTAAGAAAAAAAGGGAAAAAGTACATGGTGAGCTCCAGCACCTCTTATTTTAGAAAAATAGCACTGGATGAGAGGAAGCAGATTGATGCCTTCCCTCCAAAATATTCCATATTGGGGAAATAGAAGCCGACGTTGGATAAATTTTATGAAAAATTCACTGCTAGTCCCCAAATTACGCTCATCAGTAATAAAATGGGTTCAGAGTGTGAACAGGAAGTGTTCAGTAGTAGGCAAAAGAATTATACTGATTACTGAATTTGTATTTATTATTTTGCTTCCTTTTTAATTTTTGGTATATCTTACTGAAGAGTTCAGGAAATCTATTAATGTCTCCCAAAGCCATAACAGTACTTTGCCTGTCTTTAGCAAACAGGCTGGCTGGTACTGCAGTTTATTTATTATGTATTTCTTATGAGAATTCTTACCAAGGCGTCAAAACAATTTCCCAGGGCAGCTTACAGAACGTAAGAAAATACTATGAAAGAATAATTTAAGCAGAGCGCATGAATGCCAGCAGCAGCAATTCTGATACAGAGGGTGCTGCTTCAGAATGCCGAATATGAATTTTGCTGTACTTGCTTTTTCAGTGTTGGCTTGTTTCATTTGTTGAAACATCCTGATGGTTCATCTTTCTTAGAATGAGGGTTCAGCACCTGTATACAGAGGGACTCCCATTGGGCTGAAGAGAGTCCATCCCTCCTTAATGCATGCACAGGGCAGTGTATGGGAAACAATCCGGAAGATATTGTCATGAGGAGATAGAGTGGCATGTCTTGGAGTTCTCCCCATATCTGAGCCGCACCCCAAACTTAGCTTCCGTGTGGATGAAATGTATGGAAGTGAGAGCTGGACCATAAAGAAGACTGATCACCGAATAATTGATGCTTTTGAATTATGGTGCTGGAGGAGACTCTTGAGAGTCCCATGGACTGCAAAAAGATCAAACTTATCCATCCTTAAAGAAATCAGCCCTGAGTGCTCACTGGAAGGGCAGATCCTGAAGTTGAGGCTCCAGTCATGAGAAGAGAAGACTCCCTGGAAAAGACCCTGATGTTGGGAAAGATGGAGGCACAGAGGAAAGATGGTTGGACAGTGTTCTCGAAGCTACCAACATGAGTCTGACCAAACTGGGAGGCAGTGGAAGACAGGCGTGCCTGGCGTGCTCTGGTCCATAGGGTCATGAAGAGTCGGACACGACTAAACGACTAAACAACAACAATGGAAAGCAAAATGGTTTACAGAAACAGAGAGGAAATTGTTTTCCTAACAGCTTAGGGTAAGTATCCCAGAAGGGTGCTTTGACTTGGTGGTCAAAAACTACAGCAACTCTGCCCCCTGGGGACATTTCAAGAACAATTAGTAGCAGGGCAGGCATGAGACTTGCCATGTAACAGCTGTCAAAGCTTTCTCATAACAGGTCAACTGGGACAACCTATTTATCAGTTCCTTTTGTGTAGGATTAAAATGGTAAAAAGGTAGAGGACCCCTGGACGGTTAAGTCCAGTCAAAGGCAACAATGGGGTTGCAGTACTCATCTCTCCTTCAGGCAGAGGGAGCCGGCGTTTGTCCACAGACAACTTTCTGGGTCATGTGGCCGGCATGACGAAACCACTTCTGGTACAATGGGACACCTTGGCGGAAACCAGAGCACACGGAAACGCCGTTTACCCTCCTGCCGCAGCAGTGCCTATTTATCTACTTGCACTGGTGTGCTTTCGAACTGCTAGGTTGACAGGAGCTGGGATAGAACAACGGGACCTCACCCTGTCACAGGGAATCGAACCACCGACCTTCCGATCGGCAAGCCCAAGAGGCTCAGTGGTTTAAACCACAGCGCCACCCGCATCCTAAGTCCCCACTCTGAAAAATTGCTGAAGAGAGGTGGGGGAGATTGAAACTGATAATGCACATAAGGAGATGGAAAATGGAAACTGAGAGGATATCAAATGAAAGAAGACAAAATAAATCCATTTATTTGAGGGATTTCTGAAAAAAAGCTCCTCCAGAGATTATATACACACAATAGTGTTGATATCCTACCTAAAAACTAAAGGTGGCCCTCAAAGGGCCCTGATCCAGGTAGGAAGCCTGCGGTACAAACAAGAGTTGCTTGTACGTTTTCTCTCCTGATACAACTGGTAGGTGTGGCACTTGCAGATTCCCTTTAAAAAACCAAAGTCAGTATATCATTGACAAGCAGTTTGGGAGGGGAGGCCTGGCTCCACTCCTCTGGTCAGCTATTCAGCTAAGATGTAACTTAGTCATGTTCAGTAATTTCAGTGGGTATACTCGGAGTAAAACTTTGTTGAATGTCACCCTGTGCCTTTAGCTTTCCAAAAAGCTGCCTAGGCACTTTGTTTTTGGGTTGTTGTTTTCCCCAAAATGAAATCCTAAATACTCATGCTCAAAACCAATAAAATATGTGTACAATATGACACATTTTTATAAGAACAAGTTGTCTCTTTGCCTTGAGCCGCTGCTCAGTTCTCGAGGAGAATTAAATATGGACACATTTTCCCGTCTCTCTCCTGACACAGGTCACTATACAGGGTGACCAATTCTTCAGTGGTAAGAGATGAACAAACAAACAAAATTCCTGATAATCTTTTCTGTGGTTGTATCTTTCCATTTAACCAGATGGGGTTGATTTATAAAAACATGCCACTTTGATTAATTTCAAAGATGTTCTTACCTTGTAGTGCCATTTTTCTGTAATTCAGTTCGTGTAAATTTACACTAAGAAGTTTAACTTCTTAGTCACTGCCGGTCTTGCTCAGTCACAGTTGGCTACATTTGGAATATGCCGAGTTTCGGTTGCTATGACAATGAACAAGCCGAGCCAGATTTAAAAATAAAGTTTGTCATTTTGCGTTGCTCCTCATATTACCGAGGATATTGCAATTATAGAAACACAACATACTGATTAGAAACCTCAATAAATACCAGACCTACACAGAGTGAGATTATATATGAAATGTAATTAGTGAAGAAGCATTAATCCATGACAGACAAATCTATGAGGTAGTGCCATTTATTGAACAGAATGTGACCCACATTTTTTTTTTTAAAAAAACTGTTAACTCTAAATAAGTATTTATTCCTCTCAGGAAAAATCTTATTTTTAGACCTTACAGAATTGCAGTTTTATGCCTTATCTAAAAGGATATTATAGAACTCGAAAAGGTACAGAAAAGGGCAAGCAAATTAGTCAACCATTTAGAGCACCTCTGTGATGAAAGAATACAGTGTTTAGGGGCATTCTAGTTTAGAAAAGAAAGAAGATTAACAGAATTGTGCGGCAGTGTGGTGTAGTGGTTAGAAGATTGGATGAAGATAAAAGAGTTGCTTATACATTCTTGTGGAAGTCTTTGCTACTTAGAGTTTTGTACATAAAATCAAAACCAATTTCAAAGCACTCCAAAATGGTCTAATGACCTCATGAGCTTCCAGTATTGACAGAATGTTTCAGGCACAGAGGTAAGAACATTCCAGGGCAATTCTTCTCATTGCCTGGAGATGGAAATTTCGTGAGGTCCATACAGAAGGCCAAAGAAAGGAACCTCCTAACTTTTTGTAGGACAGGACACTCTGGTTCTCGGTCGCAACTATGCGAAATCCTGTAGTACCCTATTGCTTTCTATGGGCAGCTCCCACTTTTGCACTGGGAGCAATCGTCATCATCAAAGGAATCAGAGGTTTGGCACTTTGTGTGAGTCCATAGCAGAGAAACCGAGTCCTCCCTTAAAGAGGGAATGTATTGCGGTGAGACCCGGCAACCAAATCCCTGTGTTGTGGGTGGGTTTGACTGACAGCCACAACACCCAATCGGTAGGTCCCTTGATGCAGGGTTCAATCTGGCCAATGGGACGCAAGCTAAAACGGATCGAAGGACCTACAAATACCCATACATGTGACGCTGAGCTTCCTCTTTTGGTGCATGTATTGGAACACCCGCCCACCTCTCCTTACTTTTAGGGCTTGTGCGCTTGACCTTGCTATGCCGTCGTGTGTTGTCTGTCGTTGGGACAGGGGCATGGCAGGAATTTTCCCCACTTGGCTGATTGGCTGTTGCCATTTGGGTTTCGCCTGCCGCGTAGCAAATCGTCACAACTTGTAAGGTTGCGGATAGGCTCTGGTTCAGGTGATAGGGATGGGAGAACGCTCTCGCCATCCCTATGTGAAGGGTATTCCGTTAAAGGAATCCAGGGACTCGATGGTTTGGTCAACCCCTGAGAGGGGGTTGTGCCCGTGCCTGAGTCCAGGGGGACATTTGGGTGGCGGATAGAGCAGGTCCCCAGCTTTCTGCTTATCCAGGTGTTCACCCTTGGCTGACCTATGCTGGAACCCTGGGTCAGCGCTACCTGTGGAGCAGGGAGCTAGTCAAACCAGAGCCTATGCAACCACTCACTTGTGTTAGTTGTGGCCTAAATTCTGCCAAAAACCAAACCAAAATTTGAGTCTGAATTTATTTGGGGTGAGGTTAAAAGGCATGAACACGGAAATACTGAGACACTGAATGTCTCTGTGAGAAAAGAAGAATAGACAGCAGAAGGCACACATGTCACCTTGCCCTCACCATTGAAGGGGCAGGGGCCACACAACATCACTCGCCCATGCTGCAGGGTGTGCTGATGTATCATGTGGATGCCCCGTGGTTTGAACATGTGATTCGAGCACACCCCTCAGTGTGTGTGCATGGCTGCTGTGGGACTTTGAGGGGGCCCAGCCCCTTCATTTTATTTTTTGGTTGGGCTGGTGCGCCTGGCAGAAGGAGGGAGAAAGTGTTATGAGACTTCCCGGGGGGGGCAAGTTGTTAGACTGACCCCCAGGCAGGAACGAAAGCCTCTGTGCCTTCCTGGCTACTCGAGTCCAGGGGCACATTAGTAATATGTGATTGTTTCCCAGCTTGAAAAACAACACACACAAGCCTTAGGCTAAAACCTACTTTATTGTAGATAAAGTGCAGAATATGTCTCTGCGTAGCCAGCTCGGGATTTCAGAGCTGTCTATAATTGCGTCCACCATCTCTGAGCCGGAACAGAAAAAAGGAATACATCAGTACATTACAATAACATGTGTGGGAAGGCTGGTATGACCAGTGTGTTTCCCACAGGGTGAATACATGACTCATAGTCAGGTGACCTCGCTGCTGAGGCTTTTAGCAGCTCGGCTTGTAATAATATCACAACAGAAAGCTGATCCACTCAGGCCTCTAACAGCTAAGAGTGAGCAACTTGTAGGGTGGGAGATGGGAGAATAAGGAAACAATTTCCTTTTTCCACTCTACAGATCTGCCAAAGCATTTACCAAAGGGAAGGATTATGTGGTCCTCACTGATGCTAAATTTAACTAGGTCTGTTCCTGCGCCTCCAAAAGATTGTTAAAATAGGCCTTTTTGTTGGGGAGGATATTTCATGAAGAAGGGTTCTCCATTTCAGTTCATCTTCCCTAATATATGAACCACCTTTCATAGGGAAAAAAGTATACAGTGTTACCTCGGGTTAAGAACTTAATTCGTTCTAGAGGTCCATTCTTAACCTGAAACTGTTCTTAACCTGAAGCACCACTTTAGCTAATGGGGCCTCCCGCTGTTGTGCGCTGCATCTTCGATTTCATCCTGAAGCAGAGTTCTTAACCTGAAGCGTTATTTCTGGGTTAGCGGAGTCTGTAACCTGAAGCGTCTGTAACCCGAGGTACCACTGTACTGTTGTTGTTATTATTGTCCTCAGACTGCTAAGAAAATTAGGTGCTGTATCTATCCACATATACCTGTAGGTGTGTCCTATTACAAATGATTTTTTTTTGTTACCTTACAAAAGGTTCTTTTTCAAGGATACTGTTGAAAAATCTTCCAAGAACCATATGCAAGACAAATGTCAGCTTTATCGCCTTAACTTAGAAACTTAGAAACGTGTATAAATACATTGTAAATCTACACTTGTCTAATGTTGTAGTGGGGCTTTGTGATTTTGTTCTCCTAGATTTTCATAGCATTTGTTCAAGAATCAGGCGAACCTGCCTATTTTTGAATGGACTAAGTGTGCTTGTGTTACTTCAGTTATATAGTCCTGTGCATGTTTTCCCAGAAGTAATTCCCACTGTGTTCAGCGGTAGAAGTGTGCTTTAGGATTGCAGCCTTAAAAGACTTTGCTCTCAGTGGGACAACTCGAGAGGAGGCTGTTGCCTGGCCACAGCTTTTGCAGCACAATTGCCATTTGTCATTTCCCTAGAAGGCAAAGCTCACGCCTCATTAACCAACATATTCTCCAGATCCATTCTCACAAAGCTGAAAGGCTCAAATAAATGCGCAAAACATCACACAGACCTTGTTCTGGAACGGTGGAATGCAACTCTCCTATATATAAAAACACACCTTAAATTTCTGTTTGGAAAAAAAATTAGGGTGCGTACTGGCCCCTTATTTCTGTTAAGCAGTTTTAGCAAAGAAACATGCCCTACAGTTTCCTTGTTACACTTTGAGAGCATTACAGTACAAACCTAGCATGTTTTAAGGTAGATTTCTGCCTCTCCTGTCCTGCAAAGGAAGAAATAAAGATCATATACTGGAGTCTTTTTGGGCTCCCAAATTCTCACCCGGGTGTTTCTGGCCATGTGTGAGAGAGTCATTAAAATGTTTGTTTTTATATTCTAAGGTTTTGGATTAGATCTGGGCCATGTTATTTAGGTGACCTTGAGACAAGCATCTCCCTCAGCCTATCAGACTTCACAGGGCAGCTGGAAAAATACGAGGCAGGTGGGGGAGAATGCTGCCTTGAGGGAAAGAGAGTTATACATAATACAGTGTGTTATGTACTGAGCTGAATCCTAGAACAATAGGATCCATGATGCAGCAGTCTGATTGGTCCACAGGAGCCACCCAATCCAGCTCCAGGTGGAAGTGAATCAGCAACCTGATTGGCCTGCAGGAGCAGCCCGGAATCAGCAAATCATGCGAGTCCCATTATGTAAATAATGTATATATAGCAGACGTTTTGGGGAAAGATTCATTCCTTGCTACTACGAGCTGAATAAAGAGCATGAAATTCACACTCGACTCCGAGTATATTTCACCGTGGTACCTTGGTTCTCAAACGCCTTGGTACTCAAACAACTTGGAACCCAAACAGTGCAAACCCAAAAGTAAGTGTTCCAGTTTGCAAACCTTTTTCGGAAGCTGAACGTGCTCCGTTCTGAGTGCCACACTTCTGTTTTGAGTGTTACACTGAGGTCTGTCTATTTTTGCTATTTATTTTGCATTTTTGTTTTTACAGGTCTTTTTTGTTTGTTTTTGTGACTGTGTGGAACCCAGTTCAGCTACTGATTGATTCATTGTGTGACTGCAGTACAGTCATACCTCGAGTTGCGTACGCTCTGTGTTGCGTACGTTCGACATACGGACCTCCGCGACCCAGAAGTCCTCCCCGGGGGTTGCGCGGGTGTGCAGAAGCGCAAAAACGTGCAAACTTCCGGGTTTTTTGGGGGGGGGGTGTTCGTGTTAAGCACGCCCATGTTATGTAGTGTGATCCGGAACGGATCGCGTGCGTAACACGGGGTACGACTGTACATTGTTTATTGCTTTCATTTTATGGTTCAGTGGTCTTGTTAGATAGTAACATTCATGTTATATTGCTGTTTTAGGGGTTGTTTTTAAAAGTCTGGAATGGATTAATCCATTTTGTATTACTTTCTATGGGAAAGCGTGCCTTGGTTTTGGAATGGACTTCTGGAATGGATCAAATATGAGAACCAAGATACCACTGTAAAAACAGTGTTTTTTCTGGAGGAACTGAAGGGTAGGCTATACTTACCTCTTGATGAGCACTGGTACCATTCTCTCTCTCACTCTTTGTATAAGAAATAGGATTTATTCCCCAGAATTGGGCTGAATTCTGCCCTAGCTTAGAAAGGTTCTGGTATAGTACTCGTATCAAACACCATTATGCTTGTGTGAGAGACAGAAAGAGAGTGAGAGAAGTGTATAGAAAATGGAGTCAGTGTTCATCTGTTTTGAAATAAGAATCTGGCCTAGAAAGATTTGGAAGACAAATCCTTATCAGCCTGAATGGCAGCCCCCCCCCTTTACAGTAAAAGGTAAAGGGGTAAAGGGACCCCTGACCATTAGGTCCAGTAGTGTCCGAATCTGGGGTTGCGGCGCTCATCTCACGTTAATGGCTGAGGGAGCCGGTGTACAGCTTCCGGGTCATGTGGCAGGCATGACAAAGCCGCTTCTGGTGAACCAGAGCAGCGCACAGAAACGCCGTTTACCTTCCCACCGGAGCGGTACCTATTTATCTACTTGCACTTTGATGTGCTTTCAAACTGCTAGGTGGGCAGGAGCTGGGACTGAGCAACGGGAGCTTCGAACTGCCGACCTTCTGATCGGCAAGCCCTAGGCTCTGTGGTTTAACCCACAGTGCCACCCGCGTCCCACCCCTTTACAGTAGCGGCAGTTTAAATCACATAATCCAATTAACAGAAATGTTGCCATTAAAATGCAGCAAAGCTCCTGCGTTCTTACTTTGCATTAAAGGGTTTTATGAGGTGCCTCTGTCAAATGGTGCTTTTGGAAACAGAAGTAGTGGTACTATTACTGAGGCCAGCAAGGTCTCTCCCTAAATGAGAATGCAAAAAACAAACAAACCAACAGTCAATGAAGCTTTTATAAGTTACTGCATTTATGTCCTCATTGCATCCTGCTCATTAACCAGACAAAACATTTTAGAATTTCATACTGGATTGATGGATGAGCTTGATTCAAAATTAAGTGATTGCCATCATATCAAATAATGAAATCTGCTATCTTTTAGTAATTGTTGGATTCTGGCTAATTTTATCATGTGTTGAAACAAGGCCGCTGGAGTCAAACCTTGAAATTAATGCAAAATTATAAAACCCACTTAAATTTGCTTTCAAGTTTCTTGCCTAAGCAGAACCCTTTCAACACTGACCAGACATCTCCATATGTCTGCCATGGAACCCCTGCAATATTTTTGGGGCACACTTTTAAAATTTAGTCCACCATGGCTTCATTTCTATGTAATATCTTGTTTTAAAGATCACAAGTAGGCCACGTTTACATGTTTCTTCCCTCTACTTCTTGACTCAGATGCCTGCTCTCTTTCTCCAGCCTCAGCCATGGAGCAGCTGTTCCATCATAACTAGGATTTGAAACCATGTATCTACATTTGCAAGTAAGAATTAAATTTGTGTTGGGCTGAGCAAGAATTGAAATGGGAAGGCAGAGGACAAAGAGATATATTCTTACCTGCTTGCCCATGGTCAAACAAGGAAAAGCATAGAGATGGAGGCTGTGGTGGTTTTGTCCAAATAACAAGTCCCACAATTTGTAAGGTGCACAGTAGACAATGATGCCATTTGAGGGTAGAGATGCTTCCTGACATAAAGTATCAAATCTGACAGGATTTGATGGCGCCTTTCCCAAACCAGACTTCCTCACTCTGAAACTCTGAATTAAAAGCATATATCATAACACTTTGGGGTGTGTGTGTGTGTGTTTTGGGGGGGTATTAGGTAAAGGGACCCCTGACAATTAAGTCCAGTTGCGAACGACTCTGGGGTTGCGGCGCTCATCTCGCTTTACTGGCTGAGGGAGCCGCGTTTGTCCGCAGACAGCTTCTGGGTCATGTGGCCAGCATGACTAAGCTGCTTCTGGCGAACCAGAGCAGCACACAGAAATGCCGTTTACCTTCCTGCCGGAGCGGTACCTATTTATATACTTGCATCATGTGCTTTCGAACTGCTAGGTTGGCAGGAGCTGGGACTGAACAACAGGAGCTCACCCCGTCGTGGGGATTCGAACCGCCGACCATTTGATCGGCCAGCCCAAGCGACACAGTGGTTTAACCCACAGCGCCACACCAGGTGGTATTAAGTTTAGCTTAAATTATATTCTTGCTTTGCCAGCAGACCAATCCAAGGCATGGTGGGGAATTGGATACTGGATCTCTTAGTACATCCAGGAAAGCGTTATTTGCTTGCAGAATCCATGTTTAATTTTGCTTTTCTTATGGGGTATTCTACAGCATCGTGTAATGATCTGAGTGTCTGACGGGGTCTGGGGAGACACAGGGTCCACTTCCCATTCAGTCATGAAGCTCGTTGGGTGACCTTGGGCCAGTCACTTGCTCTCAAACCAAGGTATTTTGCAGGGATGATAAAAGGGGTGTAGCGAAAACCAGAGATACTGCCATGATCAACCTGGAAGAAAGGTGGGTTACATATAAATAAAAATTAATTACATAATAATTCTGCAGTGTTCCGCAAAGTGTAAATCTGGCATTTAATACAGAAAACTCAGTTTACCCCCTTTGTTAAATACTGTTGGCAACTGCCCTTTATAATGAACTGCATAACATCAAACTACCTGTTGTTTTTAAAACATTCTTACGACCTTCTCAGAAATTCCAGATTTTTGTTTTTGCTATAGAAAACTTTCTTTCTCTGCTGATGAAGCTTAACCAGCACACAGTTTTGTAGTCATTAGGATTCTGCAGATTGAATTTGATTATTTGCCTCAGGACTTTGATGTGAAATGAATGGCTTTTTTGCAAAACGCTTTGCCGAGAGGCCTTTGTGTGCTTATAAATTAGATGTATTGATGCACATCTTGAAGCAAATTGCACTTGAACAGAACAAGCCCCCCCTGCTGTAAATAAATACACAGGAAAATTTATTGTTTAAGCTGAATTTTCAAAGTTCAGGTCGGCTAGTAAATGTCTGGGGTGTTTTGTTTTGTTTTGTTTAGTTGCCTGAAATTCTTTATTCATTCATACAAATTCAGTCAAGGGATTTCAAGGTGACCACAGTATGACTGGAGGAGAAATAACATTATAGTGTATGAAAGTTAACGTGACAGGAACATATCCCACTGACACTGCTATTTTCCCTGTCACAAATCTCACTCAGAATTCATCAGGGTCAAATTTCTAAAATGCTCCTAGTTACACAGCACAGCTTTCTAGCAATGAGCTAAGGCACATGTATGAAAGTAATAATTTGCCCTCCATAAATTTAATCAGAGAAGAGCTGTAGATCAGTAAGATCTGCATGTATGTCATGGGGTAGAGATTATGGGTCATTGGAGTCTAAGGGAAGTTTTACACCCGGGGTCGGCAAACTAAGGCCCATGGGCCACAAGCGGCCCACTGGGGGTCGTTTAACCAGCCCCCGAGCCGCCCTTGAACCGAGCCGCCCGCTCGGCAAGTCCCTGCACGCTGTGCCAAAGCGTCGCAGCGCGTCGCGGGGACTTGCTTGTGTGGCACCGGAAACCATGTCTGCACAGATGCCGACGCTGGAAATCATGTCTACGCAGACACCGGAAATCGCAGGTGCGGGTGAGATCCGGCCCAAGGAGGGATCTTTGCTGGAGTGAACCGGCCCAGGCAAGGTAATAATAATAATAATGATAATGATAATAATATAATAATAATATTATTATTATTATTATTATTATTATTATTATTATTATTATTATTATTTATACCCCACCCATCTGGCTGGGCTTCCCCAGCCACTCTGGGCGGCTTCCAACAAAATATTAAAATACAGTAATCCATCAAACATTAAAAGCTTCCCTAAACAGGGCTATCTTCAGATGTCTTCTAAAAGTCTGGTAGTTGTTGTTCTCTTTGACATCTGGTGGGAGGGCATTCCACAGGGAGGGTGCCACTACCGAGAAGGCCTTGCCGACCCCCGTTTTACAGTTTAGACAGCAAACATTTTCTGCTTGCACAGCATTCTACCAGTGTTTACTGAAGCAAACATGTAAAATGAGTGTGGCATTCATTCATTTTAAGAAACTTTGGCAAATCTGGATAGGATTCCAAGACTTATGTGCATATGTGTATATCGTTCACACTTCATACCAACTGGATTAGCCAATTTGGTGTCCTCCCCTCATGCCTGACTATTAAGCCATGCCGGCTGATGGGAAGAGATAACATTAGCTACCCCTGCTTCATACATTTAACTGAAGGAAAGCAAGCATGATATCAGTGTGTGCTTCAATGTGTGCTCATTTCCAGAATGTGTTCCATTTACCATTTTGCAATTTTTTTTAATCCTCACAAAAAATTCAGCATTTAACTGCTCCTCTTTAGGATCACGCATTTATCTTCTTACAGACAATGCATTCCCATATTAAATATTACTAATTACTCCAGGATAATACACTCCATTTTCAAAGCTTTCCACCCATCATTTCAGAATTTCCAAATTTGTTGATTTTGTAGGAATTCAGGGTTTTTTATGTGGCTGTTAAATATGTTCAGCCTTTTGAAAGCATATCAACATAATGTGGAATGTCAGAATTTTATGAAGTGTAGCCAGATCTAACAAGTGTTTAATAATTCAGACTGAACTGAAGTTTCCTTGTATCTCAAGCAGCACAAAGCTTGCTGGATCCTAGTACAACCCACCCCCCACCCCCCAAAAAAGAAGTATTCGGAACAGAAAATATGGAAGAGAAAATATGGAAGAGTAATGCTTTGGCATTTGGATTGAGTTATTTTAAATACCACATCTAAAAGAACTATTAAAAATGTAATTAAAACGTAAGAAAATGCTTTAGCTCAATACCTACAAAACTCTTTGACCCAGTTACAGGTGGGTAGCCGTGTTGGTCTGCCATAGTCAAAGCAAAATAAAATAAAAAATTCCTTCCAGTAGCACCTTAGAGACCAACTAAGTTTGTTCTTGGTATGAGCTTTTGTGTGCATGCACACTTCTTCAGATACACTGAAACGGAAGTCACCAGACCCTTAAATATAGTGAGGGAGTGGGGAGGGGTATTACTCAGAAGGGTGGTGGGAATGGGTGATCAGCTGATAGGTGTGGAAAACCTGTTGACGACTCTTAACGGCTGCAATTGGTCTTGCAGGGAAAGGCAAGGGGTGAGATGGCTAAAGATAGCTTTGTCATGTATAATGAGATAAGAATCCAATGTCTTTGTTCAGACCAGGTTTCTCCATGGTTTTAAGTTTGGTGATTAGTTGCAATTCAGCCACTTCTCTTTCCAGTCTATTTCTGAAATTTCTTTGTATTAAGACAGCTACTTTGAGATCTTTTATAGAATGTCCTGGGAGATTGAAGTGTTCTCCTACTGGTTTCTCTGTCTTGTGATTCCTGATATCAGATTTATGTCCATTTATCCTTTGGCGTAGGGTTTGGCCTGTTTGTCCAATAATGACCCAGTAAGCCAATTGCTGCTCACTAGCCATGCATATAGTGTCGGCTGTCAAGTAGTAGTTCTGGCAGTTCCAGACAGGCAAGAAAAACTCAAGGTGGCTCGTAAATGGCTTATGGACCACTTGCAACCACATGAGCATGTTGTACCTAATGCTGCTTTGCCACCACAAATTAATCTTGAAATGTTCACATGCACCATACATTTGCATGAGCTGTGAATTGGCTGTGTGTCAAAAGACAGCCCTACCTGAATATTGGTAAATGTGAACTTTACAAGCCTGCTTGGCCGCACCACCATAGCCAATCTTTGTGTCTTTAACAGTGGCTTGGTCTGCAAACATTAACAGGGAAGACTTTATCTCCCTGAGATACAACACAATAGGCCACATTCATGGAGAGCAAAATTATTTTTAGACGAATAATTTCAGTCAGCCTCAGGCACACTTGGCAGTGTGCTATAAATAAAGTCCTTTGCTGACACTGCTGGGATAAGTAGTATCAGGTGATGCAATAAAAATAAAACACTGTAGTATTCTTTAAGGCATGCCAGATGAGAGTGCAAGGCAGCTTCACAGTATTGTGGAATATTTGTCACAGCTTTGCTTGCCCAGTGGCAAGAGCAGAAGTGGCAGTGCTGTCATTTCTTACCTGCAAACAAGACTAGAAAATGTGTGACTACTTCAATTTCATCCAAGGGAACTGTTATGAATCTGTGCAGGCAGTTAGGGTCCCAGCTGGCGTAGTAGATGGAACTAGTAGACAGCTGCTCGGGATGCGGAATTAACCTGCACCTCCATGGACAGGTGTGAGTCCAAAATGACCTGCAGGCTGCGCACCTGGTCCTTCGGGGGCACAGTTCTTCTTATTTGGCAATCACTCGTAGCTGAGTAAGATTGTCTTCCATAAACATGGCTTTAACAATGAGTCCATAAGTGACTGTGGAGGCCAATTCTGGATCCACACGTCCTTCCACAGTGGGGACATTGGTTTCTGGGCAGGAGTTGATCACGGTGTGGATTTGCCAAGCATGCCTTCCTCTTAGCATGTTTCTCCCTTGCGTCTGAGTTTGAGTGTCTTCAAAGCCCATGACACTTTTAGTAAAGGCTGTTCTCCAATTGGAGCGCTCGCAGGCAAGTGTTTCCCAATTGTTGGTGTTTATACTACTTTTTTTTATTGCCTTCAGACAGTCTGTAAACCTCTTTTGTTGATCACCAGCATTAGGCTTTCCATTTTAAAGTTTGGAATAGAGTACCGTATTTTTTGCTCCATAAGATGCACTTTTTTCCTCCTAAAAAGTAAGGGGAAATGTCTGTGCGTCTTATGGAGCGAATGCATGGTCCCTGGAGCCAAATTGCCCAGGGGCTAAAGGCAGATCCTGCTTTTTCTGTTTTAGAAAGAGCTAAAGGCTAACAAGAGGGAAAGAGAGTGTTGAAAGGAACCCGCTCAACAGCTGATTGCAAGAGATCGGGGAGGGAGATAAGGGAGCTAGCTCCCTTCCTGCCCCGCCCAGGCCCCTTGCACAGTAGTTCCTTTGCGAGGGCTGAGGATCCTGGGAAATTGAGTTTTTCAGCCATTTGGGGCTTTCTGTTACTTTTCCTCTCGCTTTCTATTACTTGCTGGTGCTTACTGGTTTGCTTTCTTCTTGCTTCCTATAACCTACTGGTGCTTACTGTTTGGTACTGGTTCGCTTTCCTCTTCCTATTACTTGCTGGTGCGTACTGGTTTGTACTGGTGCTTACTGGTTTGTACTGGTTCGCTTTCCTCTTGCTTCCTATTACTTGCTGGTGCGTACTGGTTTCTACTGGTGCTTACTGGTCTGTACTGGTTTGTACTATGGAGCGAAAAATACGGTAAGTTTTAGAAAGTTAGTAGTTTGAGTAAGTTAGTAAGTTTGCGTAAGTTAGTAAGTTTGCGTAAGTTAGTAAGTTTGCGTAAGTTAGTAAGTTTGCGTAAGTTAGTAAGTTTGCGTAAGTTAGTAAGTTTGCGTAAGTTAGTAAGTTTGAAGTTAGTAAGTTTGCGTAAGTTAGTAAGTTTGAGTTAGTAAGTTTGAGTAAGTTTGAGTAAGTTAGTAAGCTTACTGGTTTGTACTGGTTTGCTTTCCTCTTGCTTCCTATTACTTGCTGGTGCTTACTGGTCTGTACTGGTTTGTACTGGTGCGTACTAGTTTGTACTGGTTTGTACTATGGAGCGAAAAATACGGTAAGTTTTAGAAAGTTAGTAAGTTTGAGTAAGTTAGTAAGTTTTTAGTAAGTTAGTATGTTTGCGTAAGTTAGTAAGTTTGCGTAAGTTCGTAAGTTAGTAAGTTTGCGTAAGTTAGTAAGTTTGCGTAAGTTAGTAAGTTTGCGTAAGTTCGTAAGTTAGTATGTTTGCGTAAGTTAGTAAGTTTGCGTAAGTTAGTAAGTTTGCGTAAGTTAGTAAGTTTGAGTAAGTTAGTAAGTTTGAGTAAGTTTGAGTAAGTTAGTAAGCTTACTGGTTTGTACTGGTTTGCTTTCCTCTTGCTTCCTATTACCTGCTGGTGCTTACTGGTCTGTACTGGTTTGTACTGGTGCGTACTAGTTTGTACTGGTTTGTACTATGGAGCGAAAAATACGGTAAGTTTTAGAAAGTTAGTAAGTTTGAGTAAGTTAGTAAGTTTTTAGTAAGTTAGTATGTTTGCGTAAGTTAGTAAGTTTGAGTAAGTTAGTAAGTTTGAGTAAGTTAGTAAGCTTACTGGTTTGTACTGGTTTGCTTTCCTCTTGCTTCCTATTACTTGCTGGTGCTTACTGGTCTGTACTGGTTTGTACTGGTGCGTACTAGTTTGTACTGGTTTGTACTATGGAGCGAAAAATACGGTAAGTTTTAGAAAGTTAGTAAGTTTGAGTAAGTTAGTAAGTTTTTAGTAAGTTAGTATGTTAGTAAGTTTGCGTAAGTTAGTAAGTTTGCGTAAGTTAGTAAGTTTGCGTAAGTTAGTATGTTTGCGTAAGTTAGTAAGTTTGCGTAAGTTAGTATGTTTGCGTAAGTTCGTAGTAAGTTTGCGTAAGTTAGTAAGTTTGCGTAAGTTAGTAAGTTTGCGTAAGTTAGTATGTTTGCGTAAGTTAGTATGTTTGCGTAGTTTTGCGTAGTAGTTTTGCGTAAGTTAGTAAGTTTGCGTAAGTTCGTAAGTTAGTATGTTTGCGTAAGTTAGTAAGTTTGCGTAAGTTAGTATGTTTGCGTAAGTTAGTATGTTTGCGTAAGTTAGTAAGTTTGCGTAAGTTAGTAAGTTAGTAAGTTTGCGTAAGTTAGTAACTTTGAGTAAGTTAGTAAGTTTGAGTAAGTTTGAGTAAGTTAGTAAGCTTACTGGTTTGTACTGGTTTGCTTTCCTCTTGCTTCCTATTACTGCTGGTGCTTACTGGTCTGTACTGGTTTATACTGGTGCGTTACTAGGTTTGTACTGGTTTGTACTATGGAGCGAAAAATACGGTAAGTTTTAGAAAGTTAGTAAGTTTGAGTAAGTTAGTAAGTTTTTAGTAAGTTAGTATGTTTGCGTAAGTTAGTAAGTTTGAGTAAGTTAGTAAGTTTGAGTAAGTTAGTAAGCTTACTGGTTTGTATTGGTTTGCTTTCCTCTTGCTTCCTATTACCTGCTGGTGCTTACTGGTCTGTACTGGTTTGTACTGGTGCGTACTAGTTTGTACTGGTTTGTACTATGGAGCGAAAAATACGGTAAGTTTTAGAAAGTTAGTAAGTTTGAGTAAGTTAGTAAGTTTTTAGTAAGTTAGTATGTTTGCGTAAGTTAGTAAGTTTGAGTAAGTTAGTAAGCTTACTGGTTTGTACTGGTTGGCTTTCCTCTTGCTTCCTATTACTTGCTGGTGCTTACTGGTCTGTACTGGTTTGTACTGGTGCGTACTAGTTTGTACTGGTTTGTACTATGGAGCGAAAAATACGGTAAGTTTTAGAAAGTTAGTAAGTTTGAGTAAGTTAGTAAGTTTTTAGTAAGTTAGTATGTTTGCGTAAGTTAGTAAGTTTGAGTAAGTTAGTAAGTTTGCGTAAGTTAGTAAGTTTGCGTAAGTTAGTAAGTTTGCGTAAGTTAGTAAGTTTGAGTAGTTAGTAAGTTTGCGTAAGTTAGTAACTTTGAGTAAGTTAGTAAGTTTGAGTAAGTTTGAGTAAGTTAGTAAGCTTACTGGTTTGTACTGGTTTGCTTTCCTCTTGCTTCCTATTACTTGCTGGTGCTTACTGGTCTGTACTGGTTTGTACTGGTGCGTACTAGTTTGTACTGGTTTGTACTATGGAGCGAAAAATACGGTAAGTTTTAGAAAGTTAGTAAGTTTGAGTAAGTTAGTAAGTTTTTAGTAAGTTAGTAAGTTTGCGTAAGTTCGTAAGTTAGTAAGTTTGCGTAAGTTAGTAAGTTTGCGTAAGTTAGTATGTTTGCGTAAGTTAGTAAGTTTGCGTAAGTTAGTAAGTTTGCGTAAGTTAGTAAGTTTGCGTAAGTTAGTAAGTTTGAGTAAGTTAGTAAGTTTGAGTAAGTTTGAGTAAGTTAGTAAGCTTACTGGTTTGTACTGGTTTGCTTTCCTCTTGCTTCCTATTACTTGCTGGTGCTTACTGGTCTGTACTGGTTTGTACTGGTGCGTACTAGTTTGTACTGGTTTGTACTATGGAGCGAAAAATACGGTAAGTTTTAGAAAGTTAGTAAGTTTGAGTAAGTTAGTAAGTTTTTAGTAAGTTAGTATGTTTGCGTAAGTTAGTAAGTTTTAGTAAGTTTGAGTAAGTTAGTAAGCTTACTGGTTTGTACTGGTTTGCTTTCCTCTTGCTTCCTATTACTTGCTGGTGCTTACTGGTCTGTACTGGTTTGTACTGGTGCGTACTAGTTTGTACTGGTTTGTACTATGGAGCGAAAAATACGGTAAGTTTTAGAAAGTTAGTAAGTTTGAGTAAGTTAGTAAGTTTTTAGTAAGTTAGTATGTTTGCGTAAGTTAGTAAGTTTGAGTAAGTTAGTAAGTTTGCGTAAGTTAGTAAGTTTGCGTAAGTTAGTATGTTTGCGTAAGTAGTAAGTTTGCGTAAGTTAGTAAGTTTGCGTAAGTTAGTATGTTTGCGTAAGTTAGTATTTGCGTAAGTTAGTAAGTTTGTTTGCGTAAGTTAGTAAGTTTGCGTAAGTTAGTAAGTTTGCGTAAGTTAGTATGTTTGCGTAAGTTAGTATGTTTGCGTAAGTTAGTAAGTTTGCGTAAGTTAGTAAGTTTGCGTAAGTTCGTAAGTTAGTATGTTTGCGTAAGTTAGTAAGTAAGTTAGTATGTTTGCGTAAGTTAGTAAGTTTGCGTAAGTTAGTAAGTTTGAATATGTTAGTAAGTTTGCGTAAGTTAGTAACTTTGAGTAAGTTAGTAAGTTTGAGTAAGTTTGAGTAAGTTAGTAAGCTTACTGGTTTGTACTGGTTGCTTTCCTCTTGCTTCCTATTACTGCTGGTGCTTACTGGTCTGTACTGGTTTGTACTGGTGCGTACTAGTTTGTACTGGTTTGTACTATGGAGCGAAAAATACGGTAAGTTTTAGAAAGTTAGTAAGTTTGAGTAAGTTAGTAAGTTTTTAGTAAGTTAGTATGTTTGCGTAAGTTAGTAAGTTTGAGTAAGTTAGTAAGCTTACTGGTTTGTACTGGTTGGCTTTCCTCTTGCTTCCTATTACTTGCTGGTGCTTACTGGTCTGTACTGGTTTGTACTGGTGCGTACTAGTTTGTACTGGTTTGTACTATGGAGCGAAAAATACGGTAAGTTTTAGAAAGTTAGTAAGTTTGAGTAAGTTAGTAAGTTTTTAGTAAGTTAGTATGTTTGCGTAAGTTAGTAAGTTTGAGTAAGTTAGTAAGCTTGCGTAAGTTAGTAAGTTTGCGTAAGTTCGTAAGTTAGTATGTTTGCGTAAGTTAGTAAGTTTGCGTAAGTTAGTAAGTTTGCGTAAGTTAGTAGTTTGCGTAAGTTAGTAAGTTTGCGTAAGTTAGTAAGTTTGCGTAAGTTAGTAAGTTTGAGTTAGTAGTTTGCGTAAGTTAGTAAGTTTGAGTAAGTTAGTAAGTTAGTAAGTTTGGTAAGTTAGTAAGCTTACTGGTTTGTACTGGTTTGCTTTCCTCTTGCTTCCTATTACTGCTGGTGCTTACTGGTCTGTACTGGTTTGTACTGGTGCGTACTAGTTTGTACTGGTTTGTACTATGGAGCGAAAAATACGGTAAGTTTTAGAAAGTTAGTAAGTTTGAGTAAGTTAGTAAGTTTTTAGTAAGTTAGTATGTTTGCGTAAGTTAGTAAGTTTGCGTAAGTTAGTAAGTTTAAGTTAGTAAGTTTGCGTAAGTTAGTAAGTTTGCGTAAGTTAGTAAGTTTGCGTAAGTTAGTAAGTTTGCGTAAGTTAGTAAGTTTGCGTAAGTTAGTAAGTTTGAGTAAGTTAGTAAGTTTGCGTAAGTTAGTAGTTTGCGTAAGTTAGTAAGTTTGCGTAAGTTAGTATGTTTGCGTAAGTTAGTATGTTTGCGTAAGTTAGTATGTTTGCGTAAGTTAGTATATTTGCGTAAGTTAGTATGTTTGCGTAAGTTAGTATGTTTGCGTAAGTTAGTAAGTTTGCGTAAGTTAGTAAGTTTGCGTAAGTTCGTAAGTTAGTATGTTTGAGTAAGTTAGTAAGTTTGCGTAAGTTAGTAAGTTTGCGTAAGTTAGTAAGTTTGCGTAAGTTAGTAAGTTTGCGTAAGTTCGTAAGTTAGTATGTTTGCGTAAGTTAGTAAATTTGCGTAAGTTAGTATGTTTGCGTAAGTTAGTAAGTTTGCGTAAGTTAGTAACTTTGAGTAAGTTAGTAAGTTTGAGTAAGTTAGTAAGCTTACTGGTTTGTACTGGTTCAATTTCCTCTTGTTTCCTATTACTTGCTGGTGCGTACTGGTTTGTACTGGTGCTTACTGGTCTGTACTGGTTTGTACTGGTGCTTACTGGTTTGTACTGGTTTGTACTGGTGCTTACTGGTTGTACTGGTGCTTGGTGCTTACTGGTTTGTACTGGTTCGCTTTCCTCTTGCTTCCTATTACTTGCTGGTGCGTACTGGTTTGTACTGGTGCTTACTGGTCTGTACTGGTTTGTACTGGTGCTTACTGGTTGTACTGGTTTGTACTGGTGCTTACTGGTTTGTACTGGTTTGCTTTCCTCTTGCTTCCTATTACCTGCTGGTGCTTACTGGTCTGTACTGGTTTGTACTGGTTTGTAAGCAATGCTTTTCCCCCTTTGCAAAAGCTGCACAAATCTGAACTGATCCTCAAAAAGCAGGGCTTTTCCCTTTGCAAAAAAAGCTGCAAAACTTTGAGCTGATTCTAAAAAAAACAAACATGGGTTTTAGAGGAGGAAAACCAGAAAAATATTTTTTTCTTGTTTCCTCCTCTAAAAACGAGGTGCGCCCTATGGTCCGGAGCGTCCTATGGAGCGAAAAATACGGTAGTTGCTTTGGAAGACGATAATCAGGCATCCGCACAACATGACCAGTCCAACGAAGTTGATGTTGAAGAATCATTGCTTCAACACTGGTGATCTTTGCTTCTTCCAGTACACTGGTATTAGTTTGCCTGTCTTCCCAAGTGATGTGTAAAAATTTTCGGAGACACCATTGATGGAATCTTTCGAAGGAGTTGGAGATGGCATTTATAAGTGGTCCATGTTTCACAAGCATACAGTAAGGTTGGTAGTACAATAGCTTTGTAAACAAGCATTTTGGTTTCCCTGCAAATGTCCTGGTCCTCAAACACTCTGCACTTCAATCGGTTACCCCATTCAGGACCAGGGAGCCCCACCCCAACCCCCTGCAGCCAGAAACAGTTAATTCAGATGTAGCTTGAAAAGTCTGTGCTGCAAGGGGACAGCATGGCTAGAATTCATTATCTGGATAACTTCTCCCATGCCGTGCACAATCCAGAATACTTTCGCACCCAGCACTTCCCAGTGCATGCTGCAGTGCTATGAAATCAACTTGGAAATGAACTTCTTGTAGTGAGCAATGACTCCATTGATGCTGCCCACCATTGTGGGTGTCCCATCCATTGTGATGGATGTCGGATTCTGAAGCGGCAAGTGAATTTCTGTGGCATAGTTCTTGGAGGTCAGAAATACACCTTCACTTCCTGTTTTTCCCTTTGTTTGTTCCAGAAACTTTCTTTCGCTGTAAAAAAAATGCTGAACAACATGTGCACCATAACTGCTACTTGCAAAAT